>JAOXXN010000265.1:63724957-63735988 GCA_026770055.1 Myrmophylax atrothorax | reverse complement strand
AAATGGACTAGAGTTGGACCAAGGGTTGGACTCGATGATCTCAGAGGTCTTTTCCAACCCAATCGATTCTATGATTCGATGATTTCCCTTTGTTTCTTGACACATCAAAATCTCCTGCTGTGATCACCTCTACTGCCCTTCCACAAGATTCTCTGTAATCCTCTATCTTGCAGTGCTGGGCCCTTGCCACACTACTCCAGTCATGTCCTCACAAGTTTGTCACAGGAGAACAATAATCCTTCTCCTCCAAGTCAGTTAGACTTCTACTAAAGACTTGAAAACCATTTGTCAGTGTACTGAGGATAAATGCAGAGTCAATGGAATGACATTCTCCACAGCAATATGAAGTTTGAATAACACGAAGCAATAAAAAAATACAAACAATAAAATAATAGCCCATCAGGCAGCACTCATCTCCCAAGAGCACTAAGGTTCAACAATGTGGCCAAGCTCCAGAGCGCTCCAGGGAAACAGACAAAGTGCTAATGTCATGGGTATGGTTCATGTGGTGCAGGTAATTAAAACCTTCTGATTAGCAGGGATGATGCACAGACATCTGTATATCATGGTCTGAGTCCTCCTTCTGTACTCTATTTGGAAACTTCTGAGTACAGAGTTGTCCGAACTCCTTCCACAAATGTGTCCACACTTCACACAAAACCAGATCAGGAATACATTACTCATTCCCCTTCCTTTCTTTAGACTGCTAGCCTTCACCTTTAGGTTGGCATTCCTGAGCTAAGGAAAAATCGTGGGCCATGCTAGGAAGACTCATTAGCTTTGTGACAAGTTTCAAGGACGTGCCTTAGGCTAACTCCTCTTGGAAAGAAATGTGGCTTAGAGGTTAAATAAATGTAGGAAGTCAAAACAAAGACACCACTGCTGACACTAACCAGCCACGGGAACCTGCTGGTCCATCTTATCCACAGGAAACAGGTAGTTCTCTACTGTTTGAAGGAGTCTGACCTTCACATTGTTCTATCAGATCAAATATCCCCTTAAAAACAGAGCTGATTTTGCCTTTGTGAACAGCTCACTTCTTGGAAGGGGCCGGCAATTCCAGTAAGAGAGGCAAGCCCCTTTGCCAATAAAAGGGGATTTTAAAAAAGTAGAGAGCTTTCTAGAGAGATCATCCAAAACAGTGACCAGTGTGCAATGATTTATCTATGGCAACCCCACCAGAGCAACATGGAGTTTACCATGAGTTGCAGTCCTGGGAGATGGTGAAGCCAGGAGGGTAATGCTTTCCAGAGTGGATGCAGGAGCAGTCGGAGCTTTCAACGCAATGTTCACCATCAAGGAGCAGCCCCTCTGGGTAGGTCGGGCAGCATCAGATACACACCACACACACAGGGACAGAAATGTAAATACCATTAGATTTTCTGATTCTTCATATACTTTGGCAAGACTGCATATGCATTATTATCCATAGTTAGTCACAGACAGCAATAAAAAGGCACGAGGCTTGCCAAAAACCCTCACAGGGGCTGCTGTCTGCCTTCCTTCTAGTGCTGCCTCTCTCTCAGATGTGCTGAGCAAACCATTTCTGGTGCTCCCAGTAAAGCTCCTTGCTTAGCAAGTCCCCAGCTCCAAAACACCTGACTGGTGAAAAAACTGTGCAATTCAGTGACTGCAGTAAAGGGTATCCAGACAGGTTTTCTATTTGACATAAGAGGACCAAAGAGGAAGCAATGTAGGGAATGAAGAAATTAATTGGGATACCATGTAAGTCTAGCTGAGAGGTCTGAGAGAAAGAAGCATTATCATGAGGAGCTCTGGAATGTCTTCTCAGCGTCAGCAGAAGTAAAAAGCTTCCATATTACACAACTGTAATTATCTAATCTATATGTACTTATCTTACAAAGATACATGGAAGCACAAAAGAGGTACAGGACTCGTTTGAGATAGCACTATAAGCTAGCAACAGAAGCAAGGGAGTTTCTTTCTCAATCCCTATATTGAGAGATAGTTGATATTCCTCCATTTTTAAAAGAGCTGCTGTAGCAAAACATTTTGTTTCTTGAAAACCCCTCTCCCTTTTCCTCAAAAGACTCCTTCCAACAGCCTGCAGAGACTTTGGCTCTTTTCCCTGGCAGCAGCAATCATCATAGACAGCAAGACACAGGTAAGTGCCCTTTCTCCCATTCTTTCCATAGAGCTTCCTGGAAAGATCTTGGCTGTTGAGAAAATCCTTCCAGTGAGGGATACTCAAAACAAGATCTGAGCATTTAAGAGATGCCTGGCTCTCCAGAGACCACAAGGAAACAGAATGCCTGCCTTTTTTCCTGGCAATAGTAATTCCATTTACAGCAATTAAAGTAACTGTGGAACATTTAAAGGAGGGAAAAGAAAAAAAAGAAAAAAAGAAGACAGACATTTGTTGAATAGATCCTTCGGATCCTTTTTATTCTTGAAGAACTACAGGAAAGCTAAGTGAAGGTACAATACTCATCCTGAATCCCTCTAGTCATCTATCAGATTATCCTGGTTTTCCATTTAACTCAAATCAAGGTTCTTCCCTTTTGACTGTGCACCAAATAAAAGTTCTGAACTCCTGATTGTTTCTTTCTGTGCAGTTCCTCCTACTTCCTCATGCCATATATACCCTTTCTGTGGAGCTCCTGCTTCTGTGTTCTTTAGTTCCTGTCCCCTTAGACCTTTCCTGTGCTGAACTAACCAATGCACCTACCAAAGGAAGAACATAGCAAGAGCCTTTGTGTACAGCCAGTGGATTCACCTTCTTCAGCTCTTGCCAACATCCCCAGGACTGCACAAATGTAGTAGCCAGATCCTTCCCAACAAAATAAACTACTGTGTCTGGTTACATCCCTTGTCACCTTCCACGGGCACCTTCCCAGGTCCTACCACAAAGTGACAGCTTTGACCCTGCAGTAAGTAAGAGACTGGCTGCTAAATAGGAAACTACCAAGCTCTGAATGCAACGACTCCTCACACTTGGCTGATATTGTAATTACTGCCTTGTTTTGGAAATCAGATTATGATCTCCATAAACCTCCACTGCACTTGGTTTCTTGTACAGAGGGACAGTAAATACCTGTGTGAATTCACACCAAGTCCAGATTTGACTGGGTGAAATGCATAGACAGTCCCATTCAAAACAAATAAACAAACAAATAAAAAAACCCAAGCAAACAAGCAAACAAACAAACAAACAACCAAAAACCAGCTAGAACTGAAAGTATGGGGAGCTTTGCAGCCAGGAATCAAACTCTCCCCCTGCCACTGTTTTAAGTAGAACAGACAGAAGAGGAAGACTGTGGTGCTTAGGCTACCTCCTTTAATCCAATCTCATCTCCTTTATGAAAGATTCAATCCTAAGGCAAATAAATCATCTGAAATCAGGAAGATTTTTTGAATTATATTTTGAGCTCTACATATACTGTTTTTCTGCAAGAAATTCCTTCAATATATGTTCTGTTGTTTCTTATCTAAGTGCATGCCTCTAACCAAAGCAATTCAGAAGGAATACATCAAGGATAATCAGTCCCTCACCAAGAACTAAAGGCAATCCTAGAGTAATAGTTGCTATTGATTTTCACACTTTTTAGTTGGGTCTGAAAAATGGCCCTTTCATGGAGTGAGCATACAGGCATTACAGAAACTGGTTTATTCTAGGGCTTGGTCCCAGAAAAGAGAAGTGTTTCTGATTTAAGAAAATTTAAGGGAAGACACAGCTCTCCTTCTTCTAATAAAATAGGCAGCATGACAGCCAAATGTTTCTCTGTAAATAACCCAGTAAAAAAATTACCAGGGCAGCTGCAGCCATCAACACATTGTCCATGACACACTTCATTGATATTCAGGCTCTGGCAGGTTTTGGTACATGGGGATACACACTCCTTATACACCATGCCAACTGGACATCTTGGCTCTGAAACAAGTGAAAGAAATTAGAAATGCAAATTCCTTAATAAATCTTAAATAAATAAATCCCTTAATTCTCAGAGGCTGAACTAGAAAGACACCAAAAAGGCCATATCCTCTCCAATCAATGACTTCTTTTTCAAAAGCAGAACCTTCAAGAAGTATTTGATTTTCAATTTGCTGCAACACCATCACTGGTCTGGTAGTGTAGTAAATACTTGGAGGTTAAAGCTAATTTGTTCTCTAACAAATGGAGTCTTAATAACCAAACCCAAGTACATTTAAGAACAATCAAACATAGAAGATTAGCAATAATATCTAAGTAATTTGAATAGAGTGTTCTGTACATTTAAGCTATGCAGTTTGTGAAATTATACTCTTTGGTAAGACTCTGAAAGCCCATCCTCCTCCTTCCAGAGAATTGGAAGCACAGATAACCCCCATGCTGTGGTACCTTCATTGCTGGCATTATCTAGGCCAGGCCATTATGCAAGAACACACTGTAGCCATTCCTACATTTCAGTGCACACACATACCATACCCTACAAGGCTGTGTGGGCACAGAGTGGGAAGAACAGATTAGAGCCTGCCCTTTCCCATGAAATACTTCAGTGAAGGAGGTAGGAGGGTAACCAAGAAGTGGTCTTGCCCTTGGTGCCCTGGACTTGGGCACCAGCTCACATACAGTGTGCCCAGCACTAGAGCCCTTCCTTCCCACACCTTCAATGCAATATCATTGTCATCATCTCCTGAGAAAGCATCACAGCACAGATGAAGGGTGATGGAAAATTAAGCTCCTGATGTGGCAGTTTTTTTCCTGACTCAGGGCAAAAAATTAAAAAAAAACCACCAAAACATGGCTTGTGAATTCAAGGGTTAGAAATGTGCTCCACAGCTTCTGGGATCAAAGGTTCATTTCACTTCTGGCTTTAATCAGACTCACAAACAGCCCCAGCAAAAATGGATTCTGTGGCTCACAGCCTGAGCAAGGGGATGAGCCTTCAGAAGATCCTTCATGTCCCAGTGGAAAGACAACCAACTACTGCTAGAACTGACTCTCCTCTGGTGTACAACCCATCGAACAAGGGGTTGGCAGTATCTTCCTGCCCTAACCATCATCTGAAGGCACAGTTTCCTTCAGCAGTGGCCAGTAGCAGAATGCATTTACCAGGAAAGGAATTGTTATCAGTACATATCAGTCAGTTACTCCATGGAATCAATTCCCATTAACATTGTAAGAAAATAGTCTTTTCCATGTAATGAAAAGCATGAGAAAAATGTCTGAGAACATGATATTAGAGGCTTGGGGGGGGGGTTGTTTGGTTGGGTTTTTTTCCTGTATGCTACCTATTAAACCAGGGTTCTCCAGTGGAGCTATATGTGTGTATCAGAGTAGGGGCAAACCTGACCTTCCCTCTATAAACACAATCCATCCCAGTCAGTCTGTGCACTTCCTTGTTGCAAAATCTCAGCAGAGATGCCATCAGGACCTCTGATGTAAGCAAAACTGGGCTAATAAAGGCAGCAGTTCAAGATGTAATCAGGAGCTCCAACCCAGACAAAAATTGGCTTTAAAAAGGCAACATCTCACTCAATGTTGAAGCAACTGTTTCATGAACAAACATTAGAGAGCCTTTCACTAGGATGCTGATTTACAAGCATACATTGAATAATGCCACACAGCTGAACCACACATGAAACAGCTCCAAACATCCCAGTCTATACCTTTGTGTACCAAGTAAGTCTTCACAGACTTTGTACACCAAAGTGACACATGAAACAGCTCAGGATCTGCTTTATATAGCATTCAAACAATCCTGTCTTAGGGACAAAAACTTCTAGAACAAACGTGGGTGATGGAAAGATGAAAGAAGTGAATAAAGGCTCTTCAGATAAATGGAAGTGACAGGCTCTTCAGATTTTAACCTGCCATGCCTCAACCAACATCCTATAAAAGCATCAGTTGCTTTTAGTTGCAGGACATAAATCTGCAAGAGAGGCATGATCTTATTTGGGATAACAGGAATAACTGTGCCAGCTTACTGCATGAGCTCTCTTCAGGCCACCCATCCAGAATCACTCCTTCATGAGCACAGCTCCTGGCATAGTCCAGGAATGCTGGGCAGTGACAGTCCACGCCCCGGGAGCAGGCACAGATGTCTCTCTCACAGAGACTGATGTAAGGCTCTGGATCAACTCGGTGGTGGCACCGGGAGAAGGTGGAAGCTGTTCTCAGCACCTGGCAGGTTTCCATGATGCCCTGCAGAGGAGGTGAGGCGCAAAAGTTAGAAAAGAGAGGAAAAAAAAAGACAAAATTACTTACTAGAGTCTCAGGAAGAAGGGAGAAAAGCCAACTTCTCCAAACATGCTGCAACCACTGCTGTTAAATAACATCACAGTTATCATTTAACACCACCATGCAGTTAGTAACATCATAGAGAAGAGCTAATTGTGAGTGATATCCATTTATTCACCACATCCATACATACACAGAGGTACATTAAAATACTTATTATTACAGAATAGAGTGTCACATAAGGCATTGTTTCACACAAAAACATGTCAGTCAGACAGCAAATGGATGCAAGCACCTTCTTTCACAGACTTCAGAGAAGATTCTGAGTTGGAAGAGACCCACAAGTCCAACTCTTACATGAATGGTCTTTACAGGGATAAAACCTGCAACCTTGGCTTTATTAGCAGCATGCTTTAACCAGCTGAGCTCATCTCCAGGCCTGCTTCCCATCCAGTAAAGCACCAGATGGTGTCTGGACTACCAGGAGAAGAGGAGCCTAGGACTGAGGTATGTGGGAAGAAAAATTACCTGATCATCTTTTGGATAACAAGGTAACAGAGTATGTTTCAGAGTGAAAGATTGAGCCTGACAGAAACGCCAGGAATCAAATTTGTTTCCTGCTTCTGGCCACACCTGCCTGTCACTCCTGCTGGTTTGTCCAATGCAAAACAAGGCAATTTAGCTCAGATAAATAGTAGAAAAATAACCCAGGTAAGAAAGGCAATTTGTTCTGCTCTTCTGGTGAATTAAACCAGCACGATGACAGCAAGAGTGAGGGTAAGACAGAACAGCAAGAGGAGGGGAGGATACCAACACCTCTCTATTCAGACAGCAGCAACCTAAGAGGAAAATTGTCATCAGTGCAACTTTCTGAAAGGATGGCACTGAGTTTAGATAAGTGGAAAAATGATTTTCTGACACAACCCTGGAACAAAGAGGGAAAGTATAACTTTATTCTACTTATTTGTCAGGTTTTTATGCAAGCACATGTAACCAAGTTACATTTCATGTGTTATATACAATGGTTGGAGGTGGTGAGCGTGTTCTTCAGAGTAGTTCAAGTAACATTACTTCTTAATATATTAACATGGACCTGAGGTGACAGCCCATACAAGTTGTCATGAAAACAAAATTCCCCTCTACACCCCCACCAAAAAAACCAAACAACAAAACAACAAACCAAAACAAAAAAGAGAGAAGGAGAAAAAAAAAATCTTGTTTTCTCATTATTGAGATATGAAAAATCCTAGAGATGAGCAGTCAGTAGAAACCTAGTGATCATCTCCAAATGGCAGCTGTTAGACCTGTATAGGAAAACTGCTGAGTAGAAAATACTTATTTTGCTAAAGGGTGTTTTGTTCAGGTGATCAACTCAAGCTACTACATGTCTGAGCCAAGACAGAATTTCTTGCTTATGAAAACAAATCAACCAGAAATGTCTAGTCCAGTGGGAATGTATTCTGAGTATAGCAAAGAGCTCAGTGCACAACACAGAGGTTTTAACCTTTCTGAGAAAGGTCTCGGGATGCTTAAAATAATGTTGAGAGCTGAACACGATGGTCCTTCAGAAAAGCAGCTCCAGCCTGGAATAATTCTGATGCCCAGATAGCAGCCAGCATGCTGACTCAGAGGGGAAATAACCAAAAAAGACAAGAAGGGAGGGAGCAGGAACTACATAAATGGTGGTAGGTGCTGCTCTAAGACTACACACAAGTAGTAAGAGAGATGAAATAATGTCCTAAGGGTGGAAGTCACAACAACAGGAGCAGCCAAGAAAGCTCTTAAAGCAGTGCTTCGAGATGAAACTGATAAAACCAAAAGTGAGCTCAGGGACATTCAGAGGAGGAATAGTTCAGCAGGTCCTGGATCAAAACCTTGATCCAGACAGTATCAAGTACACCAGAAATCCAGGATATGCAACAAGCTCATTTAGGGGCTGTTCTTATAAGGTTTCTTAATAAAGTAATAGCCCTGTCAAAAAGTCAGTACAACTCAGCTATTACATTACAGTAAAACTCAGATTTGTATATTCCATTAAAAGGAAAACTAGTATAAACACACTTTTACCATCATGGTTATTACACATCAGTAAATTTTAGTTGTGAAACCAAGTTAAAAAAAAAGGAGATTACACACACCAAAAGAAATGAACTAATTTTTCTTTTTTCTGTATTGTTTTTTGGTCTTCGACTTGTCCTGTAACAGCACAGCTAAAGGCTGAGTTCTAGCTGATTATCAAGAAATCAAGTGATATGTGTTAAAAAGTGACAAAAAAGTACATTTTTTTCTGTGTAAAGGTTTTCCTGCTATTCAGATTTTCCAGTGTCTTCAGAGAATTAATTATGGCTGAAATTTTCCCATCTTTTAGACATATCTCAACTATAGTGATGAATTAATGAACATAAGGTGAATTATCATAGAATCATACAATATCCCTGAGTTGGAAAAGACCCACAAGAATCATCAAAGTCCAACTCCTGGCTTTGCACAGGACAGCCCCAAGAATCCCACCATGTGCCTGAGAGCATTGTCCAAATGCTCTTTGAGCTCTGTCAGGCTTGGGGCAATCACCACTGCCCTGGGGAGGCTGTTCCAATATGAATAAATCCAGAGAGACACAAAATAAAACAAATTCACCACAAGGGTAGTCAAAGAGGCTGTGAAACCACCACCTTTGGAGATATTAGAAATGTGAGTGGACAAGGGACCTGAGCAGCCTGACCTAGATGTCCCTGTTGGAAGCAAGGAATTGGACTCAATGACCTCCAATGGTCCCTTCCCATTTAAACCACTCTGCAATTTATTTTTATTTTCTCTCCTTCCTTTTTTTAATACTCAGTGCTTGGGCTGAACTAGGAGAGGTCCTTATTCTTTAGTTTAGGGAACAGTGTATGGATGTGGTGAGCATCAGATAATAGCAGTCTCACCCACTGCTGTAACATTTCTGCTCAGGGAGCAACAGCTCTGGAAGCTGCTCCACACAAAGAAACAGTTAAACCCAAGAGACCAGGGAGTGAAGCCTCAGGCTGAAACAGTGCTCAGAGTAAAGGTGTCTGTAAGATTAAAACTAGAAGAACTGACTGCAGTATCCAAAATACATGTGAAAGTCATAAAACTTCTCCCTTCACTTCTGTACAAGTTCTATTTTAAATGTTTCATTAAATGGATCAGCAGTATCCTGGCACTGACAACCCTTAGCGAACACAAACTTGCTGACCTTCTTTCTTCCTCAGTCTCACTACACAGAGCTGGAGGTGGAATTTTGTACATTCTTCCCATTTTTGTGGCATTGCCTTCTGCTGCTGCATGAACTGCATTTGTCTGTTGCTTAACAATTGCCATTAAAGAGATATAACCTTAAAAGTAACAGAAGAAACCAGAGACACTCTCTTGTTCCCTTGAGTTTAATCCCTAAGGTATATAGATAGACACAGTTTCTCCAGATGGTTCAGGAAGAGTATATTTATACTCACTGAATTATTTGGGTTGGAAGGGATATTTAAGACCCTCTAGTCCAATCCCCTGCCATGGGCAGGGACACCTTCCACTAGACCAGGTTGCTCCGAGCCTCGTCCAACCTGGCCTTGAACACTTCCAGGGATGGAGCTGGACCTCTGGAACTTTGCTGGACCTGCTTCTGACCTCTACCATGACCAGTTATGGTTCAAAGATGAAAACTTCTACTTGCTTTCAGATCTGGGGATGAATGCTATCACTTCATTGCGTATGGAAGTATTCAACAGGATAATGAGCAGGACTATTTCTTACCAACCACAGCAAAAGCTGAAATGATTTGAATTTTACTTTCAAGCATTTTCACATCTGACATGTTACAGGTATAATTTCCTAATAAAAAAAGAAAAAACTGAAATAACACAGTGAATCCAGTGAAGTCTGGCCTACACACACCATTTCCATTAGCTGTGAAATCTAGAAAATAAAGGTAATGTGTAACAAGGTATAAATCAATTCA
Source organism: Myrmophylax atrothorax (assembly GCA_026770055.1). NCBI lineage: Eukaryota > Metazoa > Chordata > Aves > Passeriformes > Thamnophilidae > Myrmophylax > Myrmophylax atrothorax. Next base: position 63,725,834 of record JAOXXN010000265.1, on the reverse strand, counting down.
AGGCCTTGAAAGATAAATATTTCTGATTTCAAGGCTGCCTCATTGCTGCAGTTTTCCACATCACTCTTTTATACTTCACCATCCTTGTTACCCATGTAGTTGGCCATCTGGGAGCCTGTGAGACTGCAGTTCTTCCTGAATCAGCACAACCGAGCAGTGAAAAAATGGACCAGACAATGCAGTGAAGCTCCTTTCTGGAAACTAAACAGCAGGTGCTGAGGGCAGAGCATAATAGGAAGGCAACAGCTTTCTCCTTCCTTCTAAAACTACCGAATTTGGAATGCTGTCTGGATCACAAGGCAAGGTGGACAACACACAGTCACACGTGTGTGTGTGTTTTAGAGGTGGAGAGCAGGGACATGCCCTAAGCAACAGTGGGGTAAGAATATGAGCTGGTTCAAGATTCTCAGCTGTTACACAGAGCCATAAATCAAAATAAAAGCATGAAATTTTCAATGTTTTCTAGGATTTGAAGATAAAAGAGCAACATAGCTTTCTCATTTTACCGCACAGAATCATAGAATGGTTTGAGTTGGAAGGGACCCTAAAAGTCATCCCATTCCAGCCCCCTGTCATGGGCAGGGACACCTTCCACTAGACCAGGTTGCTCAGAGCCCCATCCAGCCTGGCCTTGGACACTTCCAGGGATGGGGCAACCACAGCTTCCCTGGGCAACCTGTGCCAGGGCCTCCCCACCCTCACAGCCAAGAATTTCTTCCTAATATCCAATCTAAACCTGTTCTCTGTCAGTTTGAAGCCATTCCCCCTGTCCTGTCACTCCAGGCCCTTGCAAATAGTCTCTCTCCATCTTCCCTGTGGGCTCCCTTCAGGCACTGCAAGGCCACAATGAGGTCATCCCAAAGCCTTCTCTTCTCCA
>JAOXXN010000265.1:63698761-63721855 GCA_026770055.1 Myrmophylax atrothorax | reverse complement strand
CAAGTGAGTGAACAGTTCCTTCCTCAGTAACGCGTGTAACAAAAACATCAGTCATAACATGCAGCCTCCCAGGTCATTTCTCCACACCTTCAACATACAACCCCATTACCAAAATGAAAAGCAGAAGGGTTTGCATTAAAAGAACAATCCCAGGGTGCCACAATCGGGAAGCCCAGTGCAGAAATCCTCCTGCCAGCACCAGCAGAGAGGGCACACCAGCTCCAGCACTGCAAGCACATGGCTGCATCCTGCACCCAGCCCCACACAAGGCAGCAGGAGCCAACACTGTGGATGTGTCCCTACCACCTTCTGCCTGCACCTGACCCTGCTGCACCACAACAGAGCCCACACCCAGCCACCATTCTCCCTGTGGTTCACACCTGACAGGCTGGACAAGGAGCCACACACCTTGTTCCAGTGCAGCAGCAAACCCAGTGCCCAGCACAGCCATCTCAGACCACATGGCACCCCAGGAACACAACAGGGGCATCTCCTGCATCTCTCATCCTAATCATTTGCTGGGCGAGGACCACGGGAGGTACAGACACAGATTCAAGGAAGCATCAAGGACTTCCTGAGCAAGTCCCCAGTTTCCTCAGGAGGAGCAGGTACTGATCTCTCCTCAGTGACAGGACCCAAGGAAACAGCATGAAGCTGTGGCAGAGGAGGTTTAGGCTGGATATTAGGAAAGGTTCTTCACCCAGGAGGTGGATGGGCACTGAACAGGCTCCCCAGGGCAGTGGTCATGGCCCCAAGCCTGAGTTCCTGAAGAATTTGGACAACCCTCTCAGGCACATGGTGAGATTCTTGGGGCTGTCCTGTGAAGTGCCAAGAGCTGGACTTTGATGCTCCTTGTGGGTTTCATCCAACTCAGAATAATCTGTGATTTGTGTTCTCCTGCCAATGGGCAGGCAAGTTGCCTTCCATGTAGGGGAGGACTGAAAACAGAATGGCATCTTGCAGCACCAACCTTCTCCGCAATATCAGATGAAATGTTGCAGGTGTTGCTTGGAGTCTGCACTCTCTTGCAGCGCTTGTTTTCACTGTTCAAAGCCCAGGAGTTTGCAAAATCGTAACTGTTCCCCACTAAGGTCCCTGGGAATGAAAAAGAGGAGAAGCACATGGCTGTTGAAGGGTTTCAGCAACAAGTGGGCATTACTGGCTACCATAAGAGCTGTGGTAAGCTGTCTTTAAAAAATAAAAGCTGTCATATCAAATGGATTTCTAATCCAAAACGATTGACTGTAGAAAAGCCACTGTCAGTGATCTGGACTGACTCCTGCAGAGGACCAGTCTGAGCTCAAGGAGACACTGAAGTCTGCAGACAGCAGCTCCCAACACTTCTCACACCTGCATGAACGTGGGAGAGGTTACTGCTGGTACACTATAACCTGCAGAAGGCAAAACACACCTACACATCTTCCTACTATTTAAAAGTTGAAAATTAAACACAAGATATATTAGAGAGGCAAAAAAAATGCAGCTGTTTTCCCTCATCAAAAAAACATTCCTGATCCCAGCTAGACTTGACCTTTCTTCTAGCCAAAACTAAATCATGTGTGCTAAGAAATTTAACATACACCACAATGGTTTGAACCCATCATCCTCCTGTGTAAACTGTCCTGGAACATGCCCCTCCCTGCTATTACAAGCAGCTCCTGGCCCAGGCTTGGCAAGATTTGCATCCACTTTGCATAAAAGCAAAACTGAAGGAGTTTCTGTGGCTGCCACTTCCTGAGAGATCCAGACACCTCTCTGTTTTGCTTCCTCTGTCCTTCTGAGAAGGAGGATCCTCCCAGAAAGGAAATTCTCCCTCCAACCCCTTCTCCCTCCCATGCCCAGGCTCATTCAAGGTCTACCTCTGCTTCCTTCGGTGGGTTCCTGTTGCAAAACAGTTCATTTTGTGACTCACAGTTCCCTAAAGCTGCTTTTTAAAGCCCTGCTGTGTTGCATGTGAGAGTATCAATTGACACTGTTAATACATTCCCAAGACCTTTATGCAGAGAATACACTGAAATACAACCCTGACTGTATCTGAAAAGAAAATAAATGCTTCTCAAATATGTCCATATAACACTTTATAACATATGTACATATAATAAAGATTCCACTGAGCTATCTGCTGCACGTTAAGTACAAACACACAGAACATACTGGCCACTAAAACTGTTCATAAACTATGGGGTAGTCATGATAACTGCACTGAGAATGCCATGGCAGATACGTTAAAGCCTGCAGCCTTCAGTGGACTTTTGTGTAAACCAAAGGTGTTACTCCCCCAGCAGATATCAGAGCAGGAAGACTGCAAGGAGAGGATGGCAGAGAAAGGTAAAAAACTGTGATATTTTCATCTATGCAGCCAGGACTTGGCACAGGAAAGGAAACACAGCAACAAAAAGAACGCAGCCCTTCAGTTTAGTGCAGATCGAACACATCAAAGCAATGATGAAACCCTGCCTGAGGAGAATCAAAGCACTAAATTAAATATATCCCCTTCTGTTTGCAGTAATGCAGGCTTTCACTCACAGGTATGTAATAGGAGCTGGGCTCTGCTCCAAAGCAATGTTCCTCTGGCCCTGAATGCACATCCACGCTGGGCTTCCCACTGGCACAGACCCCCAGATGCTCATTCACACACAAGTTAAGTTTTGAAGGCTGGAACAACTGCTGGTCCAGATATGCTGGTCACCTGTTTTTTTCAATTCTTCCTCTCCAAAAGATTATTATTTTTATTTCTGTGGCACTTTTAAATTTATACCTCTTATATATCTATTTCACATAACATTTCTATTATACTATTTTAATTCTTCCGCTGCATTCTGTGATTAATACTTTCAAGTAAGTGAAGGGTCTAGACTGTTAGTCCTGTAAGGAGCAGCTGAGGGAGCAGGGGTTGTTTAGCCTGGAGAAAAGGAGGCTCAGGAGAGAACTTATCACTCTCTACTACTACATGAAAAGAGGTTGTAGCCAGGTGGAGATTGGTCTCTTCTCCCAGGTAACCAGTGTCAGGATGAGAAGAAGTGGCCTCAATCTGCACGAGGGGAGGTCCAGTTTGGACATCAGGAGGAATTTCTTCACTGAAAGCATGGTCACATATTGAAATGGGCTGACCAGGGAGGTGGAGTCACCATCCCTGGAGGTGTTAAAAAAAAACTGGACACAGCACTCAGTGCTATGGTCTAGATGACAAATCACAAGTTGGACTTGATCTTGGAGGTCTTTTCCAATCTAAATGATCCTGTGATTAGGGAAATTCTTTACAAAATAATTCCCAACCTTGTTTGGGGCTTTTTTGGAACTTGCTTTTCAAACCCTCCTGCTGCCAGCACCTCTGTATATTAGCAGAGTGGGAAGGTGAAATGCAGGTGGACATGAAGGTCTCTCTGATCCTCAGAAGACCTCTAATGTTAAATTATCAAGTGACTTGGGCCACTGAGCTACTTAAAAAATTTGCATCATGGAATAACTTATTTCTGCAGAGGATAACTTTGGAAAGAACTCTGACACTGCAGACCCCATTGATCAGTGTGAGGGTTCTCAAATAGGCCATTTACTTGGTAAGGCTTCAGGAAAAAAAGCAGAGAAGTAGAAACTTTTCCAGAATATCTGACTGCTCTGGGCAGAGGGGAGAGCAGCTGCCAACACCTCCCTGACACCTGCATTTCCATCTGCTGAAAGACTCAAGGGAATAGGAAAAGCAGTGGAAGAGAACACAACAAAAACAGCCTAAAAAATAATGGGATTTCTTAACTGTGCAGGTGATGTTATCAACAGAGCATCCAGGCAGCTGAGCTGCCTGATCTGGCACTGCTTTCCCACCATGCAGTGGCACTGCCCTCCTCTCCTGTACAGCAGTTTTCTTTTCCTTCTGTCCCTTCTGTGTTCAGTTTTCACGCTTTCTCAAGGTAGCCAAGATCCTGGAGAAACAACTCCTAGCCAGGGTTCATTAGAGCCCTACACCCAGAAACCCTCTGTACAGCCTGGGTGGGACTTTTGCTAAGGCACTTGTTTTGTCTAAGTTTTGCAGAAAATGTGTTGAAAATAGCAGCTGTCACAAAAGGTAATGAAAAAAAAGCATTTGAACACCAGTGCTGGAAGAACTGGTGCCTGAGACCACAGTACACATACACCAGCATGCAAATTGGCTGCTCAAAAGCCAAGACCCCCAGGCAGCCAGTTGGTGTGCAATCTGCTTTTAGGATGCAAGAAGGGTTCAGGAGGTAGATGTTAAAGGACAACACAAATCTCACCTTCTCCTAACATCTCAGAAGCATCACAACACTGATGACCCTGCAAATGTCTTCGAGGAGAAGGCCACTCACCAGCCACCTGAGCGAGTGGTAGAGTCTCCAGGGGCACTTCTTTAGTACTCTAATTGCTTCCTTCACATCTCTCTTACTATGGAGATATTTTCAGACAGCTGATGTTCACTCTTGACAGAAAAAAATGTGTCCACAATGATATCTAAGCCTCAAAGTCTCTAGTTCCTTTTAAAATCTGAAGCTGGTGTGCTGCTTGTTTACTTTGAGGCTGATGGTCAGGCAAGGCGAAGCATTAACAATAACCACCCTGTGCTCAAGGCACCGAGTGGGATGCAGGAACCCTGACCTCCTGCAGATTTTCCACATGGCCATAGGCCCATCAGATAGCTCTCAGGGTCTGTTAACTCATCTGTAAAATATATGCAAGAATTTCCTCAAGACACTACAGTCCTGTGAGTCTTAATTTGTAAATAACTAACTTTCACATTTTGGTTATTTACCAAGCAATGAGGGGTTTGGTTTGTTAGAATGGGGGGTCTTGTTTGCTTCTTGGGGTTTGGGTGGTTTCTTTACACAGTTTTACATGGTGTAGTACACAGTTCCACACAAGCAACACTTGGCAAAGTTGACCAAAAACTGACCCATAGTTTGCATCAAATTAATGATATGAAACCATGAAGTCATGGGCTATAAAGTCTTTCCTGCCCTCTCCAGTTCAATGAATATAAAATTAATAATATTGAACACAAGAGAGGAAAAGAGCCATCCCCAAAACTCTGCAGCCCAGTGATGAAGGCACACTCCTCACAACAACATAGTCTAACCTCATTAATGACTTTGTAATTTGGAGACAGATTTCCAGAAACATGCCTCTTGCCAGTGCCAAGAAAAGCATAATGGGATGCTGGAATAATTTGGGTTGGGATTTTTTTTTAATTCCATTATGCTTAGAGAATGTAACATACACAGATTTAAAAAATGATGGATTAATATCCCTGTGTTGGACTTGAATGATTTCTTCAGCACAAGTGGACTTCAGTGATAACCTAGACATTCAATCACATATCACAGCAATATCAGAAACCAACGGGCTGCCTAATTTCTTTGTATAAAGAATATTGCCTCTCCCAGCTGCTTGTGTTATAACAAACAACCAAACAAAACACCCTACAAAGCTTCCAAGACCTTTTTTCTTATATTTTTAGTATGCTTAAAGTGTGAGAACAAACTCTCAGAGGTGGTTGGCTTGTTTTTGCTGACATATCCAGTAAACAAGAAACACTGCACAATACAATCAACCTTGTTTGTAAGTCTAGACAGGACATGAACACTTCTCCACAGGATGAACTATTGTAGTAATCATGTCAATGAGTGACTCAGCACCCCATCCTCTGTCTGAAGGGCAGTGCGTGTCTGCAACTTTGGGAAATGGTTCTTCCCCCAGAGGGTGGTTTGGCACTGAACAGGCTTCCCAGGGCAGTAGGCACAGACCAAGCCTGACAGAGCTCCAAAATCATTTGGAAAACTCTCTCAGGCACATGATGGGATTGTTGGGGTGTCCTGTGCAGGGGTAGGAGTTGGACTCTATGATCCTTGTGGGTCCCTTCCAACTCAGGATCCTGCCAATGTAAATTTGCCAGAGTACCACATCCCTCAGACCTCCAGAACCTCAAATAGCCGAGCACCAAAAGCGTACACAGAAACAGCAATGTGTGTTGTCCTCTTATCAGACCCTCATCAGTTCTCAGTTTCCACACCAAAACACAATGAGGATTCACAAGAGTACCATGACAACAGCATGTGATTGGGTAGATCATAAAGTAGGAGAATAAGTAGAACATGAGCACAAATACATCAAGAGAAAAGAAAAGCCATTGCATACTGTTCACTAAGTTTTCAACACCCTTCTCTTTGTGCCTCCTCTATTTAATTGCTCTAAGTGGTTATATCCAATCATACAGCAGGTGCTTTGCCTCTTCTTATTTCATCACCACCCTAAAAACAGTCCAAATATAATTCATTAAGTTCTGTATCACTTTCTTAGGGGCAAACCAAACTAACTCTTATTAAACCACAATAATTTCTTTCCCTAAAACATGGAAAAAACATATTTTCATTTGTTTTCAATATAAATATTTTCATGTTTTTGAAACAGTGAGAGAATGTGAGATGAAAGACATCATTTGTGGGTTAGGTTCTTCCCATAACAACTCTGACTTCTGCAGAAATTCAGAATCTGGTTCTCTGGTGCCACAAAGAAGACATAGAAAGAGGCCACCACCCCATATGAGTTTCCTCCTATGCAGACAGACATGAAGAGGGTACAGAAGAACCATCTGAGCTACAGCCTGGGAGAGACAGGAGGCAGCATTTTGGCTGCAGACCTTCCCATCACAGTGGTTCTTACAGGCAAAGACTACGAGCAACCAGACAGGTACCATTTCAGTGTAAATCAATACAGTTTGAAGGCTAGGACATCCTGAGGTGCCTGACCTGCCTTTAAAACACCTGGAGGTAGGTTTAACAGATCTCAAGCTACCTGTGTCAAGCTCACTGGATACAGCACCATACCCACACAACATCTGTGATAATCTCATTCCTTTGCCTTTGAGATTCAGACCTGCACAGGGACCTCAGGGATTTCCAGATGACACACAGTAATCTCAATGACATTAGATTGCTGTCTTTTCCCTTTGAATACGTGCTATTCTGAAGCTCAAAGATCTTAATGCATTTATTATCAACACAAATCCACCCAAGAAAACTATCTAATGGATTAGAAATGAGGCCCTAGTCTGGTAAATTCCAGATTTTAACATGAAGCAATGGACACACCAACAAGAAAGTTCTGTCTGCTGGCAACCTTAAGGTAACCCTTGAGTGCCCTCAGATCACCAAACTCACCTCCTGGGTTGAGTTGACCTTTATGAGATCTAATCAGGCTGAATGGAGAGCAAATAAAAGCTACAGTGAGAAGAGTAAACTTCTTCACAAGATACCAAGAGGCTGCCTGCTTGTTTCCTTTAAAGAGTGTTACCTCTCCCAGCTGCTTGTGTTGCCCCTTAGCTGGAAGTTTGCGTCAATGGTTAGAAAAACAAAATGAAAAAGGAGTGATCTGAATTATTCAAGAACTGATTTTACTTGGAGCAAAGTTAAGAGTTGCTCCAACAAACCAGCAGAGATGCCAAGGAGACAAACAGCACATGGGTGCAGTGACATCCCTCACTGACAAAACAAATTCAAACATAATTCATCCTAATTTCTTCTAAATTAGTTGAGATGAAAGGTCTGTTGTATCAGAGTGAAAAATGGCAGAATTCCTGACACGATTCTGCTTTTCAGGCTAAAAAACAGAGAGCTGTATATCCACACAGGTTACTGTATGAGGAAAGCCCTCAGTTCTGTAAAAGACAGAACACACGTTCTCTATCACCTTTTCTACTATTTTTCAGCTCCTCCAAGCAGTGACCTTGTCATGGACTTCATTACAGTCAGAAATCTGTGGGTGTGAAAGGACTGCTTTTGTTTTTTTTAAGAGGGAGGATCCAGCCTCCAGCATGTAAAACAAATACAGCATGAAACACAAACATGAGCAGCAGAGGGGCCTCTTCTCCATTTGAAGAGTCCAAGACAATACAGTCTCCTTTTCTGGTCCTGCTTTTTATAAAAGCCTTACTGCTATTTTCTGTCTTGAGAAAAGCATGTAAACTTCATATCTCAGCTCACTCAGACATTAAGGTATCCAAGCCCTGCCAAGCAATCCTGTGACCCGAGTTTGTTTTATTATTTATACTGCTGAAGGACAGATTAATCATTTTAACACACTATGAGATATAGGGTTGTTCTGTACACTGAAGCTATGTTTATGCATCCCAGGTGTCAGTAACACATCCTCTGGAGCACTGGCAAGCTCCTTTCCAAGTTTCTTTGTCTCCATTTCTCCTTCCTGAATCATTTATTTTTAAATACATGTAAAGTATTATATCATCATTTTAACACTCTAATATACTAATTAACTTGCAACCTCTCCTTTTCAGGTAAGTGCCCAGAATTAAAAGACACTGTGAAATACCACAAGTCATGATCAGTCATGTGACTTCAAAGTCATATTCATGGTTTTCAAAAACTCTTAGTCTTCACCCACACTGACAGACTTCCCATAAAGGTATACAGAGCAGCAACAGTCTTGTCACTTCTCACCAGGAATTGGTGTGATATAAGATGCATCTCCAATCCACCAGCCCTTATAGACAGAGAAGTGTCATTAAAAGGGAACCACCTCATGCAATAACATTTCATAGCAAATCCAAGTACAAACATACCAGCAGCAGGGATTTAATCTTCTATTGTTGCAACACTATCTATTCTTGCTTTCACTTGTCTAACACTCATGAAAAATTAGAGGGCGAGTCAATGGGTATGTCTTACATTTATTTTGCTGTGTCTTCTTCTAGTTAATCTCCCCACATGCCACATTGTATGTGGAATAACCTGGAGCTTTATCCTTCTATTTGAAAGTTTTGAGGTTTCTAAAAGTGCTAAGTTCAGATGCCTGGGATTTACTCAGGAATGAGATGTGACAGCAATTTCCTTTCAGGAGAAATAGAGAGAGTTCAGACAGCTTTTCAGCACACCAAGATGAGGTACCTGACAGGTTCTGCAGGAACATCTTGCTGGATCAGCAAAATCTTTGTTGAATCACCCATCAGGGAGAGTGTGCAGAGCTTATACTAAAATGCAGTTAGTCTTACCTTCCTGGGTTCTGAAGTCATCTTCAAGGAATTTATTAAAATTGCCACACAACCCACAGGTCTTATTATAGTGCTTTTCTTGAAGGAATATCTGAATGTTTCCACTGATATCAATCTTCACCACAAAGCCATGCTCATCACTGGATATTTTATAATAACCTGCCTCCTTCTCTATAAATATACCATTGGAGGCAAAAGGTATGGAGACCCTGTGAAGAGAAACAGGAGACTCTCAGAATATGACACACAAAATCCATCAAGTTGTTTTCTGCTGGAATAGCAGTTGCCACAGGTACCTTTTGTCTTCCTGCATCACAGCTCCATCCAAAGAGAAGCGAAGATTGAAATATTCCCCGAGGTACACAGAGAAACCAATTTTTTCCCCATCCTGGTAATCACCTGAAGAGGTGAGATACAACCAAATACTGTTAGTTCTGGGACTCAGGAGGGAAATTTCTAAGTACATATTGCAGGGTTGGGAACACATCTTGTACATATAAAGAATTTGTACTGAGTTGTTCTAGTTGAGGAAGAAAGTTATTTAATATGGCTCCTTTTCAGAGTGATAGGATCAGTTCACTTCAATTTACTTGCAGTAACTAAAAACTCATGTTAAACTATGACCAATACAGAACAGTCATTACTGAATATAAAAATATCTACCAAAGCTGATTGGTATTAAAGTGATATACAATCTTGGTACACATATCATCACTTGCTATCCCCAAGAACAACCCTGCAGAGGCTCATGCTAATTCCAAGGTCTTCTGTCCTGCAGAATGGGATTCTTTTAACTGGGGTGATTTAATAGACAGATAAAATTAGTTCTACAGAGTTGTATAGTTCCTATTCCCATGTTCAGCTTTAACATCCATGTTCCCCTGGAAAACTCAAAATTAATAAAAAGGTCTTGCTTACCCTCTTTAGAATGGCCAGTAAGAAAATCCCTGTTTCCTAGCAGTTTATTTATGTGTCAGCTACATTACCAATGGACAATAGAAGCCTGAGAAGTAATCCTACTTTCTAAAACAAGCCCCAAAAAACCAACACAATCCACAAAAAACCTCCACCAAAAAAATCCCTCAGCCAAGATCCTTTTTATGCAAAGGACCATCCTATCTGATAAAGGGCAACAATTTGGGGGTTTTTTTCAGTCATGGGACCCAGCTCAAACTCACCCAAGAGCATGAAGGAGTGCTTGTGACAGTCCCCAGCAAGCAGGTAGCTGCAGTCCCCAGCAAAATTGTAGAAAGAACCATCAAAAGTTTTGATGTGATCATTACCAAAAAGGCTGCAACGGGAAACTGATGGCTCCTGGAGCACAGAGCCTGATAATCCTGGATATCAAAACACAACACAACTTTCAATTTAAAACAATTATTTTGTAGTTCAGGAATTTATCTGCTGGAATTTCTCACCATTGATCATTGCATGTCCTGGTAGCTTCTAGGCAGAGGTTTCAAGCACAGATTTTTATTTTTTTTTTTTAATTACATACATTTGTGAAATAGCTTTTTTGCTTTATTTCTATCAACCCAAACCTTGCATGGGTAATTTCAGTCCTGATCCTCTGAGGAATGCCATGTGTTTGTTCACTTGAGCCTGACTGCAATCCCATTAATTTCTACAGGGCACTAGCAAAGCTCCACGGTTTGTTCAGCCAAACATCACTGACTTCAGGAAATCTTTGGGACTCGGAGTACTTGCTTTAAAGTAAAGAGATAAAAGGAATAACTTTATTGATGTCTCCAGCATGATGAGAATAATCCCTGAGACCATATTGCAGGATTGGATGGGCATAAAGGTGGAGTGGGGGCAATATCTCACAGAAGAAAATGAAAATAAATTATAGTCCCCTAGACAGCAGAAAATAAACATATTTTCCTACCTGTGACTACAGTGGCCAGCAGTAGGTTTGTCTGCAGCACTGCCAAGAGGAGCATCTGTCAAACATCCAAAAGACAGAGTAGGAACGTTCTTAGTTTGCAACGTGCACTCTGTTTCACGACTCTTCACCACTTTCTATCCGTCCTTTATAGAGTTACTTTTGAGGTTCTACAACATTTCAGAAAGTCAAAATCCATGCAGACAGAAATTCAGCTACCCAGCCACCCTGCTTCCACTAGGGAATTTAGGAGCATAATCATTCTTTGCTCCCATTTTCACCTCTCTTTACAGGAAAACAGGGAGTACCTCCACAGGAACTGCAAGCCAACAAACACACATACTCAAGTTCACCTCAGTTAACACACTGCACACACAAAGTCCTTCAAAACACAACATTATTTATCAGACAGTCTGATAGGAAGAAGCACCACAGACTGGAGCAGCCAACCTGACTCCAGTAGAAGTCACCTCTGCTGCACAAGATTTGCATCCTACCCAAACATCCACAAAGGGAAAGAATATATAGGTTTTGCACCAAGCAGCAGGTCTGGCTGGCAGGCCATTATAACCACATGCTGAAAATCCACTGATTTCACAGTGATGATGTGCTTGAGATAAGGGGCAAGGAGTAAAGGGAGGAAATTGTGCAGAGATTAGAGACCAAGGGTGAAAACCTCCATTCACCAAAATCAGTTTTAGCATTGCCTCCTGCTTTCTGCAACCAAAACGCCGGCCTTTGTTCTCCAAATGTCTATAAACTACCTCCTGTATGACCAGGCCTTTAAAAATTAATACTAACATGATAGGAATGTCAGGCAGACGATGAACTACATGTGTTCTGTCGCAAGACATTAACAGTTCAGGATGAAAGTTGTAAGGAGCTCCATCTAAGGGAGTTAATATCAGTGTTAATACAAGCAACTAGAGAGGCTTAAATATACCATACTTAATAAATTGATGCCAGGAGACCAGACACACCTTTTCATAAGAGCCCTCCAATTAATTATTAGAATGCATTTTGCAAAGACAAATTTGGATTTCAGGTTACAGACACACACTTCTTACTGAGGTTAGTCATGTAGGTCCAATTCACAGCCACGTAAGAGCTGAGTTTGCCTTGCTCACAAAAGACAGTAAAAGAAAGATCTATTGTACAACTAACAGAATTGCTGCAAATCCCAAACTGACCTAAGGCTGCAACATAGCCAAGAAGTGGCACCTGCATGGGAATGCAACAAAGTAATGGTAAAGAAAACAACAGGCATTAGCTCAGATTACACACTTGTAAAAGTAACTTACAAGTGATTACAAGTAATTAAAAGTGTACTTTTAATGAATGCAGGGTGTTATCATGACTGAATCAAATATTGCTTTTCTTTTTTAACCCTCCAGCTTTTCAAAGCAGGCAAAAAAAAAGTCCCCTTCCACCTCTCACTCTATTCAGAACTGCAGATGAAGGTTCCCCCAGTTTTAATGGAGCAGGTGCCACTAACAAATCAGAATACAATCCAGTAAGATCCAGTATAAAACCCTCCCTAATTTTATCACTGGCTTAATTAGAAATGAATGTACCTTCTTCTGTGCGAGATTCCTCTTGGACATGAACAAGAAACTCCTCCAGTTTCCACCTATAGCCTAAAACACCATTGTTCCGCTGTTGCTTCAGAAGTCAGGACTGGAATGGCTTTGGTCTGAAATTTCTTGTTTTTGTACAAGCCAGGAACTCTTGTCCATTTTAAAGGAAAGATAAAAACCGAACGTCACATCCGCCTGATTCTCAAGACAATAGATTAAATTGCTATCGTGGAAATCAGCAGCCTAAATTGCCAGGAAGGTACAATGAGGGGAAACAGTTTTTAAAAACTTACATGACAGATAAGTCTTTGAAATCCATTTTGCATGTGTATGTGTGACAAATCTCACTGGCTGAGCCATTAGGCAGCATATTTATGTGACAGACTATTGTTAAAGAGGAATAGTAGGATGCTCCATACCTCAAAAGGCCACAGAACCATGTAGTATTTTTTTCCTACAAACAACTACCTTAAAAGAGAAAGAAGAAAATAAAATTAAGAGCTAGTAATGCCCTGGGCTTATTCTCTCAGTACAAACACATTTGAGCTCTGCCACCAACACATTTAGTCCTTGAAATGTTTATGGAGGTACCTTCTGGAACAACAAATGGTAACAAGTTAATCCTGCATTTACTTGTTTGCAGAGTAGGCACAAGTTTTATGGGCACATACACAGTACTGAGGGGAAAAAAAAAACCACCACAGAGCAGATAACATCTTACCTTACTTTTCATGTCCCACTCTTCAATAACTACCAGTATGAACAGAGGAATTAGGAGGCAACACATTCCACTGACTGGAAATCATTCTTTTCTCTTGGGTCCAGCTGCCACATTTCAGCAGGTCCTTCCTATCTCACAGCCTGAGACTGAGTGATCCCAGAGGGATGTTCTCAGAATCTTTCCTTATGAAAATACCAGCATTCCTCATGACATGGGGAATGACATCTCCCATAGCCAAGGTCTCTTGTGGTCTTCTCAGTTTTAATCCTTTCATTGCCTGAGCCCCAAATAAGTCACTTCATTTGGTAACTTCCTCTTGCAAATCTAAATCCAACAGGGCTTTGAGTCACATTTTTTGTTTGGCACATACAAGACAGAGTGAGAGTTCTTTGAAAAAATCCTTAAAAACAGAAGCATTGTTGGTTCTGTTCTGCAGCATTTTCTTGACTGCTGCCATAAACAGGGTCTGTTTAGTCTCTAACAGGGACGGATGGCCCAGGTCTTCCTTTATCAGATTTTGTGCCACTGCCTTCACACCCTGACCAGCTGAAGGGCAAGCAAGGGAGAAAGCAAACCACACAGGAGTCTGAACCATGAAAAGGTGCTTTGGAGAGGAGCAGGCTGCAGGCAGATGAGTTATTGAAGCTGGACTTAGCCTCTGAAGATCTCAATCCCTCCCCTCCTCTGCATGAGAGGACATTCTGTGTCTTGCACTGCCAGTGTTTAATAGATGGTTCCAATAATCCAGACATCAGGACAAATCTTAAGTGTTTTAGAGACCATGGGGAACATAACAAAGAAAATTAATTGAGATAGACATACAAAGAACAAACTTCCTTTTTCCGTCCTGGCTCTCTTTCCTCTAAAAAAAAAAAAAAGGAAATGGTAATTAAAGAATGCATTTATTGGCCGATATCAAATAAAAAGTTTAGTGATGCTTAGGTAGATCTGACATGCAATTTTTCAAATAGTAAATCTGAGACACAGGAGAAAATACATAAATAACTATGCACTGCTGCCAAAAGAACATCTATAGTCCATTCCTGGAACAGCATAGGAAGGACTTGTAAGAAAAATTATCCATAATATTGCTTTGTTCAAATACTAGTTTGCATGAACAGTCCATGAGACAACACTGCACATTTGTCATGGAGTTTGTTACACAAACAAATACATACAAATGCCTATATTATGAAATCTACAATTCTGAGTGTAGGAACAGTGATGAAACAAATAGGGCCAACAACAACAGGGCTGAACAATGCAAAACCAGCCAAAATATACCCTGAAGATTTCAGCCTGATTCTGGCCCTGCTATAAGTACGTTGAGTTGAAGTACTGTACTTAATTTCTGCAGGCAATGGCATTGATTGATTTTTATAAGGTCTAAAAAAAGTGTTCTTGGCACCTTGAGTAAACTGAAATCCCTGACTGCATCCTCAGATGCCACACAAAAATCAAATGAAGGATGGAAATGTAGGGAAGGATAGAAAAAGAAATAAAATTATGGTTAGAGGCAGGAAGCAACTCCTCTGAAAGGGGAAGAAATTTCTAATCTTAGAAAAATCGAGAATGAACACAGGAGGAGCATCTATCACATCACAAATGGCACAGAGAAGGCAAGCAGGAAATAAGTGCTCATCATCTCTCCCAGTGTAAAGGTTGTGAGCAAGCAACAAAATTCTTGAGGAGTTACCTTTAAAGCACAGAACTGGAAGGCCTCAGCACAGGTCACTGTGTCAAAAAAAAAAAAAAAGCCAGACAAATTAATGAAGGGCTATTGCATCACAGGGATGGATCAAACCTCAGGGATCAAATGATGAATCAGAGAGAGCTTATGGCTTAGTAGGTCTTTACCCTATTGAGTATTAGAAACAGAAACCCCATGCTTTAATGTTACACTCAATTTCTTACAACTCTTTTCTTCCTAAGCACCTGCTGCTAGCCATGAAACTCCTACTTTTTGGTCAAAAAAAAAAGACCCCAAACCAACAACAAACACACACAAAAAAAAAAACCAAACCAAACAAAACACCAAACAATTCAGGTTTCCTTATCCTATCCCAGGCTGCAAGAAAGTACATTTATATGGTTTTTCACAACTGAGATTCACATTAATTTTCCCATTAGTGATCCCTCAGTGAAACTCGGTAGAAGCAACAACGAATAAGATAAAAACAAGAATAATTGCAAATAGTTGTGAAAGAGCATCCTGTGACAGTTCCAGAAAGTTTAGCCAAGTTTGTTCTACATTCCTTCCTAGCTTTCCCGTGCCTGAGGAGGAAAAAAGGAAAAGAGAAGGGGGGAAAGGAGGGGAGAGAAGGTGGGAAAAAAATAAAATACATCCACATACATATCAGCTGGCAAAATCCACATAACCCTGTATTTGAACTTTTTTCTTTGGAATATTTAGGCTACTGCATTCACTGAGGGAAAAGCCAAGGTAGATGTACAAAGCACACTAGTACCAAAATGTAGTATTGATCTTCCCCGTGTGGAAAACCGTTCAATGAGATTTATACTCCTTTTTCATTTTTATAAATCATTTTTCATTGGCACATTTTAAGGGCATAAGTAAGGGGAGGGGAAATAAATCAGTCACAGGTGTTCAAGAGAAAGGAGCATGCGCAGACAGCCCTAAGGGCTGAAAGAGCAACGTGAACGTGTCCCAGCAGTGCAACGGTACCAGGATGGATAACAGCACAAGAAAGCTGGACCATGATCCATCCCTGTGGCAGCTGCACAGCACAGTGTGAAATAAACTTCAGCAAAAAGTAGCAGAATAGATGTCTTTGAAAGGCAGGGGGGTTGGAACTAGATCATTTTTAAGATCCCTTCCAGCCTAGGAAGGGTTCTATGGCTAGGAAATGCCCAGAAAATCCGTCTGGAAAAGCAAACAGTCCCGTATGAACTGCGGGGCGAAAGTGCATTTTGGGGGTCATCCCGTGCTCAGTTCCTTTTTCCTGGCATAGTAAACCATAGTTAGTTTAAAGAAAGATACCCCTCAGAGAGGATGGGAGGCACCAATCACCCACATTTTGCATTTGAAAGCCCTCAGCCTCCGGACATCCTTCCACAAGGCAAAACAAACACTGGAGCACTCTCCGTCCAGGCTGGGCAGGGAAGGGCATTATTCAAGATAATCCTTTTTATGACCGGTTTAACTCCTTCCCCAGCGGAAAACTCCTGGGATTTCCAATTTCACAGCCTTTCCCAGGGTTATATGTTGAGTCATGGGAGCCAAAAGGACCTCAGGCTGCAGCAAAGCTCTTTGGTGCTTCTTCGCAGCGTAGCTACAAACCTGCCAGGGAGTGGCTTCGCACGGAGATGCGCATCCTGCAAGCCCTGCGATATGCACAGCGCCAGGGCAAAACACCCTTCCTCCCGTACGATGATCCCCCCACAAAACCTACAGGGAGTAAGAATGATAATAGGGAGAGATCTTTAGCTGGTGCTGCTCTGCTGAAATCATTGTCACTGTTCTAGTCTGTGCTTGCTAAAGAGCCGTAAATTCGCATTACGTTACAAAGAGTTACCAGAAACTGAATGGAAAGGCGGGGGAGGGATTATTTTTCTCCTGGTCTGTGAACAATTTATCCCTTCAGTAAATTAGGTATCACCTTGATATGCCTAATTCTACCTTCTGGACACCAACCAAAGCCCCAGCATTCCCAGGAAGGGAGTGCTCCTATGGCAGAACAGCACAGCCTGGGAGGGGATCGCCCCTTTTCAGTCTCCAAGAGTCTGGAAGCAGCTGCTCACTGCTCTCTCTCTTTTCCTTGTTAATGTCTTAAATCTCCACCCCTGGCTTGAAATTCTCTGCATACACAGTCAGACAAGGCCACTTCAACGATTTCCTCCCTCCCCTGGAATTGTGGTTTTCCTATTTTTGCTCCCAGCTAGTCAAAACTAGTCTTACTGGTTTATACAGGGTATTTACAGGAGTAAGTTTCCTAAGCAGGGTACCCAATACATACATGGTATTCAATTTACCAAGTTCACAATTGTCCTGTGGGATGTTTTTCATCCATGTAGCTTGTTCCAGATAGAGCAAAGACTTGAGCATCCTTATCATATCAGCACTGACATCAGACACTAACCAGTCAACCAACACATTATCACCATCAGGCTGCTGAAGGGGGGGAAGAAAATGCATATAGTGCAAGGGAGTTTTTCCATTAATATGAGAAAATGAGCGTCTGAACTGTGCAGCATGATGTCATGCCACTTTTCAACCTCTATGCTTGAAAAGCAGTTAATTCCTCCCTCCAGGATTAAATTTGTTCAAATGCATGTCTGCTAAAATGTCTTTAGCTGAAACCATGAAAATAATGACCAGCTAACTCTTCCAGGTTGCAGGTCTGTAAAACAGTTGCAGTAACAATTCACCTTATGACACGATATATACAGTACAATAATTAATTACTAAATGTTGCAATGACTCTCAGGTACACATCAATATCTCCAACTCTCATTAAATAAAAGATGTCCTCAGTTGGTCTTTTAACTGGAACATCTGAGGTTTGATCAAGCACCATGAATGGATGCATGTGCAAATAGACACTAATTTATACACCCACTCGCACATATCCACCAATAACACTGGTGCTGACAGGAAAATATGAATATACTGAGAAAGGAGAAGCAAACAGGAACAACTGAAAGACAGGAAATATCCTCTTAGTGTGGGTATACAGATGAAAAAATAATAGAGAAGGAAAGCCTTCTCTTGTGTGTGTGTTCTTAAAAAATAATAATAAATAATATATAATATATAGAATATAATAATAAAAATGTATTGATTTTGTACCACATATCTTGTAAGTATTTGTGATTTTGCTCCTAAAACACAATTGCCCTTCAGTATAAATCCACATATTTCAGCAGTTATGGCAACTGAAACAAGAGCCAGAGTTTTCCAGATGAGAATTAAGTAATGAGTGGTTCTATTTGCAGAGTGAGGCCTTGCCATCACAGGGAGCAAACACAGACTCTGTGCTGATGCTTTGGAAGCAATTTCATCCCTCTCCCCTTCTGTAATAAGACAGAAACAATACTTTGTGTATTTGCATCACAAGTGTGGAAGGAAGGATAAATTAATTAACATCTTCTGCTCCACGCACACGGCTGGTCTAAGGTCCTAGAAGAGTTACTAATTACGAAATTTACTAATGACAGACTTCCTGAGGTGCTCCTGCAAGAGCACAGGTTTCCATTCAGGGTCACAAGAAACATCTCTCCACTGCCCAACTCGGCATCCAGAGCCAGCTGGAGCTTCTGTGTCCAAGGCTGACCCCTATAGGTTTGTCCCAAATTAAATTATTTCCCAAAGTGGAATAGCACCTGGGTTCATTTAACATTTCAACACAACTGTTAGCAAACTCTTCCTGCAATTAATGCTAAATCATGTTAAAAATACACACTTGTAACTTGGGTTTGTGCTGGCCCAGGTACAGTGTCCAGACAGGACAGTAATGAAAACTTAAGAAACATCTCTTACCACGCTTTCTCCACATACCTGACTGAACAGTGAGTTCAAGACAATTCTCCACCATACACTTATTAAGTTATTCAATTGAGCTCCCAGTTTGTCACCCGAAAGCACATTTTTTTCCCCATTTTTAATGGTTTTCATGACTCATCTCTCTCTCCAGAAACCAGAACTAGAGCCAGGTTTAAGTATCAGATGCTGCTCCTAGAACGTAACACTGCCCATATTCCTCCCTTCCTTCACCAGCACCTTGTACCAGCTCACCAGTTTAAACGGAATAAGGCAGAGATAGATGCCACCACACTGTACTAGAAGCAAACCACCTCAGAAGGGCAATAACCATTCAGCAACATGTAATTAATGTGATGAGCACTCAGGTGTTGGTGAGTTTTCTAGTCACCCAAATGATGTTATGGCAAATCTTAAAGATGCCTAAATAGGTTGTATTAATACAATTTGCCAAAGTTGGGATCTCACTAGAGATTTGTAAGGTTTGTTATATGTGATCTGTTTTTCCTAAACCCACCAAAATTCATAAAAAGTTCAAGTAGCATAATGCAAATACGAATCTCTCCAGATCCTTTCACATGATCCTTTCACATTATACTGTCACATTATTTGGCCTTGTTGGTTTAAAGTACAACGATGTTTAGCAAGACTCTAGATATTTGCTGCCTTCATAAGTAATGAAAACAATCATCACATCACTTCCTAATGAGAATTCTTCATATTCAGAACAGGTTATTTTGACACAAAAACAGGTTATATTTGTGCTGTCAAAGTACAGCTGATCAGGAGTACCAATCAGCAAGAGGGATCTTATCCATTTAAGTATTTCTTCCATTAATTTCAAGTTTGCTGGGACTTCAACTTTCACGTATCTACAAGAGATTCAAGCACTATCTTCATGTTGGCATTCACTTAATAAAATATTTATTTATGCTTTCAGGCTTGCTGATCTAACTATCTCTTGAATATGGGCTACAAAGAACAAAATTTCTCTGACTAAAGGCTACTATACCCTTTCTAGTGTCAGGAAACTTCTGTACATGAAACAGTTGAAAAAGATTGGGAATAGTGCTATGAATTGAACTGAATTGCTAAGAGATGCCACTTCCCATTGAAGAATAGGAGTCCCCAGGATTGAAATTTTGGCCTAGAGAAGAAGTTCATTACATTACAAGCAGAGCCAAGATTTTACCTTAAATGTTTATTCCATTTTCTTAATCCCTTTTAAAAAAAAAAAAAGATGTGACTTTATTTAACTTATTTTTATAATGCCAAGCAAAAAACCCAACTTTAATAATAAGTGGATCGTTAGGACAAAAATCACAAGCTTCTCTTTCTGAAATACTGATTTACCCCAGTACAAGACAGAGCATGTTACTCATTGTGGAAGACAATTAAGTCGCAGAAACATTCACTGCTCCTTGAGAACAATTAGCACCATTATGTGATCAACAAATCTGTGTCTTATGCTCATTCCCCACCACCACCCCTTTTTTTCCTGCAGTCATCTAATATAAACACAAAGGATGGGAAAAAAGACAAAAAGCTAAGATTTTCCTCTGGTCTCTGGTTTCTTTCTTGACATACTGGAATAGACTACATATCCTAAAATCACAAGAAAATAATCACAACACAAGCCAACAATCACAGTACAAGAACTGTGAAATTTCAGACTATTAACTGCTTCTCTCTCATATGCCTTTTAATTTTTTTCTAACCTCTAAGATTAGCATTTATAAAATTGTATTCAGAAACATGAAGGGTGTGTTTCTGAAACACACTTCAGGATGAAAAACAAAGCTGAGATATTCACAACTCCTAATCCCCACATTTAGCATTCAAATAACACTGTCCAAATACTGTAAGATTCCAAAATATCATCAAGCAAGTTGACAGTGCGGATAAAGGGATTAGAAACACAGAATCATAGACTTTCCTGAGTTGAAAGGGACCCACAAAGATCATGGAGTCCAACTCCTGGCCAAGCACAGCCTCGAGATTCCCACCATGTGCCTGAGAGCTCTGTCAGGCTTGGGGCTTGGTGCTGTTCCCACTGCTCTGGGGAGCCTGTTCCAGTGCCCAACCACCCTATAGGTAAAGAATCTTTTCCCAATACCCAAACTAAACGTCCCCTGACACAATTTCAGGCTATTGCCTTGGTTCTGTCCCTGGTCCCCACAGAGCAGAGATCAGTGCCTGCGTCTCCTCTGCCCCTCCTGAGGAAGCTGCAGATCCCAATCAGGTCTGACCTCAGTCTCCACTTCTCCAGCTGAACAGACCAAGCGCCCTCAACTGCTTCTTGTATGGCTTCCACTCCAGACCCTTCACAATCTTTGTAGCCTCCTTTGGACACTCTCCAAGAGCTTTATACCTTTCTTACATTATGGCATGCCAAACTGCCCCACTATTGCAGGTGAGGCTGCCCCAGTGCAGAGCAGACCAGGACAATCCCCTCCCTCTCCCAGCTGGTGATGCTGTGCCTGATGCCCCTCAGGACAGGGTTGTCCCTCCTGGCTCCAGGGCACTGCTGACTCGTGGCTTACTGGCCATGGACCAGGACCCCCCGGGCCCTTTCCTGGCACTGCCTTCCAGCATCTCATTCCCAGTCTGTCCGTACATCCAGGGTTGCCCCATTCCAGGTGCAGAATCCAGCACTTTTCCTCCTTTGTTGAACTTCATACAATTGGTGATTCCCAGCCCTCTCATTTATCAAGGTCTCTCTGCAGGGCCTCCCTGCCTTCAAGAGAGTCAACAGCTCCTCCCAGTTCAGTGTTATCAGCAAACTTACTTATTCCTTCAAGTCCTCTGTCTAAGTCATTAATGAAGATGTTGGAGAGAACTGGCTAAAGGTGGAGCCCTGTGGAACCCACTGGTGACCACTCACCACTTCGATGGAACCCCAGTCACTGTAACTATGTTCAACCCATGAGCCAGTTACTCACCCACCACATCACACTGGAGGTGATGGGGAGTGTGTGTGTGTGTGTGTGTGTGTCTCCCCTGCTGCACTGATCCTAAAATCATGCAGTTTTATAGAAATTGCATCAAAAATTAAAAATACCCTCCAAGTTTGACCTGATCCAAATAAAATACGGATCAAGTAGTCCAATCGTTTTCTATTTGGAGTGGGGCAAGTACCATACAAAACTGCATTCTAATAAAAGTTTAGGTTTTGAACAGCCTCAAAGTTGACAGCTACCTGGTGTTCACTATTATATGAGTCCATATCCAAAGGTTTTATCTTTAGAAATATAAAAACACAGTATCTTGCTTGTATGTTTGAGTGCTTAACAAAGTCTTAGTCATAAGTTGTTCAGAACACAAAACAGTTAAAAATTAAACCTCCTTTCTGCATCGAGCAAAAATAATTGGACGCTATTCTTTTTTTCCTTCTCAAGCTTAGCAGAAAAATGCATGGTATTTAGAAGGAAATGCACCTGAGGATATTTGCAAGCATGGATATACCTGCATTTCTTGTTTATTTGCTTTTTACTTTTGTTCACATCCTTCTCTTTCATATGCATAGAAGCATTTCTGGAAGTCCTCAGGCCCCAATACACATAAACAAGGGAGCTACCAATCCCAGCAGTCTGACATGCTTCAGGGAAGGCAAGATTCAGGCATGGATGGACAGGATCTCAGGAAGATTAAGGGAAATTTTATCGCATATATGAGATTGGCAAAGGTCGGGTTTAATTTGAAGCCAGTGGGCTGAGAGGAGAGTGCATTCACCTTTCAGACCTAGTGTTCAGGTGCATTACCACGGGGGTTGCAATGTCTTTCTTGCTCTTTCCGTTTTCACCTTTCAACACAGGACATCAAGTTATCTTCCCTCAAATTTCAACTAGAAAATAAATGCCAAAGGTTTCCAAAAGTTAGGTCAATTTTACTGTAATACAGACTTCTTAATTAACATGCTGTGACATGGATTCTTTTACATGCATTTATCATTCCACATATTACTCTCCTTGTTCCCCTGATTTTAGGAAACACATTCCAGGTCATGTCCTCACTCCCAGACTCTCAGGGGACAGGAGGTAGAGATGCACAGTAGGTACTGCCATAGCAGATGCCACACTAGTTGCATAAAGACAATTTCTTAGCAATGACAGTGATGGCAGAAGTGACAAGGCTGATTCCAGGAAGCTTTTTCCTCACAAGTAATGACCATCCACAAGTTTAATTAAAACTTTAAGCTATAAACTAAAACACAATAAGTTCCACCTCAACATGAGGGTGGCAGAGCACTGAAACACCTGCCCAGGGATGTCATGGAGTCTCCCTCTCTGGAGACATTCCAGACTCACCTGGATGCATCCCTGTGTCACCTGTTCCAGGTAACCCTGCCCTGGCAGGGGATTGGACAGGATGATCTCCAGAGATTCCTTCCAACCTGAA
>JAOXXN010000265.1:63668935-63680137 GCA_026770055.1 Myrmophylax atrothorax | reverse complement strand
GAATCCACCCCCTCTCTGGGCAGCCCATTCCAATGCCTGAGCACTCTCTCTGCAAAGAATTTTTTTCTGATCTCCAATTTGAATTTCCCCTGGCAGAGCTTGATCCCGTGGCCTCTTGTCCTATTGCGGAGTGCCTGGGAGAAGAGACCAACCCCCACCTGGCTAGAACTTCCCTTCAGGTACTTCTAGACAGTGATTAATGTTGCTTCTGCGGGTCTCATCCAGCTTAGGGTATTCTGCCCCCACCAAGGCGCCGACCCGCGCACACAGAGCCAGATTCCAGCGGCGCATCCCTGGATCCCGCCCGACGGGGCGGGACGGGGCGGGGCGGGCGGCAGGTGCGGGGCGGCCCCGGGGCGGGCGGAGGGGAGTCCCCGGAGCATCCCGGGCACAGCCGGATTTAAGGAGCGGCGCCGGGCTGCGGGAGCCTCGCCCCGAGCGTGCTGCAGCCGCCACCATGCCCGTGAAAGGAGGCACCAAGTGCATCAAGTACCTGCTCTTCGGCTTCAACTTCATCTTCTGGGTGAGCAGCCCTCGCTGCCCGGGGGGGAGCGCCGGGAGCCGTGTTTGGCCGGGGGGGGTTTCTGCGTGTTTTTGCCGCTTTTCCTCCTCTCCCCCGCCCAGCAGCGGGGGGGGGTCCCACGTGCTCCCCGCCTTATTTATGATTTATTCTCCCCTCCGAGGACCGCGGTTGTCACAGGGCGGTTCGTGTGTCCCGCCGGGCGGGAAGGGGTGATGGGTGTGCGGGTTCTGCTCCTTCATGGCTTTCCCGGTGCCAGGCTGTGCCCGGGGTGAGCTGTTCGTGGCTGGCCGGCCGGCTGTGCGAACTCCTGCTGGGAGCTTTGCTCCAAACTGCGCCTTCCCTTCGCAAAGGAAGCCTTAAGCCAGCTGATCTGTCGGAGCGCACCACCGGCGCGGGATGGAATGCTGTGTCTGCTGTAGTTTGTGGCTATCCTTTCTTCTGTCTGTCTCGGACAGCCCGGCTGAGCTTCGAGGTTGTGGCTGTTTGAGCTCTCGGGGCGTGGGCATCTCAGTTCTGCGTGGAAAAGTACCGAGGGAGAGCAGCACAGCTGCCTGAGCGTCCCGTGGATGGGTGTGGAGTGTGGGGTTGGAAATACAGATTTTCCTCCGGGCTGGTTGCCCCGGTGGAGAAGTGCGTGTGCGACTCTGGTGCGGAGCAATTAAATTGGAGCTGCGGGAAGAAGGCGCCTCTGGAGCGAGTTACGGCGTTGCACGTGGGATGAGCGAAAGGCGCAATGGTAGTGGATAAAATACTCGTGATGTCTCAACTCCAAGCGTGGGTTTCAGCAGAGCTGAGAAAATGGAGATGGGCTGCAACTGGGGGAAGTTGTGCAGGAAAAAATTGACACAGGAAGGTGTGTGTTACCATCCGAGACTCCCCTGGAGAGTGAGCAAGGGTGTTACACTGCAGGGTTAGAGCTGATGAGAATAAAAAGCCGAACAAAGCACTGGCTGAGCTCTCTGGGTCTCGGTGAGTTTCTAAACCTCATGTTGAAAAGACTAAAGTATTAGTGGTTTGCTTTGTGGTTTAGCTTTTGTGTATGTTTGTTTTTTTTAAAGCTACAGACTTTCTACAAACTGTTTTATAGGACAAAAGTGTGTGTTGTTGCCTCAGAGAAGCTCTGAACCCAAGCATCACCTCCTTGTTCTCAGGGGCCCAGGGCTGAGAATGGGGAGGTTTTTTTAGCTCAGCAGGTACCTGTTGCTTGGGAATTTACGGTAATAAAGCTCTGAAGCTTTACTTGCACCTTCAGGTGCTCAGTGAGCACGGACCCAGGATTGCCCTGTGGGATGAAGGAAAGGAAGAGTAGTAGGCAGTACCCAGGTAGGCTGTGGGAAAGAGGAAAAAAAGTATTAAAGGGAGATTAATGCATCTTGAGTATTCCAACAAGTGTCTGGGAGCTCCAAGAGGCAGTAAAATGCAAACAGTTTGGGGCCGGAGGTCTGTGTTTGACAAGCTGGAGTAGTCCTTGTCTTTTAGGAGTCACCATGTGTCATTGTGCCCTCCCAGAAGGGTTGAAGGGGAGTTGAGAGAGCAGGGTGTTGGTGAAGCTTATGTCCTCTATGAAACAATAAAGTAGCAATATCAGGTCTGTTAGGCTTTAATGAACAGTATGGAAAGGTGTAGTGAGACTGGCAGCACTAGAGAGGAAGCACCACCCTACTAAGAAAGAAAGCTTTAATGCTTCTTACAGCATTGGAGATGTGGAAAATCTGTGAAGTAGTGGAAGTAAATTGAGCAAAAGTGTTGTGCCTGAATGCAATTCTGTACTCCCTTTTTTCAAGTAAGTTGCCTCAAAAGGACAGGTGAGAAATTTAAGTGGGCTGCAGCAAACCCGCAGGTATCTGTGGATGGGATGTTGGGTGGCATGTGTTAGCATCCATCAGGGACTTGGATGGGAACAAGCATAAAGGCTGAAACAACTTGGTATAGGAGGTTATGAAAACAAAAATTGGGAAACTGCCAAAGTTGAAGCTGTATTTGAAAGTAAGGAAATAAAGGTTTGTAAATGCTTGTTGGTCAAATACTAAAGTGCAATAAGGTTAATAAAAGGAAAGCTTTAGGAATAATTACAAAAGCAAACCCAACTAATAACCCCTCTTCAGACATATGAGGACCAGGGAGTTTCCCAGGGAGTCCTTACTGACAATAGTAGATCTGGCTATCAGAGTCTTGGGAGTGCTGTTCTGCAGGACTTTATATTACTGAGGAAGTTTTTGGTGAAGTTCTGTGCCATTACCCCTCTTTGACTTTGAGTCTTGCTCAGGCTTGAACTGACCTCTTGATGCAGAGAAGGTGAAACAGCATCAAGTGCTGGTTAACAACTCTGCAGGGTCACAACAACAGTTAGCTCAGAACTATAAATGAGCTGCAATTAGGTGTAACCCCCTCCTTGTTCACCTTTCATCCCAGTGCTGGAGGGCTGGAATGCAATGAAATTGAGACTGTGATTTTGCTTTATGCTATTCTGGGATACATGGAGAGTGGCACCCATGGTGCATCTGGAATAGGCAGAGGAAAAGATTCTTCAAAAAGAAGCCACCTGGAGTTACCAACTAGATGGTTCAGGGGTAGATGCTGCCCCAGAGCAATGAAGTCTTGGGAGAAGAGGATCTGTGATGACTTCACAAAAGCACCACGTGGATGTTCAGCATCAGCACAGCAAGACCAGCTTCAGAAGTGAAGGTCCAAGGGAAGAGGGAAGATGGTGCTAAAGCTGCCTAAATCCATGGCATGCAGCAGTGCTGTGAGCTGCTCTGGTCTTGAGCCTACCTTGAGAGGATCATAGTGGAGCTTGCTGATGTTTGGGAAAGGAAGAGGGGAGTTTCTGCCATCAGAAACTGTAAGTCATTTGGTATTCTTCAGCCTGGAAGCAGA
Organism: Myrmophylax atrothorax; assembly: GCA_026770055.1. NCBI lineage: Eukaryota > Metazoa > Chordata > Aves > Passeriformes > Thamnophilidae > Myrmophylax > Myrmophylax atrothorax. The sequence continues at coordinate 63,676,737 of JAOXXN010000265.1, read as the reverse complement.
TGAATGAAGGACATGTGCTAGAGATCTGTAGGATGCTGATTGTCCAGGTGATAGGGCCTGACTGTACTGGAAGAGCCAGTGAGCAAGAACTGTGGGCTATTAAGCCTGGGAAGATGATATTTTGGAAGACAAGTGTTTTGACTGTGACACCAGCAGTGGTGCTGTCTTCCCAGTAGGTGCTGTGGGAGTATGAAGCTAAAGAGGTGCCTGGCTCACATGGGTTTTCAGCTTTTTCTTAATTTTTCTTCTTTCAAGGTGCTGTCTGTGTCTTTTCACAACCTTCAAGCCCTCAACTTGTAAACCAGGAGGTTAGTCCTGGAAAATGCTACTGTCAGACCTTTCCTAAGAACCTTTTCTGGGAGGAGCATCCTGTAGGATGTTATGCTTGGCTCTAGTGAGGACTGATTTGATGGCCTTTCTCCAGCTGGTAAGGCTGGGTGCTAGCATGGTGTTCACTGAAACTTCTGGAACTTCAGAGCTTGGGTTAAAGTCTGACTTGTGGCCCAAATGGAAGGTGAGGGGAGATCAGTGGATGTTTACTACAAATAAAAGGTGGTTAAGCACTGCACTTGTAGGGAATGGCTTTTACTGTTGTATTTGAATAGCTCACCAAGTTGAGTGGTTCAGTCCTTTCGCAGAGGGGTGGGAATGAGGAGTGGCTGTGCTTTCCCCTTGGATCAAGTATTGCTGCAGTTACCTCTCTCGCAGTCTGCTCTGGAATGAAACTTGTACCAGTTCGGGTCTTTAGAAGTTTGGAGTTGATCTGGGGTGGGGGGAGAGAGGTGTTGAAGCTGCTACAGAACTCTAGACTGAGTTTTTCCCACCAGGCTGGCTTGAGCTTGGCAAGAAGCCAATGGCAACAACACGTTATGTGCCTTAAACCCAGGCAGTGGAGTGGTCTTAGCAAAGCTGGCTTTGAACAGCCTTGGTGTGAGCAGTGCTTGATGACTGACCTTGGGTTGTGTAATGCTGACTGCCTCTTGCCCAGCTCCCTTAACTACTCCCGGAGTTTGCTTAAGCTTGTTGGCCCTGGTGACAAAGCCTTTTCCTAGGAAAGCTTTGGGCTCCTGAGCAGCTTGGGCAAGCGCCTGCCTGTTCTTCTGCTGCTGCTGAACAAAAGCAAGGTCTTGCATCTTTCAACTTAAATGCTGGGTTTTCCCCTTGTGAGTTTTGTGGGATACAGATATCTGCTGCTAATACTGCTGATGTAATGTATTTTAGGCAAAGAAGTGGTGTAGCATACAGAGTTCAGGTTGAGGTTTAGAGCAAGGCATTTTCTTGCTTTGCACTGTTAGGCCACTATCTTGTCCTCCAGAGTTTTATGAGCAAATGCATTTCTATGGTGTAGTGCCTCCTAAAGGCAGATGAACAAAATAAGGCCTGGAGAGCTCTTTTCTTTCTGTAGCTTGAAGATGTTGTGACTTTGTTCCGAGTCGTAGTCTCAGCTGTTCATATGCACCAACAGCTGGTAGCAATTCAGAGGGTCTTTCCTGCTCCCCTGGAGTAGAGGACTTGAAGGATGGACAGGGAACTGTGCATGTGTATGTCTGTATGCATATATGCAGGCAGATATAGGAGGAACAGAAATTAGTTGCCTTTACTTTCTGTAATCAACTGATTTATTATGAATCAAAGTGCTGCTTGGGCTCAGTTCAATGAATTTTGACTCCAGCAAGTCCTGGGAAGTCAGGACTGAGTTGAACTGTGTTGCTTTGAGAAACCCGATGTGAATCTACTTGTCCTTAGAGTTCTAGCAGTCCTAGCTCCTATTTGCAATTCAAATTGCAAATATAGTAGACTGGCTTCTGAATAGGAACTTGTATGAAATGGGCACTAGTCTTGGCAGTGGTTCAGGAATTCTGTAATGCTGCTCCTACTGTACTGGAGCACCATTTTATTACAATAAATGCTGTGACTAACACAGGACACAACATTCTTGAAACTAGCTAAGCAGAAAAAAGAACACTTCCTTTCCAATCTACATTTTTCCAAAGAAGTTTGGGAATATCTGCAGTTGCTTGTGTAATTTCGAGCACTCTTTGCACATCTGTTAGGGAAGCTTTTATTTTCCCCCCCCCAGAAGTTTGAAAACCTGTGCTGTTGTGGGTAACACTAATCCTATAATTGAGGAGTGAGAGTGGTGATGAGCCTCATCTGTATTTATTGTTTATGGGTTTTTTTAATAGATTAAGTGTAGAGAAAGTAACAGAAAATAAACAGGACAGTTCATTACTACTCATAATGTTCTCAGTTTCTTTGCCTGTGTGCTATGCAATGTTACAGATGTGGTCCTGGCTTTGTTAGTTCTGTCTTTATACTGTGAAAAAGAAGTTGTCTTAGGCAGAGTCAGATTTTACCTAAAAGTCTAAATGTTTATGAACTGAAGATGGTGGCTTTTTCAGTGTACTCTTGGCACACCCTGGGGAAAACATGTATAAGGAACAGTCTTGAAGAGCCTGATATACCTTTTTACTTTAAGAAAAAAAAATTATTAAGTATTCTCTTGGATGCAATGCTTAGCTGACAACACTTAAGTCAGTCAAAGATAAATACTACTTTGTGTATTTCCACATAGTGACTTAGCTTCTACAAGAGGTAATGCCCTGAGCTGGGTACAAGCTGTAGGTAGGCTTGGCCTGAATGTGCTAAAACAGCAGAAGCCATAGGTTCATGTGCAAAGGTATTTTTACGGGGTTTGAGCCATGTATCTGGAGTTCTTGCAGTGTCTCATTTCTTCCACCCTGTGGGAGTGGAGGAAGGGCTGCTTGTAAACTGGTGCTGGTGGGGGAAGGTGTCCCCCTCCCAAACTTTTATCTACCAGCTCTAAGGACTTGGTAACTGCTTGGACCTTGAGCTCCTTGAGAGGTGGCTCTGCCTGTGGAAAGATAAGATTCTGTAAAGTGTCTGTAGCAAGGGGTACTTACCTGGGGATTGTTCTTTCTCAAGGCGGATGAAGGTGAGAAGGGACTGAACAAAACAGTCCTTGCTTAAATAGTGGCTAAATCCAAAAGAAACTTGCCAGCTTCCCAGAATAGTGTCATGCATTGTGCTATTGTGGGATCTGTTAACAAAATTGGAATTTCTGTTTTGAAAAGCTCAGTTTTTTAGCCCCTGTTTACACCAGTATCATTAAATCTAATTAATCCCTGTGCAGGCCTTCTGCTGGGAAACCACATCTGTGAAACCTCAGGTGTTGGTGGGAGGTGGTGGTGGAATGCAGTGAGAATTGCTTGGTAGTATTCAGTGCTGGGGGAATACTCCAAGCTAGTGCTCAAGTTAGCCAAGGATGGTGAGGGCAGGGAAGGCAGGGTGTTCTGTTTGGCTCCTGCCTCCGGGATAGGTTGTTTCTCATCTCAAGTGTGTCCTGACTCAGGTCCAGGTCCTTTGTCAGTTATGTCTTGGCACATGGAAGGGTAAAAGAAAGCAGGGTGTCAGAGAAATACTGGGACACACCCTTAGATATACCAGAGGGAAATTGTGTCCTTTTCAAGGACTCTTTTCAAGGGTCAGACCAGAGCAGTGGAAAGGGCTGACTTTGGAGAAGGCATTGTTGGGTGGGAGGAGGGAATTCTTGCACTGCAGGGCTGTGTGAGATAGGAAGACAGTTGAAAAAAAGCTGGTTTTCCTGTTGCAACAGGCAGGAAGATGTGTGCAGGAGTGAGCTTTTCAGGCAAAGGAGGTATGTTTGCATGTGATGTGGGAAAAAAAAAATCGAAGAAGCCTCCATAGGGCTAGAAGAGGACTGACCAGGTAGTTCTTGTTTAGCATATGTGTATTGCAGCCAGAGAATGGACAACTGGAGCAGAGATGAGCTGGGAGTAGTGGCCAACGGAAAAAGCAAGGAAGGCTCATCACCTTGAGCAGGCAAATCAGTAGCTGGTGTTACTGGAAAGTCAATGCCACAAACTTTTCAATCTAGTGATTGAGTAGTACCCCTTTAACTTCACGTTTTGATCAGATTGGGAAAAAACCCCACCCTGTCTTCTGAGCTCCTTTTGCTATGCCTGTCACTACAGAAATATGCTTACTTACATGTCCCATAAGCACAAAAACCTTCTTGTAACAGTGTGTTCAAAACTAAGTGACTAACTTCAGGAAAACACAGTGCTGTTCTTTTTCTGTTGAATTTCTTACTCAGCACAGGATAGATCTATTTAGAAACACTTGGTATTGCTCAACTCCTATGACAAAACAGGTCTGCTTGCTGGGAAAACACTTGGATTTCCAAACAAAAACCCACAACTGGGTCTGCAGGAGATCGGCTTCCATGCAGCCAGGGTGAGGGGGCTTGGACCCCTTTCCCACTGAGGAAAAACAGATACCAAACCACCCCAGCGTGGCTGCCAAACCTGCTGGCACAGCACTGGTGAGCAGAGAGGTGCCTGGACATCAGCCTCTGGTGTGCCAGAGTGCCCATGGGGCTGTGCTTGCCTCTTCCTCAGAGGCTGGTGTTGGTGTGTCCTTGTTTCTCCTTGTTTTGATGGAAACTTGAAGCTTCGAATTACTTGCTTTAAAACTGCCTTTTTTTAGTTCAGTGGTCAGTGTGGGTAGAAAGAGCATGAACTTGAGAACACAAGTCTGCTTTCCTTAAGAAACTGAGACAAAAAGTTGCTTATTCTTGAAAGAAGCAGCTGCATTTTATTTCTAGTCCACCGTGGAGAGAATTATCACTTTAATTCCACCAGTTTTCAGTGCTGTGAAGTATTCACTGGCATTGTCACTGTTCTGTGATCCCTTAAGTCTCTCGACTTGTTGGCATCTTAACCTTTTTCACAGAGTGACTGCTTTTCCAAGGAGAAGGCATTGCACTTAACTCTGAGTGGTGGTGGGGAAGGGTTAAGTTTATTTTTTGGGTACACCATCTCTCCCTAATGTGAACCAACCAGTTTGTTTCTGGTGTCATTAACTGAGCCTTCTGCTTTGCTCAGAATTTTTAGATTATCCACATAGTTGTGGTAGGGCTTATAAGTTTCTTCACGACTTGAATACTCAGGCCTTAAAGGTCTGCTGAGGGATCAACCCTGGGTTTTAGTTGTCCTTTTCTGTGCCCTGCCCCGTTTGCAGTGCTCTCTACTCAAACACTGGGGCTTGTCAAGCCACAAATACAAGAGCGTAGGTGAGAACAGCTGGGTGTGCTCAGGCTTGTGGCTTTGTAGCAAAACCAGCAGAGGCTGCAGGTATCTTCTAATGATGCAGAGCTGGATCCTTAGAAAACCTGAAGACTGTTCAGTGACGCCAGAGGGTGAGTCTCAAACAGTACTGTAAATTCTGGATGACTTAAGTGTAGGCTGGAAGCTGTGCATGATTTTTTTCCATCACTAAACCCTTCTGGTTAATGCACTGAGGCACTGAAGTGAGATGAGATTCCAAAGGCTTTTTGAAGTGATGCTGTAGCAAGGAGTGCAGGTAGAGCAGCAAACCTTGTCCCTGCCAGTCCCCCTGTTGCCAGTCCCTCTCCCTTCCCTCAGGGTGTTGCTGTGGCACAGTAAATGGAAATAATAACACTACTGTGACATGGTGTGTTGTACCAAGGTCCTACAGCATCACTTAATTTTGTCAGTGCAACCCTGACAAGGCAGGCAGGAGGTGTGTGCAGGTGTGCTTTGTGAGTAAGCACCTGTGACACCAACCAAGTGCCTTTTGCGTAGGTCTGGAAATCTCCACTTGGGTTTGGCACTTTCTGTGTTGTGTATCACTTGTTCTCTTTTCCCTGCAGCTCCTCTTTGAGGCAGGCCTGGGACTCGGTGCCTGCCATACAAGAAATGCTGGTTTTGCTGGCTCTGCTTTTCTTTGCTGATGCCTGAATCCTCTGCACTTCAGTTGGGATGTTTTCTGCTGAGAAGCTCCAGGGGATATCCCTTAAACTCTCACCTAGCTCCATCCTCTGCCCTATGTGAATCTTCAAAGCTCTCCCTATTTTTGAAGAGCACACCTTGGAGTTAGAGGAGAGGAGCAGGAACATTCCCAATGCAGGGAGAAGGGGCTCTCAGGCTGAAGGTGGGCTTGGTGTGGAAGGGGTGAATCCACTGGTGCTTTCTCTGGGATGCCACCCATGTTCCCACTGAAAGTTGACATTAATAAAGGCTTTCCAGTTTCCTGGAGGCAAATCAAGAACATTGTTTCCTTCTAGAAGGGACTTCTTATCAGACATAAGGCCTTGTTTTGTGGTTTGTTGTTTTTTTTGCTTTTCATGCTTCCTTTGCCTGACCAAGCACCAGAATTTATGAACTTACTGTTCACTCCTAAGTTTAAATTTTTAATGTCTGCTGAAACATTTGGCATTTCTGTCCTCACTTTTGTAGAGCTTTTTTTGATAGTGAAGTGGCCCTCAGAGGAAGAGCTGAGAAGCAATACTCTCTAGCTTTCTAGTTTCTCCTGGATTTATTTTTTTAAACATGCAAGACAACCCCGTTTTTTAATTTTTAAGGGAGGATTCAGTCTGTTCACAGTATTCTCTTAGCGTTTGCCTTGCCAAAGTGCAATTCCCTCTCTCTTGCAGCACTCTTCCCCAATGCCTGCTGCAAGATGTTTCATCCAAAAGTTAATTTATACATAAAATGACTTGCTGCAGACACAGGCACCAATGTTAAGAAGAACCTGGAGGCACAGGCAGGGGTGATAATGAAATAAAACTAAATATTACCCAAAATTAGATTGTATTGCTCTACATCAGCAATGCTGCTACTTCAGCAGCCAGTATCCTCTTCCTGTCAGTGTGGTGACTTAATGGGTTGGTTTTATCCTGTTTTGCAAGGAAGAGCTTTCTTTCTGAACTCCCTTCCATTGTACACTGAACTCTGAACAATCTTTTTCATATACTAAAACTTCTGGCTGGCCTCACAAGGCATTTCTCCTTGTGATACACTTGTCTTTCAGTGTGAAGATTTCAGATCACTAAGCCATGCAAAGAATAAAACAATGGGTGGGAAGGGTCAGTGGAAATACTGACACTTGGCTAAACCTTGGATATTTTCAGTAAGGAACAAAAATGGCATTGTTCTCCTGTGGCACTGGAGTTTATATTATCTGTCAACAAGGTGCCTCATGTCTGGAGCTAAGTTTGTTCATGTTTTGGTGTCCCCATCCTTTTATGCTGGTACATTGTCACCAGCTCTTTAAGTAAAAGCTGTATTTGCTTCTGATGTTGTTGCTACTGTAAGGATGAATGTATTAATTGGTATTATTCAACAAGGCTTCCTTGTTCTTTTCCAGCTTGCAGGGACAGCAGTTCTTGCAATTGGACTATGGCTTCACTTTGATTCACAGACCAAAAGCGTCTTTGAACTGGACACCAACCAGACGAAATTCTACACAGGTGAGCTGGGGTAGATTACTGGGGTAGATTAGGGATACACACATATTTTCAGTTTGCTGTTCCAGTGTCACAGGAGTTCCTAACTGAACTGAATTTTATCTAAACTCTGATTTTGATGTATCTGGTGACTTTTAGGCTTGGGTAGAGAACATGTATACTTTGGTTGTTGTCACCTGAAGGTATTCAAAACCCTTGGAGCACCTCTCCTGTGAGGGAAAGCTGAGAGAATTTGCATTATTCAGCTGGAAAACAGAAGGCTTCAGTGTGACCTAATTGTGCCCTTCCAGTACCTGAAGGGAGCCCACAGGAAAGATGGAGAGAGACTATTTCCAGAGGCCTGGAGTGACAGGACAAGGGGAATGGCTTCAAGCTGATAGAGGGTAGGTTTAGATTGGATATTAGGATGAAATTCTTCCCTGTGAGGGTGGAGAGGCCCTGGCACAGGTTGCCCAGAGAAGCTGTGGCTGCCCCATCCCTGCAAGTGTCC
>JAOXXN010000265.1:63646990-63668770 GCA_026770055.1 Myrmophylax atrothorax | reverse complement strand
GTTGCCCAGAGAAGCTGTGGCTGCCCCATCCCTGCAAGTGTCCAAGGCCAGGCTGGATGGGGCTCTGAGCAACCTGGGATAGAGGAAGGTGTCCTTGCTTGGGGCAGAGCGGTTGGAACAACATGATCTTCAAAGGTCCTTTCCAACCCAAGTCATCCTATGATTCTATGAAAACAAGCATCTGTGTTTGAAGACCTCTAAATTGGGAAGAAAGCCAATTCAAATCTGTACCTTTCTTAGATGTTTGTGGTCTTCAATTTGGACCATCCCTATATATTTCACATCCCTGTAGCTCTTGGATTTGCCATGTCCTGTATGGTGTCATTCATTGTCCGATCACAAGGTTGATGTTGTGGTCTTTCTCTTGCCAAAAAACCGACTCCTGTGTTTGGCTACTCAAACTGTCACAACACCCAAACTGGTGCCAGAAGGTCAGTGAAGACCTGCATGCAGGTGCAACTTGTGTTGCAGCCTCATAGTACCAGGGTAGCCTGTGCCTACAGGGAATACTGCTCGGAATGGTGAGTTAGGCTTGTTGGAGACCATGGTTGGGAATATTGAAGTGCTCATGGGACTTCATGAACTTGCTGCAGCCTCTTAAACTTACCTGTGAGAAAACCTGTGGTTTTGCCCTCAATGTGATGGCATCATAGCAAACTGGATGATTCTTGCAGCTGCCAGGAAGACTCCCAGATGCTTTTAGCTGGACCCTGTAAAAGGAGCAGAAATCTAAACTTGGCTGTGGAGCTAAGTATTTAACAAGCCTTATTTTGGGTAATCCAAAACAACTCTTTCACCTCCTAAAACCTAAAACTTTTATGATGTAGTACTTAAGCTACTGGCTGAATGCAGTTAGTGAAACCTGGGTGAAATCTCTGTAGGTTAAACTGAGTTTTAAGAGGAAGCTTAATAGGAGTTTCCGTTTTACTTTTTTAGGAGTAGTTACTGGCTGCAGTTTCCATTAGGCAAATTGAAAGAATCTATCATTTTGCACCTAGTAATAAAACAAGTTGCCTCAAAGGCTTTCTATACAACTGAAAATAATAAACTGAGATAAGAGGTACTCATGGACTCTTCCATCTTGAAAAATTAAAATGAAAGAAAGCTTAAGCTGGGTTAAAAAAAATCAGTGCAGGAATTTCCTGCTGATAAGAAATGTCAAGCTTAATCCCTTACATATGCTTAACCAAGTAGATATTTATTTTGGCAGCTGATCTTACTGGTTTGCATCTAGAAATATATCACTTGCAAATGCTTACATCTGGCTTTCTTTAATTAGCATTGATTGGGTCTCTGAACTGTATTTTTGTCCATATTGATAGAAATGCCATACTCATTCTACATGTTGTGCTGATTCTTTGATGTTTCACCACCACAGTGGTACTTTCTTGCCATCCTTTGGGAGTTGTTTTGCTCACTAATCTTGCTGTTCTCACCAACTTTCAGCTATGATACTGAAGCTGGCACCTCCAAGGAGCCAGAGGATAGGGCATAAATGGAGTCTTTTAGCCCAGAAATGTTTGCTCTTTCTGCTCCAGCACACTCACTACCTAAATTCTGGGCAGAATAGTTTACAAGCTCCTACAGTTGTTAGTTTGAAGAGGTATCTGCTTCAAGAACTCTGTTTCTGATAAATCACTATTACAGCTCTATCTAACTGCAATACACTCTTCACCTGAAGATAAGTTGGTAACTCTGGCTCTGAGGCAGTTTAAAAAGTATCTTGTACCTTGTTTTAGATGGCTTTATCTTGACCGTTTTCTAAAACTTGTGATGCTGCAGTAGTGGTAAACATGACTTGTTACAAGTTGAAGGATTTATTTATCAATATTTATCAGTATATTTCCCCACAAGTTTTGAGATGTTTGCTTTGAAAATTAAGCACAAGGGGTTTTTGCTTTACTTGGAACACCTCAGTAAAGAAACGCTGGCAAAAGCTACAAATGTTATTTATGGAGCAACTGATTCCATGCTTTGCTGCTGAGGTCTCAACTAGCCCATATACATGTTTGTTTTCCTCCTCCCTAGGTGTTTACATCCTTATTGGAGCTGGGGCACTTATGATGCTGGTTGGTTTCTTGGGATGCTGTGGTGCATCACAGGAATCTCAGTGTATGCTTGGCCTGGTAAGTGTTCAGAGTAGTGCTGAAATTTCTAGCAGCATGGGAAAGGAAGGAAAATATTGCAGTGCAGTTAAAGGGCAGCAGATTGTGATTGTTTTGGCTCCACAGTGGTTGAACTCATGATCATCTACATAATGCTAAAATGTTAAATATAGTTTTCATTTCTGGCCCTAAACCCAAATATTCATGGTATATTTGAATACAGGATGGCATCAAGAGGCTGAATATGTGCCATACTTAGACATTCAAGGATCAAGACTGGGAATATTGTAAACATAGAACAAAAGTGCTGATAAAAGTAATGCTATTTACTAGACAGTTTATCCTGGACCCTGAAGATTGTGCAATCTTTAATCTTTGAGACCAGAACTGTGCTATTTGATCCTTGAAATAACAAGCCTCTGCTATTCATAATCACAGGATGAGCTCTTCTAGTTGACAACTGCTCTGCAAGCCAATTATTGGAGAGCAACCTCATTGTTTTCAGACTGGAGGGGCCAGTTGAGTTTACTGGGCTCATGCACATCTGTACACTTGCAGAACTGCTCATCCAAATAACCAGAAGATTTACTTAATAAAAGACTGCTACTATAGCCAGTGAAAGAACAATTCCCCTTCTGTGTCATGGAAGAACTTAAATTCAAGTATTTGTTGCAAAATGATGCCTCTAGCCCTTCGTAATTCTGAGTATCTCTCTTTAAAGTCCTTTTAAATGATAGTGGTGTTTTGGACCTGGTATTCAATTAAAGACAGAGAAGATGTTTACTTCTATTTTATGGGATACACAACAAAGTGACCATAAGCTCCTTGGGAGTTGGTGGCAAGCTAGGGATTAAGTAATTACTCCTAAAGCAGGAGTGACAAACCAAGGAAAAGAAGTGGTGTCAGCTGTTGTGATGTGTCTGAGTGACTTGGACAACTTCAAAGTCTTGAGTTAACAGATGGTTTGCTTTAATTAACACTGATCAAAAAGCAGGACTTCTGCTTGGAAAGCATTGCTAGGCTTTCCAACGCTCCTGGGAAGAAGTGCTGACCCAGTGGAGTGTGTCCTCTTTCCTAGTTAGACCGGTGTTCCAGACTGGAACCTGGTTGAGTGGAATTTCCCCCAAGAGTGGACAAACCTGCAGTTTGTGTGTGATGCTGTTTTGTGGTGCTGTGGTCTTCATTAATAATGTCTTTCTTTTTCTAGTTCTTCTTCTTCCTTCTTGTGATTTTTGCCCTTGAAATTGGTGCTGGGATCTGGGGATTTTCAAATAAAGAAAAGGTAGGTTGCTGTTTGAAGTTGGAGTGGTGGGATGCTGGCACAGGTTGCCCAGATCCAGAGCAGCTGTGGCTGCATCATCCCTGAAGTGTTCAGAGTCAGGGTGGATGGAACTCTGAGCAACCTGGTCTAGTGAAGGGGGTGTCCCTGCTCATGGCAGGGGATCTGGACTGGGTGATCTTTAAAGCTCCCTTCTGACCCCAAACATTCCATGATTCTATGAATGTGCCCACAGTTAGTCTACTGACATCTGTACCTGTGTGAGTCAAATCCTTGTTACCCAGGGAGTTTGGAGCAGAGGAAGAAGACTGATGTGAGCAAAATAGCACAAGAAATCTAGCTCTAATATTTAAATATGAGACTGTAGCAGGGAAGCCAGAATCCAAGGGGCTGTTGCACACTAGAGGTGCCCTCCAGGCAGTACCTGGCTATCAAGGAAGCTTTACCAGATAGTTGCTGGTTCAGCTAAGGGCTCAGTGTTTCTGCACCTGGTAGCCTGTCCCTCTCAGACAGTCAAGATTCTGTCTTGTTTAAAAATAAGATGCTTAGTTATCTTATAGCAACCTATCGAATAGGTTGCTTTTCTGCTTGTGTGATACAACAGGGGAATATAGAAACTTGTGGGTGCAATAGTGAATATTTTGGGGCAACCAGTGGGCAAAGACTTTGTTCTCTCACTCCTCATGGAAGCTCAGAGCTTTGGAAGTGAAATCAGTTTAGGTGTGGCTTTTAAGATGAGTTTCAGTTAGGCTCACTTGTTTCAGGTAAGAAACACTGTCCACCCTTTCTTTTCACCCTCTATTTGTACATGTCAAAATAGTGGGTATTGTAGGCTGCAGAATTTTTGATGACTGACCTGTCCATAATTAAGACAAGACAGTAATACACCACTTTGCTGTCCTGTAGATCATTGACCAGTTGCAGGAGTTCTACATGGACACCTATAAGAAGAGAACTCAACCAGGTGCCAAAGAGACCCTGACAGCATTTCAGCTTGCTGTAAGTACATGGTTATACTTAAACTGGACAGTAATGCAGCTTCTTCTTGCTGTTCTTTGTCATCCAGGCCTCTGTACAAGTCAAGTTGTTACTACTTAGAAGAAGCCAAAGGAGCATTGGTAACAAATTGCAGAGAAGATGGTTTTATGTGGTATCAGTGAATTCAGTATGTCCCTCTGAAGTGCCTAGAACTAGTTCTTGGTTTTCTGAGACTCAGAAGCAGGCTGGGAAACCCTAGGTCTGTGATGCAGAGCTAGAAGCACCCTAGTACGCATACCTGCGTATCTGTGAGGCGTACAGGCTTCACCAAAATTGTCTATACTTAATAAGATCTAGCTCTTCCTTTCAGAACACTGTCCTTCAACATCATAAAGGCTTTTTAAAATTCAGTCTATAGCAGTCACATTGACTGGACTTCTAAACAAATTTGCTAAGGTCTGTAATAAAAACTAATGTAATTTATTTCTGTTTTTTACCAGATACTGAGCAAAAATAAGGATTATTTAACCTGGCTCTCTGTTTCCTCTTGTAGCTAAACTGCTGTGGCATTACTGGAACTATTGATCAGTTACTCATGGACACTTGTCCAAAAAAGACACTGACTGAAGCTATCACTACAAAGGTAAAGCTTGACTTAATTGACCTTCAGCTCTGCCCAATGAGTAGAGTGAGAAACACCCTTCTGAGTAAACCCTTCCAGCCTGAGGAAAACTCACACATCACACTTGCTTAGCAATCTGTGTCTGTAATCAGTGTGTTTATTGCTGTTCCTGTGGAAAGAACACCCAGGGTCAGCAGGAAATCTGACCTTGCACAGGAGGAAGTGTGCAGTCTGTGTGTCACAGACCCATGGGGTGGACAGTGAAAGATGGAAACTTTGCCTAAAATAAACCCATGATGCCAGAGAGCTCCATTCTCCTTGCTGCTCCTATTGCCACGGCACCTTCCTGGTGCTTCCCAGGAGTGCCACCTCCCCTCTTGGTCAGGGAGAAGTAGAGCTTGGAGGCAGGAGCAAGTCTGAAGTTTCAGCCAGGAGAGGGGGTTAATGCATGTTTAGGTGAGCTTGTCACTGCGAAGGCACTTTTCTGAATCAGGTTTCCCTGTTGGAATACTGCTGCAGAGGTGCCTGTGTGCCACAGATAACAGGAGAGACAACTTGTATAGCTTTTAGCTACCCCTCTTCCTCCTTTTCTTGGAATGTTGTGAGTTCTTGCTTCGTGCTCCAAGGCAGTGTGTATGAGTCTTCCCATAGAAAATAAGGCCCTTACGATGCAGCAATTTGATTCTTTTCACTTCACTTGTGGAAACTTGAAGTATCTAACCACATGAGACCCTTATTTCTGTTATCACCTGTATCTCTAGTCCTGTCCATGCAATCTGTTACGAGTTAAGAGTTTATGGGAGTAGCTGAAACAGCAAGCAGGTTTTACTGTTATTCTGCTGAGTGTTTTAGCTTCATGTGTTGACTTCAGCTTGTGATGTGTTTATGGCTTAGTCCCAACTGTAGAAAAACAGTGGATAGACTGTGAGATCAAAGGAATGTAATGGAGTGGCTGATCTATGTTGCCTCTAAGAAGCAGTACTGTCTTGAGATTCTGATTGAACTGATTCATTCTTGCTAGTATATCACTTTAATCCTTGATTCAGTCTTTTTTTTCTGGACTGGAAAAGGAACAACAGAAAAAAGTAGATTTCAGCAGTTTGCTGCTAGAACAAGTAGGACAGGAGTTGGGATGAAACTCTCACCAGCTACCAGGCTTCTGAACATTTTTACCTCTGTAAAAGTGCCTCCTTCTTTTTCTTGGTACAATGTGTCTTGTGGGGAAGGTACTGTGCTTACAATTTTATTTTTTTTTAGTTGCAATGGTAATTCATTGTCCTGGGAGCATCAAACTGGCCCCTCTGTGAATCTGCCCGTTCCATGGATGCAGCAGCCCAGGATAGCCTGTCATTCCCATGAAATGTGGGGTTCATAAGATGTCTGCAAAATTAACAGTAACAATTGGAAATGCCAAGAGTGGCTTCAAGTCTTGTTTTGAGAAGGGATGAGCAATGCAGCAGCTGAGGTGTTGACAGCCATTAGTGTAACAACCCAAGCCTGATACAACTGCTGTTGGTCCTGATCTGCCTGATAAGCTGCAGGAGCTGAGAAGGGAATCTTGTTGCAGCCAAGGTGTTGCTAAGAGGTGTAGAGAATTGAAGAGTAGACTTAAACTCCTGCACCCAACTCTGGTGTTAGAACATCCCTGGCTCTCTTTAAGGATGTGAAAGTAAAGGCCAGATCAAAGCAGCTTTCAAAAGATGAGTCTTCATCTCCAGTGCAAGCAGAGTTGAGCTCAAAGAAGCAGAAACTAAACTTCTGTATGTATGAAACACTACTAAACAGTCTGTTCCCTTCCAGCCCTGCCCTACTGCCATTGACGAGGTCTTCAAAACAAAGTTCAATGTGATTGGAGCAGTTGGCCTTGGCATCGCTGTAATGATGGTGAGTTCCCGGATGATTTTAGAGGGTTGCTGTGTGCTCAGAGGATACTGAGAGCAGGAGTCTGTAAGAACAGCGCCTGGCACAGCAGCCCACAAGGCCATGCCACTAAGGACAAGTTCCAGCAGGATCAGGGTGTGTGCTGCAGAGCCCTGAGGCACTGCAAAGGCTGGGATGTCTCAGCTGCTTCTTTGGATTGGGATCTCTCTCCTTGTAGTTTTAGCAGTGGTGTGTGTGTGTTTATATGTTAAGTGCAGATGTATTGGTCATGTTGCTGGCCCACTTCACCCTAGTACATCTTGGGGCTCTTCATCCTAATATCTCTTGGGGATTCTTGAATTTCTTTCTTTTATAACAGTTAAAGGCTCTGCTAGAGAACTGAAATAACACTGCTGCTAAGAAAACTTGAACTTTTGTATTTGAATTCTCTGGAGAAAAGTACGGTGTGGATGCAAATATGCTGGGATGATTAAACAGGAGATCTGGCAGTGGTTTAAAGCTGATGTATTTTCAGATATTGATGTGAAGGGGATTGGTGAGAACCGAATTAACTTTGGAGGTGGAGAGGCAGGTACTGCAGAATAGTGTATAAATACAGAATGAATTTGGCCTCTAGGCTGGGAAGAGCAGCTGTGCTTGTCCTCATGCTGATGAAAGAGCATGCTTTTGTTTCCTGATTTCCAATCTCTTTGCTTTCTTCACAGGTTATTGGCATGATATTCAGTATGATTCTCTGCTGTGCCATCCGTAGGGAAAGAGAGATGGTCTAAGAGCTACAAACCCAAGACTCCTGCACTATAAAATCTTTGTCATTAACTTTAGTGTTCTGAGAGCATTTCTAAAAAGTTATATATTTGTTACCTTTTTAATGCTTTATTTGGTACTGATGTAGCTTTGCTTTTTATGTTAATAGGTTAAAAGGATAAAGGTTTATCTGACTCAAGACAAATACTGTATATAAAATATCTGACTTTCTTGAAACTTACTTAATTTGGATGTAATTTATGTTGGAGACAATTTGATACTTAATAAAAAGTAAGATGTATTGTTTGTGGGGGAGAGGAGATGTTGCTATGTTGGCTAATCCTGCTGTTTGATGCATAGCATGGAGTGGAACTTGCATAACATGTTAAGTGTTAAATCACTAGGGCTTTATTATAAAGCAGGAAATAACTCCTGTGCCATGCCATGTTTGAAGGGAATTCCAAGGAATGGGAGATGCTGTCAAAACATGTTAGGGAAGGCATGATCATTCCTCCTTTCTTTGGCGTGTGTGAACAAAAGCAGGTCTTAATTATATTCCTAAGATGTCAGTGCTCTAACACTTCTGCTGTCACCTTCCTGGAGGGTGGCAAAGGCTGACTGTCACCAGGGTGATGTGCAGGCACTGGTACCTTGATGCAGCCAGGCTGGGCTCTGCCCTGGAGCCATCTGGGCTTCCTTACATCAGCCTCTCTGCTGACAGAACTGTCCCCTGGCACCTGGCATGGCCTTGGTCCCTTGACAGAGCAGATTCCCTGGTGTTTGCTCAGGATTTTTGCACTGACTGGCTTTGTGCTTTGTGTCTCCAAAGCCACCGAGGTACAATCTCAAGGGCTTACAACACGTGTGCCAAATCTCAGGTTTCCAAGTGGAATAAACATAAGTTGCATGAGAAGTTACTGTCCGGCTCTGCAGTTGCAGGGTTGTGGCTTATCCTGTTAAAAAATGGATGTGGGAGAGAGCATATACATCAGTGTGGAACCCTTAGCCTGAAGAAATACCAATTTGTCCTGTACTTCTGCTCTAAATGGCTTTTTAAGTGGGTTTTGTCTCAAATACCTTCTGGTGAGGGCTGCCCGTGGACTTGGGTCCTTACCAGCGACTTCATGTGTTATACTTAGTGTTCCCTCACTGTAGTATCTCATCTGTGTTCTCAGAAGCTTCTGGTCTTTGTCCTGTGGGTACTACAAATGTCTCTTGGTAGTCTTTGCTTGTTCCCACTTTTCTCTTGCAAGGAGGTTGGTATTTACTATGAGAAATCCTGGAATTGGTGAGGGTTGGGCTCTGGATGGTGCATGAATGTACTGCCACCTTTGTGTTACCCACTGTCACTTGTCTAAGGGAACCATGCAGCTCTCCTCTGTAACATGTTGCACTGTTCTGTGTTCATGGGCTTTCTGGAAAAAAAAAAATTTAAAAAATTCAAATGGTGATCATGCTTTTGTGTGTCTTGTAGAGAGTGGAATGACTCCAGAAAGGAGTTGGTCTAATTTTTCTTCTGTGGACGTATGTGAGAACCTGGAGGGAAAAAATGCAGTTTCATGGGAATTTGAGACAGCACTACCTGAGGTCATGCAGAACAGAGAAGTTAGTGTTTTTGTCAGCTATGTAATTCTGGGCATGGGACTGAGTGTGGCACCTGAAAGAGCTGAGGTGAGTTGCTCTCAGCCATCATGAAAGTTTGCTGCTGACTTCAGCTGCCCTTGGCCTTTTTTTGGCCCTCTGTTCCCAGAATCTGTTAGGTTGGAAAAGACCTCTAAGACTAGCAAGTTCATCCTTTGATGGATCACCACCTTGTGAACTAACCCAGAGCACTGAGTTTCTTGAACACCTCCAGGGACTGGGACTCCACCACCTCCCTGGGCTGCTCCATTGGCAGAGGCCAAGGAAATGCGGTGGGTCATAACTGGGGAGATGAGAACTGAGCTGGAGGCTCAGCACCTCACATCATGATGTGGCTTTGGGCAGTGGCTGTGGAGGAAACTCAAACTGACATCCAGCTCAGCTGAAAATCCAGAAGAGTTAATAACTGCCACTGTTTGTGTTCCACAGAAGCTGGACGGGGTTTTCCTGAAAGTTAATCTTTAACTTGCAATGCTGCTGCCTTAACCACAGCGTTTATGCAACACTCTGCTCTGATGCCTGCACCCCTTAACGTTTTTTAGGCCCTACAGCCCAATCTTTTGCCCTTCTGTTGGAACATCCTGTGCATGGCAGTTGGTGTTTTCTGAGTTATCAACAAGTGGGTGAGTCTTGTTTTACCAGAGAAGGAAGAGCTGGTCACTATTGCTTTCCTTTTAGCAAGAACATGGGCTACAGATGCAAAACCTCGTTGCACCCATCCTAGGATCAGCAAGCTAGTCTGGAATGTGTGCTTCAGTAATGAATATTGATGAGTTATATGTTAAGTTTCACTTTACAGGTAGCAATTGTGATTAAATTTCCTGAAGAATTGGGTTCTAAGCACTGGCAGCCCTAAAACTCTGTAGCACTGACTGTCCCAAAAGGGAGCAATTTCCCTCTTTCAGGTAGGGCAGGAACAGAATGTGACTTGTGAGGTAATACAGGAAGGCTCAAGTGTGCACAAGGGGTAATAGATTTTTCTGGAAGGCAGGAATGGGTGACATACTTGTGGAGGCAGAGGGAGTGAAGGATCCCTCTTAGGAACATCTGCTGAGGTCAGCAAAGAAGAAAGTACCGGTGCTGGGAAAAAATTAGCAGTAGGAAAATACTGTCCTAGAGGTGGGATGTGATGTCCAGTGGGAGGAATAGATAGGATAAACGAACACGTACAAAAGCAAAATACTTCTTTGCCTGCTCTGTGCCATCCCAGTTCCCCATCACTGAACAAAGGTGCAACTATGATCAAACCTTAAATCCTCTCTGGAATGTGAGAAACCACTCCAGAAAGGGAAAGGCCGTAAGCGGCTTTGTTTCCAAACACAAGCAGATTTCTTCTTTAAACACAGGTGCTGCTAATTCTTCATTGCAAATTTGCATAAAATAGCTTGGTTTTCAGCCGAATGTGACACTGTGTATTATTTATGGGAATTGCTTGTGGATATCAGAGTTATGGGATCAGAGCAATCCTGGTCCAACTATTTGGATTTGGACAGTAGAAGAATGATAACTGGTAATGTAAGTCCTGTTAAGCACTTGGAATAAAACACTGACTGTAACACCGTTAAATTATAGAATCACGGAACAGCTTGGGTGGGAAGGGACTTTAAAGACCATCTGAATCCAACCTCTCTGCCATTGGCAGGGACACCTTCCAGAGCCAAATTCAACCTGGCCTTGAGCATTTCCAGGGATGGGAAGTGCTCTGAGGCTGCTTTCAGCTGTGCCCCTTTGCTCCTGAGAGGAAAACAAGGGCAGATGAAGCCAAATCACTCTAAGATGTGGCTATTTATGTGATGTAATGGAGTGCATGCAGAATATGGGAATTAGTACCAGGAAACCGGTCTATTGCAAGCTTAAGAAAATAAATGTTTGAGTAAGGGACAAGGATTTAGCAGTGAAGTCCTGAGGAAAGTGAATTTGGTGATCTGCAAGGAAAGATTTTTAGACTTCTTTTGGAAAATTGGAACTAGCTTGTCTCAGGAATGGAGAGACTCTCAAGACAGTTGTGTGGTCAGCTTTGTTGGAAGAAGGTGCACCAAGGCAGGGAGAGTCTGGTTTTCCAAGGGGACAGGGTTTATTGCTGGAAAATAGTTTCATTCTTTACAGTGGAGTTGGGAAAGTTGTTTGTAGTAGGGCATGTTGCCATTTTTCAGCAGTCCTAGCACATGAGTGCCATGGACTCCAGGGAAAAAAGTTGACAGTGGGTTCATGAAATAAGGAAAGGGTGTGGAAGGAAACTGGCTATAGTGGAAAGAAAGAGGTGAGCCCCACACATTTGGAAGGTTGGAATAAATCCAATTCTCTTGCACACTTCAAGAGCTTAAATCTACCCTATGTTTCAGCAAGTAATAGGCTTACTCATAGAGGATATAGAGAAGATGTGTTTGCAGAAGGGGAGTATGTTTTTAACTGCAGGGTGACTTCTAAAAGAGCTCCTAAAGGATTTGCTCCAGTAGACAGGAAAACCTGGACTTATCTTGACAGGCTCTCTGTCAGGACTTACACTCTCCACCCATTGGGAGAAAAGAATAGAAAGTGTTTGCAGACAGTTCTTAGGAACTACCTGCACATCTCCATTGTTTTTGCTCTTCAGATGAATCTCCAAGTCCAGGCAAGCTGTGTAGATGGTGGGCTCAGAGCAATTGTCCTGAAGGAGGATGGAGAGATAAAACGTGGTGAGGCCTGAAATCCCAGTGATAAATGTGAGTCAGATGCTGTTTCCATGGGGGATGGCTGAGAAGTTCAGGTTGAGCCCTGCCCTGTTTTCTTGCAGGATCTTGCAAGCCTCAGCAGAGCTGCCCAGCCAGCCTCCAGCTCCATGGGATGATGTGAACAGTGCCAAGGCTCCCTCCAACTTCTTCAGCGTCTTTTTTCATCCTGTTTTATTTTTCACTGCCAGCCCAGTGCTGGCAGCAGGCTCATAAGGTGGAGGCAAATGAGGGTTTGCAGCTGCCACTGGTGAGAGACATCCCATGGGGACTGGGGACTGCTGTCCCTGGGTGAGAGTTGCTGATCCAACTGCAGAGCCCAAGCTGGGTTTTGTTGGGTTTCTAAATTTAGGGGGTGGTTTATGCCTGTGGCCACTGTATAATTATGATTATAAAATAGCCACCCCTTCAGTTTCTGCCTCTTGGCAGCAATCAGGAGATGGCCTAATTTGAACTGCCAGCAGTGAGGACCTTGAACCCTATCAAAAGTCACTTTTAAATGAACCTAGAACATGTAGACATTTGCCAGACTCTGCTGGCAGTGATAAAAATAGCTTAGTGAGATTTTTCCACTGCTGGACACAGGCTTCCACATGCATGGCTCCCACAAACTGAATCCACAAGGCAGCCATTCATGGCATGTTGAATGCTTCTCTTCTCTTGCTGCTCGTTTCAGGATCAATAGATATTCAGGCTGTGGCTGAGAACTGACCTTTTATGCCTTGTTCTAACGTTGGCCTTCAGTCCTTGACTAGCCACGCAATGAGCTGCTCTGTGCCACCAGCACCATTGCTACCTCCCAGCATGAACAGGGCAGGTCCTGCTGGATGAAAGGAGCTGGCATCTCCAGCTGTTGCCCCTTGGCTGCGTGTGAGGAAAGAGCAGGGTGGTGGAGGAGAGCCAGGGGGAGCCGCACCACAGGACAGGTTTTTCAGCTTTGTTCTGGCTGCACCTCCAGCATCGCCTCTGTTCCTGCAGAGGTGGGGGAGTACTGAACAGCCCTTTCCAGACCGACAGTCTCGCCTCAGCTGGAGGTGTGTAATTAAAAGAAATAGCTTCAAACATCCTTGAGGTTGCTCTGTTGCTGGGTTTTCTCTGCCATACCCTGGTGCCTGGTTATCCTCACGGTGCAGACGCAGAACTGAGTGAGTTCCCAGCAGGGAGTTGGACATCTCCATGGCTCAGGTGCTGTCCCACCAGCAGCAGCACAACAGACTCCCAGGAGAGGTGGGGCTGGTGTTCAGCAAGTTTATGATTCACAGCTTGATCTGCTTGCAGGCTGTTTAGGGCACAGTGCAAATGCAAATAGATGGCTTGAAGAGTGGCAGTGGGTGTTCAATAAAGTTACTGTTTTGCCTCAACCTGTGTGGGACCAGCCATTCCTTTTGCAGCTCTCTGAGACTATTCTGTGTGGGTGTGAAGCCAGAAAACTCTGTATTGTTCAGGGGGTGCCAGTGGGCTCGGCCCCTGTTTTCAGACAGAAGCCACACAGCTCTGCTGTGCCATGGGTCAGGTTGGCTGCTACACAGGTCAGAAATTACTTTATTCACAGTGTGAGTTCTAGGGGCAGCTGCTTACCCTGATTTTTAGAACCAAGAGATAGCGCCCCAGGAACCTCTGCTCTTACAGGGTGGCTGCTTTGTAGCATGGGAACCATGTGACTTGTAGAGCCTCAACCATCAACAGGCCACTAAGTAAAGAAAATTATTTGCAGTGTGGGTTTACTTCTGTTTTCCTTCTATTTAAATTTTTCCTGAAAGATTCATAAGCATTCAGCTGCTAAGTGGGGCACAGAAAGGGACTTTTTCCACTCATGCAGTCTGTGGCTGCAGCCTTTGTCCTCTGTGCCAAGCTGAAAGTTTCTTTATGGTGTGCACATTAAAAGTGCTCTTGAAAAGAAACCAGGCTGGTAAACACAGTGTAAATAGGTGGAAGAGGGAATACTGAGTCTAGTCACCATTTCCTGATCACGCAAATCACGTTTTAATGGCAGGTGTGTAAGGTGAATGACCGATGCCTTTCTCTGTAGAGGCAGAAAGAATATCACACTGCATGTGTTAACTTTTACAACAGAGGCTGTAAAAATCCCCAGGATGTGTGGACAGTAAAGTTTAAAGCTAATTAGAATCATGGGATCACAGAATAGTTCAGTTTGGGAGGCACCTCAGGAGGTCCAACCTCCTGCTCAAAGCAGGGTCAGCCATGAGGTCTGATCAAGTTACTCAGGGCTTCACCTAATCTGATCCTGAAAACCTCCAAGGATGGAAATTTCACAATCTCCTGGTCCCCTGCCGGGCTGGTGTCTTGGCAAGAAAGTTTTTCCTTGTAAGTTTGAACTTTTCTTGTTTCAACATATGCCTGTTGTCTCTCCACAGCAAGGAGCCTGGCTCTTTCCTTTAGATCATCATTCTCACAGATACTGGAAGGCTGCCGTTAGCCCCTTCCCAATAAAGTCTTCTCCAGGTTGGAAAAGCTGTGTATCCCCAGTATTTCATGCTTCATCCAGCATGCCAACCATCCTGCCTGTCTTCCACTGAGCTTGCAGCAGTTTGCTAATGCTTTTCTGATTGTTGGGGACTACAAAATGTTTTGGGGACACAGTGCTTTGGATGCAGCTTAATGAGTGCCAAGAAGCTGGAGGTAATAACTTCCCTCAGTCCACTGATTATGTTCCTGTTGATGCAGCCCAGGATGTTATTAGCCCTTGTCATTGCACAGGGGGCCATTAGTAGCCAGGGTCAGAACAATTACAGCGGTGAAAATAATATGCAGTTCCTTTGCCACTTTGTGGGTTGGTGAAGGACAATGTGTCAATGGTGAAGGACTTTTGTGAAAAAGGAAATAAAACTGAAGGTAGAAATGGGGCAGAAAGATTAGCAACCAGCAAACACAACTTGGCAGGTCATTCCTGTCAAGGACTGCTAATCCCATGTGCCAAGGCCCAGTGGACAGAGCAAGTTTCTCCTCTTTGTGAGTGCTAGCTTGGCTGCACTCTTGGCTTGGCACTGCAATTAGGAAAAGCTGATTTCTGCTGCCATCCATTCCCCTTCCTGAGCCATCAGTGTATCTCGTGAGCTGCTTCCTCTGTTTTTCCCAGCAACAACATCCCTTCCCAGAACTGGAGCCTCTTGCTTGCTGTGATGGCATCTCATCACATCATGAGAGGACCACTCCTCCCTCAGACTTTTTAATTTCTATTAAAAAGTTTAGCTTTCCTTCTTATAAGCATTTTGGTTTACAAAATATGTTGCATTTATCTGTAAAATTAGCCCTGCAGCTGGTCCTAGCAGTACCTCTGTGGTTTTCATGATTGCACTGTGTTATCAGCACCTTGTTGTTGCCAGAGTTCAAGTGTCTGGGCTAAAATTTTCTGCCTCAAGTTGAATGGGCTTTTTGTATGTACTGAAGTGTCTTTGGTTACTGCCAACAATGATTCTAATGGAAAAAATGTTGGTTTGCCTGTGTTAAAAAAAAAAGTATCAGCCATTTAATTGTTTTGGAGGCAATGCCTGAGAGTTGTGGATGGTTTCTATCTTTTATTAGCAAGGTACCTATGGCTTTTTAGAAAGGAAAATTCATAGAAGTGTGAGCTTCTGGGAGACACCTTAACCTGTACAGTTCTAATAGACCAGGTGGGGAAGTCACCAAAATACCTGAACACCCAAGCCTGTCCCTGGGACTAACAATGCAAAGCTCAAGAGCCTCACCTACACTCAGTCCCACACCTGAAATCTGCAGATAGTCATCAGGCTCTGCCTGGGAACAAGAGCTGTGCCACATAATGCAAACCAAATTTTCTCAGCCTGGCCATAGCTGAGTTGGGTGACTCTTGCCTTTGGCTTGCCCCCAGGAGGAGATGATGACCTCACCTGACTCCCTGGGAAGGTCTCCCTGTGTGGGAAGCTCTTCCCTATATGCTTATGGACAACTGGGGATGTGCCTGGAGGATGGGATGTGGTGTAAATGCTCCAGAGGCAAATTTTCTCATGGTCCAGGCAGGAGGAAGGGCGCTTTTATACATTCCCGGAATCCTTCCCAGAAGGAACTCTTCTGCCCAGGGAATGGCAGGGAGAGACTCCCTCCTGGCTGGGAGTAACCCAGTGCCCAGGCATTGTCCCAGCCCAGGGTGCCTCATTCTGGAATCTTTTGGAGCTAAGGCCATCAAGGGAGACAGGCTTGTTGGATCCTTATTGGTATCTCAAGTGCCAGGCTGTATCTGCTGCCCAAAACTCGCTGATCTGTTTTTGGGTCCCCTGGTAAGGCAGCCTTGAAGTTTTATCTCTAGTCAGTCCTCCTGGTTAACTGGTTCACGCCAGTTCTCTCAGCTTGATCCCAAATACTCTGTGGCAGCTTCAAAGGCCTGTGTGGTGAAACTCAGTCTTGGATGTGTGGCCAAGTTGCTGCAGGAGCTGCAGGTGACAGGACAGGGAAAGGTTGCAGATGCTGCAGAACCACCTCAGTGTGCTGCAGCCAGGAGAGCAGGTTTTCCCACCTCCACACCTTTGCTGCTGCCCTAGTGTTGCAATCTCCATGACAGCTTGATGTCCACTGAGACACTTAACTTTGCAGCTCAGTAGTTGTGGCGCTTCTTGGAGCTGGGAGATGAGAGCAGTTCCAAGGGCATTTGTGTGTTTTACACAATGACTTCTTTTAAAAGGAAATCCTCAGCACGTCCAGGCCTCTGCGTACCCCAGGATGGTGCTAAGAGGGTTATGCTCCTCCCTTTGGGACCTTTTTGATTTTTCTTGTTGTTTTTCAAGAGAAAAATGAAAATCCCATAGTAACTAGAGACCAGGGGTTTTGTGCCAGTCTTCAGAGCTACCAGGCAGCGACAGCACCGGAGGCACTTCCCAAAAACCCTGGGGGAGGGCCCTAATCCCTGTAACCTGAAGGGATGAGTAGGGGCTGAAGGCACCATATTCTCCTTCCACCCCCGCTCCCCTCTCTGGCATCAGTTTAAGATAAAGCAGTACATCATTCCCTGTGTTTGCCAGGAGCAGTATGGAAAGCTTCCCCCAGGTGTCCTGTGCTGAGACTTGGAGCAGTGCTGAGAACAAGGTGAGATTTGCATCAGGGGAAATGAAGGTGAGGAGAGGGGCTGGGAAAGCAAAGGAAGGGGGAAAAACTAGGGATGGAGGAAAGGGTCAGTGCTAGAAATAGAGCAAGGAAGTAAAATGCAGGGCATAGATATAAGAATAAAGGTGAGACCATCAAGCTGTGGGAAATGACAGGAACAGGTATTATCTGGGAGAAAATGTATGGGTCCAGGTATACAGGAGGTCAGACAAGGTATAATATATATATATAAAGGGCTTTTCCAGCTTGAAATGCTGGCACTGCAATAGGATCTTGCACCTGCCTCTTTAGATGATCACAAAAGCCTGCACCTCCTGAAGAAAGACGCTGCTGATACCTCAGCCCGTTGCCAGTACCTGCTTCTGAACTTAAACCTCTGTGTGCCTGAGCTCCCAAGCTGTAAAGGGAGGTCGAAGAAGAGAATTGTGATGCTGCCTCCTACTCCTGCAGGATGTAATGTGAATACTTTCATGTTTGTGGGGCACTGACAATGCTGATGAGCATCATCAAAATTCCACATGGGAATTATTAAATACTCAGTAAGGAATTAAGATTACATGAAGCAAATATGGTCTCTGTCACACATTGGCTGTAAAGAGTAAAAAATTCCCAATTACTACCTACCTACTCACTGCCTGAGACAGAGGTTCTGACCTAAGAATAGTCTTTAGATTCCAGATCACATATGCATAGGCACAAAAGAGCTGAATGAAAGTTGTACTCTCATAGCAGTATCTCCTAATTTATGAATTATTAACTGAAATAATTTTCTGCATTTTTTGAAGTAAAACATTTATGCTCTGTAAAGTGCTGTTCTACCCTCTAAAAAGTGACTGTGTTACTTCTTCCTGCCACTGCCTGCACATCAGCTATGCTCTGTGGAAAGTCTCTAAGCTGGGTTTTGTTTGCTGCCTGCCAGCTCTGTTCCAAGCAGGATATTTTCCATTTTGCATGCAATTGCCAGTGAAAAAAAAAAGCCTAGAGAATTCCTTGCATGCCTCTGCACCTCTCCAGATAACAGCTCCTTTTTATGTTAGTGAAACTATGCTGCAGCTAATTTTGTGCAAATACCTTTGAGGGCAAAAGGTGCTCCTGAAGCAGGAGCTTAATTTAGTCGATGCTGTGAGGGCTTAGGATTCCTCACCCATTTTCCCCTTGCTAGGCTGGGTTTTGCAGATCC
Source organism: Myrmophylax atrothorax (assembly GCA_026770055.1). Classification (NCBI taxonomy): domain Eukaryota; kingdom Metazoa; phylum Chordata; class Aves; order Passeriformes; family Thamnophilidae; genus Myrmophylax; species Myrmophylax atrothorax. The sequence continues at coordinate 63,650,556 of JAOXXN010000265.1, read as the reverse complement.
AGTTAAACAGAAACAATTCTTATTTTAGTATTTTATTCAACACCATCACATTTCTACAGTCACTTTTCAGAGCACAACAGGGAATTCCCTCTCCTCCTCCTTTTAATTTTTTTTCTGTGCTACCAGGCCTTGTGCCAGGGCAGGATGAAGGAAGGGTGTTGGGTGCCCAGTACATTATTCTCCAAGAGCTTTGTCCCCAGGAGGAGTCCTGCCCACCAGACTGGAACCTACTCAGGCTCCAGAGCAAACACTCCTAAAAAAACCTTTCACTAAAGCCCAGCCTGCTGAAGACACCATCACTTAAATCAGCAAAAGGATTCTTTAAATCCTCATGGGACTTGGTGACCTTCCTCTGGGCTGAAGGGCAGCTCTTCACTCCTTTGGGTTTTCACAGATAATATCACCTTCTTTTCTTCAGCCAGCAGTGCTGCTGGAGTCCCTCTGCTTCAAAACAGCCAAGCAGCCTCCAGCAGAGGAATGATGTTGCTGTGTCTCTCCTGAAGAAACACCCACACCTCCACAGACTCATAGACTGGGTCAGGTTGGAAAGCACCACAGTGGGTCTTCTGGTCCCACCTCCCTGCTCCAGCAAGGGCATCCCAGAGCACATGGCACAGGATTGCCTTCAGACAGGCCTAGAATATCCCCAGTGAGGGAGACTCCACACCCTCTCTGGGCAATCTGTTCAGTGCTCAGTCACTGCACAGCAAAGTTCTTCCTCATGTCCAGGTGGAACTTCCTGGGCATCAGTTTCTGCTCGTTCCTCTTGTCTGATTGCTGGGCACCCCCAAGCAGAGCCTGGTCCATGCTCTGGCCCCTCCCTGCAGGCACTGACAGACATGGGGGAGGTCCCCCCTCAGTGTCTCTTCTGGAGGCTGAACAGCCCCAGCTCCCTCAGCCTTTCCTCCTAAGACAGATGCTCCAGTCCCTTCAGCATCTCTGCAGCCTCTGATGGACCTGCTCCAGGAGCTCCATGTCCCTCTCGTCCTGAGGACTCCAAAGCTGGACACAGCACTCCAGATGTGCCTCACCAGGGCTGAGCAGAGCAGCAGGATCACCTCTTTCGACCTACTGGCAATATTCTTCCCAATGCACCCCAGGCTGCATATGCCCTGTCCACCCACCCAGGGTGGTTCAAGGTAACTCAGCCTTGGGGCAGAAACTATTTCACTTCACAAGGAATTAAGTCAGCTAGGAATTAAGCCCATTTCTCACTGCACTCCTAATTTGCACCCACTGTGATCAGCCAGATTCTGTGATGGGATGCAGCTGGGCTGTCCCAACACAGCTGGGCTGTGTTAGGAGAGCCTTAACACAACCCGGGGGTCCCACCAGGTTTTTCCCTGCCCAGGCTGCATCCTGCTATGTGTTAGACCAGGCAGTGCTGGCTCCCCTCCTGCTGCCCTCCTGAACCTCCTCTGTGTCTCTTCCCACTTCAACCTCACCCTTCCACATTTATTCAGCTGCTTCTTAGGGCAGAGAGACATGCATATTTCTGCAAGTATTGCTCACTCTTTCCCTATGCAGAGGCTCTCCCGTGGGAGCAGCCCAGCACCACAGGGCAAGCCTCGCCTATAGAGTGGCAGGGAGATGGGGATTCCCTTTCCATTTCCTCCCTTTGTGCAGACAGAGTTTAAAACAGTGTTTGGAATCAGTGGAATGACTCAGTGAAGCAGCTCTGGCAGGGTGGGGAGACTAATTTGGAAAAAAAAAAAGGAAGAATTACAAAAAGGCAATGACTTTTGCTTTATGATACATTGGCTGCTATTCAGTCATCAGTACACAAAGGGCTTTTCTTCCTGAGCCATTAGCTAAATGAATCAGCAGAGATTTCCAGTGGAGTGTTTCTCCTGAGTCCCATCTCGCCTGTTCTCCCCTGGCTGGACTGGCACGTATCCCTCAGCCACTGCAGGGACATGACACAAACAGGAAGATGCTTTTTCAAAACGGGAGGTTGCTGTAAAAATAAATCATGACTCTTCTGCAGAGAACAGCAAACAGAAATTATGGGAAATATTTTCAGCCTTCGTTGTTGCAAATGGAGTGAGTGTAAACAACTCAGCTGGCTGAGCAGGCTGGCGCTGTGTGTGGGATGGATCTCAGCCCTGCAGCCCCAGAGCTGCCACAGCATTCCCAGTGTCTGTGCTGTGGTGAGGAGAAGGCACCAGCCCTGGCACGTGATGTGCAGCTCCTCCCGGCAGCTCCCCGTGCTCTCCAGGGATGTGCTCCAGCCCAGGATCCCATGTGGGAGTGCAGCACCCAGACTTGGGGTGGGGACCCCTCTCAGAGGGGGTCTCTGAGTAATCTTTGTTTGTGTTCCTTCATCCCCAAGAGAGGCTCAAATGGAGCAGGTGCCCAGAAGCTGCTGGAGCACCTTCCATGTGAGAGAGTCTGAGAGAGCTGGGGATGATCAGCCTGGAGAAGAGAAAGTTGTGCAGAAACCTCACAGCAATTTCCAGTATTTAAAGGAGCCTACAGGGAAGCTGGAGATGGACTTTTCATCAGGAACTGTAGTGACAGGACAAGGGGGAATGGCTTCAAAGTGACAGAGAGCAGGTTTGGATATGGGCAAAAAAATTTCTTCCCTGTGAGGGTGGTGAGGCCCTGGCACAGGTTGCCCAGAGAAGCTGTGGCTGCCCCATCCCTGGAAATGTCCAAGGCCAGGTTGGATGGGGCTCTGAGCAAGCTGGGATAGTGGAAGGTGTCCCTGCCCATGGCAGGGGGTTGGAATGACATGATCTTTAAAGGTCCCTTCCAACTCAAACCCTTCCATGAATCTAAGGGCTCCTGAGGCATCAGTAAGGTTTCAGGCAGACTGAAGTGCTCCTCAAGCAAAATGCAAAGATGACCTCAGAAGGTGGGATGTGGTATCTCTACCTTCTGATCCCAGAGTGAAAATCCAAAGGAGGAGCTAAAAAGGATGGCCAGCACAGGACCACCATGTAGCCTGAACTTCACAGGTCACTCAGGGAATGAAAGTTGCAGTGGCACAGCTGGAGGAACTGCCAGGCAGCAGCAGCACAGGCAGCAGGATGTTGCAGAGACAAACGTATTTACAGTTAACCAGAGTTATTGGGGGGCTCAGGAGTCCCAACATCATCTGGATGTGGTCACACAATCTGCCTTTCCCCCTTTGTTTCTCCTCCTCCTATTACTCTCTCCCCTTGCTGCTCTCTTTTTTCTCCAACCTTCTTCCACCAAAGATTTTTTACTCCTCAGGGTTTACAGGAGCTCAGAACCACAGACTCTGCCCACCTCCAATCTCAATGTTTGGATTTCATGGCACTTTCTGGAGCCCTGAGTGATGCAAAAAGGCTTGGCACAAACACAGGGTGTCAAACCTGTGCCCAAGCTCTCAGGCAGGAAGGTGGGACTGAACATGGGGATATGCAGAGCTGCCTCCCCTCAGTCCCCACCTCAAAAAAAGAAGCAAAAAAAAATCAACATCCAACTTCCCTAAGCACATGGGTTGAGATTTCCCAGCTAAAGTTAAGGGAGAAAGGCAAGGATGAAATCATATTCCCACAGAGGAAAGGGAGACTGGATCCCCTCCCCAAAAACTACAG
>JAOXXN010000265.1:63603426-63638716 GCA_026770055.1 Myrmophylax atrothorax | reverse complement strand
ACTGGCTGCCTGACCCTGGCACCAGACCAAAAGTTCTGAAAGTGAGTGCTTCTCAATAAACACATCAAATTATTTTCTTCTTTAAGAGAATGGGCAGTCCACTGGTTTTATCCTCTTCATCTCCCGGAAGGCTTGGGTTTGGATCCAGGCAAGATTCCCAGCTATGAGGAATTCTGCTGTCACCACCACTAACAGCACTCAGAGTGCACTTGTAATCCCAATGAAAACTTTTATTCCCACCTCTTGGAAATATTTAGGCAGGTCAGCTGTGGATGAGTGAAACAAGTGTGAACTAATGCACAACCCCAGTGACTCTCAGCTTATTACAGACAAGAATTAGCTTTTGCTCTAGAAAATGGAAATTCCAGAATACCCACATAAATCTGTAGATTTAAGATATAAATCTGTCCCTGTCTATACTGCTTAGTCTTCCAGCAGTGTTCAGCCACTGCCAGACAGAAGGCAGGGTTTTACAGGACACAGGAGAAAGAAAAAGGAGAGGAGCTGCAGCATTCAGCTTCTGCCAGACACTCTTTGTAGACAGACTGCAGAGAAATTGAAACAAAAGACCTGGTAATGCTTAATTTCACAAGATACAAGAGGGGCACCCAGATCACGGTAAATATAAAAATTATAAAAGTATAAAAAAATTCAGGGTTAAACACAGAAAGTAGCAAAGGAAATTCATGTCCATCTTCCTACTTTCCTCACAAAGACACAAGGAGAGGCACATTTTAGCCACTCATACGACACATCCCCCACACTCAGGTGGTTACAGCTCCTTTGGGAACCATGGAGCTTAGGGACTGCAGCTCTGCTTCTGTACCAGAGTAAACAACCTCTTCCCTGGAGTCTTCTGCTCCTGCCACTTACAACTGATTTCAGAGACCTATTTTGTTTCCCAGCTAAACCAGGACTCAAGACAATAGAGTCCTGGATTGATTGAAACAGGATGCTAAACCAATCAATAACTGAGAGGGAGCTGGTTACACTGCATTTATAGTGACACTTTTGCAGCTCTTTATTGTTATAGTTTTACAGTGAAAATAATTTTTTTCCAAGTAATTTAAGGCTAGAAAACACCAAACTAGTGGTGAACTTCCAACAACATTTCTTTCACTGTCTGGAGTCCCTAAAATTAGGTGTACTTGCTAGTGTTCTTGCCCCTGCTTTGCATATATCTTATTCTTCTTGTGCTCTCTTCCCATGTATTCCAGGACAGCAGCCACACCTTCTGACTCTTGCATGACCTGGAATTTCCACTCATGGAACTCTGGTGCCTATATCAGCTCTTTCCTGTCTGTGGGCTCCTCAAGATTAGAATTTATTAAGAAGAATTAAGTCAGAAGATTTGAAAAAAACAAAGCAAAACAAAAAAAACCAACAAACACAGACCAGAAGCTTTTATTGATTGAAATTTCCCTGCTTCTTTCCTCAGCAGGAAAATAATCATGGCCACAAGAAAAAAATACAACCAAAACAAAGAAATAAAAAGTGTTTCTGTTGCAAATAGTATTATTCTTGTACTCTCTTTTTGACTCTTCTTATTTTTCAGAGTTTAAAAGGGCAATGTTTCCTCTGCCTTTGTTTTTTTTCTCAGAGAGCAGCATCACTCATTAGTTTCTTCTTTAGTTTCTGTAAAAAGACCAAATAGATTCATAAGAAAATGTGATTTCACAACATAAAATACCTTGAATTTTTCAAATTTCTTATCTTTCAAAATTAGACACACCCCTATACACCTCCGAAGAATATTTAAGCCATATGACACCTTTCAACGATTCTAGAGTCGGGCAATTTTATTTCCAAAATAAAAGCCTGAAAATGGAAATCCAGACAGAAAGCTCTTCCTTCCCTTCCCTTTTCCCCACCTCATGCTGAAGAAGTTCTGCCTTGAAGAGAGGTGTTTATACCCCTGGAAATATTAGAAATAATCAGTCCTGTGCAGCCATTCAGCTCACAACAGATGGTGTCTCAGATACAAGTCAGTAAAATAGGTGGAAAGTTCTGTCCTAAGCCCCCATTTCTGCAAACAGATGAACCTAAGAACAGGCATGGGATAATGGGATTTGCCTCAGATGGCAGCCTGGAAAAATGGAAGTTCCATTCCCATTCATGCCACAACTTTGATCCTGCATTCTGAGGAGCTACTGCTGTCTTGGAACTCCTTCCTTCTCCAAAAAAACAATTAAAAAATCATCCTTTCCATTACCAACAATGGTGTCTCCTTTCTTGCTGCTACTCTCTGCATCCTCTGTTTCAGCAAGCAATGCCACCTCTGGCTCTGGTTGGTGGCTCTGGTATGAACTCTGGTCTGGTGGTGTCCCTCCCTTTTGCTTTGCAGCCTGTGGCATGGATCCCAGTGCTGTTCCATTGGGCACTTGAATAAGGTATGGCTCTGTGAAGTACTGTCCTCCAGCCGTGCTAGCAAATGGCATTTGGGAGTGCTGCTGATTTGAGAATGGAGCTCCCTGCAGGTAGAAATCACTCCAGGGGACAGCCTGATAGGCAGTGATGTCTGCTGAGGGGAAAGCATCGAAGAAAAGACAGAGTAATGAAAATAACAGCAGGATGTCTCTGTAAAGACGTGCGTGTTGTGCTTTGCTCAGTGCAAACACAGTATTGCAGTCATGCCCTCCTGGTTTCTGCAGCACAGCAGACAACACACACGTATGAAGGATCACTTTGCTGTTTACACTACAGTGTATTTCTCCAAAACATAGTTCTTAGAAGGAAAAATTAGGAAGCTCATAGCATTGTTATAATCTAAAAAATAAAAAATCATGATGCCACTCAGCACTGATCCTGAGTGTTTGTAATGATAGTAGAGACACCCATGCCCCTTTTTTTTTCTCTGCTCCTATTTTCCAAGAGTTTCCAGCTCTGCCAAGCATAAGCTGGATGTTTAATCTTTCATTTATAAAAGCTGCAATCCAGGAACCAGGAATGCATTGTTAAGTAATATCTATAATCAAACTAAGCTACTCACTTGCTTACACACTGAAGTAAGACTCACAGGTGTCTGCACTGACAGATTGGTTCCCTGCCCACTGCACTTTTGAACCTGGAACCTTTTTAGGAAGAAATTCTTCCCTATGAGAGTGGTGAGGCCCTGGCACAGATTGCCCAGAGAAGCTGTGGCTGCCCCATCCCTGGAAGTGTCCAAGGCCAGGTTGGATGGGACTCTGAGCAACCTGGGATAGCGGAAGGTGTCCCTGCCCATGGCAGGGGGTTGGAACTAGATGGTCTTTAAGGTCCCTTCAAACCCAAAGCATTCTGTGATTCCATGAACTTTGTCATCCCTGCTGTGTACCAGTCATAAGATCCCTTTCTTGAACAGAACAGCCATGCACTGCTGATTGTGCTCTGGACAGAAAAAGAGAATATCAACTCTGCCTCTGTTCCTTCAACAATCTTTCAGCTTCATCAGTCTGCACCTTTACACACCCCTTTCTGCTCACACAACATGCCTCAAAGAAGGCAACACACACTTTGGCATCATGCTATAAAAATGTTAATTTGGTGCACTGGAGCACAGTCCTCTCATTTCTCCTGACACTTCAGGCTGAAAAACGACTGAAAATAATAATTATGCCTTGAAACCAGAGAGGGGAGCCAGACTAAGGGTGCCAGATAGCTTGGGTGCTGCCAACCTGGCCTGGACAATGTCAGCAGGATAATGGGAACATGAGCCAGCTTGCAGCCGGCTGTGAGTCAGACTCTGTGAGTCAGACTTCCCTGCCTGGCAAGGTCCACAAGACTGGTACAAAACCAGCAGCAGCATCTGTGGTCTGAAACACTTTATCCTCTTATGTGATAAGACAAGAGATGTAGTTTTTGGACTGTGAGCTTAATATAACAAACCTGAAAGTTCACATAAATTAACTGCAATAGTTTATAATTTGATTATACTTGGGCTTGAATAACTTCAAAATACAAAGCCCAGACACAAAACAAAGAGGCTAACAATTCTTACATTGTCACTTTTTAGAAAATTATGCAGAAGTTCCTTAACCTAAGTGGTGAAAAAGAAAGACTCTGTATGCATACTTTGCTGGCTTCTGTCTCTCTCTTCTTTTGCACTACCCAAAGATATGAAACATGATTTTAAACTGCTTTCTGCAGAAGCCTAACAGAGCAAGAAGCCTGTTTTTCTTGCTATCTCCAACTACTCCACTTGCTGTGGCACCTTTTCCACTTTGCTGCCTTGATTCCCACCCACATACATCCAAGGCATATTCATCTGCACAACAGTACACTCCTAGAAAAGTTAGTTCTCCAGTCCAGATAAAAGCCACTGCACCACCTAATACATTCACATTTATTGCTTTTTCTGATATGTGCAACCTGTGTAGTAACTTTTGATTCAAATGAATGGGTCGGTCACTCAGCACTTTAAAAAACAAGCATACAAATAAATTAGAAAAAAAAGTGTGGGCATATATATTTTCACACACACATTTCTTCTTTCTGTCACAGCCATCAGTAAAACCACTGATCTCCCTGAATGTTTCAGGGTATTGTTTAGTTACTCCAGAGGAGCAAGATGACATAAAATTTCAGAAATTTACCTGAGTTTCCACTTAACTGCTGTGGCATGAGCTGTCCTTCCATGTGGTTTTCCCCATAACCTTGTGTGGCTCCATAGGTTACAGCTCCACTGTTACCAGGTAAGGCCAGGAAAGCTGGGTGGGACTCAGGGTATGTTGGAGGAGGGAGCTGGTCACTGGAGAGCTCATTGGTGGCCAAGTGACCTGGCAGATGGTAGAACTGGGAGAGCTGGTGCTGCTGGAAATATTGGGACAGCTGGGAAATGACCTCCTGGCAGTACATGGTCTCCACGTTGCCTGCTGGCTCCAGCTGCTCAGGGTAATGGCAGGAAACTGGTGAACTGAAGCTGCAGGGAGCAAGGAGAGGGGCAATCCAGACTTTAAAGTAGGGTCAACAGCTACAGCAACCTGGACAATAAACAACTGCTTATTGCCAACCCTTCCTCCCAAATGCCAGGCACAGGACAAAGGCAACAGAAACCCCTTGAGCCAAGTGATTTCACAGCAAGATTCTTGACCAATGGGAGCCAGAGGTGATTATCTCCCCACTCTTCAAAGCACACCCCAAAGTTTGAAACCTCCTCTCTTTCCCTTGACAGGCATGCAATTCCGGAAGCATTGTGACCAGAGGTATCACATGTCTCACAGCAGGTGCCCCATCCCATTATGCACATCAAGCAGCTTTTCATGCTCCACTTAAAAGACACTGCCACTCCTGCTCCTCACTTTCCATTTATGCTCCCACCTAATTCTTTGTCCCATGTCCCACATTCACCCTCCCAAGGCTTCTCCCAGGCTTTGCTTTTTTCACCTCCCTCAAAGACATTCTCATGTTCCTACCCTTGATTCTGGAAGCTGTAAGTGAAAGCCTCCCTGGAGCCATTTTCCTGAGTGGACAAGCTGGGAGTGTCCAGCACCAAGGGGACAATAGGGTTGTGGGGGTTCAAGGACAGGTCGGTGGCCCTGCGGATGGGAGGAGGGCTGGGAAGGCTCGGGAAACATTCCACTGTGCTGGAATTGTAGCTGAGCTGTGGCAACGCCTTCGTCAGTTCAGCTTCACAAGCTGCCACCGTTCCTGCCACTGAGGAGGCTGTGAATAAAGAGAGAGACTGTCACACTGTGCTGGCATTGCAGAAATGAACACAAGCAAACAGAGGGAATGATGAGAGGAGCAGAACAGAAAAGCAAGATGCCATTCGACATTAACTGGTGGGAATAAAAGTGAGCAAGTACCAGCACTGCTGTGGAGAAGCACAAGAAGTAGTAGCAAACTCTCTGGAACACAGGATGATGTTTATTGGCTAAATAAAATTACCTTCATGATTTCAGTCTCTGCATATTATATTCATTCAGCTCTCAAGAAAGCAGCCAAGTGAAGCAAAGTACTTCCTGGAAAAAAGCCAGCAATGATTCCCCAGTCATCTTCCATCTCCTCTGGGAGAAGAGTGCTGAACAGATTACCCTTTTGAAAAACTCTAACTATGCTTCGAAAGAAACAAAAACGTGCACATCCACATCCACTGTCATTGTTTTGACTGTATTTTCACTCCTAGTTTGGCCTCTGATGAGTCATGCCAAAACCAAAAATTAAAAGAGCAGAGATGTCAGCTGAAGGTCTTTTGGAAAAGGAAGCTTGGAGATGGAAAAGGAAACCAACATCTTTTGGTTGCTAGAATCTTGTCCAGTGACCTCAGGCACTGCTGGAAAATAAGAGAGGAACAGTTTCTTACAGAACAGCCTCTGTAGAAAGAGGACAATAGAGGAAACTAAAGGTCAGAGTCACGTATGCTGGTGATCCAGAGTAACAACTTACACAGAAGTTCAAGAAGCTTCCACGTGGGGCAGGAGAACAAGATTTTATTTTATTATAGCAATTGGCAAATTACTTCTCTCCTCACAAGTGTAACCATCAAGTGTGCAGGACAAGTTCAAGTCTAGCTAGGCTGAACCAGCACAAGGATGAGGTAGGCAAGAGAAAATATCACCAATTGTTCAGGTAAAGCTGGTCTATTCCCACTCATGGTAAAGCTTTTAGGGAAAGCTACTGTCAGGGAGACTTTACAGCTGTACTTCATCCTTGCAGGCATACAGGGTAACACCAGATGCACTCCACAGGTGTGAATTAAAGGCCTTAAGCATAAAACCTAAAGATGCCACAGCAAGCATTAACAGCTTTAGAGAATTTTGGAATGCAAGCCCAGAGAGCTGATGAGGAGATTCCACTTCAACACCTTCCAGCACTGTTTCTCAGAACCCCCAGTGTGCTGTGCATTTCCGTCTCCCTTATTGCATCCTCTCCACATTCTCTCTGCAACCATGAAGAGAGAGAATCATGATGTTTCAATGAAAACTTTCCAAGTTTCAATAGCCCTTATTTTGGGCTCATTTAGAACACTGGAGCAAGACCTAGAATGGCATCTCCAACACATACACATGCCCATGCAATTCTAAGTGGTTTATTTTTTTCTGTTTGAACATACTATTTATCCATGTCAGGCAGTATCTAGGATGTACCTGCCCCATTCCCGGTTTTTGACATGGCACAGATCTACTCCCACACAACAAAGCACCAGCCATGACAATACTTAATGTCCTCACAAATCAAAGTAGCTTAGCCAGAAAAGAAACTGAAGATCTCTCCTGATTTTTTTTAAAACCTTCATTTGCACTGGTCCTCCTAACCACTGTGTCTCAGAATGCTCACACAAACATTATGAAACAGCATGTCCCACGTGGGACACAACTTACCTGAAACCCAGTCTATATCCAGGTACAGCTTCAGTTCAATAATGACAGAAGGATGAGCTCTTCTGCAGATGGCACTAGTCTGCCTCAGGATGAATACAAGCAGCCCAGGAAATCACTTCTAATCCCACTTTCCCACCTACTAAAAATTAAGTTCTGGGTTTTCATATATTTGAAATACTTAGTGCAGATAATCCTTGTGGGTCATGGCAGTAGGACCCCCAGGCAACGAGACTGTGAAGGGACACCCTTGGCCTCCAAAGAGCTGGTTCAGCCTTTTCCAAACACTCCTCTGCTCTCTGTCCTTCCAAAGCCAGACACTGAAATTGTGTCTTCTGAATAAAGTCACAAATGCAGTAGGAATAAGCAATTCCCAGAGAAGCAATATCTGCTTAATCTGACATGCTTACAGAAGATTCCACAATTGTTCAATGGAGAATTCTGATAACTGGCTTGAGATAATACCTACATTTTACCATTCTGATGCTCTTCCTGACAGTGATGTAGAGAGAGAGAGAACCTCAGAAGGCTTTCCAGGAAACATGGGAATGTAACAGCAGGATTTTTGTTTATCACTTCCATTATTTCTGGGTCTTCAATCCATGAGACAATCCTGGGAATTTCTGGAGAGCAACTGAATAGTTTGCAGCTTCAGATCTCTGAACCAGTCCTGGTTAAGACACATTTCTTAACTCAAGATTGTCCTAAGTCTCTGGCTGCACAGCTGCCTTACCCCTACTACAGCTGCTTCCTCAACATCCTGGCAGTGTTCAGAGATCCATTCCTCAGTGTAAACAGCTTCCAGTGAGTGGGACAGTCTTAAATGAACAGAAATAGATGTGTTTTTCTGTTGGGATGACTGGGATGTCTTTCACAAGTCATGAAGGAGACTGAGGCCTGTCCTGGAGTCATGTCCATGAATTTACAACAGCCTGGTTTCACAAGCCTTTATGTCATACATGGATGAATCCAGTTTCTTGGATTAATTTGTGTAATTATAGCCTTTATTGGGACATTAAAGGCCATCACAAAGCTTTTTAGAGATATGTCCTCTTCTTGAAATTAGGAGAAAACACATTTCTCACGCAATTGATTTCTTGAAAGTAGAAAAAATATTAATCAAACTTAGGAGCAATGGCTTCTTCATTTAATTGGGGTGTTGATCGATGAACCAATTTAGTTTCTATTTGCATTGCTTTGAGAAGCCCATCAGTCTGATCTTCTTCTGGATTTTCAGTAGGCAAGAACCCACCATTTGTTCAAAAGATTCCTGCTTGCCATGTCAGCTACACATCATCAACTTTATAGTAATTTGTTCAAAAGACAGAATCCTGTGAATGAAATCATTAGAGCTTTCCCTTTTATTTACTGTTCTTTGACAGATGATATGCAGCTTCATCCAACTGCTCCCAAGACTTCTATTACAATTTCATCTCCACCAGTGAATAATCACCTTGCTCTTTGCTCAAGAGTTACCTGCACAGGCTGGGCTCCTGACTGGTGTCCTCACAATACAGCCACATGAAACAAAGGATTTCCTCCAAAATCACCAGTGGGGCAGAAAAATCTTCTCTCAAACAAGAGGAACTTTTCTTTCTAAAGGGTTAACTTGAAAGGAAGCATAAGCCAATGCTTTAAGTCAATGAATCCCAGATATACATATCAGCAAGAAATCTCAGGAAAACAAGAAAAACTTTAAATAATTGCCAGTGTCAAAAAAATCCATTAATTTCAAGCTGCCCAGCAAAACTACAAGTCACAGACTCTTTTAATCAGCTTTGGAGAATTGGAAAAAAGAGTGGGACATTAACAAAAAAGAACCCACAAACCAACAGTCAGAAGTATTGGCAAGGGCAAGGAAAAACAATGGAAAAGGTAGCACTGAACACTCTCCAAAGGTCTTGGGTAGCAGATCGTACTGTTCTCATGGATTTAAATCATTTTCTGGTCCTGCTTAAAGAGGCTGTACCAAGGAAAGCACCAGAACAGACACCCAGCAGGTCACAATCTATGGGCACAATTACACCACAATGCACTGGTCACAAATTATTTTGCTGAAAACTTCCATGAGGGATATTACCAAGAAACTGAGTTTGCCTTGTAAATTGATAACTTTTTTTTTAATTTATAAGTTCCCTCTTTTATTTTACTCTGGTTAGTTTGGATTTTTTCCTATCCAAGTTTTGTCTCCTTCATTTTCTGAGATACTCTGGTAAGGCAAACAGCTGGACCCTGCATGGCCCTATTTCTTGGCCAGCACTTTTTTCTGATTGAGTTCAGGTCACATTTTCTCTCATTTTCCCTATTTCACTTTTGGCATTCATTCTTAAAGAGAAAATCCTGCCTATGAAATGCTAGGTAACAAAAAAAAAACAGATTTCATTGTTTCATTCCCCATAGGTGTGTTACTCTGCATCTAGCAAGGCAAAACTGCTACTGCAGCTTTCCATGCCATTGTGCCCTGTGCCCTGCAGATTTCTCTTCTATGAGGACTCTCTACACATCAGTCTTTTCCCTCAAAGAGTGCACCAGCTTAGGTCTCTACCCTGCCCAGACACCAATTCTCCCATGACTTGTAGGAATGGAATTTTAAGGATTTCTACCTTTCGTCTGATTACAGTTGAACAAACTTGGAGGGCAGGATGGTTTCATAAACAAAGAGAGTATCCTGTTGCTCATTACCCAGACCATATTCCTCCCTTCGCTCAGGCAACCAGGTCCAAAACCAATTCCCAAACCTCACACTTCGTGTGCACTAGTGAAACATGTCCCCTTTTCTGAAAAGTAACTTAGAAAGGCACTTGTACTTTTTCCTCCCCTCCAAACAGATCTGTATCTGGAAGGTATTTACCAGCCTTAGATGACAGAAATAGATTTCATTACTACTTGCTCAGCAGGATTTAAAGAGAACAAGGGGAAGCTTGTTCCCTCAAACAGATATAGTGGAAGGGAGTGCACTCTCACTTTCATGCATCCCTATCACCAAAGACAGGGGTTTCAGACAAGCAGAGGAAGTCCATGTTTCCTAAAAGCTGGATGAACACACAGCAAATACAATAGGGGGCAGTCAGCAGCAAGGTGAAAGGATTCCAGCAGTAAAAACAGAGTTATCACTCATTTTTCACATACCCATTTCATTCTCAGGGACATTCACTTGCCTTTTTTCTTCCTTACACTTTGCACCAGGAATTCAGATGGGACCTTTCTCTCCTACCTGAAAGACTGCTTGTATTTTTCACATGGAGAATTGCATCCCAGTGTGCAGATTCCCCAGAAATGGCTCAGTGCAAACAGAGGACAAGATCACATCCCTGAATGAAACTTTCTTTCTCCAACAGACATATCTAACAGGAGAAATGGATTCAAACCAAAATAGAATAGGTTTAGATTAGATATTAGGAAGAAATTCTTGCCTGTGGGGGTGAGGAGCCCCTGTCACAGGTTGCCCAGAGAAGCTGTGGCTGCCCCATACCTGGAAGTGTCCAAGGCCAGGTTGGATGGGGCTCTGAGCAACCTGGGCTAGTGGAAGGCGTCTCTGCCCATGGCAGGGGGGTGGAACTGGATGGTCTTTAAGGTCCCTTCCAACCCAAACCATTCTATGATCCTATGATATTCTCTCTTGACTAAACAGCACATCTGCAGATGTATTTCAGGAACGAGGAGAGGTTCCTAAAGCATAGGATATTAGATTTGTTTCATTTAAATGAATTATTTTGCAAAACCTTCATCTTTATCTAATTAAATACAGGGCTCAACAGACTGCATTGCTTCATCACTCTGGAAAGCAGTGAATTATTCAAATACTTTGTCCACATTTACTCTGCTGCAAGAAGTGGAAAAACTAGAACTAAGTGAATTACAGTCCTATTGTTTAAACAGGTCATAGGATAGACTAAAGTAGCCCTTGCCTTGAGAGGATGACCAGAAAATTTAAGTGACAGAAACACTAAATTAGGTTATCAAGAAAGTAATTCAATTACATAATTTTAGCATACATAAGTATTTATTAGCATTCTAAGCTTATTGATACAAGCTTATAGTTGCTTTCTACAGTGCCAAAGTACTTTTAAGGCATCAGCACTATTCAAAAAAAGACTGCTCATTATTAGAAAATGAGTTGCAAGAATTGGCCTTAATACTGATAACTAAATACTGATATATTTAGAATAAAATGAGGGGTCAGAAACGACAGCATGAAATTCCAGTGAGTGAATTACACCGGGAAGAAGGAAAATGCACATAGTAGTACCATTTGTCAGCACATCTATTGCTTGGGATATCCATCCCTAAAGGAAGCAGTGAAGTCCTCATCACTTCGGAAACCTTTTCAAATTCTGACAACTTGGTAATGTAAACATTTATAAGAAATGCTTTAAGGAGCATTCCTGACTCCAGGGAATGTTCTGGTACTCCACATGAATAAACAACTGAACAAACTCTGTCTTGAGTGTCCATCAATCTTTAAGGAAAGCTCAGGTAGAACCCTGGTCAAACAGCACACCCCACTGACTTCCAACTCCACTGCAACAGAGACCAAAGTCAACGTCAGCTGCAAACTCAGCTAGTCTCCCTCTCTCCAGGTCTTGCACAAAACAGGAAATTCCACTGCCTGGAGAAGCCAAGGAACCCTCTTTGGACCTTTAAAGGCATGGAGCCTCTACAACACCAACAGTTTGTATGATTCACCTTCCTCACGCAGCTCACTTGGCCCAGGTCATAGCCAGAATGTTTCCATCTAAACCAAAATATGGGACGTGTATCTGCCATGGGGAGCATCATAACCAGAGTATTCCTTTTATTGTCATTTAGAGCAGCAGGACCAGTGTCAAACAGCCATTATGGAAGAATGCCCCAATCACTTTTCCCTACTAAGTATATTCAGAATTCCTTGCCTGCTTGGGATGGGACACAAACAAGGACTGCAAATTTGGCTCCAGCATTATCACAGAGAGGCACCACTGGGCTGGTACATGACTGGCAGAGACTCAATCAGCAGAGCTGCTATACCCAGAATCATAGAAAGGGTTTGGGTTGAAAGAGCCCTTAAGGATAACCCAGTTCCAACCCCCTGCCATGGACAGGGACACCTTCTACTAGCCCAGGCTGCTCAGAGCCCCATCCAAACTGGCCTTGGACATTTCCAGGGATGAGGCAGCCACAGCTTCTCTGGCCAACCTGCATCAGGGCCTTCTCACCGTCACAGGGAAGAATTTCTTCTGTACATCTAACTTAAATTTTCCTTCTTTCAGTTTGAAGCCATTTTCCCCTCTCCTGTCACTACAGTTCCCGATGTAAAGCCCCTCTCCAGCCTCCCTGTAGGCCCCTTCAGATACTGGAAGGTGCTGTGAGGTCTCCACAGAACCTTCTCTTCTCCAGCCTGATCAACCCCAACCTTCTCAGCCCATCAAGTGACCTGGTATTACTTCTTGCACTGAGGGCACAGGGCATTCATATGACCTTCCCTGAAGTGTTTGGGAATGTCCCAGCTCCATCAGCTAATGCTGTAGCTATGGAAAACCCTTGTGCTGATGGGGGTCTCACCTGAGGCAGAGGTGAGAGATGCAGGACAAGCTCTGGGCAGGCTGGAGCAGTTCCCAGCTGAAGTGTTTCGTCCCTGCACAGCACACTGGTCACGAGAAATGTCAGGCAACAGAGGCACAGGCAGTGGAGGTGCCCTGGAGATGGAACAAAGGGTGTGAGGATGGACTAGAGGAAAAGGCAGGGCATTATGACCAAACACACACTCTTCTACCCTACAACTGGCAGATCCTACATCACTACCAGGTGGAAAAGGAAAGCACTGGCTGACTTAGGAGTGCAAGGAAAAACAGTGCAAGGAATGCTGTCTCAATAGTATTTGGGGAAGCAGACCCAAGTCACCAGTGTAGGACAGGCGGCAGGGACAGTGCAATGAAATAAGTCAGGTGGTCTCCAGTCTTTCACTTAATTCTCCCTCTTTTTGTTTTCTCACTCCAGATTGCCATAAATATGTCCCTGTGAAGACTAAATTCTTCCCTCGCACATTCACTCACTATCTCTTGAAAAACCATCTATCCACTCACATACTCCCTTTCCCCCCAGTAAATGTCCATTGCTCACCTATGAAAGGGGCTACCTTGTATTTCTTCAAAGAAGCCCATGACTTTGTAAGGGTGATCTAAGCAACCACCATTTCCATCACCAAGTGAAAATCCATGAAAATGAAAAGCGATGGTAGGAAAAGAAGTGGGTTAAAAGAATTTCCAAGTACACACAAAGTGCCTGACCACTGCATTCACAGAAACATAAAATAAAGGTGTGATTCCATAGACCTTTCTGTCTCATCCCTTGCTCACCACATGACTTCAGCCCCAGCAATTCCAACAGGTTTTTTTCAAACCCTCTTCTAAGAGGGTCCACTACTATTTGCCCAGAAATTTGACAGGCTACCAAGGTCCAACTCAACTGTGAGCTCTCCAGATTTAAATGTAAAAGGGAAATGGCAGAAGAAAATATTTAATTCATTAGGTATCTGTTGTGGAAAAATGAGAAAACAAAGTAGATCACTCACCCATAATCATCTGACCCACAGGGGATCAACAGAGCTGATGATGTTGGATAATTGCTGTTGCCTTTCACATTCAGCTTCTCCGACTTTCGCCACTTTGCCCTGCGATTCTGGAACCAGACCTAATAAATGGAAAGAAAGGATGCATTCAGGATGGAAAACATCTACACTGGGGGACACTGAATTAGCAGTGACTGCCTCCACATATCACCAGGTGAGCCCAGAAACCTTTATTTTACAGAAAGGAACCTCAAGAAATCTTTCTTTCAGAGAACCTGCATGATTCATAGCAAATAGAAAAATAATAGCAGAAAGATACACCCCAACACCCATTTCCTTTGCTGCCCATGATTTTCAAAACAAAAAGAGATTAACTCTGATCTCATTAGCCGCTTCTATTTACCCATTATATGATTCATCTTAGGAAATGGGAAGGTATGGAGTATGCAACCCCAGACTCCATGGCCATTTTGGGTGGCATTGAGGACTGTCCATCCCTATGAGCTCTCCTCTTGTCACCAGTGGCAGGTGTAGTCTCTACCCTGTTACTCATGAGTATCTCCTGCCTGCCCCACTCCCTGTCCATCCCCTTCCTGCATGGAACCAACCCACTGTACCCCACGCAGGCGTTACCAGGATTCGCTGTGGCGTCACACCAACCGCAGCTGCTATCTCCCTTCTCTTCTCACTGTCTGGATAGTGGTCTTCCTGGAACATCTTCTCCAACTCTTCTAGCTGCTCTAAAGATGATGCATTGTTCAAAGAAAGAAAGGGAGAAAGCAATAAGAAAACAAGAAAAAAACAATTAACAGGAGAGGGAAGTAGAAAAAACCAGAACATTCTTACTATACTTAGAAATACATGAACAGCATAAAAGACTTTTTTTTAAAGTAAACCACAAAAAAACCCCAAAATCTTTTGCAATAAAAACAAAAGCATTGCTAGAAATGCTTCAAACATAAGACACTTTATTTGAAGAAGTCTTCCCACATCTAATGGTGTGGAATGCAGTACAGTACCAGTTAGGGCAGCTCAGCACCTTCATGCTGGGCCTCCAGCATGGGAAAAGAAACACCAGGGCTACTGGCACTGCAAGTGTCCTTGTGTGCCAGTGGGTACCCCAGTCCCTACCTGCACTGTAGAAGGTACGAGCCTTCTTCCTGACAGGTGGTAGAATGTGTGCATGCTCAAGTAAGGCTTTTCTCTCCTTTTCTCCTTTTGTCTCCTCCTTGGTCCCCTCATGGCTACTTCTGGCTTCCAGGACTGAAGAGCCCTGGTAGGCTTGCTGGGCTGCAGCACATTTGGATGATCTGCAAGTGGCTGTGCCACCCTCATCCTGCCAGCAGGGAGCTCCAGGGATTCCACTCGGTGCTTTCTCAGTCCACATTCCGCTTCTGTCGGTACTTTTTTTCTTCTTTGCCTCCTTTTGAGTCCCATCAGGGTCATGACTCTCAAGGTGTTCATGTGACCCCGACTGACCTGTGGGCTCCTGTGCCAACCCAACCACAGCAAGTGGGGACACAGATTTTATGTCACTGCAGAAACTGGACAGCTGCCCCACTGAGCCAGAGTCCAGCTGGCTGTCATGGACCACAGAGTCTTGGGAAGCTGACCCAGTTGCCTGCAGGGTGATGTCTCTTCCATCTTCTTCCACTTTCTTTACAGGGTTGACCCTATCGTCTGTTCCCAAGGTATCCTCAAGTTTTTCCTGTAGAGCTGTGCTTTGGAATGCAGAGAGCACACTGCTCCCTGTGCCGTTGCCACCGGCAGCATCAGCATCCACCACAAAGTGCTCTGTACTCAGCGACGTGTCCTCCTCCTCATCCTGGCACTCTATAAGGGAAAAAAAGAGAAAAACCAAACAAAAACCCAACCCACAGGCACACTGCCTAAGTCAGATGTGCCTGGATAGCATGAGGAAAAAGGCATGCCTGGATTGGGAATTTCACTTACAGGAGAAGGAAAACACCACACAACGAAACCAAACAGTGACAAGAAGTGGAGAGCTCCACATAAAAACTGTCACCAGGACAGAGCCCTGCCAGGAAAGGAACAGCAAAGAACCTGATACAGTCAACAGGGAGATATTCAAACATCAAAATGAGAAAAGACTCATTTAGAGAATGAAGATGTACTGTAAACTACAGGAAGAGGTAATTCCAGGCACAGAGAATAAAGGAACGGTTCCATGTTACAAATATAGTAGTGGAAAAACAGCACTGGGGACAACAGAGGTCTCTGGAACAACAGACAGAACAAAAATCAATGACCTATGAGCAAAAAAAAAAAGAGTAAAAGAAAGACACAAGGAAAATTCTGGTGTACTGTGACAGCAGGGATTATCTGACAAATGTCATCACCTTTTTATTTTTATATATTTCTATTATATCAAAACTGACCAAGTAAAAAACATTAATTGTACTAACTTACAATAACTTCCTTACATTATTTTTCTGCAGCTTCAGCCACGCTTACAAATAACAGGCTTACAAGGTAGGGAATGAAATAGCTGGATGAGGACAAAAATAAGTGCAGAAGTCTGACCAATTCTAACAAAAAGCACAAACTGCATTACAATCAGGGAGAATGAATAGTAGAAGACATGTCAGAGAGAACACAACAAGAGAAGTAATTAAAACAGGCAACAGAACAATAAAGAAGTGTTATACTTTCCCAGTTGGCATATACATTTCCAAAAAAAGTTCCAAAAACCTCCTGGTTGTCTTAGAATGTGTGAGTCTGTGTGATTTCTGCTAACTTAAAAAAAAAATTAAAATTATTACTTAAGAATAGAAAGTAGAATAATAAACCCAAACCCACAGATTTGTCTCTGTCTGGAGACAGGAAAGTTTGGCAGCAGTTCAGTTTTATGTGCTTATGGAGAAACTTGGTAGTTTAATTTTGGTGAGGAAAAGTATCTAAAAATAATTCTACTTCTAACATTTCACTCTGTTTCACTCTTGATATATATTAGTGCAATACCAAAATAAAGGATTTGCTTTCTGCCTCAATGTTTCTTTCTAAAATAATTGTTAATCAAGAAGGGACCCCACAACACCAGCAAGATGGGAGAATCTTCATGCAAGTATGAGGGGATGCCAGGTTGTTCCAAGACCTTCTAATTTGCTTTTTACAGCATTAAGAGAATGGAATTAGTTGCAGGGGAAAAAAGCAGAAGCAGGAAACTATGCAACTATAATAATTTGATCTTGTTAAGCCACAACAGTTTCCACTGCTGTTAAAGGAGATGAAATATCCTGATGGGGAGGGTCAAGAATCGAGCAAGGCAGAGTCTGGCTCTGTTCTGTACAATTCCTTCTTTCACCATCCTCCCTACTCTCTCTTAGCTCATCTCACACATTATGTGAAAAAACCTGAGTATTTTCATGTCATCCATTCTGTCACTCACCCACCGCCTCAAATCAGGAATGGCATTTTCAGCTTAGTGCTTTCATTTGAGTAGGGGTGTTACTTCTTTCCATGCAAACACCAGTATGTGTTTACACCACAAAATAAACTTCCAAGTCTTACACAGGTTTATTCTACCTGTAGCAGAAATGGGCACATCCAAGTTTTATATTATGTACAGAAACATTCCTTCAAGAGGAAGTAAATCACTCTTATTTCTAAAATATATTACAAATATATCAGCAACTTGGGACTGGCCAGGAAAAGAGCTGTAATGAAAACAGTCTGGAGAGAACGGAAAAAAAACAGGGAGTTATCAAACCACTCCTTTCTCCTATCATTCATAGGACAAGAGACTAGGCTGAACATCACTTTGTCCCACTTTTAGATAAACATAACCTTAAGCAGAAGGGATGTTAACTGCCTGGGGACATCAGACATACATAATTGGGAACACCTGAGCTGCTGAAGGTGCATGCGCAGGAAGCCAAGCCCTCTTTTCCTTCTCAAAACCACCTCCTCAGACATTTCTCAGGACAAGCCAACCCTTTGCACTGTCCCAGCGGGACTTTTAAGGTTTTGGGGGGCATTTCGTACAAAGCCACCTGAACATACACACACACAGATGAAACCATAGCCTCAGAGGTCCATCCATACAAGGTGGAGAAGAACTGGGCAGAGGGGGACGGTGCAACCGAGAAATCCAGAGGCAGCAGGAGCCCGTCAGAGCGATAGGAAGGGAAAAGCACCTGTGCCCACCCCTCGCCCAGGTGCTTTTACAATCAGGGGAACACGAGGGCCGAGCAGCCCATCATCCCCAAACTCCAAGGAGTCCCAGGTAGAAGGGGATGAAGGAGGTAGGGGATGATGTTGGCCGGAGCGCCCAGGGACCAGCCCCAAGGGGTCAATATCCTCCCCCGGGGCTGCTCGTTAGGCTCATTTTCCGGTGCCTAGCGCCGGTCATTAACGCGAGCCGGCATTACCCTTCCCCATACCCTTGTAACAACCCTTGTAATAACCCTTATCCATGCCCTTACCATCACCCTTACTCAGCCCTCCGGCCGCTCGCTCCTTCTCCTCCCCGTCTGCGCCCGCCCCGTCCATCCCGGCTCGCCGACGGCTCTCTCGGCCCGGTCCGGCCCGGTTAATGTCCCGCCCAGGGCTCCGTCCTGCCCCGGGCCCGGCCGGCTCATCAGGGACACCTGGGGCAGGGGGGGAGGCTGCCCGAGCCCGCACCCAGAGCCGCCCCCGCGGGGATGCTGTTCCTGCACGGAGGGGGCGGGGATGTTTCGGGCTCGGCTCAGGGTACCTGGAAGGGTACCTGCTTCCCGTGACGAGCTGGTGGAAGTATCGCTGACAGCATGCCATGGAAACCTAGATGTTGCAAAACTCATCTCATGTGAATGAGTTGGACCTCGTTATCTGGAGTGGTGTGTCCGGTTCTGGGCTCCTCAGTGCAAGGCAAGGAGCTGCAGGAGAGGGTCTAGTGGAGGCCACAAAGATGATGAGAGGTCTGGAGCATCTCTCTGATGAGGACAGACTGGGCCTGTTGAGTCTAGAAAGAGAAGACTGAGCGGGAATCTCATTAATGCATATAAACATCTCAAAGGCAGGTGCCAGGAGGATGGTGCCAAGCTCTTTTTGGTGGTGCTCAGTGACAGGATGGGGAGCAATGGCCATAAACTAAAACACAAAAAGTTCCACCTCAACATGAGGAACTGGAACAAGGATGTTGTGGGGTCTTCCTCTGTGGAGACTTTCCAAACCCACCTGAACATGCTCTTGTGTCACCTGCTCCAGGTGACTCTGCCTTGCCAGGGGGGTTGGACTGGATGATCTCCAGAGGTCCCTTCCAACCCAAACAATTCTGGGATTCTGTCCAGAGGGCTGGCAGGTAGACATTCCTTTTCTTTATATGCTCTGGCTGTAATTATTTAGCAGTGCTTCTGGTTCTCCATCAGCTGAAGGATGCACTGTCTTGCTTAACTGCACTGTGATGTTCCAAAATAGAACATCCTTCATCCTCCTCGTTGTTGTTGGCTCACCATCTTGTTGCTGGCACAGCAGCATTCTCCTACAGTGTGTTTCCCTAATACCTCCTATTTTTATTTCGAGGTTCACTCCAGCTTCCAATATCCTGCTTCTGTAGATGCTTACACCTTAGAGTTTCCCTATATTAAATGAGTGTAAACTGAAACATGTGCCAGCATTTTGGAGACAGTGTAATTGGTCTAACTGTGCACCTGGTTCAGCCACCAGCTGCAAGGCATGCTGGCTGCAGTGTCATTGTGGTTCAAATGTCATTTAATTTGGTAACAGCATTCAGCTGACAAAACACAACTGATCTTAGAGGGGATGGGACCTCTTCAATATTGAAGTGCAAATATAAAAATCACTTACTGCTCTAGAAGTTCCTATTTCTGAGCAAGTTTGTGTTTAGTTACCGAGCTCTGGTCCTAATGTCTGCTTTTTCACGTGAAGGGAATATGAACTGTGGAAATGCTTTCATTCACTTCCTTTGAGGAGGGACCAACACAGGTCTCTAGGGCTGTGAGCTTTTTTCTTTTTTTTTACAGCCACATATATCTATATATCTTACACTTCTTTATATGAAAAATGACAGCAGTCATAATGTGATTTTCAGGCATAAACAATGACTTAGTCCCTCAACAAAACTGTTTAAATGTAGTTCATGTTTGTACTTCACTGCTGTTCTTGTCACAAAAAGAAATTAGTTTAACTGCCTTTGAGGGGTAATTTTTTTTTTTCAATATAGAAATACTTAATTTCTTTTGTCCAGATACACTATGAATCAATCTCCACTGGTGCCTGGGGAAGATACATTAGCACCTCTCACACAGTGTTCATATTCCCTGCCTTCTTTGGGGATCTTACAAGAAAAATATTGGGATTTGCTTGACAAACCCTCAGCTTCTGTTACTACTAGTTTTCTGGGAAAACAGCTTATCCACATTAGATACTGCAGGGAGAAATCCCGACTCAATTATAATTAAGACTGTGATAGGATATAGCAGATACTATGTTAACTTGATTCTTTTATTCTGAATATGCAGCTGGAAGGGATATTGTACTCATCATTAAGTTTGTATAAATCAAAGAGACGTTAATCACTTTCAAAAAGCATTTTGGTGCAGATGTTTATGGATTTTGGAGGATGGTGCCAGAACTAAATTTTTAACTAAACAGTGAGAAATTGAGACTTATCTGAAATGTAAGAAATCGAAGTAAACCAGGATATGAGCATTTTTTCTAAGGGCATAAGCTGACCTTTAAATGTTCCTAAACATACAAAGGCCTGACATCAGGAAATAAAGGCTGTACCTGTGACAGGGAGAAGTTAACCTTTGATCCAACTAGTTAGACAGCATAGAAGTGCTGTCAATCACAACAGCAGCCTTGAAGTTTCCTATCTCAACTTGAATTTTAACAGGAACATACAGAGTTTAACAAAGAAACCACCTTGGGAGGTTCAAATGAACAATCTGCCTGCTTGTTTTTGACAGCAGAAGTTGAAAGAGTAGAAAATTCTTGCCTTTTAAAATGTTTAACAAGATGATTTCTGATTTTAGAATGGCAGTGTTTATGGCTGCCTTCTGGTACAGGTAGCCAAGATGAAGCTGATGTGGAAATGGGATGACCAAGACTGCACAGATGACCTTACACAGACATGTGCTGAACTGATCCCAAGGCAGTGGCTTTTGTATCCTGGGGAGACACTGATGATCCCAATGACAGGTACTGCATAAAATCATGCCAGCCTGGGACAAGAAGGCATTTGGGACATCTGAACTTTCATGGGTTTTGTTGAGGGTGATAACCCTTCTTAGTTTGAAGTAGGGCTTCCTTTGGTTCTCAGGTGCTTCAGTTCTTCTAGGGGGAAAGATGTGTAGGTAGATTTTTGTCTGGACCATAGATTGAAACACAGTTGAATAATTGTGTCCTGAATTACTGCTGTAGTGGGCTGGACTCCCAGATTCTGTAGTTCAACCCTTCAGCTTACCTTGAGATATGGATGACCAACACTACTGTGGAACCTGCAGCAGCAGGCACTTCAGGGCTGGGGAAAACACTGATAAACCTTAGGCTGTGATAAAAAGCAAGTTTTCCTCACTGCTTCTGCTAAGGAGAGCTGCTTATACTTAATATTCAGTAAATATTGAACTACTTACATTTGAGAGGAAAACCTAAGTAAGAAGAAAAGCAGAAAGTTTTTTTTATTTTAACTGGAGAAGTGCATGAGTTTATTAAGACTAAAAGCAACTCTTTTTTTTTTAAATCCAGCTAAAATTATTGATATAAATAGGCTGTAATAAGCTACAGTAGGTACAGTGTAAATGGGATTTAAAGGCAGAATGTTACAGACACAGAAAGCTGGAAATATGAAGATAACTAATTCTTCAAATATATTAAATGCAAGAAGGCTACACGTTGCTTTCTTTGGTGTATTGATTCTTATCTTGCATTGACTGAGCTGAATGCAAACACTTTAACACAGAAACAGTATTTTACAGTCAAAAGGCATATGCTCAAATAGACAGGTTCTGCACAAATGTATGTAAACTGGACTTAAAACCAGAGAGTTCTAAAAAAGAACAGACACCCTGGTGTGTATTTTGACTTTATCTACAGTGGCTAAATATGTCAGTGTTCTCCCTAAGTGTGCAAAATGGTGCATGCAATACCACATGAGCAATCGGAGTAAGAGCAGCAGGAAAGTGCCACTTCATTGCATGTGCCTTAGTCAGGGTAATTCTGTACAGTGCATGTACCAACACATAATACAAATCTTTGTCAAAAGTCACTGATCTACTTTGAGTGGGAGGCAGAGTGAAAAAAGGGTCATTTCAGATGGCTTAGTGGGACACTTGTTCAGAAGAGAGGTGACCTTTGTGGAGCAGACTCTTCAGCATGATACCTCTTAAGGTGAGGGAAATCATCACAGTGGCTTCTGAAAACTTTGCTCCCCTCCAGTGGATTTTCTAATGCTGTCAAGGTCTCTTGACAGCACACTGAGACCAAGTTGAATTTGGGTACAATGAAGTATTTGCTTATCAAAACCCCAGCAGCCTTGCATGATCAAATACATATATTGTTCTAAATGGAAATTGCACTATGGAGATCAACACCATAAAGATATCATGAGGATATTCAAATGGAAAACTCTCCTCAGTGTTGTGCTTTGCACTTAGCACCTTTCTTCTCAGGAACTCAAAGCTCTTAGTCTGCTAATACTAGTGAATTTAGCCTCACACCATGCAGTGAGGTAGGTGAGTTTACCCCCATTTCACAGATGGGAAAACTGAGGCAGAACTCTGAAGTGACTCGCATAAGGTCTCACAACTTGTCTGTGGCAAAACCAGGAATATATTTTCAGAAGTCCAGATCCCAGACTTCTGTCCGATTTAAGTCCCTCCCTACTACCACAAAGCAAGCAACACATGCAACCTTTATTCCTCCTCCTGCTGCCATAGTCCTGCTGCCACAGAGGAAGTGAGTGATTTTTCCTGATTAAATTCCTGCTTTCTTTGGCAAAAAGCACCTGGTTCTGTCAAAGTGCTGTATCATGCTCTTTGCAGAGGCATTTCTTCTGAGGCCCAAGAGAAAAAAACATGGCATCCCCATGGCAGGGAGACTGTACGGGTCCAAGCAGAGTCCTATTTCTTGCAGAACACCTGCTGCTTGGCATACTTCACACGTTGCTCCTCCTTCAGGTTCTTCTGGCGTACATGTTTGCTGGAGATGATTTCCACGTGTTCCGAGGGGAACCAGCCTCTCTCCCGGTCTGAAAGTTTTACTCCTTCTATCCATCCTGTGGTGTGGGGAGAAGCGAAACATGAGGCAAAAGAATCACAGATTTTTTCATTCTTCCCCTAAAGCCCCCTCCAACAAGCAAAGGAAGAGACCCCCTTTCAGCTTCCAAATAAAGCATCCTGATGAAGATGAGGAGTCTCTTTGTCCTCTCAATCCAACAATTTAAGAGAGCCATTGTTCACTCTGCTCACCATCGTTGCTGTACTGCATAACCATGATGATATCTGCCTTCTCCAAAGCCAGCTCATCATTTTCCCGAGCCTTGTAAGTCTTAATGCATTGAACCTGTGGTGCATCTAAAGGGGAGGAAAGATCATACTGGTATAGGAGAAAGCAACAGTAAACCCGCGTGCATCAGCTACAGAGGAGGTGGGAAATAAGGAACTGCCCAAACACCAAAGAACAGAGAACAGGAAGGGACACTACAGGTCTTCACTTAATATGAGGAGTTAAAATAGACAAAATAACTGGCACAACCTGGCGCTGAGGGAAAACCCCATGAGTATCTTCTTTATTTACAAAAAGTATTCTGTGCTGGAAACATTCTGGGATGTTCCACCTCACAGTGACTGTGATTCCTCCCAGGAGCCCACCCCCACGGCTGCAGGAGCAGAGCAGTCTCACCAGGGCATTCCAGGAGGTCCGGTTCTCCCCGTGGAGGAGCCAAAGCAGAGATCCACCTCAGCTTCTCACTGCTGGAAAACATCACAGGATTCAATGTGAGGGACAGCAGTCCGGTGACTGACGTGGGAGGGGGTGTTTGCTCACAGGAGGGGTGTCAGGGGGTACTCTGGGGAAGCAGAGAAAGGGAAGTGGAGAAAGGGGGTGGGAAAGGCAAAAATTCCCACCTTTAGTATGACATACTGCAGAAGTATTGTATGAGCAGCAACAATGAGAGAGGAGGAAGGTGGTTCATAAGGGAATAGTCATAGCAAGAGGATGTTTTTCAAGACCTCTGCTCAGCAGCTGCATTTGGTATGTCAGCATTTGGGGAGCTGAAGGACAATCCTCAGGCTCCCAGGAGGTGTCTGGCTATGGTAGTGGGATATATAGAGGGTAACCTTGAGCTCTTACTGTGTCTCTGTGCGAAACAAAAACTGCACTCTCTTTCCCTGGTAATTCTGAAGCAGAAAGAGACGGAAAAGGTTTTTGTTTGCTCCATGGAGTTTCATCTCACACTTCTCCCCACGCACATCTGAGAAAGCAGCGTGGTCGAATACCACGAAACGTCCACCCCTGCAGGGAAAGAAGAGGAACAAAACAAGCTGTGATGAGGGTTACAAAGTCAGTCCATGTTTGTTTTCTGATGTCAGGAAAGCAAAATGTTTTTAATGAGTCTGCATCTGCCTCAGACACTTTAGCTGTTATTCCTGCTAGAAGTCTCAGAAGGCCAGAAAAGAGAGAGGGGAGATTTGAAGAAAAGGATGAAAACACTCTGCTCTGTCCTCACAGAATTTTATTTGGTAGCTTACAGCTTAAAAGCAAAACCACCACCCCTAAAACCCCAACACAACACAACCAACAACTCTCTTGACAAACCAGTGATTTGCACATTCACTAGTCCTCGAAATGTCCTTTAGGAAGAAATTATTTACAAAGTAAAACTAGAATAAATGGTTATTATTAAAGTGTTTCACGTTATAGAGATGGAAAGGCAAAATAGAAGTATTGCACAAGCTATCTTTTTATATTATCATATGTTGTAACTAAGAGTTGGGACAATCAATTTCCACATACTTGCATGATACTCACATCAGGTTGGGATAGGAGAGTGACTTGACAAAGGCTGCCACTTGCTGGCAGGCAGAGAGAAAGGACTGTCACCAAAGCACAGACCCCAAAAGAGACAGGTATTAGAAGGGGCAGCAAGAATTGTGTTGAAGCACTCACTCCTTCGGCCGAGACAGGAGCAGGCAGTCATTGAAAAGGTGTAGGTAGATGGGCCGGGTGGTGACTTTCCACTTTGGACCAGGGCTGTGGAAGTCCAGTGCTGTCAACTCACCACATTTCACAAGTCGCCTCGACTGTGAGATGAGTGGGAATATCTGCAGGACAAAAATAAATGTTTACATCAAGCATGTACAAGCAAATGAGTAACCTTGAGCTTTGGATTTGCATTTTTGCCTTTCTCTTGAGGAAGTGTTTCAACCCTCCAGCTGGAGAGGTGTAAGCCATGGCAGGCACCTTTATCTGAAGTTTGACATGAATGTTGGGCATGGCAGGCACTGATGAAGAGATGGTTCAACAGTTCTGTGCATATCGGAGAGGAGAACAAAGAGTGCAAATGGCTTTGTGAGGAAAGGCAGAAAATACATTAGGCTGGAGCAAGGCCCAGGGAACAGATGAGCTCACCTTGCACTCAAATTCAATCTTCTGGCTGAGGTAAATCAGCTCTTCAGTGCTCTTCATTCGCTGGACATTTTCATTGCAATCCTTGATGAGCTGCAGAGGAAAAGAGACAATCACAGTGAGGTGGGAGCAGAACTGCCTGTTGGGATCAGTACTACTTCCAGAGCTCAGGAGTAAGTGACAATTCCTTAGGCATCTTCCTGCAAAAGAAGTATACAACAAAATCATAGAATATCCTGAGTTGGAAGGGACCCAGAAGGATCACTGAGTCCAACTCCTGGCCCTGCACAGGACAGCCTCAAGAATCACACAATGCGTCTGAGAGCATTGTCCAAACACTTCCTGAACTCTGGCAGGCTGGGGGCCATGACCACTTCCCTGGGCACTTACCATGGTTCCAGTGCCCGACCACCCTCTGGGTAAAGGAACTTTCCCAATATCCAACCTAAAACTTTGAACTCAGCTTCAGGCCATTCCCTCGGGTCCTGTCACTGGTACATCACAGAGCAGAGATCAGTGCCTGCCCCTCCAATGCCCCTCCTGAGGAAGCAGATGCTGTGAGGGCTCCTCAGTCTTCTCCAGCTGAACAAATCAAGTGACCTCAGCCACTCCTTGTATGGCTTCCCCTCCAGGCCCTTCATCATCTTTGTGACCCTTCTTTGGACACTCTGACACCTTTAGATTGTTCTTGTCTTGTGTCACCCAAAAAAGGACCCAAGGTGATGCATCAGTGCAGAGTATTTTTCCAGGTGAGCATACTAATCCTCTCCATACATACAGTGATCATCCTTTTCTTAAGGAAGGTATTCTTTACATGAAATCTCTGTGGCAAGCATTGCTTTAACTTTGGGATACTGGAGGAGGAATACTAGACACATCTCTCTAGGGTGACAAAGGTTGAGTTGCTGGTCATTTGGAAGCCACTCTTATACAATGCTCCACTGTAACCACAGGAGGCTGGTTAGATAAACATCAGCTCAAATTTTCCACCACCCAGAGCTGGTAATTCACAGATACAACAACAGTTGCCAGTACCTGTGTGGACAGGCCACAAGGAAACAGAGGTACCTGAGCCTAGCAGCTGCCTATGCTGTCACCTGGAGGGATTCAGGGCAGCTGCATAACAGTATCCTAGAGAGAATGCTGGCTGGTACACAGCTGGAGTCTAAGGATTCAGGTGCATGACATCTTGCCCACCCAGCTCAGAGTGCAGTGCTGTGGGAGCTGTGCAGTTGCCAGGAGCAGTCCCAAGAGCTCTAAGGAGGCACGCATCATATTACACTGGACTTTGGGTTTGTGCTGCAGAACAGAGAGGTTGTATAGAAGGAAGTGACACTCCATAGAAGGTTAAATCATTACTAGACAGAACAGCTCACCTTAGGATACTGTGCAAATTTTAGATAACAAGGTGTCTTAGAAGGCTTTAAATCTTGCCTCTGTAATAAACAGGATAGAAGAAGGGACGCAATAGAGCAATGCCTTGTTTTGTTTTTAAAGCAAAATTTTCTTGCAAGGTCTAGGGTGAGAGTTGATCATTAGAGACAAAGGTAAGGAACACAAATGGCTGGTTAGGAGACTGGAAAAAGTGAGTCCTGAAAAATGTGGTTTGGTATCACTGGTGCCAATTCAGTCACACCCCAGCTGTCTCCTGCTTTAGTATTCTCTGCTCACAGCTACCACTATACAGGAACACACTAATTTGTTACATGTGAGGATCAATGGCAAATGCCCTCAGCAAGGGTGAGGATCAGTTAAAAGGATTGGGCCACATCTGTGTGATGCATCATGGCTGTGGAGGGTCACAGAATATCCTCAGTTGCAAGGGACCCATGAGGATCACTGAGTCCAACTCCTGACTCTAAAAGTCAAGGATATATCTGCAAGTTAAAGCATATATTTAAGAATGTTGTTCAAACACCTTTTGAACACAGTCAGGCTTGGGACCATGACCACCTCCCTGGGGAGCTTGTTCCAATGCTTATCGCATTCTCTGTGAAGAACTTTTTCCTAATATCCAATCTGAATTTCCCCTTACACAGCCTTAAGCCATTCCCTTGCATCCAGAGAGGAGAGATCAGCACATCCCCCTCCTCTTCCCATTGTGAGCGGGTTGTAAACAGCAGTGAGGTCACACTCAGCCTCTTCTGAGCTGAACGTATCTAGTGTCCTGTCACTTCTTGGAAGTCTCACCCTCTTAGTTCTTTCACCACCTTTGTTGCCCTCCCTTGGACATATTCAAATATTTTTTAAAAATTTTAAAATTGTTGACTTGTACTGTTGGTACCATGAACGAAAGCCCCCAGAGCCTTTTCTGCAGCACTGCATGATGGGTTGGAGCCTTACCTTTTCAAGTGCATCATAGGCCTGCGTTGCTTGCACTTCTTCCTCAGACTCAGGCTGAGTTCTTTTCAGGATATTCTGTGTGAGAAAACATGCTTTTCATAATGCAAACAGGGAAAGCTGGACCTAAGATTTAGTGAGGGGTAGGAGAAATAAGGCAACACCAAGATGCCAGCCTCAAGGAAAACTACAGCAGAAAGGTGATGACATGTGGAGATAACAAGGCCAAAAATTTGAGATGCAGAATGTCACCAATAAGTTGCATTGAACAGGACATTCCTGCAAATCTAAATTATATTAACTATCCCACAGATGTGACATGGCATAGGAAGCAACCACTAACTCAAGCACAAATGGTTTTATGCACAGAATTGTCCTTTTCTCCTGTTAATACAGAATTGTCTTTTTCTCCTGTTAAAAAGAAACTCAGATAAACAAAAAGAAGAATTTCATAGAAAGAACTCCAAATTATTTTATTAGGGACTTGCTGGTTCCCTGTCTGGAAGGCTCCTATTAGGCAATGTTGCAAGCAAAGAAAAGAGGCAGGCTGCCTTCCAGAGGGCAGCTGAGAAGCCCTTGCTTTGTTTTTTTTCAGCAGGAAGCCAAAAAAGTTCAATACAATGTAAATCAATTATGTCCTAAGAAGACTCCATACATTATTTACAATATACAAACTGCATTGCTTCATGCAGGCATATCCACAGTGGCCTAGTGCACAGCAGGCACTTGTACCATGACACACGGGCTCGGTTGTGCAATTCACGAAACATGCAACAGAGTGGCCTTAGAGCATCTTGCCGAACTCAGCACAGGTACAACATGAAGGGCTGTGTGCAGTGTGCTCCCAGTGCTTGGAGCCACTTTGTATTAGTGTGACTTTCAGACTTACACAGGATCAGCTTGGAAACACAGAATCATTTAAGGCTGGAAAAGACCTTCAGGACCGAGCCCAGCCTTTGAGCTTCTCAAATAGACCAGAGCACTGAGTGCCACATCCAGTCATTCCTTGAACACCTTCAGGGATGGCGACTGCACCACCTCCCTTGGCAGCCCATTCCAATGCATGACCACCCCTTCTGTGAAGAAATTCTTCCTGATGTCCAACAGAAAGTTCCCCTGGTACAACTTGAGGCCAGTTCCTCTTGTCCTGTTGCTTGTTACCAGAAAGAAGAGCTCAACCCCCACCTGGCTCCAACCTCCATTCAGGTAGAGAGTGATAAGCTCACCCCTGAGCCTCAGAGAATCAACAGAGTTACCTGTAGGAGGAGCTTGAGTCGAGTGATGCGCTGGAAAGGGAGGATGAGGAAGGATTTAAGCGAGAGGCGCTGGCATACTGGATCACTTTCCAGTCTCTCCAGGACTTGCTGGAACCCTGCATTTCCATTTCTGTGGGAGTGGTAAAGTGAATAGACATCCAGGCATCAGAGTAAATAAATAATCTTCCTAGTAACAGATTTCAGTGAATGTTGGGAGTGCTCCCAATAGTCAGGGTTTGTCCCTGGGGCAAGAGATGCCAAGAATCAGCACCACTCTGCTGATGAAGAGCAAGTGTGGGTTTCTAACAGCTACAGGATGGCAGAATAGCTCTTATGATATCTTTCCTCTTTCTATCACAGCCCTCTGGAATAAAAGGCAGAAGTGACATCTACATTTCAATTCCTTCTATAAGTAATGCACCTTTTATGGAGACAGTTGTGGTTTGTATTCTTTCCTTATACTGAGTGGTTCAGTTCCAGGGGCTGTGTTCAGGGTCTGGAAACAGCTGCTTCCCATTCCTGGCTACTCTTGAGGGAAGCTGCCTTTCTCCCTTTACATCTTCCTTACCTTCCTAGACATAGCTACTGCTTTCCGGTTGTCCATGCTGGGCAAGAGCAAATAAATGGCTAAAGATATGTGAGTGGCACCAGCCTCCAGAACAGCCAAGCCTTGAGAAGTTAGGAAAAAAGGTTGTAGTCCCAGTAGACATAGCCCGAGACAATATCCTGGAGGTCTGTTCTGTTCCTGGAGGAACTGAGCCTTCCCTGAAGGGAATCAGTTTGACACTAGATCTCTCCCAGTCAGCAGTACCCAGGGACAGTGCCTGAATAGGCTGCTGAGAACACTTTCCTCTCCTGGAATCACTGTAGCTTCACTGGAATTAGGTGGTTATGAAGGGAAGCAGTGCAGAAGGGGCAAGGAAACCTTGCGCAGAACCAGGCCCATGCCTGATTAATGATTGGCTGTGCCACTCACTGGGTACACAAGAGGAGGGCGGGAGTTGTTTCACTCCATCACCCAAAGCAAGAGAGCCCGATGGTGTTCTCTGGCCCCAGTATTTTCAGTACCTTTTAAAGACCCCTGGATAGCTGGCTTAAGCTTACTGACAGCAGCCATGGTGTTTTGGTTAAAGAATCACAGAAGGATTGAGGTCAGAAGTTTCTCACTTGAAATGATCACTTTCTGGTTCTTAGTAATCTGGAAACCACAGACTGAAAACCATTATCTCTGACAGTCATTTTTGCTCTCTTCAGCAGAGGGCAGACAGAGAACAGCCTGCAACTCAATCAGATATTAATCATTCTTCGGCTCTCCAATGCTATGGGAGAAATGCTGTGCACCAGCTCTGTCCTGCTATCCCAAATGCCACTGAACAAGGAAGGTCCCTTCCTGTTCATCTGGGGGTGTAGTGACAGCACTGGTCAACAGCCTGTACCTGCAGCATTCCCCACCTTCTAAAAGAGTGAATACTAAAGGAAGGGGCAAGAAGGGTGAAACAAATGAGAAAACTTACAGTAACCGCTGGAAGGTTTGCTCCTGGTACGTCTGGTTTGTCACGTACGGAAGGTACACCCTGCGGAAGTCAGGGGCGTGTTTCAGAGCCACGTCGCACACGTGGAAGGTAAACATGTCCTCCTCAAATTTCTCCTCCAAGTCAAAGAGGAAACTGCAGCACATGGATGTGGTGCCACAAAAGGAGAGGGAAACATCAGTATCATTTAGTAAAGCAGGAACAGTCTCAGTCCTCCAAATCCTGGCAGCCCATACATAAGCACAAGAGAGCTTTTTACTTTAAGAGAGCATAATGTCTGTATAACTATCACTATTTAGGGCTTGGTATTAGCAAGGAAAAATCAGAGGCAAAAGCCCTCTATTCTTGAGAGGTCGTTCTTTTAAACACATGGCCAGGAAACCACTGAAAATTAACACCTCACCAGAATCACTGGTAGAATGGGAAAAGGTAGCAAACCTTACTAACTTAGTGATATGCCAAGCCAAGCCTTGCAGGAGGAAAAGCAGAGTTCTACGACATACAGGATTCCTTGCATGTGGGGTCATGTCCACATTTCATGACTTATGCTCAATTGATTTGTATTAGTTTCTGTGAAGTGATGGCTGAAACGTAGGGGTTTCTTCCTTTTTTTTTTGGTCAGGGCTCATGCAGCTGCCTCTTTGGTCTTGGATTTGCAGTAGCTGGTTTGGAATGGGGTCTAGTTAGTCAAGTTCAATTTAGTTGAAGCAAATGGCACTTGGGTACCATTTTGAACATTCCAATCTCCTGCAATGAGTTCTGTGCACAACTGAGCCATAAAATCTGGGACTTAACACCAGGATTTACATCACTCAAAAAGGCAAATGTCAGTGAATATGCAGGAGAGGAGTGAGAAATGTTACTGATGGGAAGTATCACGTGCCTGTTAGTCCTGGAAGCAAAGGGCCACATCTCACCTGGCACTGACATCGCGCACGTCGGAAAGGCGAGAGAAAAGCCACTGGCGCTCCTGGTTGGTGAGCATGGCCTGGAGCTCCGCTGATCGCTGGAAGTGATCCACTGCCACATTTAAACTGCGCAGGTAGGAAGCCTCAGATATTATCAACTCAAACTTGGCCTTGAGAGATAAAATAAGGGAGCACAGCATCAGTAGACTGCGCAAGTCTGTGAGGAATCTTATGGAGAGCAGACGAGGGAAAAGCAAGAAAACTTCCCAGACATGATGCCAAGCAGAGAGGCTTTAGAAATGAAAGGCAAGTGTGCCATTACATATAGTCCTTCTTTAGAAAATAGACTTTTGGTATGACTTAAAAATAGCTACCTTACTCTTATTTTACCTTTTATCCCCCTCAACACCACTTTCACAAGGTTCCCTACCTTACACACTCCCATAAGGTCCAGCATCTGCACCACCCTTGTTTTTCTCTGCCGTTATCTCCCATGCTGTTGTTTTCACCTCCTTCTCTGTGTCCTCCCATCCACTTCTCAGTTCCTCTCATTTTCCTTACCCAGTTTCTCTATACTGTTCTGCTGAACCCACATATCTTCCTGTTCCCTCTCTGCCCTGCAGCTCACACAGGTCAACTTCATAAGCTCATGCTCTACCACAGAAAATACAATTTCCTATTTTTTTTATTAGCATCTCTCATAAGCTTATGTGTAGGAGAATGGTGCAAGTCTACTTTTATATGCTCTTTTGCATTGAACATGCTCAAAACTCTAATCTTGCTTCCATTTCCCGACATCTGTTTTCATGAAGTTGCTGACACAGTCCAGAGTCTGTCCTTTGGTGCTGCTTTCCTCTACAATTCAGCACTTCAGCACTGCACTGCTCACACACACTGGTAGCATAACCCCATACTGCTTGTAGAGGTTACCTCTGTTTTCAACCACCTGCATTTCCACATCACAGGTTTTGTTGTCTGCTTTATCTCCCCTTTCAGAGACTCTTGACTGCAGACCACCTTATGTACCTTGTTACATCTGTCCCTTACCTCTTGCAGCCTTTGCTCCTCACGAGACATACTGAGCAGCATTCCACTGCCCCGGACCTGGGGGATGTCCTGCCAGAGGGATGCATTGGATGAGACTGACAGGCGTTTCAAGTACGAGTCCTGGGGAGACAGCACTTTCCTCCGTAGCCTTGGGGAGCTTGGGAAACTTGACTCTGTATCCTCTGGATAATCCACTCTCTTCTGGCTTTGAATGGCCTTGTTCAGAACCACATCACTGTACTCCTGATACAGCAATCTTGCTGTGAAGAAAGACACACACATTTATCCCTTCTGTAGCAGCTACTCACCCTGTGCTTCAACCTGGAGGAAACCCTGCCCCGTCTCAGATTGGGGCAGCCAAATCCCACCTGCTGTAAGTAAAGTTCACCAGCTGCCCCAGTGTACTGCAGGACTTGAGTTCACTGCTTCCAGCTGTTTTCCCTGCTCTCTAATGTTCCATCCTTGCTACCATATGGCAGGAGTCCCTCTCCTTTGCACTCACTGCAAAGAGTGAGAGATGATGGAGGAGAGGTGTCTGCCACAGCACTGGAGGCAGAAGGTACTTACAGGAGTTGATCAGTTTGGAGTGCCGGCGTTTGAAGGTCTCTGTTGTGTCCGCAGGTTTCTTCTCTCTGGCAGGGAATAAAGATTTCAAAACAAAGAGTGAATGAAGAGCACAGCACCAGAGGTGGCTTATCCAAACCTTAGAAACTGGTCTGTCACAACAAGGATCTCTCTCTTTCCAATAAGCTCAAGCTCCACTTAACAAAGCACAGAGTTTGGCTTGATGGAATCACTGGCCTAAAGGCACAGAAATACTTCTGCTGCAGTGGGGTCCTCCTCTAGAAGGCAGACTGAAACACAGGCCTAAGGCATTTAATTATAGTTTTCTACTCTCATTATCATCTTTGGTAACTCAGAAACAATGGAGAGTGTCAGGTGTCCGTGGTGCACAGAGATGGGGGTGAATTCTAAGGGGCCTTGGGGAGACTTACCGCAATATAACTGTTTCTGAGCTGACTGGTGGCTCCCTGTGTGCCTTGTGAGCTTCTTCCTCTGAAGGAACAGAAGAAACTTCTGCATGTAAGACAATTAGAAAGTAAACACGTTAAGTCCATTTTTAGATTGAAGCTACAATCCCAATGATATACAGATACCACTTACCTGTACCCCACCTAAGTCCATCTTGAGCTGGAGTACAGGTGCCCTCGTGACATTTATTTCTGGGTCAGAAACATTCTAGTTTTAATACTCCTTAACATTTCTTGCACTTTACATCTGTAAGCCACATTTAGAAAAAGGCTGACACTTTAACCAGTGACAGTAACTCTAAAAGCTTCTCTCTCCAGCTGTCCAAGCAAAGGCCCACTGCTTGTGGGCCCTGTTTGGTGTAGTCTTTACCTTTTCAGCTACTAGGGCCAGGCATCAGGAAATCAATGCACCCAAAGTCAAGTCTGAAGGTCTCAAGACTCTCTTTTGTAGATGTCAAGCCCCCCAGACTCTCAGTGACTGGGGCAAAAATGCTGAACATCTAACAAAGTCACTTCTGTGAGAGTCTTAAAAGGGACGTGGCCTGACAACGAATGTTGTAATCCAGTTCTCACATTTATGTGTGGGCATTCACAAACTGCTACTTGAGCCACCTCCTGCTTATGTCAAATGGAGTAAGTATGGCTTTTTTCTTTTGGTTTGTGAGGGATTTAATCAAATAAGGTGTGGAGAAATTCTAAACATAAATTCATTGGAAGCAGAAGGAGAAAGCAAGCCCAAAGAGTATGGTATGGGTTGGGGGAAAGACAGTACTGGGGCCTTGAATTTAGAATTCAGAACCAAGAATTTACAGGTCAAACACAAGAACAAATGTTGATTCAAGTTCTGCCAAACTTTTTACACCCCTCCACACTCCCCACCTTTTCCTCTGTGCCAAAAATCCAGCATGGTGCAGAGAAAAATAAACTAAGCAAGAGCTGAAAAGAAGCAACTATGTTTAAAGCCCATGTAAGATAAAAAAAATAAAGAACAGACATGCATCCTGACAGTAAGTATTGTTTGAAAGAGCTGCGTAACAGAAGATGCATGTTTTCCACTTGTGACATCGATGACTGTATTCCATGCAAGCTGGGACCTTGGATTTCACAAATTTGCATGTTTAGCTGTAATCTCAAATCCTGCATTCACAGGAAAACCATTTTTTTTTGGAAGGTCAAATTGGAACCTAAAAGTGTCAGTTGCAAAATAAAGGGAGGAAGCAAATAAACAAGTGATAACAGATATGGGCTACTAAGGGTGTGAGCAGGACTCTTCCTTACTGCTTGGAGACAGGCTGCTACAGGGAGGAGGTATGGGAGAGCTGGGAAGGGGGTTCTTGGGCCAGGACAGAAGGGGCTGTATGGAGGGAGGAATATCACCAGAAAGGCACAAGAGCAACACTAAGCAATCAGCTTTCATGCCTCTCTATCACACTGCCTATTTAATCCTAAGTTTTTGGGAACTGCAGTAAGTTGGGGCGGTGGTGGGGGAGGGAAATGGAAGAGAGGACTCACTCTGCAAGATGTCTGGCGGTACTGACATTCTCTTCAGGCCCTGGCGGTGCCAGTCCTTGCCTTTTACTCGGAGTTTAATTGCATTTTCTTCGTTAGCTGCTGGCTCCTGGGCAACCACCCCCATCTTTTTTTTGTCTGGCCAACTTGATGATTTTTCCAAGGGTGCATGTTTAGCCATTTCTTCCTTTGGCTTATCCTTGTAATAAGCATTAAGCACTCGCTCAGGAAGCGTT
>JAOXXN010000265.1:63585206-63599654 GCA_026770055.1 Myrmophylax atrothorax | reverse complement strand
CGCTCCAGCCCCTCAATCTCTTTCCTGAACTGAGGGGCCCAGAACTGAACACAACACTCAAGGTGTGGCCTCACCAGTGCTGAGTACAGGGGATGGATCACTTTCCTCATCCTGCTGGCCACACTGTTCTCCTCCTTCATTCTATCTTACAGATGGTGAAGTTTCCAGACACAAACCCATAGTCCTGCATCTTTTGGTCAGAGAAACCCTTCTACATTTCTTCAGGTGAAAGTCTGACAACTGTTTAGTGGCCAAAAAAGCCCCAAGGCCTGGCTCTGAACCATTCACAAAGCTCATGCAAAAAAAAGGTTCCTGTTCTTGCTCAAAACAAACAACTAAATCTCTGCACTCTTTCGTTCTCTGGCATTCCTAATTTCCCTACAGTTTTAAGACTAACACTTTTGTCCAGAGTTTCAACTGCTGTTGGAGGGGAGGGATGTCTGACAATTTTAACTTGGGAGACTCTCAAAGAAAGGAAATTCTCTGCATGGAAAGAGAAATCTTTGAGATCAACAACAATTTCCTTGTGCTAGAGTGGCTCTGTAGTCACAAGTAACAACTTCTGATCCCACACAGAAAGTAAAAGCAGTAAGGGCATAATTACACGTGAACTAATTGTCCCAGTTAGCTCCATGGCCAGGGCACGCCTGGCCGGAAAGCTGGTTTGGCTTCTATTTTTTCTTACGTCAAAGGAAACAAAACATCTGCTCTGAGAGCAATGAGCACGTGCTCTGGAGTTAGAACTGAAGCATTAGATACACCTTAATCACGGGGATTGTCAGCACAGAAACATAAAATGGCTTGGGTTGGAAGGGACCTTAAAGATCACTTAATTTCAACCTCCTGCCATAGGCAGGGACACCTTCCACTATCCCAGGTCACTCAGAGCCCCATCCAACCTGGCCTTGGACACTTCCAGTGATGGGGCACCTACAGCTTCTCTGAGCAACCTGTGCCAGGGCCTGCCCACCCTCCCAGGGGAGAATTTCTTCCTAACATCTAATCTAAATCTCTCCTCTTTTAGTTTAAAACCATTCCCCCTTGTCCTGTTACTACTGGCCCTGTAAAAAGTCACTGTGCCTTGTTTTTATAAGCTCCCTCAGGTACTGGAACAGCCTCTAAGGTCTCACCCAGAGCCTTCTTTTCTCCAGACTCAACAACTCCATCTCTTAAAAAAAAAAAGGGGGGGAAAAAAATTGAGTTAACTCATCACTTAACTTTGTTCCTGTGTATTTCGTCTCATGTAATCTTTATTTTTTGTTTATATTGAAAATACAGTCTTTCTTGCAAAATCAGGCCAAAACTGGGAGGTTTCAGCAATTTGGATTTTCCCCTTCCAAGTGGTG
This sequence comes from Myrmophylax atrothorax, assembly GCA_026770055.1. Lineage (NCBI taxonomy): Eukaryota > Metazoa > Chordata > Aves > Passeriformes > Thamnophilidae > Myrmophylax > Myrmophylax atrothorax. The sequence goes on along the minus strand of JAOXXN010000265.1, from coordinate 63,598,308 downwards.
AGTAGTTGTAAATTGTTATAATTTCAACAAACAGTATGTTTCAAAGACATGTGTCCATTCAGGAAGTCCCCACGGGGCTTCCATCACATCCCACTGCTGTCAGTTGGTACTAAACTACTTGGGTGCTGCTAAACCATCTTTTCAAACCCATGGGAAGCTATAGGATAGTCAGGAAGGAGCTCCAGCACCAACACAAGAAGATGTGGCAGAGCACAGAAAGCAGCAGGGTCATAAACTTGTTAACAACCATCTTGTCCAAGGCAGAATCAACTTTACATATCCCCAACAGGTACATTTAAAGGTTCCCCCTCCTTTAACAGAGGTTTCACAGTCACATCAGATCACTCCTGTGCTCTCAGCTCTCCTGGATACCTCACCTGTCTCCCCTGCTACATGACTGGAAAAGTACTACTTGTCACACCTAATACAGACAGGTTTCAAAAACGGGCTCCCCAGCAGCAGAGACACTGTTTAGGGAGACAGGTGGTCTTGGACACAAGCTGATGGCTAAGAAGGCTTACTACTACTAAAGACAGGATGGCTCATAAAGCTCTGAATAGTAAGACCCTCAAACTCAAGCCCACACTCTGTGAGGAGACAAGGAAGTTTTGCTCACTGTGCTGATGTACACAACACGGATTTTCCTCTTATTAAGCTCAAAAATCCAGTTTCCACTTCCATAGCTTGTTGCAAGGGATTTGGGCAGGTGAAAGGACAAGTTTAAAGCTGCATTTGGAGCAGTTCCATGATGATACTGGGAGACAGGGTAGAGGGAGGTGCACAGCACATCAACACTGAAAGCTGCCAAGTGAGATTTGTCTCATCATATTATTGCCAGGTGTTTTGCACACCTCAGGGAGAGCAAGAGAGAAGCTCTGGGAAGTGAAGCAGGAGAAGGAGCAGGCAAACTTTCTGCAGAGACAGTGGGGGAGGACTTATGCATCTACTCAGGGAAACAGTTAATCTCCTGCTGGAAGGCTGGGTCCACCATAGTGAAAGACACAGATGGCTGTAGCAAGGACTCCATGGAGCTGGAAGAGGAAATTACAAAACAAGACTGACAGCAACTGTAGTCTGCGTACGAGAGCCCAGCCATTACCAGAAGAGAAGACTGTGGAGCACTGCCATGTTATGCTCCCACTGCAGCCCAGCTCCATCAGGGGAGGGCCCAGGAGACCCTCAGGAACTCAGTGACCCAAAAAAACCCCTTCAGTCAGCATTTTCAGTAGGGCCAATATATGGCACACAAGCACACAGGAGCCTACCTAGCAACTGCCTGCTTCTACCAGGCTATACAAACTCTCACAGATACTTCAGTTTCCACTTTTGGTGCTTGCTGATCTTTCACATCTCTCTCTGGATCAGATGTTGAGCTTGCCATCACTCTTTCATACACTCCGTTTGTCAAATGAGGTGATCTGATGTCCCCAGTTGAGGTAAAGCCTCCCAGGAGGGCCTGGAAACCCAGGAGTTCAGCTCACAAGCACAAAACTTGTAGGTGACTCTGGGTGCACAAACCCACTGTGAGCTGGGACGGTGGGAGGGAGCAGCTGGCCACATGCCAGCATGAAAACAAAGGGGCAGTGCTTGGTCCTACTGCAGTCAGAAGCACAACATTTGAGAGGGAAAGGGTGCAGAGAGTGGCCAGAACAGGACAGGAGTGAAGGCACGAGTGAACAAAGCAATCCCTGTGCTGATGCACACATCCATCCACGGCTTTCCCAGATTATAAAAGGCAACATGAATGTCGTACTTCCTTCCAGTGTGGGTTAATTCACCTGGACGGAGATGACAAACACTTCTGGTTTTAAATAGAAAGTACCTCACCTTCCCTCCCCGCTCCTCCAACAAACAAGAAAGGAGCAATAACAAGCACTATCAAGCACAGACAAGCCCTTCAACCAGCCAGGAAACAAGGCTACACACAAGTGGAGCCTTGAGATCCACCTCCTCCTCCCCAAAAAACGAGGGAGAGCCATAGCTTTCCATTTGCCACCTTCCCCCCCCCCATATGGTGCTGGGTGTCGCCTGGGCACCCTCAGTCCCCACTCCCCATCCCACTCCCTATCCTGCTCCCCATTCTGGTCCCCATCCCGCTCCCCATCCTGCTTCCCTGCCGCAGGCGCCTGGGCAGCCCACACGCCCAGGCTGCTGCAAACACGCTCCCAGCACAGAGAGTCCTGCCCCTGCGATGCCAGAACGGAGCTGCTCCGGCAGCCAGGGACACTCCACACCCACTGGGCAGCTGCTCAGTGTATCCCGAGCCCCTCTCCATGATCTCCCTTTTTCCCCCAATGCAGCAGTGAGCTTCTGTCCATAAGAAAGCCATTCACAACAACGTTTGGGCGGTATGGGCAAGGACACTGATACTAAAACAAAGGCTTTCCCAAGCAGTCCATCCTTTGGGCTTATCCTTACTGGTAAAGCCACAGCTTGCTGTAGAAATGCTAAAGCCAGCTTTAAGTGCTGCAGCTGAGGCAGGAAAGAGCTCCATGTTGGCTCTAACACCCATCCAAAGGGCATGGAGGCTGCCCTGAGCCTCTTCCTGCTGTTTCAGGCTTGGCTTAATCATCTGTGACACAGTTCACGTACACTTTAAAAGGAGTTGAAAGAGGGGAAATTTAGGTTAAATATTAGGAAGAAGTCCTTCCCTGTGAGAGTGGTGAGATACTGGAACAGACTGCCCAGAGCAGCTGTGCACGTCCCATCCCTGGGAGAGTTCAAGGCCAAGTTGGATGAGGCTCTGAACAACCTGGCCTAGTGGGAGGTATGGTTGGAATGACATCATTTTTAAGGTCCCTTCTAACCCCTCACCATTCTCTGATTCTATGAGTTGGATCAGTGGGGGCCAGCTCAGAGCCAGCCTGAGCTCAGTGTGCAGGAGAGCACCATCTCTGCCAGGAGGCCACACATTATTTCAGCTCAGTGAGACACCCAGAAAAGAGGTTGGTGCAACTGCTCTAAGACGAAACCTGCCCTGTCACAAGCCTCAATTTTCATTTTGATACAGATACTCTGCCCATGCTTAGTCCAGGTTTTTCAGCTGGATGCCCCTCCATGTGAGAGATGCCCTCTGCAAAGAAACAGTCCCTGATCTTCATGCACCACCCTGGGCTGCTCTATCGCTGTTCAACCCATCAAGGGAGGTGAAGGAGTAGGGTCAAAACTCTTGAGCTCAGGAAGAGATTACACAGGGTGCTAGAGATAAGAATGAAGGGAGGGAAATAACGTTACAAGGAGTCAGCTTTGAGGGCAGGGAGAGCAGAAGGAGCTTGCTGAAGAAAAGGCTGTATAGAGTAAGAAAGGTGATCTAAAAGGCATGTGCCAAAATGATGTAGAGTCTACTGCTGTCAAACCAGGAGCCGCCTCAAGTGTCTTAGGCACAGAAGAACAAAACAAACCTGCCAATAGTACCCAGTCTCCTGGAAAATGCATCTGACCTGCTACTGAAGCTTCAGAAAAGGAAATGAGACCTCCCAGTCACACTAGTGCAGTTTGCCCAAGTTTTAACACACCCAGTAGCATCTCACCAGCTTTCACTTAAGATAACAGAGCCTATTAATTATCTAATGACTCACTAATTGAGAAAAAAAAATAACTTTCCTACATTGGTTTCTATGTAAGTAGATTATAGTACTTAATGCTAACAAAAAAAGGAAAAAAAAAAGTCAAAGAAACATTTTGGGTAGAACAAAATTTCACCTTTGCAATTGCTGCTCAACATTTCACCAAACAGCAAGTGAAGAACGTAGCTTGGATTGCACACTGCACTTCCCAGAGATGCAATAAAAGTGAGTCATTCTTAAGATAAAATGGGGTCACCTGTGTAGCAAAAGAACCAGTTCACTCTAAGCAGAGCTTAAGTTTATGTTCATAAAAGTAATGGGTAAACCTTGGTATTCTGCAGTCTTCTGGTATGAGAATAAACAAGAACAGTTTATGATTCTCACTGCTGGAGCTTCTTAATAGAGAGACTATTGACACCACTAGGAGGACAGCAGAATTCCCACTGGGAAAGCAATGCACTGAGTCACAGGAAGTGGCTCCGTGCAGGTCTCTAAAAACCCTGGGGATAGAGACAACCCAGAGAAACATCTGGGGAACAAAAGAAGGCAAGGACTTCCCAAATGAGTTTCTCTATGACTTTTTATGCAGTGGTGGGCGCCAGCAACATGCCGTACACATTCCTAGATGGCATGTTTGCTACAAACTTGAGGAGTTTCCAGTTTTTCTCAGAGCAGAATGATTCAGGACCTACATGGGAGAGATTCTCCAGTCAGAAGCAGAAATTTCATAGTCTCTTACTACGCTACAGAAGCACGAGCCAGAATCCCACGCTGCTGTTTTTGAGTCTCAGATTAAAGAATGCTAATGTCTGCACCAAACCATTTTGACAGATGCAAATGCCATTAAAACATCAAAGGACTTGGAAACACACTTGAAAGCCTGGCCTTGCCCAGACTGCAGCGTGGAACCATTGCTGAGCACAGCTGTTGTCACGTTACCTGGACCCATTCTGAGCACGGTCAAGCTACAGATAACGATAAACAATATTCAGCAAACTGAACTGGGACAAACTGTCCTCCCCTGCACAGAGGGCCTCTGAAATCACCCATCTGACCTTCTGGGCAAACATAATATAACCTCTTTCACAGCCAGATCAGGTTCCACTTTGAAAACTGTGACATTTCTGGTAGCTGTCAGAGCCCCACAGGGCAGATGATAAAGCTGCAAATGATGCAACCAAAAAAAATTTTAAAATACCCACGAAACTGCACTTGTATATCACACCATGCTGGTGACAGCACACTGTCATCAGCCACAACAGCAGAAACCTGTGCCATGGTTTCAATATTGTCCATCAGTTGGAGAAAACACGAAAAGATTGTGTCAGCATACCATGAGATAGCAACAACAAAATCACACACACATCTGTCCTCATGTTGTGCCTCCAGAATGCATCTTTTCAGCCTTAGCTCCCTGTAGTATTTTTAATTGCCTCATGACTCCGTTAATGAGATTTATTTTAAAAAAGTTGTGTGATTTGTGTTAAAATAAAAAGTACTTGGCAATACTGTAACAGTGATGGATCTTTGCACTGAAAACTTTAGCTAAAAGAAGAAAAAAAAAGTCCATCCAACAAGGATGTAGGGATGTGTGTGGGGAAAACAGATTTTGGCACAATACTCACCTAACCCAGCTTTTGAAGGAAAAATCCCATCCATTCTTGGAAATTTAATTGGTGCCCTGAGATTGAAGAAGCTACAAGCATCATGAGACAGGTTTGCTATTGGAAGCAAAAAGTACTAGATATAAATAAAATGTTTCAAGAAATGTAAATGTGGGAAAGCACCGGAGGGGACCCCTTCCCTCTCCCCCGTGGAAAAATAGCTTCACACACCCAAAGCCACAGGAATTGTGTGGGTGCTGAATAGGAAGGTACTAATGCAAACACACAGAAAACTTGTTGTTACTCACGGTCTAACACTTGCATGGCCAACTGGCGTAGGTTTATTGTGCACATCCCAATATTTTCCGTTTTTCATGTAGTCCCACTTCCTGGAATCATGTGGTTATGTGAGAATTTTGGTTTGCAAACACAAAAATTGGATGTATGGCCTTTAACTGGTGTGGAAAAGGTCTGAAAAACTAAATATGACTCAAAAATCAGATCTCGCTGTCTAGGTTTATCTTAATTGTTTAATCCTAAATGTTCAGTCTGAATTTGTGAATAAGGAGAGGAAAGGCAACTCCTCCCTTCCCCCTCTGCTTGATCCCTGGTTTTCAGCAGTTGGGACTGATGACAATGCAGAGTATTTAGGGCTAATGCCTAAATACTGAGCTGCCAGAAACTAAAAAACTAGCAGCAAAACATATGGTGATATAATTGGGTTAATAAAGATGAACAATCAAATTTGGCAGGCCCAATTTAGGTATTTTCAGACAGTCTGCAAAGTTCATTTGTTTATGCTCCACTCCTTAAAAAAAACCCCAAAACCAAGCAGAGGTCCTTTACTGCCTTCTGCCACTGACTGTACAAATTATTCAACACCACCTGGATTTGGGTCTTAATAAATTTTGATTAAGTCTTGATGGGGCACCCTGGAATCCTGAACAGGCTAACTTACTACGCATCCAGGTTGCTGCCATCATCTCCCTCTGGACACTGCACATGTGACCAAATGTGAGCCATCCCAGGGAGTTGTAAAGCCAAAAAAACAACCCAGGAGCAGAGTGACGTGAGCAGCCATAAAGGTGTCACACAGGAGAAAAAATAAACAAACAAAGGTAAACATGACAGCTCCCTGCAGCAGCTATAAATAGAATCACAGAATGGCTTGGGTTGGAAGGGACCTTAAAGACCATCTTGTTCCAACTCCCTGCCAAGGACAGGGACACCTTCCACTAGCCCAGCTTGCTCAGAGCCCCATCCAGCCTGGCCTTGGACACTTCCAGGGATGGGGCAGCCACAGCTTCTCTGGGAAACCAGTGCCAGTGTCTCACCACCCTCACAGGAAAGAATTTCTCCCTAAAATCCAATCTAAACATACCCTCTTTCAGTGTGAATCCATTCCCCCTTGTCCTGTCACTCCAGGCCCTTGTTAATAGTCTCTCTCCATCTTTCTTGTAGCACCTTCAGGTAGTGGAAAGCCACAATTAGGTCACCTCCAAGACTTTTCTTTTCTGGATGAATAATTCCAATTCTCTCAGCCTTTCCTCCATCCCTCCAATCATCTGGGTGGCTTCCTCTGGACTTGCTCCAACAGGTCCATGTCCTTCCTGTGCTGGGGACCCCAGAACAGATGTACAACCTGTGGCAACAACTGCAAGGAGTGGACAAGAACAAGGGGCTGGGCGATGGGGCAGCGAGCAGAGAGGCAGAAACCTGGACTTAGACCGAAGTTATGGTAAAGCCACACCCAGTTTTACTCCCTGACACTCCAGCGTGGGTGTCTTGCAAGCACCTCAATCACAGGAGCAGGTGCTCCCTTGGCAGCCCACACAAAGCAGGAGCAGCACAGCAGGGAAATTTTACATCCTCAGTCCCAGGCCTCTGCTAGAAACACATCTGCTCCCCTTCCAGATGAGAAGCAGGCACTAGGGGAAGCAGGATATTCTAACTGGATTTACAACCACTTCCAAAGGTGCTGTTATTTTTATGGCTTAATATTTCCTTGTCTCATTATTGCCACTGACTTTACCATTCCCAAAAACCCAAAGACAGCCTTCTCTCTTCAACAAAGGATTGGGGCTGAGAGGCTGTTCCATGGCAGACAAATGAATCAGGAGACAGCCCCTGTGAACAACTCTGAAAACAAGTAGCAGCATGAAGGAGATCCTAGGGAAAGCCCTGGAAACCTCCTAAAACCCTCTGCAAGGCTTAACATGGAAACACTCCAAATGGAAGGGGAGGGGAAAAAACATTCTTGTGACCTTGTCTTTCAGAATGAGCCGTGAAAAGATGTATAAATCAGGCGTTTAAATGGTGTAACTGATATACATCAATCATATGAAATGCTTTTTATAACTAGCTTCACCCATTACCACTACCTTATTTCAAAGTTTATAGCAGTAATTACAGCTCACAGATGTTGTAGTTAAGATTTAGCGTTAGTTCCTAATACTGTAATTAACACTACATATTATAAAAATTTTTTTACAAAAAAGTAGAGCCCTACAGGTACAATCCTAAAAAGAATTTAGAAATCACATACACAGATCAACAATACTGATATTCTCTATTTCAGCAATATGTCCCCTTATTTGTCAATGGGCAAAAATTTTGCCCAAATACTTTCATGTCTGGATTAATTTAAAGCACTGTTTTTATACCAGCTTAGAAACATCCCTAGCATTTTTTATGATGTACTAATTACAGCATTTCCCCCTTTCTAATAATAAAATGATTTTCAATGCATAAGGAGCAATTACAGATATTTTATTCCTTCCTCCATTCTCATTTTTCTGCATATGAACGAAGGGGCAGAGTCTGCTTCCCACCACCACTCCTCAAGATTTCCTAAGATAGTGCTCCTGGGTGGCTCCATGGCTCTACAGATATTAGCTGAGCAATTACAACTTGAGATTGCCCTTCGGGAGTCTTTGAAGACATTGACTATGACTCTTCTTGACTGGCCTACGGCTTCGTTTTCCTCAACCCTGTGGCATGTAAAACCACCTCTCTCTTTCCCCTCCCAGGTCACTATCAGATGGTGATGCAGAGGAGTAAAATAAGGTTTGTGTGCCTTAAATTCACCCCAAGTTCATGATTTCAGTCTGCCAGTGAGAAATTAGAACATGAAGCAACTTAACTCCTAACAGTCACTGTGACTAATAGTGGAAAACCAACCCAATATAATTTCCTTTGCCTCTTTTATGACACGGTCACAAAACGACAGCTGAGGAATGCAAAGTCCTCGGTGCCCTCACAGCCACCAGCCCACACAAGAGTGCATCCTATATTCTAGTTGGACTGGTGCATACCTTAGCATCCATGAGAGACTTCCCCTGGGAAGGTGCAGGCACTAGGTAAATGAAATCTAAGACTCAGCTCGTTTTTGTTCCCATTAGCTGCACCACGCTTTGATCAGCAGGGCATAAATAAACACATAAACATCCCATCTCTCCCGAGGTCAATGAGATGCAGAAGAGCTCCTCCAGTTCAGCCTCACAGGCAGCTCTTGGTTGTACCTTCTGACACTGCCCAAACTCACCTAAACAAGTTTATCGGACTTGGCACAGGGCAATGTGCTTAAAAAATTCACCAGATGCAACAGCAAAGAGTATGATGTGGTGTGAGCACTGTAGTTTGGGAAAGCTAAGAGTAACAGAGGGGCTTGAAGACGTAAAGGTTGGGAGTGTCAGTGGGTCATGCCCAAGAAGGAGGGAAGAGTGAGAACCCTGCTTCTTAGAGTCCTCTTCCCAAACACCTTCCTGTCTGGAAAACGGGCCTTAAGTCTTACCTCTGCCACCCATGCACGTGAGGAACCAAACTTTCAGCGCAAATATTAGCTGCTTGTTACTGAACCCAGCATCTCTCCTCTTCCAGGCGTGCCAGGGAAGGTGAAATTACAGCTCTGCCCACAGCAGGACATCCAGCACTGCTACTTTTGGTGCACACATGGGCAACACCCCAGCATTCCGAACTTTTCGCTGTTCCTTCTCTGTCAGAACTAACCCTCAGAGGACACGACAAAGATGCATCCTGGTGTTTTATGTCTTGCCTCTACTGACAGCTATGGCTTATGAACAGTTAAACATCGGTGCAGTCACTAGAAATTTCAAGCCAGTGGGTCCACAAATGATAACAGTTATCATGAGTAATATAATCCAGGATGAAAGGGGAACACGCACCTTCGGAGCTCTCCCTTCTTCAATTCCCTGCTGCAGTCATTTATTAAAAGATGTATCTACAAAAGGTTTAGCTTGTAACTGGGTTTTGGGGGTTTTTAAGGTAACCAAGAACCTTCATCCCCTGACCTTATGCAGCAGAATCACCACTTCCTAATTCCTGCAGTTTCCACCACCTTCTGCCATCTGAGGGTCATCTGAGCAGCTGAGGTAATTCTAACCCCTCCTACCTCACAGCCATACTCTGAGGATTAGTCAGGGAGTGGCTGCTCAGTGTACTGAATATGCAAAACCTGTTATAAACTGTATCTGATTGCAGCCATAAGCAAAGTCTTCTTTAAGCAATCCCTTCACTAACAAAAATATATCGATTGCTCAGTCTGTTCTTTCCTTCTGTGTCTTTTGCCTCCAAGCTCTTCAAGTTAACAAGGTACTAGAGTATTTTCCTTTTGTGCTGTGGAGTTGTTTACTACAAATAACAGACACATTTTTCATACAGTAATTAGTTGTTTTGGCTCATTGTGGGTCAGTGTTACTCTGGTATCACAGTGGTTGCAGTGGGGGGATCCCACTGGCCAGTCAAAGAAAGCCCACAAAATCACAGATGTCAGACACTCACAGATACTTCTCATTGTGTTCATTCAGGTGAGACCCTTTCTCAAATTCCATCAATTTTATGAATTTAGGACATACAGCATCAGGTATTTCTTGCTTCCACTAAGCACAAAGCTGTATCTCTCTACCAAACTGCTTTTAAAATCATGTTTATGCATATGTTTACCTCAACACTTCTGTATTTGTCTCCCACACCTGTTAGTACATTTTTTTCCCTTTAAATGCACTTTGTTCACTCTTTTCAGTGGTCACAACCAAACTTTGTGCAATGCAATCTTTTAAATTCTTTTAAGGCAACTTTCTAGTAAAACATAATGTATTTCAGGGCAGATTTTCTTCCTGAGAGTTTTGATCACGCCAGTTTTCATTGCACACACAATGCAGCACATCTCGCCTTCTCTTGTTCTGCTGTCTGTTACAAAGTTATTTTGCTATGACTACAGGAGTCACAGACAATCCATTTGTCCCCTTTTACACTCAGATGCCTGTTTTCAAGCCTTTGATATCACTGTTATTACACACTCAGCAGCTGAACAGGTAAAAATGATGCTGGTATGGAATGAAAGAAAAATGTCTGTGGTACATCTGCTAACACCCACTGGGCAACTCAGCTGCCATGACTTTTCTATACATGTTGACACAAATTTTAGCTGCTTTTTATACCCCCGACCCTCCTCCCCTGTGACTGGTCAGAGCACACACTACAATGACATAACTTGCAAGCCTGGCCTTGTTCTTCCAGGATAAGGCACATTTGACTGCTCCAGCATACGTCCAAATTGCTCATCTTCCTCTCTCTGTACCTCTCCAAAATGAAACAACTCAGCCTGCTCATTGTGCAGGGGCAGAAAGACAAGGAGAACTGTAAGAGCAATGTCAAGGAAGACTGATTTCCCAGATGGCACCAAAACAGGCAGTGTTCACCCTGTGCCTACAGGAACACCTTGTAGCTGTGCACTGACAGCACGTCCCCTCTCTTCCCAGCTGTGCCCAGGGATAAGGAAGAGAACAGTGCAGTAATGTACTCCCCATACTTCCACACAGCACCAGTTGTTACTAAGATATTACTGGATGACTTGAGGGGTAAACCCATCTTCCTCAATCACTTGTACATTTAAGAAAACACATCACAACCCATAATTTGCTATAAAAATAGGGATAGTCCCACTTCCCTTTGCCTGTCTCTCCCACGGGATCCTCTCCCTGCCTTGGGGTTTGTCACAGCATAAGGTCTTGACTGGGCTGTGTGTTGTACTACAGCAGTCTCACTGCTACCCCCACTGCCCACCCCGAGCTTCTGTGTGCCTGCACCTGGAACATGCCTTTCCAGGGGAAAACACCTTTCCCTGGAGTTGGTCTTCAAGGATCCTTGTGGGTCGCCCTGTACCTGGAACATGCCTTTGGAGGGGAAAACACCTTTCCCTGGAGCTGGTCTTCAAGGATCCTTGTGGGTCACCTCCAACTCAGGATATTCTATATTCCATGGGGAGAGGCAGAGAAGGGAGAGAGAAGTGCACCATTCTAAAAGCACCCACGAGATCTATCAGCTATACTGTACCCTGACTCAAGCCTGAATTATCTCCATGTGCAGGGCAAGTCACAGAAAAACAGAGATGCAGAAAAGCAACAAGAAGAGTTATTTGAGCAATCTGTAATGCCGAAAATCAGGATCAAATCATCACTGTTCTAAATACTGTGCACTGAGACACTGTCCCTGTCCCGCAGAGCCGGCAGCACACTCGGAACATCTCTTCTATAAATCCAGCAACGGTGGGAAAACAGGTACACACAGCACCTTCTCACCTTCACTATCAGCCTGCCTCACCCATAAAACCAGACAGTGATCCCACAGTCCCTGAGAAAGGAGATGAACTCAGGTGTTGCAGCCAGATTACATTTCATAGGTCTGAAGTTACCCTAGGATGCCCATGCTATGGAATACCTACAGCAGAATTGCTGCACCTAAACTCAGGCTTAATCCATGCCAAAAGGATTTTGCCTGGAGCCCAGACCCACTAAAGACACAGCTACAGCATCAGAGCTTTGCTAGGCACTGGTATGGCTACAGCATCCTCCCCTCTCCTGTAAAATGGGCTATACCAGCAAATCTTACCCATGCACTTTACCAAGTTTCTCCTCACAGGACAGGAATCTGTAGTGAAGATGTAAGGGCCCAGTTAAGTTTTATGTTATTCAAAGAATATATGTAGGCACTTTTGATCATCATACCTGTAAATTTTTGTGAGTGCAAAGCACACATACTATACAGCTTACACATTCTTATTTTTGTAGCCTCCCAGCAAGACTGTGGGCAAAGCATCTTCTTCTTCTCCTCCCACTGGTGGCATATGCGTTAGTTTAACACTGCTCTGGGCATCTATTTCTGTTTTTAAGTGAATATGCAAGTGTAGCCATGGCAGCCACCTCGTGGCAGCTGTGAACAAGGACCACATCCAACTGGCTGCAGGTCTCCTTGTAACCCAAGTGTCCCCCAGATTATCCCAGGGCTTCTGTAATCTGAACAATCATGCCCTATCATGATCAGGATAATAATTCCCTCCCCTCCAGAGGAGTGTATTTTGTATTCACAAACTCCACTGCTGAATTTGTCAGAGCAGGAGCCTTTCCACATCTCTTCTCCTCCAGTGATACCCTGTGCAAAGCTGGGTCTGCTCCCCAGTGTCTGATTCTGCTCTGCCACAGCTGGCACAAGCAGGGAGCCACCAAGCTTATGGATCCCACTGAGCACCACCTCAATCTGACACAGGTAAAGATTTCTTGGGGATTTTTCTGGATGATCAGTGGCAGGAACTCCAGTGCTGAATACACTCTGAGCACTGGCCAGGCCACGGGCAGTGGAGCTCACACACTGAGCCCCCTACCTGCAGCTGGATGTTCAATTTGAGATTACAAAGAGGTAGTTTGACATCTGAATGTCACACACTTCTACATGACACTGCAAATAGGGTATGTTTTCATACAGCTAATTTAGGGCCAGCTCTGCTTTATCACAATATTTTCTGAGAAGCAGGTTCATGTGCCTCCTCCCACTTCAGCTCACTCCTTGTGTACTATCCAGTTATAGTTTCTATGATCACTCCTCCTCAACCCCTCCTAGCATCAGAACACCCTATAT
>JAOXXN010000265.1:63553458-63579416 GCA_026770055.1 Myrmophylax atrothorax | reverse complement strand
GCCCAGGTGAGCCGGGCACACCTACAGGAAGGCAGCAGGGCCGCCCTGATTGGCGAGCGGGGCCGCGGCCGCGCTCCCACAGCGGGGCAGGGCCGGGCTGGGCCGGGACGCGGCGGGTCCTGTTCCCGCTCCCGGCCCCGGCCGGGCACAGCCCCCGGCGCGTCCGAGCGCAAGGTATTGTCCTTCTTTCTCTTTTTTCTTTGCTTTTTTTTTTTTTTTTAAATTCAGTAATATGAATAGGGGTGACGGGCCTGGAGGGGAAGGCACACGGACAGCTGAGGGCACTTGGTGTGTTCGCCTGGAGGAGACTGAGGGGAGACCTCACAGCATCTGCAGCTTCCTCAGGAGGGGCAGGCACCGATCTCTGCTCTGGGGGGACGAGGGACAGACCCGAGGGAACAGCTGGAGGAGCTGTGGCAGCGGAGGTTCAGGTTGGTTACCCCAGAGGGTGGTCGGGCACTGAACAGGCTCCCCAGGGCAGTGGGCACAGCACCAAGGCTGCCAGAGCTCAAGGAGCGTTTGGACAACTCTCTCGGGCACATGGTGTGACTCTCGGGCACGGTCCTGTTCAGGGCTAAGCGCTGGACTCGATTCTCCTTCCAGCTCGGAATACTCTGTAATAACTGCGTGTCGCCGTGTTTGGGCGGGGGGAGGGAGCTCTTAGCGCTTGGTTGCTTTGCCTCGGGGTGCACCTGACCCACCGGTCCCGGCTCCAGAAACAGAGGGGCTTTTATTTTTTAAGTTTCCTTCATTAGCAGAGTTGTTTTCCCGCTCCTTAACTTTGCATGCGTGAAGCCTTTGTGTTTCCTCCCAACAGGCAGCCGGGGTTTTAAGGAAGAACGCTGGGTTGTCCCAGGCTTTACAGGATTCCAGGATTCCATCCAAGATCGTCAAAGAAATGTTGTGAATGAATGAAACATCTGAATTCAGAAGAAATTAAGTGGGACATGGATAGAAAAACCTCTCTAGTCTGCATTAAAAAGCTGAATCCAGTGCTGCAATTCTCTCCTAGGTACACAAGTAATATCCTGAGAAGCCCTGCCTGCATCAAAGCTTTGTCTGGCTGTGCTCAGCTGTGGACTGAAAGGGGACAGCACATCAGTTCCCAGTAAAGGAAATTCTGTCCCTGTCTGCCTGTTTGACTGCAGTGACAGGGGCTTACAGTCTGCAGGGAGATTTCCCCCACATGGGAGTGTGGAACAGAGCCTGGCAGAGAAAAGGCACAAATAAAGGGAAAGAAGAAAAGGGGAGGACAACTCGATACAAGACAGTATGTGTTTGGGATGTCTGGGAGTAGCAGGAAAAAGGGAAGCTCTGACACAGCTGATTACTGTGATCATAAAAGAAAAAGGGAGGAATTCAGAAGTGTTGGGATTTCTGGGGGTTTTCATTGCATGGCAAAATAAACAGAGTAAGTTGTTTTGTTCTTCACTGCCCCAGTGTTACTAATTGCAGCACAGATGCCTGGATTTGCTTAAAGGGTTACAGGATTTATGTGAGGATGGCCTTTACCTCACCACAGATCTTTGCTCACCAAGAATGCAAGGTGTGGAAAGAATTATGCTCAACAGGTGATTGAGGGTGGCTTTGCCTATATTGTATTTTTTGTCTCCTCAAATTGATATCCAGAGTCATCTCTTTGTTAAGTCTTTTTTTTTTCCCTCCAGAATGTGCTCTGAAGAGTTCAGCAAAAGAGAAGAGGGAGCTTGGTCTGACCAGCAATATCATACTCATGCTTGTTGCTGCCTTTTGATTCAATAACTCCTTCATTTGTGTGGATGACTTTTTCCAGAAGACTGGATCAGCTCCTGCCATTGAGATTCCTATTCCACATCACTGCATTTACTGTCAACAGTGAGGGAAGGGATGCTTCAGATTCCCAAAGGCCATGAAATACTTACTGGGAAATCAACTCTAGATCATGTTTCTCTTCGGTTGGCACTCAGACTTCTGGGGCATTACATAAATAGGTAATGCTTCTTCCTACTGCATTTTGTAAGATGCCTGCAGCTGGCAGTGGCCTCGAATTGGTCATCCTGACTGGAAAATGGCACCTCTGTCATCCAGAAAAGGCAACTCATTGTCTAAGATGGGCTTAACCTTTACCCCTATTTTTGGCACCTCCAGCATCTGCAGAGGCAGTTTTCTGTTTGCTTTTGTAAATCATATCCTGAGATATCTTGCTTTCTCTGGCCATTGCAAAGAGAGTTTAAATGCCTGACTTCTCTTCATGCCTTACCTTGGGTGAAGAAGTGCCTGAAATGGGGAGCTGTCAGTATTCACTGCCTGTATCCTTCTGTGGGCCAAGCTCTTCTTCCCTAACTCAGTGGAAACTGGACTCCTGTGTGGGCCTGTGCAAAATTACTGCAGTGCCGTTGAGGAGCTTCTGCCAGTGACATGGAAGGGAGGTCAGTGAAGAATAGGTGGGCTCCAGAATCTCTGAGTCCAGCTGGCACTTCTGGAGACCATCTAGCCCACCCCCTGGCTGCCCAGCACTGTGTCTAGTTGGGGTTTTAATATCTCGAGACTCCACAATATCTCTGGGCAACCTGGGCCAGTTCAACAAACCTCACAGTAAAAGAAACGGTTTTCTTATGTTTAGAAAATCTGCACATCTGGAATCCCACACAATGTAAGCAGGGGAGGTCCTGTTCCATGCTGGGATTATCCCCCATTCTCCTTTAAGAAGATGAGCTACAGTAAGTCAGGGATTTTTGGCCAGTGGATCCCACAGCACAGGGGTCCTCCCCTGGCAAGTGGAGCGCCAGCATTAGTGGGAAGTGGGTCAGAGCAGCACAGAGATGTCCCAGGTGGATTGGGCTGCACTGTGTCATATCTCAGCCCCACAAACTGGGCTGCACCACCCAAGTACCTGGTACGTCCCTTTCCCTCCAAGGAAACACTCCTGCTGCAAAGAGGCCCAGCAGCAACATGAGCTGTACCCTGATGAGCTCCTTCTTCCTTCAGAGCCTTGTGCTATCAGCAGGCTGAGGCAGCTTGGACTCTACCCTCCCACTCAGACATCCTCCTCGTAAACATCCCGTCCTGCTGAAGCCCTGTGCTGTCACGTCCTCGCTGCTCCACAGCAGACATTATTCTGGGTTTAATTCTACTACATGCAAAGCACACAGTTGTGCATTTAAAAAACCAGGCAGACAGCAGGACAGAACCTGGCAGTAGCTCTTGGTCAAGCTGCTGACATGTCAGAAGTACTGCAGAGGAAGGGAGTTGTCTAAGGATCTTTAATTAAATCATCTGCTTTAGACCTCCTTGGGAAACCAAGTCACTTCCCTAGGCGTGTTTGGCAGCTGTGCCTTACTCCAAGCAGGTGCAAACCTGCATATATGATAAGAAAAACCTTTGTAATAATGGAAAGTAACCGAACAGTGGACTGGAAGCTGAACTGGAGTAAGTTTACACAAGCAGCAAGTAAAACACCCATCCCCAATGAGTCAGGTCCGGTCATTTCCTTCATTTCCTCCAAGGCTTGCTGGGAACATCCAGCGGTAACACTCAGTCGTCTCCTTTCCTGTCCCTTGTTTACAGCTCTCCCTCAGCAGTGAGCAGAGTCCCAGAACCCAGCACTGCATTTTCATTGCAGCACACAGGGAAATGCAGACTCTCCCAGTCTCAGCTCAGCTTTGCAACTGCAGTGCACTTGTTGCATTTGTAGGTGCCAGCACCTCCTGGAGCTGCAGCCTTGTGCAGGTGCTGGGCTAAAAGAGGAAAAAATGTCACATTTCCACACTTTATTCATGGGGTTTTTTTTTTGTTTCATCTTGAATACAGCCTTGTAATTGACAGAGATTCTCTATTCTTACAGCCATTGCTTTGGATTGAGTCTGGTAGGACAGAAAGGATGCAGTACATTGTTGGAGTGTGCAAACCATCTCTCAGAGATGTGGGTTCGACCTTCCCTGGTTCAGATGAAGGTGCATCTCATGCTCTGATTTCCCCAGATGACAGCAGCTAGGGAGGAGCAGTATTTTTAGCTTTTGTTTCTTGGTTTACTTACAGGAAGTTCCTCATTTGTGGAAGTGAGATTGTGCCGGTCTTAGTCTGAGAATCTGCTTCAGTGCCAGCTGAATGTGGGTGCAGTTTTAAGGGTGAGCTCCTACTGTTGTCTGGCAGAGTCCTCACTTATATCAGGTGTTCAAGAAACTGTGGACTTTATATAGACAAGTTCTGGAATCTTTTGTGAAATTTATTCAATGATATGTCCAGGTGGCTGTGACAGAAAGGCTCAGTAAAATGTAGAACTGGGAAAGTCCTTCAGGTGGTATGGCTAGAGATGCTTTCCTCTGTGAAACTAGTTATAAACCCACTTCATCTGATTGAATAACATCAGCTCTGAGACAAAACCCGTGTTTGTCAGAGAGCAAGTACATCCCAAGAGAAGCGGGCACAGACTGAGATGGGTTCTCAAGTGCCTTCTGTCCTGGGAATCCCAGCTAGCCTGCAGCCAACAAATGACCTAGATAAAACACTGTGTTTGCTCATGTAGAATAAAACCAGGACCAAAATAATCCGCTAAAATTATGTATCTTTATAATCCTTACTCAGCCTCATTCATTTGTTTTCATACAAAAAGCAGTAAGGACTCTTCATAAAAATGGACTCCTGCGTAGTGTTTCCTGCTCACAAACAGTATCCAGAAACTCAGTGACTGAATTTTCAGTGAGACAAGAGTAAGATTTTACATTTTTAAGATGGTTTTCCTGAGCCAAATTGGCAGAAATTACGTTTCATGTACCTACTGCAGTGAAACATCATGCTCCTTCCTTCCTTCCTTCCTGTTGAATATATGGCTTTTTAAGCCCTATTCCCACCTGATTAATATATAGAGAGCTACACTGAAGTGTCCCTGCAGGTAAATAACACAAGCTGGAGATAGAGGTGGGGTTTTTTTCAAAAAAATTAGTGCAGGGAAAAGCTGGTTTATGACCAAGAACATAAATAAGGGCATTTTTGGTGCTTTACATTGAATGTCATTTTTACTGAGTAAAAAACTGTTGCAGTAATTGCTGGCCTGTTGTCCACACACATCAGGAGACCTAGGAAATACAAGGCAATATCTGTAGACAAGGATCCAAAAAATAAATACAGGGTAACCCCTCCCCAGTGCTTCATACTATTAAGATATCTCCAAAAGGACAAAAAGACATGGAGAAAAAAAAATCTGTACTGGAGGAATGAGTAGTTGAGCAAGGAGAAAGATGGGAAGGCTTTTAGTGGGCTTTGCCTACTTGATCAAAAGTTTTAATTCTTGGTAATCCAGAATCACAACATTGATCTTACTATCCAGAAATACCACAACAAAATTCTGAAAAATCTTAGTGCAAAGTGCTTATGCAAACATTTCCAAGCAGCTGTTCTTTTACGGCAATACACATAGGCAATTCCAAGCTCAGTTATAACTTTAAGGAAATCTTTGGGCTTATCCTTTTTCCACAGTGAGTTGATCCATGCGAAGGATACCCCAGTTGCTTGTTCCTGGCAGGTACCTCTCACAGACTGAAACCCTCTGTTGCAGCTCCCAGGAAAGCTTTAGGAGGCAGCTCGTGGTTTCCTGTGGTGCTTTCAATTTCTGTGTTGTGATTCTGAGTGCTGCAAAAAGCTATTTTTTCCCCAAATCCTTCTGTGATCTCACACACACACGTGGCCTTCAAAGGTCTGTGAGAACAGCTGAGAGCTTTGTGGGCTGCAGCGCTGGGGAGCAACAGCTTCCTGAGGATATTGTGGAGTCTGGTCCAGGCAGTGAGGCTGCTGTGGTGTTTCCAGCTGTCTGGGATCCAGTTCTTCAGATCCCTGTCTTAAATATTGCCTCCCCTGGACAGGAGACTAATTTGTTCACAGCTTGGCTCCTCTGTGCTTTTTTTCTCCTGGGGCTCCATGCAGAGCTCGGGCTGTAATTCTTTAAAGCTGTCATTTCCTCTCTTTGCTCCTGCAGTATTCCTGATCGCACAGACATTGAAGAATCGGGTTCTCCCTGCAGACTGGCGAGGTGGGTGGCCTGTGAATTTGACCTCTTGGGATGGAGGAAGTTGGTGGAGATGAGCAAACAGATAAATGGGAATTTGCCAGTGTCGTGTCCAGCTGTCCTTCCTGCATGGTGGCTGCAGAAGGAGAGCTGCACATAAGATAATTGCTTGGATAAGATGCAGCTAAATCCTTGTGCAGACCTGAAGCAGAGCCCTAATGTTATGTCTTGGTGCAGTAAATTGTTTCCCAGCCCACTCCATACATACATCTCCTTTCAGATCCACATGCAGATAATTGCTGGATTGAGGCTCTTAACAGCCTTGCTGCTTGACTTTACCTGCCCCTCACCCACTGATGTTTCCCTTCTTTAGGAGTGAGAAAAGGCTTAAATAGAGAAGATCCATGATAACAGCCATTTTCTCCTTTTCTTCTTTGAGAAGTCCAGGAGAAGGCTCCTTGGACTCAAAGTACTTCCACTTACTAAGGGAAGAACTTAAGCAGAGTCTTCCTCTGAACTTTTCTTGTATATATGGGCGTTCATGGCAATAACTTAAGTTAGGGGGGTGTATGACACTCAAAGCCCTCTGTAGAAACGATGCTAATAACAAATCAATTCGCTTCCAGAACAACCAGGACACTTCAGTCTGCCTTTCTGTTCTGTCCCGGTAGGCCAGTCATTTCTTCAGGCTTTCTGCTCAACTTTGAGCCCTAAAATTGCTGTAAGGAAAAAGTGGAATACAGACAAAATCACATCACTGCAGGCAGTCTTATTCTAGTCCAGAGCTCCTGAAACCCCATCCAGTGATCCTGTCCCTGCTCACTGGGAAACCACTGTGCTAGGCCTCTTCCTAGCTGAGATGCTCATATGATAGTGTCCATCCAAGCGGTGTTGCTTGTGGTGTAGGTCAGTTGTAATGACTCAGATCAACCCTTCACTTTCCTTCCTCTCATTGGTTAGACACAAAATCCAGCCCACAAACAGATTAATCTGTCCCATTCACCAATAAAGAGGATTCCCTGTTAATTAAAAAATTGCACACAAAGGTCGCTAGTTTGTACTGAGATCCTCTTGAATGGCTGTGAAATCAAGCACTTAAAAGTACAGAAATCCCAAATCCTCCCTGTGACCTGGATGTAGCATTTGGTGTTTTGTTTTAGCTTTTTTTGGTGGATAAAATCGCTCATAATAGTGTAACTTTTCGTGAGATAAACATTGTAATTTCTCATCAGCTTAGTTTTTGCAGGGGAGGATAAACAGCTGAAATGTGCCTCCCTCCACGTTCAGTGTCTTGCAAAGACCTTGAGGTGGAGGCCTGAATGTGTAATAGTGTAGTGCCCCCTCATGGGTTCCTGATGCTGTTTCCTGGCTGCATCCAGGTGAGAGAACAGGAACACAAACACCATCCTGTTTGTTGTATGTGTTCCTGTATGTTGGTGAGGTCAGTACAGCGTCACACCAGCAGCTTTAAAGAACAACTTGCCTGTTCATCTCAGAGAGTTTTTGTTAGGTTTGGGCAGGCATTTTATTGTAGTTTTAGCTTTTTTCAAAATACAATCTCTGTGATTTTAGGCACAGAAGGAAATGTGAGCCCCTCGTTCAGCTCAAGGCACGTGAATCAAGCTGGCACACATAACAGGGAGGTGTGTGAGGCTGCAGACTGGCTGTTCACTCCCTGTCTGAGCATGGTGGAAATCAAGTTTAGCCTAAAAAAACAGTCCCTAGTCTTTTCCTGAACAGAGAGGGGTTGTTGAGCACTGGAAGCAAATCCTACTGCCTGGGATACCCTCCCCTGTAGAGCAAATTATTTCTCCTATTCGTAACAGCAACAGGAGAAAACCTGTCTCCTCTAGGCTTTGCCTAATCCCTCTTCATCCCCTAGCCTGCAGCAGTTTGGTAGTCCTTGCTCTCCTACCCCATCCTGACATTCTCAACACCCAACCCTAACCATACATCACTGAACCCTCACCCTGCTCCAGAAACTGCCAGGAGGTCCATGCTGTGGTTCTCCAGAACACCTGCACAGTGTTGGTCCAGGACTCATCAGGGTCTTCCTGGAGTGCATAACTGTGGTCACAGAGATCTTCTGTGAGACCAAGCCCTTACTGTACTCCAACTTTCACTTAGTTTCTGATCCCTTGCTAGGCCTTGAAAATGCCTGTTTTCTACCGGCCCGTGGTAGGACAAGACCAAACCCCAGCTAGGCCACCCATGGCGGCTTTCCTGGAGGCCCTAAACTTCACATGGCTCCTGTAATGGCCCACAAATCTCGTAACAGAAAGGTTAGCACAGGTTCCTGAAATCACCTCTGCGATGTTGGCCTGTTTTATACCAAGAGAGGATTCCCCATGCCCCTTACTCCACTCAGCTATGGAAAAAGAAACCTTTCCCATATGGTGGATTGCAAAGATGCATGTGAGCTTGCAGAGAAACACACCCATGCACATAGCCTGGGGAAGTATTGTTTGTTTGCAGCTCTGATGCCATTGTTGGAAGGGCAGACTGAAGCAGCATTGTTTCATACCGGCAAAAGCACAAAGGCTTTTGTCCTTAACACAGAAAGGGCCTTTTTTGTGATTCATGCTGTGTGATATTTTTAGTTTTCTTTGCATTTAGTTATAAATAGCACAAGAATAATACTGCAAATAAAACATAAAATCAGAATGACCCTGTAAAAACAGTTTTCTACCTTAGAAAAAACCTTTCTGCATTACACTGGAGGCTCAGATTGTAAACTGGCTGAGGTAGGGACCACATCCTTGTCCTGTGCTCAATGTGCTTTTGTCATAGAGACACTTTTTCTCTTCTGAAATTTCCACACCTCCTGGGACAAGTGAGTTGCAGCCCCAAAAAATCAGAGAATAAAGAAACTAGGACTAAAATGTTGTTTAAAGGTTAGCTTGTCACAGCTGTAAGCCGGTGGATGTGAGATCTAGATGTTTGCTGTTCCATTCCCTGGACCTCCTCCTTGTTAGTGTTTCTCAAAAAACCCACATGATCTCCCCAGGCCCATCATCTCAGTAGGGTACTCACATCCAAGCCCTGTTACCCCTGTGCCCTGGAGCATTGTCAGACTGCTCTCTGTAGTGTCTGGGGTTGTGCCTCATATTCCCTGTAAGACTCTCAACAGTGGCCTGAATATCTTTGCCTTTATCCCATCTCTGGTGCAGGAGTGAAAGAATGCCTTCCTTGCAGGACTCAAAGTGACCATGCTCCCTTCAGGGGTTGATTTCTTGCTGAGGTGGTTTCATTGATGCTGAGTGAGACAAGAACCCTGGCTCCAGCTCTCATGCTTCTCTCTGGTGTGAACCAGCTGATGCCGAGTCAGGTCAGAATTCCCATCAAAACCCTTTTCACAGTCACAGCACCTAAGGGGTTTCCTTCCCACCTGGGCTCTCTGTTCAAAGTGTGTTCATTTTCATAGGAATTTTTAGATGATGGGTCTCCTTATTTTCAGCTGGGGCAAAGTCACAATCAGCTGGAATAGAGGGAGGAATAAAATTCCTCCAAACACCACATGAGAAACAGCATTTATGAGAGTGAAAGCCATGAGCTGATTTTTCAGTTTAAGGGTTCTTCGGTCAAGAGCTTGCAGCCTGGAGTTCATGGGTTCTCATCTTCCATCTGTCATCAGTTCCAGAGTCCTTGACCAGTATGCTTGCTTCTTTCTACTGGTGTGTTCATCATAAAACAGTGTTAAATTGTACTCCCCAGGCTATTTTGCAAAGGTGTGATGTCCTCAGTAGATAATATCTGTACATGACTTTGAACACTCAACATTCTTTTTGAGAGTTCATGAAATGAGCTGCCTTTAATGTGTCTAGGCAGCTTATCCAGTTTGTGGATATGCTGTCCCTGAAGTTCAGAGATACCAGAACTGGCTCTGCCTCTTATCCTCAGAGGGTTTGTAAGTGGGAATATGCCTAGATTGTTTCAGTTTGGGTCTGGAAGCCCACAGTGAAGAGCCCGAGCTAATGGGCCCTGATGGAGCCAGAAGGCACAGAGACACCTGAATGGCTCCCCACAGATCAGATCAGACCCATGAGCTGTAGTTCAGCATCATCATCATCACTGATCCTGTGCTGGTCCTGAGGGTAAAGCCTTGAAGTACAGCCTGCACCACACTCTCCAAAATTTCCATCTCCCAGAGGACTTTTTACCATGTGTGCAAACAGATGTGGGCTGCCTGTGTTTTCAGGTAGCACTGGGCCTGAAGTCACAAACATGAGCCAAATGTCTCCCTAAATCACTGGAAGTCAGTCAATAAAATGGGCTGAGAAACAGCCTCTGGTACTGTCCGTGGAATTACAGCAAGCTGCCCAGTCAGCACACAGCCCTAGCTAGTTGTGTGATGGAGTTACTGGTAGTGGGACCATTTGGTGGTGAAAGCCTAGACTGTAATCAGGATCTGATTAGATGATAGACACCCTCAGCATCTGCAAAAAACCCCTTCCTAACTCTGTCCATTAGGTATTCCATTACATTAATATGTTTTGATAGCCTCAGTTACTCCCAAGGAACTGGGAAGGTCTGAGTGCCACAACTCTGTATTTTGGAAGTATTCTCTGCAGTCGATCCCCAAAGAACCATATGATCTGTTTTTTCCAGTGCCTGAGGTACGTTGTGGCCCTGTAACATCAGATGGTGAAGAGATGACTGCATAATCTTGCTGTGAGGCTGGCCCAGCCCACAAGCATTTCAAGAGGAATAAAAGTGCTCCAAAGAACACAGAAGTGGCCAGTGCTTCTCTGCAGGTCACTACATGGGAGCAGGAGATAACAGGAGAAGAGTTGGTTGCAGGAAGGAGGTGTGGTGAAGTAACTTGTATGATAGAAATAGTACTAAAAGGTCTTGGCAGCCTTTACTTGCTCAACAACTGCATGGCCATTTCTTTGAGAGGAAAGATCAAAGTTTTCTATCCAAATGATATTTTGAATTTGAATGTAGTAGTAAAATTAGGATTTGTAAAACTACAGTAGTTTTGTTATCCAAATGCTAAGCTTTTTATTTATCACACGTACAATTAATGGTCCATGTGACGTGTGTGCCTGTTTTTTACTTTATTTTTGAAAAGGATATATGGATTTTTGCTTTCCAAAGGCTGAGGAATAGCATGGCAGTCCATTCTATAGCGAGAGAGCACAGTGATGTCTGGTTGACTTCTCAAGCTTCTGGTACCAGGGGTTTCACAACTCTCAGATAATGTGTTCCAGCACTGGCTTACTCAGAGAACATTTTTGCAACATCTAGCCTTTTATTTTCTTCTGTCTTTTTTTCTTTCCTAGAAATTCAGTCAATTAGATCTTATCTTTGTCTGTCGTGCAGTGTCATCACTGCCTCTCTTCCTAACAACCTCCTCATGTACTGCAACTGCACTATCATGTCCTTCCCTATTTCCAGCGGTCTCCTGTAGACTCAACAAACCCAGTTCCTGCACTTCTTCCCAGAGATTGTTTTCCAGCCTCTTATCCCTGCAGATGTTCTCCCATGCCTGTGCTCCCTGCCTGGATGAGGCTTTTGCTGCTCCCTGCCTGGTTTCAGTAGTGGCTTCTTGCTTCCCTCCAGCCGTGTGCTGCCAGCCCGGGCACTCCCTTCCCGTTCCTGGTGGCTTCTCATGGTGGGATTGGCCAGGATGCCTGCTGAGGCTGAGCAAGGATGCTGTGTGGGCGCAGGGGCCCTGGGGAGCCAGGTGCTGGGAGCAGGATGCCAGGCCCCCAGGCCCTGCCGAGCACAGGAACCAGCATGTGCAGTTCACTCCTCACACCTCCCAGCCCTGCCAGGAAACCAGTGTCCTTGCCTTACGGGGCTTGTCCTGAATTCCCAGGTTCAGAAAAGTCACCAGTTCTCTCCTCACGTGCTCTCAGATCATAAAATCACAGAATGGTTTGGGTTGGAAGGACCCTAAAGATCATCCAGTTCCAACTCCCTGCCATGGGCAGGGACACCTTCCACTAGCCCAGGTTGCTCAGAGCCCCATCCAGTCTGGCCTTGGACACTTCCAGGGATGAGGCAGCAACAGCTTCCCTGGGCAACCTGTGCCAGGGTCTCACTACCCTCACAGGCAAGAATTTCTTCCTAATATCCTGCTCTCTGTCAGTTTGAAGCCATTCTCCCTTGCCCTGTCACTCCAGGACTTTGTAAATAGTCTCTCTCCATCTTTCCTGTAAGATGCCTTTAATACTGAAAGGCCACATAAGGTCCCTCTGGAATCTTCTCTTTTCCAGGCTGAATAACCCCAACTCTCTCAGCCTGTCCTCATAGAAGAAGGCAATTAATTTCTGATTAACTCCTGATAATCTGTTCTGGAGATTCTCTTAGGAGGCAGAGGTCCCCATCTTCTAAGGGTTGTGAGTATTTCAGGATCTCCTAGAGAAGAAGGGCTACCAAAAGACAGGTAAAACTCCTCTCCTTCATTTTAGGAGCACCAGCTTCCATGCCCAGTTGGATTTAACCAGCCCCACATTTGGCTCATGACAGCCCTTGTGTCAGCTGCTTCAGTGGACAGCAGTGGAAGTCCTGGTCACATGCAGTGTTAGAGAACCAAATCCTTACAGTCTGAAGACCCCAAATAGGATAGAGAGAGCTCATTATTACTGATATTTCAATTAATACTTTTTATTATAAAATTGACACATTCTGTGATTGTTTATTTTACCCTCTTCCCCAAACCCCTTTCCCCCTAAATCATCCTTATGTCCTTCTCATGTTCCCAACAGCTTCAGTGACTCTAAACCAAGTATTTTGACCTGCTGCCTGGACAAGATATTACATAAACTGCCAAGCAACGTGGATAAGGGCAGTCTGCCCCTGCTGATCCTCCCATGGGGATGCCAATGAGAGCTCTCTGCTCTACCTGGCCACTGATCCCTGGCTATAGGAGCATTGATCCCTGGATATAGTAGTATTGATCCCTGCCTACATGAGCCTGCTCATCTCTGATTCCTCTACGTGCTTGTTAAATTTCATTGAAATGAGCCAGTTGGTTCCTGTGTGACTAATGGGGGGCTGGACAGTGGGATAAAACCAGCCTTATTTCCTCAAGAAACTAGAGGAAAAATATCTCTATGGGCCCAACAAAAGCATATCATGAAATTAATCCCCAAATCTGAAAATAAATATTTTAATAAAATCAAGTAAAACTTCTGATCTGTCTTCTGATTTTGAAACTACTGGGGAGAAATGGACAGTCTTAGGTGGTGATTCATCTGACCTATTTTAGTGTCTACCTTAGGTGTAGGTGAATCATGCCCTAAAAATGCTTCTTCAATATTTGAATAAGGGGCTTTTCTTATTTTGTTCGATGACTTAATCTCAGTTTGTTATTACTTATAATATTTTTAAATTATTTGTGGTTTTAATACAGAGTTAATCTTCACTCAGGATGAGGATGGGCTGATAATACATTTTTCTCTGATAGCTGCAGTTTTAAAAATTCAGCAGTTTCACTCCTGTGATTTTGCAGTTTGTCTTCTGGAAGGGATATGTGGAATAGAAACAATGAAGTAGTAAGACCAAAGAAGACAGAAGCCCAGAGGGGAAAAAGGTGAGCAAGTCAGAATCTGAAACAACACAGTCAGGAAACACAGATGATGTGGTTTCTGTAAAAAGCTTGTTTGCTCAGTTAGAGGGAAAGAGAATTTGTGTATGCATAGCTGTAATTTTACTAACTGTATGTAAAAAAAGGCAGGTTAATTCATTGGATACACTATCCAATATCATATTATTATATTACATATTACAGGATATCAGGATATACTGTTATAGGTTTTATATGTGTGTGTGTGTGTTTGTAATGTTGTAGACTCCAAATCCTGTGCAGAGGAGCCTGAAGAGAGGAGGCTGTGCGTGGAAAGTGAAAAGTGGTGGAATGAACTATGTTTCTCTTAAATCCAATGATCCAGCTTTGAAAAGTTGTATCTCTAAGCCTTCAGTATAGCCAAGAAACACTTGAAGATGGCACCTGGCTTCAGGAATGGTCCCCTAATGTAAAAACCTGTCTATAAGAGCTGAGGATGACTTTTGTCAGTTGTCTGAATTTTCCCTGGAGACTCTTTCTGCTCCAGAACAGCATGTGCAGCTGCTGTATTTTGAAATAAGTGTGTAAGGGTGCTGTGCTATTGCTCCTGCAATATGTGACAGGAGTTTGGTGCTGCTTTCTCTATCTTCCTGCTTTTTCTTGCTTATTCATTCCATCAGTGTATGATCATGCAAGGAGCAATATGAGAAGTGGTTTAACTCAGTGGGACACAGACCTGAGCAATAATTCATGTCCCTGTGTGGGTGTGTCCCAGCCCTGGCCCAGGTTTAGAAGTTCTTCGTCACAGACATTTTATTCTCTCTTGTATTTGCTTTTCCCTCCCACTGAGCCTTTGTTAAGAGCAGCTAATGAACTGCATTGAGTCTTTTTTTATATGTGTTCTTATGAAAGCTGTATTTTAAACTATATGTTGTATAAAATGTGTCTATAAACTTTACTTTTGAAAAGGGTGATAGACTGAGACATAAAGGTAATTTCATTGGGTAGAAGACAGAACTTCATTTACAATAGATGAACACACTGTTGTTCCTCAAAGTAAGCAGCATCCAAGCTATTCATGGAATGGCATTTATCTTTAATAAATACTGTACACAATATATGCAAGTTATCCATGTAATGACATTCATTGTTAATAAAAGTGTATGTAATGCTAACCTCTTGGAACCCCCAGAAGTTAAAGATTTTATAAGAACATGTCATCTTATTTTTCTTGATTTTTTACCTCAGAGCTATAAAAGTGGTTGTAACGTGGAGTTTTTTCAGTTCCAGACACCCTGAACATTTCCAGTCAACTGCTGTACATGTAGGCCTACTGATAAATCTTTGCTTTCTTTGTAACCTCTCATAGATCCCTCAGTACTTGTTTTAAATCCCTCCCCCCCAAAAAACAATGGCTTGTAGATTGAAAGTTTGTGGTGGATTTGATGATGATTTGATGATTTGATGACTCCTATTATGGGGGTGGTGTGGTGCTATTTTAAAACACAGTATAATTGTGGGTGCCTTCCTTGTTGCAGGTACATGATGACAAATCCCCTTTGGTCCCTTTGCCAGTTCAAACATTAATCTTTGGGATAAGTGAATGGCAGGAGCCCTTGCTGGAGGTGGGTGTGGGGCACAGCAAGCTTTGGCTGGGAGGAGCTGAAGATATTTTGCCTACTGAGTCATGGTATTAAATGTGCTTTTTACAATTACTTACAGTGAAATTCATTGTAAGAATGAATCAGGTCATTGGTATTTAATCTGAACCAGAGTTGTGCAACTTCAAATGACTCTGCAGGAGGTGGGTTTCTGTGATAGGTTCTTCATCCAGGGCTGTGAAGCTCTTCCAGGCAAAACGTGTCCTTGTGATTACACCTTTTCTTGCATTTCTTCTTGCTTATGTAGAAAACCTGTATGTGTAATAATTTGAAAGAGTGAAAGGCTTTCAAAATTTCTTAAATAAAAGTATTCATTGATAAATAAGTGCCTCAATGGAAATACATGTATTTATTATAATACATGTTGCTATTAATATACAAGTATGTAATTGGAAAATGATGTAATAGTCCATTCTCTGAATGAAGAAGGAGAATTCTGAATTGAGTTTTGTGGTGGGTGATTTTTCAGTAGTATTATGTGCAATATTTTTGGTTTATACTGCAGGGCAGGAGAGAGAACATTTTCCATTTTTAATTTTGTGTCTTAATGACATAGATAATTCACAGCAATTTCTTGTGTATTTTCTCAGTTGACTGTACCTAATGCAGTCAAACAATGAAATGAGTATATTGTTGTGGGATGAGACACTTGGAGCATGAAATGGATCATCAGTATTTAAACTCTGACCTCTAGGTTTGATAAAAACATTTTAGATCAGGTGTTGTTAACAACAACAACAACAATAATGATGATGATGATGACACAAAGCTGAACTTTCACTCCAACTATCAACTTTATAATGACAATGCTTCTAAAATATTTCTTCTTAAGTGTTTCCTGCTTTCAGAAAAAGTCTACATGCTGTTTGTTTGCAAAGGAAAATGTGAGATCTACAGCTGAAATGGAAGTTTATATGCAAAGGCCTTTTTCCCCCTGTTTTATTTGTGTATTTGTTGGTTTAGGTAACACTGCTTTATCTACATCTTGTACATGATTTATTAGTAAATGTTAACTATTCAATAATCCTAGGACAAAAAGTATTGGGAGAGGAATGGATACTCAGTTCTTCAGTTCAGAATATACTATTCACATTGGATCCCATTTTTTAAATTACTTATTTTCCTAAAGAGCTTCTAGCCAGTTTTCTTGCCTTTCTATTTAATTTTTCAGGGTTGTTTTAGTTTGTTTTGGTTTTTTTTTTTACTGCTTGTCATTCCTGAATGCAATTCTGAGATCAGAAAAACACAGTATTCCTGGCACCAGCCAATTTTTTCTTTTTTTGGAAGAACAGATACAGCCTTCAGCCAGTGAGGTATGTTTTAGGTGTGACTTCTAGTCATGATTCTGTTTAAATCGACCTAACTTTTAAGATTTTTGAAATTTTCAAATTTTATTTTAAATTGATAGATAAATTGAGGGTTAAAACAAAATGGAGTTTTATTGGGCTCGGTGCACTGTCTGGGAGAACATGCAGGATTCGGCCTCCCTGCCCCTCTCTTCTGCAGGGAAACAAAACAATGGATCCTCCTCTGTGGCTTTAACAGCACCTAAACATTTTTAGCCCTCCACAGAGGGAAATGAACACACCATTTCTTTCCTCTGGCCCAGAAGTACTTCTGGGCTGGTTTACCTCTGCCAGTCAGTCAGCCTGGCTTCTTGGGGACCCTTTTGCCCTCTGTTTTGAGGATGTGTGACAGGGGATGTGGCTCCATATTACAAATTCTGCTGTTTAAGAGGTTCCCCTCTCAAGTTCCATCCCTTTCCTCACATACCCCTGCCAGGTGCCACAGCTGAATGCGCTCCCCATTACAGGAACTCAAAGGCAGGTTTAACTGCTCTGTTGTAAGTAGTTCCCTATTGAAAAGGGGGGAAGGAATGGATGTTAATGTGGTTTTGCTTGGCAGTAGGAAGGATTTGTTGAGGTAAGGTAAGCACTGGCTTGCTATCAGAGCAATTGCACCATGGAGTTCACCTTCAGAAACACCAACATTTAAAACAAAAAGAGGCCTCATGTTTTTGCTTTTAAACCCATTTTATGCCTTCTAAGTCCATAATAAATCACCTAAAGAACAGACAGTTGCCTTGGATGCCTTTTGCACTGGTGCCTGCAGTCAGTCCAGCCCCCAACAATTGCCAGTTTTCTGGCTTTGGTTTCCACAAAATATCTGGGACTGATCCTTTAACATGACATTTCCCTTTTGGTTCTGCCCAACCAGGCCTTGCAGCAGTCCCCACACAAGGAGTAGCATTCCTGCTCTCTCAGCTACTCCTGTGCTTGGTGCCAGACCACTCTTCCAAGGCTACACTTCTAAAGGGATAACATGCCAGTATTCCTCATAATCTTCTCATGATCTTGGCTTCTGTTCTGCTCTGGTAAGACCCCACCTGCAGTGCTGCATGATCAGAGGGATGGAGCAGCTCTGCTACGAGGAAAGGCTGAGAGAACTGGGATTGTTCAGCCTGGAGAAGGAAAGGCTTTGGAGTGACCTAATTGTGCCCTTTCAGTACCTGAAGAGAGCCCACAAGAAGGATGGAGAGAGACTATTTCTAAGGGCCTGGAGTGACAGGACAAGGGGGAATGGCTTCACACTGACAGAGAGCAGATTTAGATTGGATATTGGGAAGATTTTCTTCCCTGTGAGGGTAGTGAGGCCCTGGCACAGGTTGCCCAGAGAGGCTGTGGCTGCCCCATCCCTGGAAGTGTCCAAGGCCAGGTTGGATGGGGCTCTGAGCAACCTTGGATAGTGGAAGGTGTCTCTGCCCATGGCAGGGGGGTGGAATGAGATGATCTTTAAGGTCCTTCCAACTCAAACTATTCTATGCCTCTATAAATCTTTATGCACTTCTGCCTTTGGATGGAGCAAAGTCTTTATCTAATGACTTCATCATTCCTTCACTACAGCAGCAATTGTTCAGGTACCCTATAGAAGGAGCATGTCATATTCCTCAGTAACTGATTTTAATTGACCAAACAGATTTTCTGCTTCTGAATAAATCTGTAGATTGTTAATTATACTTTCCAGCTTGAAATTATGTGTCAGAATTACTACCTGTCTTGTAGTAATGGTCAGTAGTTAGTATGTGTCTCAGGCATGATATTTGACCACTATATAATGTGTCAGCATCATGTAGTGACTAACTGGAATTTAAGCTCTTTCTTTTAAGGCATTTTGATGTGTATCACTA
The DNA here is from genome assembly GCA_026770055.1 of Myrmophylax atrothorax. Classification (NCBI taxonomy): domain Eukaryota; kingdom Metazoa; phylum Chordata; class Aves; order Passeriformes; family Thamnophilidae; genus Myrmophylax; species Myrmophylax atrothorax. The sequence continues at coordinate 63,561,072 of JAOXXN010000265.1, read as the reverse complement.
AGTAGCACAGGAGTGGCATCTTTCAGTCATTTCGGTTTCTTCTTTGGGTTGAGTGTACCCACATTCTGAAATCTCTGCTGCCTGCTCTTGGTCTGGGGCAGGAGGCTGCAAGGGACACACATCTAGACACAGGACCTTCCTGTTCACAGTAAAGCCCCTGCTTCTGTGTGCTGGAGGTGACACCAACTGGGTTTAACTTGCTACTCTGAACACAAAGAGAAGATGCTTTTCCCACAGAAGGCAAGGCAAGTCTAGGGTAACAGTCCCTGAAATCATAGGAGGAAATCAGTCCTGACTTACCATCCTCCCCCTTGTGCTGCCTGTAGAACACACCACTGGGGTTGGACAAAAGAAAGTAGGATGGAGCATCCCATCAGCAAAAATCTCAAGGAAGAAGACAGTGAAAAACAAGGTGTATTGGTGTTAAATCAAACCATTTCTGCCAAGAAAACATTCACACCAGGGCAGTAACCCATGAGACAAAGCCAATCTGCCACAACTTGGTTTTGACTTTTCTTGGTTTACCCAATCTGAAGGTGTGTACTAGAGGGATGAAAGGAGCAGGAAGAGAGGTTAAAGGAGTCAGGGCTACCCTAAATCCCATGTACAAACATGAAAACACCACTGTTTAGCAGAGCAGAGAAGATGACCCTTTGTTCTTGTGCCACAATACTTAGCATTTCAAAGCAAGCCACATGTTGCTTTGAAATGCCAGCAGATCATCTCTAGAGCATTTTCTAATCATATTTTGCACACTTCTGGATAACTTCTCCTGACTGGTGTCCTGACAAACTTTGATCTCTGCAGGACTTGACCTTTAAGTGTACAGACTGGCAAAACTAGGACAGGCAGGCAAGCTGTGAGGAACCCTCCTCGCTTCTTTACCTGCCAGGACACTCGTTCAGGCTCCCTGCACACTCAGCTTCCCCTGATTCATGCAGAAAGGTGCAGCTAAACCAGACACAACAGCATTTTCTTTCTGTGGCACAGACTTCCTAGGCCTTGTTTCTTGCATAAGACGTAAGAGAGGTAGCTGCAGAGAGGTTTGAACAACTGCTGCCAGGCATTTGAAGCAATCACTCATGATTGCGGTTTCCCATTTGGTACCAGCGATGATTGAACCCGTCTAAGCCTCTTCTCCGCTTCCCTTATTTCCCTTCTGTCACACTGACACAGCTGTTTGTGTGTCTGTACAGTGGATTGGATCAGGAGCTGATCCAGCTAAAAATAACCAAGGGTAGACTGGGGAATTGTTACTCTTCAGCCACTGAAACTTTCCAGTCTGTGTCAGGCTGCAGTTGCACACACAGCAAGCAGAGCACGGGCCAAGTGCCCACTAGGACACGCAGCAGAGGAGACGAGGGACCACTGTGCTGCTTTTGAAAGAAAAGCAGATGGAACCAGAGCTTCAGTGGGATGAGCAGAGCAGTACAAACCTGGCAGCTCCACTCCTCAAAGACACTTAAGAGATGAGCACTGATTCTACCTGCATAACATATGCTTGGAAAAGATTCAAAAGCTGAATCTCCTCTGGAAATACTCCCTGTGTGCAAAAAAAGGTACATTTCTGTTTAAAGCCCTTGTTCTGCTTTCTCTTAACTTGCTGCTGCTTCCCAGTCTGCTGTTTGATGACATGGTGGCAACACCAACTAAAGGATCCGCTGAGCTCTGTGGATGTTTGTTACCACCCGCCCCGGACTGCAGTTTTCCCTCCCTTGTGCCAGCCCTGCTGTTTGTGGAGCTGTGCTGAGCACTGGATGAGGGAAGCAATCCAAGTTAAAAATAACCCAGCGGGTGGGAAGAGCTTTAGCCATCAGGTGTAATCTGCTGTCACAAATCAGAGACAGTTGTTTGCTGTCATGAAAGCCCAGCCTCGGAGATACATATTCAATACAGGGAATATGGACTTTTCACCCAGCTGAAGGAGCCTTGTGAATGAAGAGGCAGGAATCCCTCACCCATGTTCATGAGGGACAAGAAAGCAAACCTCACTGTGCATAGATGCCAGCACAAAACATCTTCACACAAACTTTGCTTTAGCATTTCTTCATGTGATGCTTTTAGAACAAAAAAAAGTTAGTGGCTGTGTGCACTGTTCAGAATCTTTATTCTCTGGGTTAGAGAGAAAGCTACTATGATTTTCAAGTGCTGGAAGGGTACTGCAGATTTGGGGGCTGTGCTAGCACTAAGAGAGGGAATAGAAGAGCTTTCTTGACAGACATGAATTCAATAGCTCCATGGTACGGAGTGAACAATTTGTGGATATATTCCAGAAGAACTCCTTTTCTTCTGTGCTCTGGAGAAGCAATGCCACGGCTGTGATGCACCAGCACTGACCTACGGGATCACAGCAACAGTGACATCATTTTCACCTACTCACAGGCATGGAGGGAAGCATCTGTAATTATTTATTCTCTCTTGTATTCCAAGGCATATCTGGGTTTCTTCTGGCATCTCTCTAGTTCATGCCTCCTGGGTTGAATGTTTTTAAATACCAGTCATTTCCTTTTTTTCTCCCCCTCCTGCTTCTGACTTGGCACTTCACTGCTTCTCTCCCTAGGAATGCCCCTACTGGGAGATAGCTGTCTTGAGCACTCATGGCAAAGAAGGTGAATCATCAAGAGACTCAGAGCTTGAGGAATTTCGGGATCTTCTCAGGTTAAACTTCCTGAGAGAGGAATTCACTTTTTCTCCACATGCATTTGTGGCTCAGTCCACAATGAGGTGGAAGAAGCAGGTAAACCCCACAGTCACATTAACACGAGGAGCTACATCCCCTATTTGCCAAAGGAAAACAAGTGCCTGAAGCTTAGGGCAGGATATGGCTGCCCTAAGGCAGACCCTGAATGCTTTCACACCAACCCCTGTGCTCAGAACGGGCCTGACACACAACATCCATGCTGACCACGCCAGGTGATTCCTTAGATTTCAGGGTCCAGAACAAATACCATCATGTTTTTCCATCTTCTTTCACCTCTCTAAGAATATTAGGACTTGTGTTCAGTGATTTTAATTCTCTCTCTAGACACAAGGAAAATTGTTCTGTTCCACCCCCTGCCCTCTGCATTCCCATTTCTGCATCCTTCTTGTGATAGCTGCTAAAATACTTCTTTTTTCCAACAAAAAAAGGGTTCCTTTTTGACCCTAGATTCTCATAAAGGTTTGATCATATGCCCAATGCAATCTCCTATGTCCAATGCAATCCTGCACTCTCTCTAATGCACACTGTATGTAAACTCTGTTTTTCCTGTTTTGCTTGGTATTTCTGCTTGCCTGAAGGCATAGAGAGAAATCAAAGGTCAGCTGTTAAAGAGATCAGGCAAGAAAAGAAAGCACTTGACCAGCAAAGAGGCATCTTCTTAAGCACAACAGCCACATGCAGAGCTGTGAGAAGAAAATTCTCAGTCCCTGTACTAGAAAAGATTTGCTAAGGCTGGGAAAAGAGAATCAAAGGACATAACTCAGGCCTGTCCAAAGCTCTGCCATCTGTAAAAAAGAGTTCTATGTGCTTTGAGGTGATTTGGGATAAGCAAGGTGAGGCTGCCCTTTTGTGAGGAGAAACACTGACAGAACAGGGACTGACACAGAGAAGCGTCTTCTGTGGTTCTGTGCTTGAAGATGGGAAGGCACAAACACCTGAACCACGGGTAGGCAGAGTTCAGCAGGTTGTGGGGAAAGTCAGCTTGAGGGAAAGACAGAACAGTCAATGGTCCAGAGCAACACATGACCAGCAGCAGAGCAATTGCAAGAGCTCTATAAAACAAAAAAATAAGTCCAACTAAGTCCATCACAGGGTTTGCTGTGGTGGCAGAGTTATTTTTAACAGTCTGTCTATAAGACTGTTTGGGCAAGTCTCTTGGAAACAAGGAAACACTGAGTTTGTACATCTTTGCACTCTGTGCATCCATGAGGATGTTTGGACTTGCTATGTCCTGCTTTAATCAACAGGTGCTTTATCAAGTTTGGCATGGAAAGGGGAAAGGGTTTCAGAGCCTGGGACACAAGGGTGTAAGCAGCAAAGCAGACTACTCCAGCGATGCCTCTTTTGGCCTCCCTTTGCTCCATCTCCTGAAATTTCCTATATTTTCCCATGTTTCCTTTTTTTCAGAGACGGGTGCTCCTCCTGTTGTGTCTCTGGCTACTCAGACCAGTGTTTTGGGGGGTAAAGGGAAAACTCAGCCAGAAAGAACAGTTTGCTGTGTATGCAGGGACACTGTTTGTTTAATGTATCTCAAAAAATGTGTTAGAGATTACACATAAAATGTTTTTTAAAATTTATTAAACACACAAAACACACCTCCTGTCCAAGATTAAAAGAAATATGTTTTCTCAGTCACAAACAATGAGGCAGGGAGGAATTTGAGAGTAAAAGGTGTATTTCAGTCATCACCGTTAGATATATTTTTTTCAGGGGACTAGAAAACTGGATCCCATTTAACTCCGGTTGAAGAACTGGGAACACAACCTCAGAACAGCTGCAGCTCTGCTAGAACCAGGTTCATCTACCACTAAGAGAGTGTGTAACTGCAGAGTAAAAAAGACAAACCACTTCCTCTCATAAGGGAATGGTGAGCAAGGAGTGCCCTCCTCTGGCTTTTCAGATTCTTGCAGAAATGTTAGAAAATTAAGTCCCATTCTAAGAATATCTTGGGCCAAAAAATTGATGCTCAGGAGGTCACTCTGGGGAGACAGTGAGAAAGGAAAGGAGAGGAAGGAAGGGAAGGGAGAGACAAAAGGGAGGGAAGGAAAGGAGGGAGGGAGAGAGATGGGACAACAAAGAACACTGGGGTGACAGATTTTATTTCAGAGATGTCATTCATCCATTTATCTACCTTAGGTATTTCTATAGTGCCATAGTTCCACTGCTGTGTCTAAGCCCAACAGGAATTTACAGTATTCTATAGAGCCCCTGCAGCTGGTGGGAACATCTGGGCACCAGCTGGTGACCACAGGTCTGGGATGCAGTGTGCTAGGGATGGTCTGCTGGAATTACAGTAGCTAATTTGCATTTTCCAGTAGCCTCCCACTATGACCCTGGAGGACGAGATGGCTGGCAGAGAAGCCAGTGAGCTGGCTCTTGTGAAAGGGAACCTTCTGGTTCTTGCTTTTTTTCACATTCCCAATACCTTCTGAATTTGGTTCATCAGTGCCCACAAAGTGATTAAATCCCTGAAAGATGAACATACCCTGTTTTTCTGCATCAGCAAAACAAGGGTTGGTACCCAGATTCTCCTCTGAAGCTCCATGACCACAAACTGTAAAGGGCAGACAAGCCAAGGGAAATTAATTATTTCAGCCAAGTGGCACTGAAGAGGAAAAACTAACAGTGGCTGCAGAAAGGAACTCCAGTAATGTGCTTACACTGGTGAGCAGTCCCATCCTAGCTGCTGGTGAACAGCTGTGAACCCCAAGGCCACGGGGATTTGAAATAGTTTGATAAAGACCCTGGAAATCAGTGCACATCAATCCTTTTAATTCACAGAGCACTGCTAAGTATGCACAGCACTTCACAAAGCACGTAGAAAGGAAAATGCATGTTCGGAGGACTGCTGTGAAGGGGCAGGCACCCAGGTAGACACATCTCACAAGGTGAGACAAAACATCTGCACCTTGGCCATGGCATCTGATTCCAGTACCAGGGAAGGAGGATGACAGAGCCTTGGGATGCAGAACTAGCCACTGCACTCTTTCTGTCCATGCCTAGGGTGTGTTGGGAGGACAGTGGGACCAAAGGTACCCCTGTCAATCTGCCTGTAATCCAGGGGACCTGGTGTAGTGACACCCCTGTCCACCCCCTTGAACCTCTGGCACATTTTGGACAGGCCTGGACCAGGAGCTGCTCCTTGGATCAGAGCACACCTAGGGATGCCACTACGTGCCCCCGCTGGTGGGCCAGTAAGTAGTAGTGGCGAGTGAAGCTCTTGCTGCAGTGGGAGCACTTGAAAGGTTTCTCCCCAGTGTGGGTCCGGCGATGGTGGGTGAGAGTAGAGTTGTCACTGAAGCCAGTCCCACGCTCAGCACACTTGTAGGGCTTCTCCCCAGTGTGGGTGCGATGGTGCTGCACAAGGTGCAAGCGCTGGCTGAAACTCCTCCCGCAGTCCGGGCACAGGTGCGGCTTCTCCCCGGTGTGAACATGCCGGCGGATGACCAGCTTGGAGCTCTCCCTGCAGCACCTGCTGCAGTCAGCACACCTGTAGGGCTTCTCGCCGCTGTGGCTGCGCTGGTACTGGGCCAGCCGGGGGCTGTGCCCGAAGCTCCTCCCGCATCCCGGCAGCGGCGCGGCCGAGCCCGCGGGGATGCGCCGGTGCGGGACGAGCTCGGTGGGAGCGGCGGGCGAAGTTCCTGCCGCGCTCGGGACACACGTGCGGCCTCTCCCCGGGGTGGATGTCTGGTGGCGGGTCAGGTGGGAGCTGCGGATGAAGCTCTGCCCGCACTCGATGCAGATGTAGGGCTTCTCCCCCAGGAATGCCCGATGATGCACCACAGCATCCTTGCGCCTCCGGACGCCCCAGAGAGAAGCCTTCTCCATCCCAGTGTCTGGGGAAGGGCCACGTCCCGGTCACGGACTGTAGGAGAAGCTGCTTTCATGAAAAAGTCCCCACAGCGCTCGGCTGCCTCCAGCCCATCCCTCTGGAGATCCCTCTCACTGCCACTCGCGCTCCCATCACCTGCTGGGACACGAGGATGCTCCAGACAGTCACACCGACACGTTCACTCAGCGACCGCTCCCGCTCCTCTCCACGGCCCCGGCAGCTGCTGCGTCCTCCCACCCCGGCTCCAGGCTACAGGAGGCGGCGCCGGGACCGGCTCCATCCTCCCTCAGAGTCACCCACACGCTCCCAAGGCGCCGGGCCGGGAGGGAGGGGGCGGAGCGGGGATGCTGCGGGCAGAGGCGCACGCCCGGCCGGCCCTCCTTCCGCGAGAAACCCCTCCCGCAGCCCGGCCCGGCGGGACCAGGTTGGGCCGGCATGGCATCCGGCATCCTGCCGGGCCGGGTTGGTATCCAGGATCCAGCTGGGACGGGTTGGTATCCGGTATCCAGACGGCCCGGGTTGGTATCCCAGCTGGGCTGGGTTGGTATCCAGGATCCAGCTCCAGGCGCGGGCAGGGGGAGCCGGTCCCGCCCCGCCGCGGCTCCCGGTGTTGTTTACCTTTCCGACCCCGTCCCGCGTCCCTGCTCGACCCGGGACTGTCACAGAGGCACAGCCACCGAATCACGGAATCAGGTTAGAAAAGCCTCACGAGGTCAGCGAGTCCCATCTGTGACCGATCAACCTCCTCACCCAGCACTGAGTGCCACGTCTGGGCCTTGCTTAAACGCCTCCAGAGCCTGGGACTGCAGCGCCTCCCTGGGCAGCCCATTCCGATGTCTGATCACCTTTTTGTGAAGAATTCCACCTGATGTCCAACCTGAACCTCCCTTGGCAAAGCTTAAAGCCCTTTCCTCTCACCCTGTCACTTGTTCCCTGGAGCAGAGCCCACCCCCCACCTGGCCACAACCTCCTGGCAGGAGTTACAGAGAGCAATAAGGTCCCTCCTGAGCCTCCTTTTCTCCAGGCTGAGCCCCCCCAGCTCCCTCAGCTGCTCCTCACAGCACTTGTGCTCCAGATGCTT
>JAOXXN010000265.1:63534384-63549931 GCA_026770055.1 Myrmophylax atrothorax | reverse complement strand
TACAGCTAATAACTTTTAATTAATACAGTTAAGACTAGAAATCTTTGTATTTCTGTCTCCCTCCCTTTCACGTGACAGTTGTGCAGCTTCTTTTTCTGTGCCTGTCTCTCCTCTCTACAGTCTTTTCCCTCTGGTTACCTGGCAGTCTGTATGTCTGTCTGTGCATCCCTTTATGCTGTGGCTGGAGATGGAACTGGTAGGGCTTCCTCAACCCAACCTGGCCCTTTCCTCAGGAGAAAAAAATTCCCCCATCTCCTCAGCTTCTGCCCACAGTGTCCTCGCCCACCACTGCACTTGCTCACCTCCAGCACCACCCACAGCTGGATCGTGAAGCTTGGAGAGCCTGACAGGGGAGGTTCGGTGGGATCCCCACCCCATAACAGGACTGTCTGGATGTAACCCCAGCCAGCAGCCAAGCCCTTCACAGCCACTCTCTCACTCCCCCACCAGTGCAATCAGGGCGACAATTAGAAGGGCAAAAGCCAGAAAACTCCTGGGATGAGATAAAGACAGTTTAATGGAGAAAGGAAAAGCCACACACACAAGCAAAGCAAAACAAGGAATTGATTCACTGCTTCCCATGGCAGGCAGGTGTTCATCTCCAGGACAGCAGGGCTCCATCATGCCCAACAGTGACTTGGGGTGACAAACACCATGACTCCAAACACCCTCTTCCTTCTTCTTACCCCTTCTTTATATACTTCATATACATTGTATATTTTATGTACTTTCATGATACCATATGGTCTGGAATATCCCTTTGGTCAGTTGGAGTCACCTCTCCCAGCTGTGTCTCCTTCCAACCTCCCATGCATTCCCAACTTCCTTGCCAGTGTGACAGTAAAAAAACCATCAAAGGCCTCAGCTCTGTAAGTCCTGCCCAGCAATATAAAAAAAATCTCTATATTATCACCTCTGTGTTCAGCACAGACCCAAAACACAGCCCCATGGCAGCCACTGTGAAGAAAATCAACTCCATCCCAGCCCAAACCAGCACAGTGACTCAGGCCACTGTCACAGTTCTCTGCTGCATCCCACTTTATCTCCCCAGAAGGAGGCTAATTTCCATTATCTCTGCTTTGCCCCCATGTTTTTCACCCCTCTCCATCCCCCTGTGTGGTTAAAAATTATGAAGGTTGGGAGGGATCCATCAGCAGGGGGTGGGGGCTGCTTTGGAGGGCACCATCCTCTCTTGTGGCAGAGGAAGGGTTTGTGTTTGGCACATGGAGCTGTCAGGAGCAGCTTCCCCAAGATGGACATGAGGGTAAAAGGGGGAGGATGAGGGAGAAAAGGAGCTGTGTGGGGAAATGAGAGGACTTGGCACTCCCTGGGAGTTTAATCCATGCTCCAAATGTTGAGTACGATGTGTTCTTTTCAGCGTTGTAGATGACATCGGGCTGGCAGTGAGAGCTGAAACATCAGAGGGTATGACTGGAATGTGGAATGACCTTGATGGATTGGGAAGAATGCCCTGAAGACCTTGGAGATAATTCACTACAGGCATGCTCAGGCTGGGTGCTGAGGTGGAAGTAATGAGCTGTAGAGCCCCAGGAGGGGGCCAAAGGAGACCTTGGGGTGGCTCACAGGGTGGTGAGAGTATGTGACCAAGCTGGAAAGGGAGTGTGGTGGAAGGAGGGGAGAAAAAACAAACCTGGAAAGGGGATCACAAGTGTTTGGTGAGTCAGGATAACCTGAACTGAACTGAAGCTGGCTGCTGTGCTTAGCTTTCATCTTCTTTTCAACATATTGTCATGAGCTTTGCTGTGAAGATGATGGAGTGGTAGATAAACTGAACACAAAATCCCTTTGTGGGTGTTGTTGCATCATGGATCAGCTTGTATCATAAAACTCAGTTTCACTGGGGTCTGTTAACTCTCATAGTAAAAAAATCTGACCTGATTTACAAAACACAAACAAATTTTGCCCTCACAGCAAAAGACAATTTTAAGCCTCTGATGTCTTTTTCCATGGCAATGTAATTAAAAATCTAAATCAAAATCCCAACAAATAAGAAACCAATGCAAGATTAGAACGTATTTTTCAAGGTGGAATACTGGGAATGTATGGCTCAGATGACCCAGGAGCAGACATTTGACCAGCTCATCAAATTAGACATAAATAGGTGTATTTTTCTGTAGTGCTGCTGCCTGTCTAGTCTTACCCATGTGGATGTCTACTGGGCCCCAAAATTGGCTTGTGGGGTTTGCCTGTGGAGCTCCCCATCAGAGGTTTCAGCCCTATCTATGGAAAGCCACTCCTGCACTGGGATGAGTAGCTTTGAGTGCTTTTGTAGCTGGGAACTGTGGTATTTGGGATGTGGCACACTGGCTACTCCCCAGACCACAGTTTGCTGATAGGGAATGGGGTCACAAATAAAATGTGTTGCACATCCTGCACAGCTCCCTGGAGGTTCCTCATTCCTGCTGCTGAGGCGGGGACCTGGCTTTATAGGACCCTAAAAAGTCAGAGGGTGAGGGCTTGGAGTGGCTCCAGTAGCAGAGCCAAGGGACTGGAGGTTGCCTCTTTTTCTGATCCCTCCCTGTGGCACTGCAGCTATGAAGGGATCTGTGCCTGAAGGAGAATCACACATTTTCCAGCTCCCTTTCCTTCTCTCAGTCAGCTTAGGTGGAGTAACACCATCCAGTTCTGGGAGGAGTCGTTCAGATGTGTCTGGGACACAGTGATGCCCAAAATTACAAATTGTCCTGTCCTCTGGCTTGCTTATAAATGAGTTGGCTTTCATTTGAAAGCCTTATAGCTGGGTTAGGGCTGTGCCAAGCCAAGCCTAGGACTTCCTGCCAAGGGGGCTGAGGGCTCTTTTAGCACTGGATGGTACAGCCAGAACCACACAGCAGGGTGGCCCTGCCCTGTGTGGGAGCAGAGCTTTGCTTACCCCTCTGCCACACTTGGGCAGGCTCATGTGAAGGATCAGCAGGGTGACTGGGGTGCAGCAAAACTGTGTGTGGAGGTGCTGTGGGTGAGTGGCTTCCCACATGAGTCATTGCTCTGCAAACCCCCCAGAACTTCAAGGGTTTTGTTTAGGACACCTTCTCACAAGAGTCAGAGCTAGAAAGAGGTCTGTTGTCTGGCTGGGGTGATAAACTGGCATGAAGTCAGTTTGTGTTACTTAACTTTAATTATAAAAGGAACTGTAAGTCATAAGTAATATGGCTATGTATATCTGCTTTCTTTCACTAGAGCAGATGAAAAATTGGTTGATTTCTGTTTACTTTCTAATTTATTGTATTTGGCCCAGCTTTAGTCATTGTTCTCCTGACCTGCAGTGCCAAATCCCTGACTTAGGCTTCACTTGCCTTTTCCAGCTAATCTACCTTACCAGTCTGTTCACCGCTGAATTTGCCCTCGATGACTTAGTCTTTCTTAATACTTTTTGTTTCCATATCCTGCGTGGCAGCCCTTTACTTATCAACAAAGCTTTCCCAGAGGTATTAAGAGGTAGAAAACTTTCTAAAGACCTCCACAAGCAACTGACATTTTTATTTTCTCAGGCCAATTGTCACATCAGTCTCTGCTGGAAGGGGAGTAACAAAATGTGCTAAAATGATCAATAATCATGGATTGTGAAGACAGGACTGATTCAATTTCCCCTTAAACTCAGTGTTGCATAAACATAGTTATTGTTGGATAAATTACTGCTGTTCACACTTTCAAGTAACCAGATTTTATTTATTACTCTACAATTACAAACTCTGTTTTTTTCTGTCTATAATTGTCAATTTTTCTTTGGGTCCTCAAGTTCCAAGATGCCTCCATTTTTGAGAGCCTGAGGCAAAGAGGAAGAGTAAGGTACATTTAAATCCACCTTCCTTTCTTTGCAAGATTGTGCCACACTATAGCTTTCTATTACTTCTTTTTTTTTTTTTTTTTTTTTTTTTTTAATGTAAGTGGCAGAGGCACTGGGTTACTTGCCTGTTCTTTAGGGGCTTTTCAGTACAGCAAATACTGTCAGAAATAGTGGGAAAGGACCTGCATATAACTAGCAAAACCTTTGGTTTTTGTACCTCAAATCTTGCCTGTTTACTGATCTAAATACAGGTACAACCTCTTTCTACAAATACTTTTGCTGGCATTTTCACCAGCACTGATTTCTCTATCCAATTTATGTACATTTAGTCCAGTTAATTATCTTTCACTTCTGCAGCAGCTTTCCCCAGGTACCTGCCTGAGCCAGTGGTACTCAAGGTTTTGTGCTCTCCAGAGTGGTTTTGAGCTCAAGCAGCAAAATTGGAGAGGAGGAGCTTGTGGTGAGAATTAAATCAGAAATACAGAAGTCAGGGCACGAGCTGAGGTGGGAATTTCTGTTGAACCCCCCTGCAAAGCTCTCTGCATACCTTGTTCAGGGAAAATTGGGACAGGGTGGATTTTGTTGAGTGGTGACTTCAAGAGTGACTTTCTCCCCTGACCCTGAATGGAGTTGTGTGTGCAGATCGAGCTCTGTGTACCTGTGTCCCTGCAGTCCCTGTCAGTGGACAGCAGAGAAGGATCTTTTTTTGCTCTCTCCTCTTCCTCAGTGGTACCTGAACACATTATCAGGACACAGACAAGACCAGAAGGATGTAGAATAAGGGTGTTAAGGTGATTTGGGGCAAAAACCTCTTGCATCTTGTTTTCTACGGAAATCACTACCAGTTGGTTTTTCAAAGGCAGCTTCAGGGCTATTACCTTGATCTCCTTTTGCCTAATCTTCACTCTGGGTCCTTTTTACAGAAGATGCAATTCTTTACTGGGTACTTTTGACATGGCTTTTCCATCTGGGTCTGGGTGAAGCTTATGTGGTTGGCAGTGCAGTGTGTGCTGTTTCCCTGGAGGAACAAGTCATCTCTGAGACTGCAGTGCAGGAATTGTATCCTCGGGGCACTTCTGGCAAGAGGAGTAGATGACTCTGGATGGGATTTGGGTTAATTCAACTTCCTTGGCTGTGGTATCCCATTCCATAGGTAGGATGTGAGTGCTGGAGTCCAGGAATCTAATTTATCACTGTGCCACAGCACTTTTCAGAGTCAAATAATCCTGATGCAGGTAGATACGAAGTGGGACCTGTGGGGTCAGTTCTTAATGAACATCAGTAACTTCTGGTTGTCCTTAGCTGAGGGAGATGGGGAAAGTTGAAAATCAGCTGGGATCCCTTCCCTTGAGACCTGGTGCTTATTGTGTCACGTAGCCTGTGGTGTATCAGCCAAGGATTGCCTGTCCTACAATCACATAATTTTCCTCCTCCCTATATTTGCTTCCCTTAAAAAATGAACAGTAATGCAATTTCCCTAGTTTATTTAATTGATTATTTGGCTTGATAATACTGTGCAATCAGAATGTCAGAAGAAAAGCTTTAAAGTCTGCATATTGACCTTTAAGTCTGTACTTTAGAAAGAATTTGAACTTTCTCCCTGATGGTTTTAATTCATTGATGCATCTTAATGGAAAATTGATTTTTTTCCCTCTCCCTAAAGATCACATTTACATATAAAAAATTGGAAAATGGTATTTTAAGAAAAGATTTGCTAACAAAATGGAAATTATGTCTTTGATGTATGCTCTGGGTTTGAGGATTTGAAATAATGTCATTAAGGAAAGACTCTTGATAATGCTGTGTCTTTTCCTCTCCCTGAAGTCTTCCTAAAGGAAGTGAGAGATGATTACTAGACATTATCTACTCTTGTTTAACAGAAAACCAACATCATGAGGTGTCGCCTCTATCCTTAATTTTTGAAACTAGTAGGGCTGAAAGGGCTTATCCTCTGTTTGTTCTCCAAAAACAAACAAAACCCAGAAACCAAGAAAGAAAAAGCCCTCAACATCCTTCTCTTTTCTTACTGCACATGGACTCGTAGGGTACATCTCGCAATGCCTAGAGCAAGCCTGGCAAAATGCTGTTCTGCTGGAAGAGCATCAGTACAGAGTCAATACCAAAATGCCACTAAGGGCACTGTTGATTTGAAAAAAAATAATGAAAAAATATTTCTTTCTAATCTGGATGGCATGAGGCAGATTTGGTTTGTGGTGCTCAGTTCTGTCAAGCAAGACTGGAATAAGGTGGTGGTGGCCATAGTAGTTGCAGGAAGCTCATGCAAAGGTTGAGACAGTCACTTCTTTTCTCAAGTCCTTTGGTGAAAACTGGGGCAGCTCCTCTCTTCTTTCTCTCCTTATCCCTACTTTTGCATCAGTTGTGGACGCCCCATCCTTGTAATTGTTCAAGGACAAATTGGATGGGGCTCTGAGCAACCTGGGCTAGTGGAAGGTGTCCCTGCCCACAGCAGGAGTGTTAGAATGAGATGGTCTTTAAGGTCCTTTCCAACCCAAACTGTTCCATGTTTTTATTATTAAACAAGCCAGTTTCCTTCTGATCTTGGCCCAAAACCACCCCAGGGTCTCTCTGGATCCTCCTCTCTTAACCCCTTATCTCTGATACAAAAGATGTTCTTATGATGGAGGAACTAACCAAACATTCTGAGAGATGTGTGTGGGGTGGGGAAAAAACAGATTATGAGGAGAGAGGAAATTTGGGAGCTGCATGACTTCTATAAGTAGGCAAAAAATGTGAAGTTGGGGTTGCAGAAGTATTGCTGGGGCTGGGGACAACAGAATGCGTACAAAGAGGTGCCTCTGAGGAATGTAAGTGTAGATTTGGCCCCCATGGTGGTGTGAGTCAAGTTCTCTTGCCTGCAGCAATGAACATAAACACATACATGCCTGTATAATTTTATCTATCTATCTATCTATCTATCTATCTATCTATCTATCTATCTATCTATCTATCTATCTATCTATCCATCCAACATATTTGTTCACAGGGAGGCAAAAACACATTGGAAAGAGATCACAATGAATATTTGCCAGAACTCTTCATGCTGTATGTTCCCCAAGACCACTTCTACCCCAGTATTTAGGAGAAACTGGCCAATTAGTGACGAGTAACAGGTTGCCTGCAGGATTGTTTGCGTGGCAGGAGGGAGGACCTCCCATCCAGAATTATTCATATGTGCTAAATGCCACCTACATCTTCAGGCCTTTTTTTTTCAGAATTGCTCTAGTTGTTCCTTGTTTAGGTTTCACCAAGATCTCAGTTTTTCAATTAAAAAATGCTTTTGGAGAAATTTAAAGGAAAATGTGTTTGTGATTTGGTAAAATTAGTTGAAGACAAAAAACTTGCTACAAGTATGATTTTTGGAAGGCAGCTGGTAAAATGGTTTCTGACTCTTGACAATAACATTTTTATCAGTAATACATGATGAAAATATTTCATAGTGTGCTTTTTGATAAAAAATTGTTTCAAAAAGTAACACATTTGTAAATTAAAAAAAAAAAAAATGCTTTTTTTCCTGAATAGTGTTGGACAGAAAAATACAAGTCCATCCACTACTACCTCTAAGTCTTGTTCCCCTCCTTGGATTTGAACATTTTTGAAATGCATTTTTACCCGTCTTCCAAAATTTTTTGTGTTTGTACCAGTGTGTGTGTGCACTCCTATGTTCATCCATGGATGTGTAAATGCCAAGTATTTTGATCAACTGGACTTCTGAGGGATGTGCCTTTATCTTTGTCAGCAGATACACTGACAGCACCTGAACTCAGAGCTTGGGACAGTGTCTTTGCTGTGCATGGCTGGTGATTTTTGTCTATTGAATTTAACCAACTGTGAAGATTTTCTTTCAGCAAGTTGGATTTATTTTTTTCCTGCCTGGAAGAGGTACGAACTGTTCTACTTGTCAAACAACTTTCTAATTAGTCCTGCTATTTGTCAAGGTGATTTCATTATCTTACTTTGCTTCTGAATGGCCTTGAAGACATGATTTGAAGTACAGGGAATTGTTTGCCATAGACTCAGAATGTTCTAGGCAATACAGAGCATTGCCAGATTAAGAGTTTCCCCAAGAGCCTGAAGTATTATCGTGTACACTTCTTGGAAACAAAAATAAACCACGATTATTTTCCATCCCCTGCACTTGGCTATGCAAAAAGTCTGGTGGAGTCTTGAAATTTACAGGATTCATTTATAAGTGCATGTAGTGACAGAACAAGGGGGAATGGCTTCAAACTGACAGAGAGCAGGGTTAGATTGGATATTAGGAAGAAATTCTTCTCTGTGAGGGTGGGGAGGCCCTGGCACAGGTTTCCCAGAGAAGCTGTGACTGCCCCATCCCTGGAAGTGTCCAAGGCCAAGCTGGATGGGGCTCTAAGCCATGTGGGCTAGTAGAAGATGTCCCTGCCCATGGCAGGGGATGAAATGAGATGATCTGTAATGTCCCTTTCAATCCAAACCATTCTATGAAATAAAACAGGACCATATTTCTCTGGACCTAAAAGGTGCTCTTTATACCAAAAGAGAATTATGTGTGTAAATTGGAGTCCTTACCTTGTAAAACTAAGAATTTGGGGTAATACACTCAAGCACAAATGGTATGTTGTTCAAGGACACTGGTTGGGTTACTCCCAATTTGTCTTTGCTGCAGACCTGTCCTGATCACTGTCTGCAGGACATTCCTCAGAGATGGACCCTTACAGGTCCCACCTGGTTAAAGTCTCACTGTCACAACTTTTAAAATTTGGGGTTGCCCCTCTCCTTGCTCGTGGTGCAGCTGCCTGTAGGTGGGGCTGCTGTTCCATCGACAGATGTGGACAGATGTGAACAGATGTGCTGGAGATGCAGCCTCTGCTCAGCCGCAGTGACCATCTCCTTTTCAGCAACTTAAGCACTGCGAAGTGACCATAGTTTTAAAATATTTTGTTTTATTAAATGTTTCAAATAACATAAACATCATATTAAGAGTTTTATGGCTGAGGTTCACGTAATTTGTGATTTAATAATTTTATCTGATTTGAGAGCTCAAAAGGTTACGGCTTAACATTAGAAACTTTTTAATTAAGATTTATAACAGTAAGTTGTCTCATAGCTAACAAGAAAACAGAAATAGCAGATAGAACTGTAGAAACTTTAGACAGTGGGAGAGTACATATTTTACTATAAACTGGGGTCTGCCAAGATTATGTAAGGACAAGAAACCTGTTGTAAGTGGTTTCATGTCAATCTGAAAAAACAATTCCATTTAGAGTTGGCTTTTAAGCAATAGAGAAAAGTGGGGTAGGACATCTTTAATTATTCCCCAAATATGCTTATGCTTTATTTGTTGGATTTTAATTCTCTTAAGTCTATACCACCTTCATACCAGTATTTAGCACCATGTAATGGGATATTCACCACTTGGCTTCTGGGGAATGTGCAGTATGTTGTTTACTCTGTGCTAGAATAAAGGGTCCAATTGTACTAAAAGTTCATCCTTGCCTTCAGCAGTAGGACGTCAATGCTGGAAGAGCAACAGCATGCTTTTGACCATGAAGCTGTAGCTTATTTACAAACAAAAGGTTGCCCCCCTCCCTCTTTTCCCAGTTGCTTATTCATGGTAATGAATTGGTTAACAGTACTACAGGCCTGGTTTCCTTTATGCTGGAAACTGGGCTATGCTTTAATCACTTCATCCTAAATTGAAGTGGAACAGTGCACACCAAACGAGCACAGCCTTGCATTTCAGTATAAGCTCCACAACTTACCATCTCAGTATGTTGCCTGGTGCTGAAATCAGAAGCTATAAACACAGGTATATATAATCATGTTTTCTTACAAAAAATTTCTTGAGGAGGTGGGATATGGACCAACAACTTGTAATTACCAGTAGGTCTGTTACCCTGCATCTCTACCAAGAAACAATTGCATTTTCTTAACAAAGTTGTTGGAATAGACGAGTGTGGAGGGGTGAGAAATTTTATTATTTTGTTAACAGACATGCTGGAGGTTGGTTGTCAGTCAAAAGGCAGTTTAAACAGGGATTAATTTCAGGGATTTGCTGTGTTTTTTTTTGTTATCGCAATTTAATTAAAAAAACAAAAGTACTTGTTAATTGCAAGCTTCTGCCCATTGCTGCTTGACAGTGAAATGGTATTCAGTGTTTCACTGCTTTGGCACAGCAGTTCCCAGCTGTAGTCCACAGACCAGTGTGTGTACAGAGTATTAACAAAACACAAGCACACTGGGTGTTCCGCAGTGCTCTGTGTGATTTCTGCAGCTTCTGACACTGTGAGAGGGCAGAACCCCTGCAAGTTCACAGGGTACAAGCAAATAATCCCACTCTGCTGCCTTGTGGCAAGTGTTTTCTTCTGTGACTGCCAGCATTGCTCTTTATGCTGTCTGTAGGTAGCTGGGCAAAGCACAGAGGAGCCTTTTAGTTTGGATGTTCTACTACAAGAAACCAAACTGGTACACTCCTTGGGGTAGAGTCCTCTGAGTCTGGCAGCTCATAGTTCTCCGACCTCTTGAGTGTCCCTTGCCTTGCAGAGGTGGATGTTCTGTGCCTAGCAATGCTCTCCTATTCCTCTCTCCTCCCCACAGCACTGACCAGGCTACCAATGGAAAAACAACCAACCAACAAGGCTTGAGACCTGCTCCCCAGTGTTAAAGGCTCCAGCCTCCAGCCATGAGCACTATACCACTATACCCCAGCCATGAGTTGTGTTAATCTGTGCATGGTCACCACAGGATGTCTGATTTGACTTAGTAACAGCTGTATTTGGCTTTTCTTTTGTCAAAAGCTTGTGAGTGTACATGAAAGAGCAAGAGAGACTAGAGAAGAAGTGTCTGCCACTCCCACTCGGTGCTTTAGGTATTTTCCCCAGAGCATGCACAAATCCACTGAGGAGCACAAAGTAAACCATCAAAAGAAAGTCACTGCTTGGGGTGAGACCAAGTTCTTGTGTCAGGCCCAGCTCTCTGTGATGACAGTCACAACTGGAACCCAAAGGCCATCGCCACACGCCACTGAGGTTTTCTGAAATACTTCTGTGGTTCCATCACCTGGAAACATCTCAAGCCACAAGAAAATGGATTAGAGATTCAGGTTTCCCTGCGTGTTATGTCTGTGTTAGACAAGCTAACAGCTTGATCCACCCCAGGCAAGGCCAGAGCTCTGGAGCCAGCTGCTGGCAGAGCTGTGTGGGCTGTGAAAGGTCTCCAGAAGAGCAAACACCATCTGCAACAGCTACGTTTTTCCAACATCATGAGCAGCTCCTGCTGTTTTTTGAGGGCTGAGCAGTAGATTTGCTGTGGCTGTTACCTCAGTAAAACGCTGAAGAGCCCTAAAATTATCACACCAACGTTGTTCTGAGTGAAACCTGAAGCATCTTTTTGCATGTCCAGAAAACAGGTCTGGATGTGCTCAGGTGAGCAAAGATACACCTGAGACTTGTTGGAACAATACAACCTGTGCAAACAGCTGTGAACGCCTACAGGGATATTGTGAGGAATGCACGGCATGGCTAGGGAAGGGAAGGTGGGACACTTGGCACTTAGTAGAGCTCACTGATGTAGGTGTAGCAGCTCTGCACCTTTGACTTTTCTGTGAGACCCAAGTTTCTGTCTGTCAGAAGATTTATGACACCCTGCACTGTTGCTTCTGTTTGTACATCAGGCAGGCACTTGGAAAAGACTTTTAGGATACGAGTTAAAACTTATTTCCTAATTTTTGAATGGATGTTTGTTTCAAAGTCACCTACAGTTTCTGCCTGCTTTGTTTTTTGGCCTTTCAGATGAGAAGACTGTAAGGTGCCTCATGACTTGATTATGTAGTTGAGGGAATTCAGCCTTTCAGGAGGAATCCCTACAGCAACCTGCCTAGCCCCATCAAGGTAGTGAAGTATAATACCACTAACCTTCACTTACACTGCTATGGCAGCACTGGACATGAAATGTCTGGTCCCCAACACCCGAATCCACAGGTTTCTGAGGCAGTGACACCTTGTACAGAATGCCCTGAAGCTTTCTGCAGGTGGAAAACACACAGCTAAAAACTAGCACCAATTTCCTTTCAAAAGTACATTTTCCAAGCAAGAGTTTAAGAAATTTGCATCTTTGCAAACTGGTTGCTTAATCACAGATCACATGTAATGTGTGAAGAACACAGAGATCTGTGGTAGGCAATGCCAGAGCCCTGTCATTCTGGACACCATGTTTCTCGACCAGGTTCTGCTGCAGCTATCCCTTGGGAATTGCTTGCAATTAGACCTCTGGGGAAGATTAATTCCTTGCACCTTTAGAAAGACTTCTGAACTACCTTGAAGGCCTAGGATATAAATATACTGTCATCATAACTCACTCTTGCCTTCCCTGCCAAAAACAAGTATAATTTTCGAAGAATGCCAACTTTGTAAATACTCTGCTATTCTCAGCTCGCAAAAGAGCAACTGTGCCACTTTGTTGTGATGTAGCATTAGTTTTTCAGACAGCCAGCACGACACAAGACTAGAGAAACTGGGTGCTGCATTGTTTCAAAAACCAGCTGCTTTGAAGTCTGATAATCTCAGAGTGCTTATTCAGTGTTAGCCGAATAAAAAATACCTCAGTATTAGACTTGACTCTGAAAATCTGACAGCAAGATAAATTTGCTGCTGTTGCACTAAGGCTGTTGTTGCACCAGGTATTTTGAAGAAAGCTCTTTCTCTGTGCCCCCACAGGAATTCATACTTCATTATGTGCCAGAGCATTAGGAAGTTCCTTGGGTTCCTTTTTAAATTGCAATTTAGGACAACTTCACAGTGCATGACTGTTAATACAGAGGAGTCATAGAACCACAGGGTCATTTAGGTTGGACCTTTAAGATAATTGAGTCTCAAAAGTCAACTTACTCTCAACAAAAACAAGCTTCAGACTTTCTAATGCCTACTGACGGGAGTGGCAGGAGAACTGGCCTGACGGTGTTTCCTCCATGCATGTCCTTACACTTTCTTTGCCAGTGGGAGTGATCAATTGTAAAGTGATTTAACTGTAATGAAAGCATGAACAGGCTGGTTTTGAGTTACAGGGAGAGAGGATTTCTGCAGACAAATCCAAAGGGGAAAAAAAAAGACCTATTCCTCAAAAATAATAGAGTTTCTGAATTCTTCTTCAATCTCGTAGGAAGTCTCCTCTTCATCCTCAGAGTTAATACAGCATTTTCAAGATCCCAAAAATGTTCTGAGCAAATGTGATAAATGCAAGACCAGGATTTTTTAATAGACTGAAACCTTAACCAGAGAGAAAGAGAGACCTCTCTGTAAGAAAGCAGCTTGTGAGTGGAGTTACCACAGGTGCATGAATTCTATATGTCTTCAGTTATGGCTTGAAAGCATCTGTCCTCAGTAGCAGTGTAAGACAAGATCTGAAAACTGTTCACTGGCCTAGTGTAACTCATCTTTTCCCCCCTCTCTAAATTTTGAAAAACCAAAACCGTAAAATCTTGCTTTTTCAATAAGGTACCATTTCAATGAATGAGAATGAAGAAACAGCCTCTTCAGGAAGACCTCTTACAGGTTAATTTCCTTGGCTGGGTCTTCTCTTGATGCCATCCTTTTCTGCCAAGGTTGTATACTTGAAATTTGCCTCTTTTGAGGAAGAAGATGGGATTAAGATAGCCTAGGTAGTGGTGCATGGGAAGATAATGACTTTGGTTAATCCTTACTCTTGCACATCAAACTCTAGATGAAGGGTTCCAGCTTGACCTGTTCCTAAAGCTTCAGTTATGGCTTTAAAAATTGGCCTGGTCCTATGGAAGAAAGACCACCATGTATTAAAGCATTAGTAAAATTAAAAAGGTGAACATATAACAGTGCACAATAAATGCCAGCTGCTGTTGGAGGAGTGGATTTTTCTGCTACTGTCAGACCCCGATGCCCACAGTCGCTGCTTAGAGGAGATGGAGGTCCTTCTGGAAGAGGCTGGTTGCTGATGGATGGCTTCAGTGCCGGAGGGTGCTGGATGCCCTGAAGTAGGAAAGGAACTTGTAGCAGAGGCTCACCACAAAGTACCAGATGTTCCGAGCCATCTGTGACCTGGCGATGAAGATGCGCCAGATGATCACGAGGAGGGTGGTGTTGAACGCATATCGGATGTTCCTCAGCCTGGGAAAGACAAAGAGGCACCTTATGGAGAAAGGTATAAACAGCAAGAACTTACCAGCTTGCCTCACTTCCTGCAGGTAATTTTGGAAGAAATCCTACTTACAACTTTTATCCTCTCCTGTCTTAGTGAAGACACTATGCCTAAGATGGCCCTGCCATCTTGCCAAGGACTGTGCTGAAGTCAGAATATAGAGCATAGTTAATGGGACAGGTGGAATACCTGAACTGGAGTTCTCTCTTTTTCTGTGTACTCTCATTTAAACTAGAATAAAGTCATACTGAGAGGTTTTTCTTTATGACAGTCTGTGTCCAATATCTTCTGCTTTGGTTTGTTATATTAGCTGTTTTTCACTTTGCAGGATTGGTGCCAGGCTAGAGGACCTTTATAGGAGCTGGTGAATAAGATTCTCTTATTTGGATGAAACCTTGGCTTTAGTACTGTGAAATTACTCAATAATCATAAATGGTCTTCACTTTTGCAGTACTTCGGCAATGGGATTGGTTTTGGGGAGGAGAAGCACTTTACAGCATCTATTTCAATGGTATCATTGACTTTTTAAGATGCTGATAATTTTGTCTTCTTTGTGTTGAGCAAAAGTTTCTGCAGTTCTCCGATTCTCACTTTCCCAGTGCTTAACCAAGGGAAAAGCCCTTCATACCTGAGTCCTTGAGACTGGTGCAATTTTTGTAAGAATCCCTGTTTGTTTTTTTTTTTTAGGTAAACGTTATCACTGCACTATACCACACTGCCGGCTTGGACTATGAGGCAGTGGGTAGTCTGTTACTGAGGTTTTTATAAATCTTCAGAAAATGATCCACAAATGATGATCTTGTTTAGGATTCCTGGCTATGGCAAACTATTCTATTATTCTATGTTTGTAAATACTGGCAAACTGCTGCCTAAGAAATAAGCTATTTAGCTTCACATGATTCAAGAATAGTAATTACTGCAATGTAACTAGAATTATTTTCCTCAAATGCCATTCAGGGCAGCCAGGAGGTGCCATCCTTGTCACTGGGTAGGACTTACTTCCGTAAATGTTGCTTTGCTGCTGGAATTCCAGCCATGTCCTCATTTAGCAAGTACTTCTTAGTCCCTATGCAGTAGCTCTCAATGTATTCTGACCAGTGCAGCTGACGAACATCGAAGTTGTATAACTGGGATTTAAAGACAAAGAGCAAAAGTTAAACACCAGAGTTCAAAACAAGTTCTCTTTAAGCCTTAATTCTTCATTGACCTCTGCTGCTGACAAGGCCCTCTCTCTGAAATTCTCCAAGTCACCAAGTTTTCAAGAAGACATGGGCACTGGATTCCTTAGCTGTCGATTAATGTCTTACTCAGACAGGAATTTGGGCAAAGCAAGCGGAAATGTAGCGTTAGCTGGCAGAAAATAAAGATGTTTATCTTTCAGGTAGCAATTTTTCAGTTTTCAGATACAATCAGAGAAAAACAGAATGTTTTGGGTTGGAAGGGACTTTAAAGATCATCTCATTCCACCCCTGCCATGGACAGGGACACCTTCCACTAGACTAGATTGCTCAGAGCCCCATCCAACCTGGCCTTGGACACTTCCAGGGATGGGGCAGCCACAGCTTCTCTGGGCAACCT
>JAOXXN010000265.1:63507412-63522704 GCA_026770055.1 Myrmophylax atrothorax | reverse complement strand
TGGAAGTGTCCAAGGCCAGGTTGGATGGGGCTCTGAGCAACCTGGGCTAGTGGAAGGTGTCCCTGCCCATGGCAGGGAGTGGAACAAGATCTTCCAATGCTCAACATTTTATGACAGATTCTGCAAATTATTTAAAAGGACAAGAACCCAAAACCCAGAAACTCCAGCAATGAGACAAAATGTCCTGTTAGGCTTACGCAGAGCAGCTTCTCATGGATTTAAAGGGGGTGGTTCTCTGTTCCTTTTTTCAACCACTTTAAAATCTCAGAGCAGCCAAGCATGCTTTTCACCGGGTTGTTCCATGGTAATATCCACAATGAAAGCTGAACAGAGGTTTTCCTGAGCTGAATGCTCAGCACCAGGAGCTTTTCCTCACTGAACCCTCACTGACTGCAGCTGGGCCTCCCACACACATTGGAATGGCAGACACTGAATGCCACCTAAATACTAGAAACCACTTTTTCAAAGCCTGCCTGAGGAATCCTATTGATGTTTGACACTGTGGGGAACACAATATTCTGGATTTAAGTTAGACCTTACCCATTTCTCCCCAGAAGAAAGGGTTGATTCCACCTATTGTGCAGTTGTACACCAACATGTTTTTTGGTCTGGAAAAGAGAAAGAAGTATTATTTTAAGATGTGAAGAAAAGCATCCAAAGCTTTATTAATGGAGCGTTAAATTTAAGGGTCCAAGAAACAGTGACCATCAGCTCATAAAAAAAAGCAGAAGAGGACATCTGTCATTCTGGAATCACAGAATGGTTTGGCTGGGAGGGACTTTAAAGATCATCTCATCCCAGCTGCCTGCTGTAGGCAGGGACAATGCCTCTAAACCTGGTGGCTCAGAGCCCCAAAACCCTCTTGGCTGTGAGCAGGATTCAAACATGCTTAGAGAATCCCTACTGGATGTTGAGTCCAATGCCTTCACCCCTTGGCCATCACAGATGAAAATACCGTGTAAAATATGAAGTTGTTGCAAGATTCAGTCAGATTCTGGAAAGCATATGAAGTTTATAAAGAGAGATGGAGTTTAAGAAACCCACCTATCATACAAAACTATAAAACTTATAAGGAAAGTATGCACACTGACAAATTCCTGATTTGTAAAAAAAACTAGTTACTCTGAGTTTATAGTAAATAATTGGCCCAAGGCAACCTCAGGGACACACTGTGTATTTTGCAATCATTTACTTAATGGATATGATTTGAGCCACTTTTAAACTGCCTTTGCTAAGGTAGTGATTACAAAATCAATCAATTTCAGCAAAATTCTCATTTTCATACCCAGTAAAGTTTGTGTTTGGGGGCATGGAACTAAACATATATCATACTGGCTTTATTTCTTCCCTCAACACAAGGCAAGAATTAGTCAAACAGTTCTCTTGATCTAAGCCTGCCCTGCCAAGGGTGCAAGTGATGACACCAATACAGCATTTGTCTTCTTGTACACTTGAAAAATGCATTTGGATACTGCACAGTTTTGATTGTGCTTTTCTTAGTAACATTTTGAAATTAAGACATTTGCCTCTATGTTAATCATTCTCACTAACCCTTAGCAGACTCTTAGGGATGGTTGGGCCTGACTGATGTGTTAGGCTCTGAGTCTGTGTCCTTAAATGTGAGAAACTGCACTATGGAAATCAATATGGCAACTCAGTAAGGACTAAATCTGGCACATTGAGAAAACTCACCTCATGCTGAGCTACACACAGAGCCTGATGGAAAGTGCCCTGAAATGAAAGCACAAACTGCCACTTCTCGAGTGGGTCAGGCCCACTAAACACCCCTCAGGAGGATTTCTCCATTTTCCCAGCTTCCAGTGAAGGATCCCTCCCTGTTGATTTTTTTCCATTCTTCATACTCCAGCTGAGTCAGTGACCTTGGTGGACTGTGGAGCTTTGTAGTGCTTTTACACTGTGCAGATTGCGATTCTCTGCTAAGTTTTAGAATCTAATTTCTGTTGGTAATGTCACCTGCCCTCAAGGATACCGACTTTCCAATTAAATGACTTGAAAAAAAAATTCAAACCACACATGCTATTCTTCAAGACAGCACCTAAACCTGAAACTCTCTCAGAGAAATCAAATTTACAGGATGCTCAGGCTCAATTTTTGTACACAGATTGCTAACCTTGGGGTTGTGCCCAAAGCTTTAAATCAAATTCTGCAATTGCTCCTTTAGCCTGATAATTGTGTGGGAACCAGATTAAAACCATACATCTTTCACCAGCGAGAACTTAGAAAAACAACACTTCTCCAACCATGGCTAGAGCCAGGAAGTCTCCCTGTGTGCTGAGGTCCAGTCCATCAGCACATGATCATCTCCTTTTCCAGCTCTATGGACAGGCAGTTGCCTCCTTTATCTGGAGGCTCTCTGGTGTGCATGGAGGGAGAAGCTGTGTTTATTTTCCCCAAGGGGAAGCTCTGTTTATTTTTCCCAGACCATGCTGCTTTGTCTGTTGCTGATGGAAGGGGACAAAACAGCGACAAAAATAAATCTGAACTGCTGGTGAGCTGCCCTTCAAGGTCCTTTTAGGATGCCTGTATTTAGCTTAATTTAGCTTCTTTTCTACCCTCAGCTCAGAGGGCTTACTGTGTCTTTCAAAGTACTTCTGCCTTTTAGTTGCCTGGTACTGATTTTGCAGAGTTGCATAAACCTCCAGAATAATTCATGTGGTTTACTCTGTAGCACTTCCTACCTAATGATTTAAGGTCAGGCCACAATTTCACAGGAAAACACCTTAAAGCCTTACTGTCACTTATACATACCCTTCTCAACAATGCAAAGGAGGGAGATTTTTTTTAGATCACATAACCTGTATCATGCAAGTCCAGAATATATTTATATTGTGCAGTGTTTTCCAAGGAAACATGCAGAGTATTTTTACCAAGAAAACTCTAGAAGACATTTGGAAAGCGACTCAACGGGAAAGGAGACCCAAAAACAGCTGCTGCAAAGCTCTTGGCCTTAAGAAAAGAGACTTCTGAGAGACAGATGTGTCAGCTAAGCCTAGATTGTACCAAGAAACAGGTCTCATCTGTAGCTTTAGAGATTTCCTAACTCTAAAACCTGTCTTTACTCTTCCTGCACTCTTAGTCCTGGTCAACCCAGGGGAGAAAATGGGACCCAGAAAACAAATCAACCAGCTACTTGTCCAGGTTTTCAATTAGCTTCTGGTTGCCTTTAAAGAGCTGGCACAGGGTGTAAATGTTCATGCCTGGCCAAACCCAGGAGCCCCTTCCCACCTGTGCACGGCAGTGTACCACCCTGCTGCCAGGGTGAGGTTGGCAGCGACGTCCACTGGGACCATGTCGGCCACTGCTTCGTTGTTGGCGATGATGGTCCTCAGGATCCCTTTGCCTGCCTGTGGGACAAAGGGAAACAGTCACCAACTTTGGTCTGTGCTAGTATTTCACTGGTGAGATTTCATCAGCATGGACCAAGGGCAGATTGCCACACTGGTTGTTTTCAAGCCAGGAACATGCTGCAGAAGATTGCTTGGTTTCTGTGACAAATACGGATCTCATGTGGATCCCACTGGGAAGTCTGAAATGTCATGACACCTGTGCTGTGTATCAAGAAAAGCTGGGACTCTTTATTTAAAACTTAACAGAAAAGCAATGTATTTGAATTTACTGATGTAAAATTCTCAGTGATGCCTGAAGTTACACATCCCTACATGACAGGCAGACAGAGGGCTTAGTTTCCCTTTAAATACAGTCATTTTGGAAATTACACCAGCAGGCTTTATGAAACATTGACTCCCTTCCCTTTGGATGTATTCCCACCTTTGTCTTTTCCAAAGCTGTATCTGTTAAGCAAAAAAACAACAGTCCGTGCTTTGAAGAGCCTTCCACCCAACCAAACTCAGAAAAGGAATGAGTGTAAAATACAATGTGCTGACAACCAAAGAGAACAAGAGGCAAGAACAGAAAATTTTCATTTTGCTTTGGTTGGAAGTGCATTTATCACGGGATCAGGCTCCCCGAAATACATGTATTTAACCTGGAATGCTCAATAAGGGGTTCCCATGATGACATTTAGAATCTTTGGAGGTTCCACAGCAGAGACATGGCAACAGATGGCAACAGCATGGCAGACTGAATCAGTGAGGGCAACTCAGGAGTGCAGAAAAGTGGAGGTGAAATGGGGTGAAGGAACTTCACCTGGTGTATCAGGTGTAAAGGCTGAACAGAGCACATAAAAAAAAGAAACCCCTCATGGCAGAGTCAAGGTTGCAGTCAAGTTATTTCTCATGTGGGAAATAATGCAGTGAAGCTGAGGACCCAGGTTAAAATCTGAGTGGATAAAAGCACTAGTGAGGCAAGGAAGGGAAAAAAAGCTGTTATAATTTAGATCCCTTCAAAAGCAGAGGGAAAGACTGAGTGAAGGGGCAAAGGAATATGCTCTACACATCCATCAATATTTAAAAGTTAGGGTAAAGGAAATGCTGCAGCCTTTTTGTTTTCCCCTTCCAATCTGAAACTCCCATTCCATTATAAAATAGATAAAGTTTTTCTACAGAAACTAGAAAGAAAGTGCCTAGTTGTGCAAAAACCCTTGCCTGAAGTCTGAGAAGAAAAAAATAGTTACTAAAAGCATTTAAGACTTGCTGTCAACTTGTAAAGCACATGCCACCGTCTACTGGTCATTGGTAAACTAAGGGACACTGCATTTCCTCTTTAGGAGGCATTTAACCTGTTGGGGTCTTTTTGGCTTTTTTTCTCTCTCCTTCTCCTTTCCCCTTCTATAATCAGATGGGTTTGTTACATTTCATAGTTGGCAAGGAAGGGAACAGCACTTATGAATGATTTAATTTTCAAGAGCTAAGACTCCTGAGCAGTCCTATCTCATCCTTGGTGCATCTGGCAGAGGGATCATAGTCAGGCTCTGACAGAGGTAACAATGGAAACTTCCCCATGTGTCTCAGTCATCCTCCTCAATCCCTGCCATGCATTAACTTCTGCTGCCCTAAGCTGAACCACAATTAGGCTTGGACATTAAAACCTTAACTTGCAACATCACTATGACTTTTTTTGGTCTGTTCTAACTACTGTTTTTTTCAAAAGGGGGAAAAAGGCAAAAAGAACCAAAGGAGGCAACCCAGCTCAGCCATGAATGTCCCACTGCTGGAACACATGCCCACTAGAGACCCCTGTGTGATCAACTATCACATTTTCACAGGTACATTGAAGCCCTTTCTTAGGTCTTTAAAATGAGGACATTTGATGGATGTGCTGCAAAATCCCTGTATTCAGAGCAGCATGTGATGGTCATGTATACATGAATGAACTGCGTTTGCTCAGCCTGGAGAGGAAAAGGCTTCAGGGTGACCTAATTGTCCCCTTCCAGTACCTGAAGGGATCCCATAAGGAAGATGGGGAGAGACTATTTACAAGGGCCTAGAGAAACAAAGGACAAGGGGGAATAGCTTCAAACTGACAGAGAGCAGGTTTTGATTGGATATTGGGAAGAAATTCTTCCCTGTGAGGGTGGGCAGGCCCTGGCACAGGTTGTCCAGAGAAGCTATGGTTGCCCCATCCCTGGAAGTGTCCAAGGCCAGGTTGGATGAGGCTCTGAGCAACCTGGGCTAGTGGAAGGTGTCCCTGCCCATGGCAAGGAGTTGGAATGGGATGGGCCTTTCCAACCCAGGCCATTTTATGATTCTATGATTTAGATATTTTTTATGTTGTACATTTAAGAAAGACATCAGGGTTTAAGTGTTTTAACCTACTTCTTACATTGAAAATTATATGGTACTTCTTTATCAGTTATAGCTTGATTTCTATTTATAGTTGCTGACTTTTTTTCTCTTTAGTGAAACAGAAGCTACTGTAAACTGAAGCCTCCAAAATAATTCCTGATGTTTCTGGACAGCCTCTCAGCTGAGGTGCTCTGGGGCCAGTCACTGTCCAGAACACAAATTAAACCAGTTCTGCCCTACAGCTCCCACTGCCTTCCAGGGAGAAAGGTCTTTACATGTAATATAGAACAGTGAGACAAAATGCCTCAATTACAGTCCAGCGGAAATGTAATTGATTGTATTCTGTTCTTCAGTCAACAACACAGCTCCCCACAGCAGCTGGAGCAATTGTAGGCAAAAGAAACATAATTAGATTATCAAGAAAACTTAAGACTCCCCTGTTACATGAATATTTAAAAGAAATGGATTTATTCATGGAATTAAGTGATCAGACTCAAATAATGTGCCTGAGGAAAAAAGCCTTTGCAAGGTTTTGGAGTTCAGATTCTGCCCAAGTGATACCAAAGATCCTCCAAACCAAACTGGAATCTGGGGGCTGTTCTCCCTGTAGGATAAGCCTAGGTTGAAGCTGAAAGTGAGTATTTTGGTATGGGGGAACAATTCAAATACACAAAACCAAACCAGCACTTCCCTTTTGCTTTTTCCATCCCTAATTAAGGTAATTAAAGTTACCTGTCTAATAACTACAATTTGAAATACAGTTGGCCAAGAGAGCTGGTGGTACTGACAAAACTTTCAGGTAACCAAACTAATGCATAACTCAGGTGTTTAAGGGTTCATTTCCAAACTACCAAACAGGAATTACCAATTCACCACCCCAGCACATTTATTTATTTATCAATTAACCCCCACTCCAAAGACAAAAAAGTCTCTTGAGTCCCTGATAAATACCTTTCCTTTCCAGAAAACATTCCAAACAACCTGGTCTGTACACCTTGCATCTATTGTCAATGTTCTTTGTCTTTTTCTTGGTTAAGTCTCAATGTAGTTACCTATCATACTTTAGCACTGAAGAGCTTAGTGCAGAGGACATGAATTTCACTGTGTCTTTAACTCTCACATCGAAAAATCTCAGAGGTTCAACACTGAACCAAAAAATACCATCTCTATTTCAAAACTTTCAGTACAGGTCAAAGCTTTTACATAAAAAGGAAGGGAAGCTATTTCCTACAGTGACCCTTGAATCTCATAATCTTTCCTCTCCATGGAGTAAATTTAGAGCTAAAGATACAGCCTGGCCCAAGTGAAACTAACAGCAGGTTTGCTGCTGCATTCGGCAGAGCGAGACAATTTTATGGTTTTGAAGAAAAGGAAGTATCAGTTACTGGTATGAGTGACAAGGGGTAACCATAAAAATGTATCATAGAATCACAGAAAGATTTGTGTTGGAAGGGACCTTAAAGATCATCTCGTCCCACACCCTGCCATGGCCAGGGACACCTTCCAGCAGATCATGTTTTTTCCAAGCCCCATCTAACCTGGCCTTGGACACTTCCAGAGATGGGGCAGCCACAGCTTCTCTGGGCAACCTGTGCCAGGGCTTCCCCAACCTCAAAGGGAAGAACTTCCTCCTAAGCTCTTGTGTAAGTTCCTAAAGTGGACAGTACTTAAAAAAAGATTGATCATGGGCAAAATTTCCAAATTCTTAAACAATAGGTGTTTTTTACTTCTCGGCAGATTAAAAGGAAATGGAAAAGGAAGCTTTTTAAATGATGAAAGATTTTATCAACTTGTTTTTATACAGCTGAAAGCATATGAATTTGGTCTGTGTTTCATAAGTATACTGGCATATGATACAATTATGACAGCCTGCAGCCAGCTGCTGTAATTTGTTTCTCAGGCAATTCAATCATGGGAAATAAAGAACAATGCAATGGAACTTCTTTTGTATAACATTTTTCCTGCAAACCAATTCTTGATCAATTTTGGGATGGACATCTTTAATGCTCAAAAGTTATAATAATTAAAAAAAAGCAAAATTCATGTCATTACTACAGTTAGAACCTGTCACATAAAAAGGTAAGCAGTGGATTGGCAAAATGAAGGAACTGCAAAACCCTTTCTGATCATGGTGACTTTGCCACGAAAGAACCCAGAAAACAGCACAAGATGCTGGAAGCAGAGGGGCAGTACAAGATCTGTGACTGATCAGCAAATGAATAAAAGGCTGTCAGATAATTTTTTTAAAGAAACTGTGACATGAATAGAAGCCAACAACAATTTGTGACCACAAGAGATGCATTTGGGGCTGTTGAACGTCTCTGAAATGCCTAACTGGAGGTTCAGATAAAAGCATTAGCTGGGATATACTCAGTAATTTGTCCTGTGGATTCCAGCAGTAACTGTAAGAGTTTTATTTATGCTCTACTTCAGGTATAAATGAGCTTTTTTAGCAAGATGATATTAGGATTTTATTCTTCCCTCCTGATTGCAGACTACTAATCCTTTTATACACTGCAACAGGCTGATTACAATATAGTTTGGACAAAGTAATCAAGTTGGACAAATCATATATGAACAAAAATACTTGCCCATAGCCACACAGCATCATGCACTGACAAGCAAACCTAAGGCAGTGATTTTAGTTCAGGAAAAAAAATTGTAAGGCAGGAGAAAAGGTATGCAACTTTACTATTTTAATATATTAAATTGCAATGATTACTTCCATATTACAGGGAGTATTTTGTCAAGTTATTATTTATCTTAGGGTTTGTTCCTCACCACTCTGCACAGTATTCAC
Source organism: Myrmophylax atrothorax (assembly GCA_026770055.1). Classification (NCBI taxonomy): domain Eukaryota; kingdom Metazoa; phylum Chordata; class Aves; order Passeriformes; family Thamnophilidae; genus Myrmophylax; species Myrmophylax atrothorax. The sequence goes on along the minus strand of JAOXXN010000265.1, from coordinate 63,514,199 downwards.
ACCTGTGTTGAGCAAGAATATGGTGAATTATTCATGTGACTGGCAGAGTCTAAATCAATCACACAAATCATTCAGGTGTAGTCTGCACAAGGAGAAATTCCGAACAAAGCAAAGGCAAGTGGGACCCAGAATCTTTGGTATTGTGGAGAGTTAACAAATTATAGCAGTGGATTGGGAAACAATACACAGAGAGAGATGAAAGACAAAATACTGCTGCCTTGTACTGATGGTATGGTAATCTGGCCTTGGAAAATAAATTGTGTTAAGAGATTCAAGCATTACATCTGTCAGTTACCCTAGTTTCAAGGATGCATCTTTTGCCTTCCTTTTTGAAATGTGGCCAGATTTGCCCAAACCTTTAGTTCCTTCAGTTTTTTCAATGTTCTTTTTTGAGCTCAGCACAAATAGACCATCTTCTGGTCTGTTCCTGCAGATGTATGGCAAGTGTGTGACATCTTTTTACCAGACTGAAATCTGCTGTGATATGTTTTTTGCACACAATTTCTAAGTGGGGCTGTTAAAGTTGCTGTTTTAATAACTCAAATCCTACTTTAAAGGGGAATTTAAATAATAACTGGACATACCGCAATAATTAATCCACTTGTCCCATTGAAGTTGTCAATCCAACCCTGCAAAAAAAAAAAAAAAGAACGATTAGTGTTTCTTTCAAAGACATGGTGCTTACAGAGGCTTGGAAATGGTGACAGTGCTCTAATGGTGTGGTGTAGACAAAGCAGTAAGGAAACACCAGATGGATGCCAGGCCATGTGGGACAGCAGCCAGGACACCAACCAGGACCAGGGGATGCACTGTAGGAATTGTTCTGCCTGCAATTTACCCACGACCAAGAATCTAAGTTTGTTTCTAGAAACCACTTCTTTCCCATTCCTTGGCTAAAGGAGTAAAATCTGCCTTTAAACACCACAGTGCCTTGGTGCTGTCACACTTGCTGAAAGCAGTCAGTGTGTTAAACACCCTCTGACAGACAACACGCAGGTATCACCAGGAGTGATGGGGTTACTCCAGATAATTTCGAAGGAAGGGGAAAAAAACCCAACCCATATCACTCCACTTTTGAAACCCATCCTACTTCAGGTCAGGGAAGCTGCCACCTGTGGGAGCTGGAGTTAGGAGCAGTCTGATCTGAAACAGGTCATGACACCCAGCAGAGTTCTCTCTGTCTTTCCAAGGTGGGGAGCTTGGCCCAGAGCCTCGGCTGTATCTCAGACATCTCTGGCACACTTCAGGCTGCACAAAAAGCCAAGGTGAATTGATGCTGTCTCTCCAATTTGGCTGCAATGTTAGGGCACATTATTCTTACCAGTGAATTTAGCTTAATGAATTATTTCATTCCAACAGTACAGCTGCATTTAATTACTGTGTGCCTGACATTATCTGCAACAGGCCCACTGAATCTGGCGAATTCAGCAACTACCAACATAAAATAGATACTAGTTAACTGCACATGACATCATCCAATGCTTTCAAGGACCATGGGAAGTCTAGGATGCTGACCGGTTGAGTGGACCATGGGAAGACTTGAACCAGGATGCATCAGGGCTACAACTGATCCCCAGATCTCATGTTTCGAGAACAGAAACTCCCCTGGGTGACTGAATGGACAATCAGTTGCAAGTCTGGCATTTTGCACCATAACTATCACAGCTCTTATTGCTTAAATGTGTTCCTTTCACTTGGAGATAAAGAGTCTTTCCTGAAGATGCTGAAAAAGGTTTGCTGTTCTACTCCAGCACTGGTTCTCTACCTCTTCCATATGCTTTCCTATGAACTGGAGTAGCTGTTTCTCAAGCAGACACTGCTACAAAGAGGGAGAGATTCCTGACAGTACCTCAGCTCCAGCTGCATCAAAGGGCTCTCAATAGGGAATTGTGTCTCCATGCTTACTGGGAAAGGCTCATGCCAGCTGGCTCCCACGATGGATGGCCTGATGATAGCAATGTTCAAGTTTCCTTTCTCTTGCTGAATCAGGTATTCTGACAAGGCTTTGGTGTAGGTGTAAGTGTTGGGCCATTCCCCAAGCAACTTGGGTGTGATGTCTTGAATGATGGACTCATCCAACCACCTACAGGAAACACAGAGAACATCATTATCCACCATGCAGAGGGAGAAAAGACTCAGGCAAAAAAGACTGGTGAGACAGGAATCCTCACCTGAAAACAGATGTCAAAGCTATTAAGGTCTGGATTTAGAACCGCTCTGTGGGAGAAATGTTACATTTTTCTTCAAAATAAACCCTGGTGAGCTTCATGCTGCAATGGGCAGCTCAAATCCAGGTAGCTACACAACTTCATTTTAGAGCAACCTCTTGCAAGCTTTATGCTTCACTGCCATCTGTAACATAAATACAGCCACAATCTACAGCTTGATGGAGCTCTCCAGCCTAGCAATCCCACTAGGCAGTGCTCATCCTTAGCCAACACAGCCCCCACGTGCTCCCAAGCACATTTCAGGAGATTCTGGGTAACCTGAGTTACCAAGTCATGTAGCATTACAAAGGTCTCAGAAGCTGAACAACATATTACAGGTATATTATTCCAGTAGCACTATTTACAGTGTTAACGTTCCTTCTTACAGGTTTACCAGGTTTCTTTTCACACAGAACAAACACAGAAACGGATGATGCTTAAAAAAACACAAACCAATCAACCAAAAGAACTCCACCAAATTTTTTTTAATTTTTTTAAGGTATTTAAGTATCTAACCCATCAAAAGCAGTTATGCATATACCTTTTAAAAAGCAGCCCTTACCACCACTGTTCTGCAGCAAGGTCCTAAATCCCTAAGGCTCTTCCCTGGCACACCATCAGGACTTCACAGGTCCTGCCAGGATCTGGGTCTAAAGGACAGGAACTGGCTGTGCTTCCAGAGCCCTCACACCACTGCCAATCCCCAACAGGCTTCCAGCAGTCTGGTGTTACACCACAGAATCAAAGATTAGCTCCTATAATCCAATTTGTAATTAAGTCAACGGCCTTAGAGTTCAGTCTGAATGGGTGCCCTCTTCCCAGGGGCATCGCAAGGATACTGCTTCCTGCAGATCCTCACTTCACCCCTCCTTGTCTTGAATTTCAGGAACAGGCCAGTGGGAGAGGAATGTGGCAGAGATTGTCACACCTGAAGAACTACTTGATCATATCAACTTAATCCTACAAACACCTGGTGGCTCAGGTGGCACAGCACTTTTCAGGTGGCTCTCATTAGGCACAGATGGAAATATTACAGGAAAACTGTAGCATGAGAAAACATTGCTTCACTATAACTGCTGAACAGTTTGTAAGGGAAGGCTGAATTCAGTGAATCTCATAGTTTTTTAATGAGTTAACAAGAATATAACTGTTTCGAGTATATAGATATTTACCTTTTTAAAAATAAACCAGTACAGAGGCACAAATATTCTTCTTTGCAAGCCTGGTCCCATGCTTCAGAAACAAGGCAGGAAAGGTGTTTAACCATGAAACATGAAGTTGACCGAAGTTATTAGCAGCAATACTGACTTAATTTGCAAAGCCTGTTTAGGCAGCCACTGAAACTCAGGGGCTCAGCTAAATTGCTACTGTGTAGCAACTAATTACCAGCCTAGCAGAAGGAGATGTCTGTTTCTGCAGAGTCTGGAGGACGACTAGTTTGATTTGGGAATTCAGATTAACCTGCATTCAAGTATTTTTTTTCCTCCTCTCTTTGTTTTTGTTTGTTTGGTTTTTGTTTGCTTTTTTAGTTGGTTGGTTTTTTTGCTTTTATTTCTATAGTAGGGTCTTGCAGCTTCAAATTCTCACAAAGCACGGACAGGTGTGAAAATACAGGGAGAAGCAATTTCCCCTCATCCTTCCCTCAGGTCTCTGCACTATTTTAAGGGGTCATCAAGAAGACCTGTCTCAAGGGTACCATCCTGCCAGGTGAGTTGATCCACCAGCATTCCCATCACGGGAGCTGAGCTGACAGTTCAGTGAGGCGAATGCTCCTACCCCTCTGTGACCTACTTTGAAGATTTTGAAATGCCAACTCACAAAGCCACTGCTTTTGCTCACTGCTGCAATTGCCCCCTAGAATGATGCAAATTAAACCATCAGTAACTTCGCCACCACCAAATTACTCTGCCATAGGAAAATGTAACTTGCTGTGTTAAGCACTTCACATTCACTGTTTCTTGTAAGTGATGACGGATCTCTATTTTCTGCAATAACAAAAACAGTCTTGCTTCAGCTTACAGTTCTTGGTGAACTGTGTTCCTTACCTCAGCACACCCTTCAAAGCTGATTTCCTTCAGCTTTAGATTAAGGCAAACCATGCTTGATGCAGCAGATTATATGTTTCCCCTATTGGCCTGGCAGCACTTAGAAGTGTGACTTTTGGTTTACACAGCTTAAGCCTTAGGCTTTACTTGCAGGTTAAATATCAAAATACTGAAAACCCAAGATATAATAGGAGGATAAGAACAGAAAGAGAAACTGCTGGGAGTCCTATTTCCATTTCAGCTGAATAAATAATCGTAAGCATATATCAAGTGCACAGCCAAAAGCATCTTTAAATGGATCTGATACTGCACACAGTTCTATGATTATCTCTCTTAATGCACTTGCAGAAGAGCACTTTAAGACAAGAGTTGTATGTGAAGGGAATCTTCCACAGCTGGCTGATGCAAAACATGACCTGTATTTCTCCCCCTGCCTTTCTGAATGCAGTTTGTATTTCATTGCCTGCTTCTCCTCCCTTAGAACATAACATTCTGATATCTCTTCATCTCCTCTCTCTAAAACCTTCTGTACCTAGATATCCACACACCATTTCTTTCACTTACATGGTGAATAATAAAAGATGCATCTCTCCTATCTTCTTGCTTCACCTTCCCTCTCTTCCTCCAAGCAATTCTCTGCCCCTTCAGAACCTCACAGTTTTCTCTATCCCATTCTGCCTATGGCATATTACCTCAGGCACTTTCCCCCTCCTGCTCCTTCTCACACTCTGCAGCCCCCCATGCATTTCCTTCATGCACTGCCTTTGGTTTCCAGAACACCTGCCAAACCAATGACCCTGGAGACAGTGATTTCCAAAGAAGCCCACCTGGTATCTTTGCTGTGAGCAATTATAATGCTCCCTGCAAACACTGAAAAGAATGACAGCCCATCCTAGCTGAGGGCATGCTGTGATTTCAGTCTCACTGAAAGTACCAGAAGGTGGTCAGCTTCTGGAGTGGGGGATGTAGGAAAAACAATAAAAAAAGTTTAAAAATCTAATAAAAACCCCAAGAAAACCCATCTGTAATTATGTGGCTGAGAAAACAAAGCTATCAAAGAACACACTCTGTCATTTCAAACATCATCCTCTCTACTGCACATGCAAGCTACGATACATAAATTCTTGGTGTCTTACATGAAGCAGGTGCAGTAGCAACCCCTGAGGTACCAGGCCCTTCTGCACATTTCAGATTACCAAATCAGATCTGTGCTGGAGCATTTTACTTTTGTCTGAGCCATCAACACTAATTGTTTTCAAAGTTGCAAGTGATGGTAATTTTGGGGGTAATGAAATGTAATATTGACAGTGATGAACTACAAAAGACACTGTAAAACTGAGGCACTGAGCAAAAAGGTGACAGATTAGCTTCACTGTAAATAAAGGTTAGGTGGTGCATTTGGGGAAAAGCAGTCAAAACTGGGTCTTAAAGGTTGCTGAGCTCAGAACCAGCAACTGCAGCACAGCAAGAGCTCTGGAATCACAGCTGAGAGCTCCATGAAACTTCCATGTCCATGTCCAGGCTCCTGTAGTCACTGTAAATATAAATATAAAACACCCTTTGCCACTGTGGAGGGCAAGATACTGGGCCAGGCAGTCCATTGCTCTAATGCATGAGGGCATTTCTTATGTTTTTAGCACGCTCCACTTACTGAATAAATGATAAATGACAGATGACTACAAGCTGGAAGTAAATATATCTAAGAATATGGACGATTAGAGAAATTCAAATAGAAAACACTGGTTTCTACTGAATTTTCTGGAGTAGCACTCAGACAGTGAAATTATTTCTTTAGACAAACATTTATGTTTTTTTAAAATAAAAAATCAGTGGTTCTCCTAGTGGACCTTAATTAATCTCCTCTCCTATTACCTTAAATGAAGGAGAAAAATTTTATACCAGCTCTTGGTTTTATTAGTTCACAGATCAATTGCTTGTAGCACTCAAGCAGAATACCACTAGAACATTCATGAAAACACATTAAAAGCTGTAGAAAGATTCTTCAAAGGGGAATGTTTCCTGGGGCCTTTATCAGCCAATTTTGTTATTCTTCCTAATTATTCTTCATTTTGAGAAATTCAGTAAACCAGGATTTTCTGTTGTTCCCTTGAAGTCCTGAATTCAAGAGCCTCAAGTTGCACCAGGGGAGGTTCAGGAAGCATTTCTTCATGGAAGGGGGTGTTAAGCACTGGTACAGACTACTCAGGGAATTGGTGGAGTCACCATCCCTGGAAGTGTTCAAGTAATGACTGGCCATGGCACTCAGTGCTATGATTTAGGTGACAAAGTGGTGATTTGTCAAAGGTTGGACTTGATTTTGGAGGTATTTTCCAACCTTAATGATTCTGTGATTCTCACACTGAATTCTCTAAAAATCCTGTTCCTGACTCATCCTCATATAAGCCTTATTGAAATGAGTGAGGACAAAGTTGTGAAGCTGAAGAGGTAAAAATATTAATATAAGGTATATGAAAAAATTCTGTTCTTACTAAGGCAGCAACAGAGCTGTGTGTTGCAGAAAGCAGCAACTCCAAT
>JAOXXN010000265.1:63483832-63496837 GCA_026770055.1 Myrmophylax atrothorax | reverse complement strand
AAGTGTCCAAGGCCAGACTGGATGCAATCTAGTCTAGTGGAAGGTATCTCCCTGCCCATGGCAGGGGGCTGGAACGAGATGACCTACCCAACCCAAACCGTTCTGTGATCCTATGATTTACTAGCACAATTTCTAATTTCATAATTTTTCTTTTGTGCTCATGTCTGATACAAATAGTTTGGCCTTCTTATGCCATTCCCCACACATTTTTGCCATGTTCATCAGGACAACATAATTTTGTGGTCGGTGCTTAAAAGAGAAGCTCTAAGCTGGGGTACCTCAGCCTGTTAAATATCTGCTCCCTTTCCTTGCTGTCACTTAACCAGGATCATATTCTCACAGTAAGGCTACATGGAACACACACAGGGAGTAAACAAACCAGAAAATTACCGGGAGATTATCAGAAATTAATGCAATTTAGAAGACTGACAGAAAGAACAGGGATACTACTAGAACTGAAGGCACTTGTGAACAAGAGAACGATCCAGTGAAGAAGAAAACAGTTGAGATTCGAAGAAAACATCTAAGGAGGGATGACTTAACCACTGTAAACCCATTTTCTCTAGCGTCACTATTCCAAGAAAGCAAGGAAGTTCAGAATTACAAGTAATCCTTGATTTCCATCCAAGGAGTCTTCAGCTTAGGGAAATTAAAACTTCTTTAAGAAGATAGAACCATCTGTCCCAATAGTGTCAGCTACCTACAATGCAGTCTAGCTCTGGAAGTACTGGAGACAAACAGTTAATGTTAAAAATGAATGCCTCTGATTATGGTCAGATCTCAGAAGAATCCATGGAAACCCTCTGGATACGGCTGCAGAAGCCCACATGCAAGTCTGACACCTGGAATCACAGCTCAGACCTTCTTCTCTCTAAATCCAACCTCTTTGTGTGTTGTATTAAACATGGACTGTTACCTATATTGGAGAAGTCTTCTTTAATAAAGCTTGGCTCCACTGCTTCTACCCATGATTAACATTCTTAAAATTCACCTCTTCCTGGCATGGGTATAAAAAAATAATAATTAAAAAAGAAACCAATTCCATTGCGCTTTGTCAAATTATCTGGATATACAGAAAAGGCAAATCTGGCCCATGAGGTCCGCACCAGCCTCTTGGCACGAGTCCTCCCTCTTCTACTAGCTTGGGTCTCATCTAGCAGGAGGTGTTGTCTTGTTTCACAACAAAGATACCTGTTGTTAGGTGGGCCATTTAACGTCAGCTTGTGATAGTAACACGTCTGCCAGGAGCAGATGTCGCCACTTCCCAGTACAAAGATCAGAGCGTTGCCACAGATGGCTCAGTCACACCATGTGGAATTTCTCCCCCTATCCTGTCGCTGCAGTTGTACCTGACTAGAATGTTCTGACAGGCCTGATGGCAAGAGACAAGCCAGAGGATATTTTGTGCACTCTGCTCGATTCTTTAAGGCAGGAAAAGATGAGTTTTGCTTGCAGTCAGGCAGGAGTTTATCTTTTTAATTTTTCTTTCTCTTTTTGTTTTTTTTTAGTGGTAGAGAAATTCAGATATTTTAGTATGTAAGGAAATGCACACATTTAAAGAGGATCAAGAAAGCCATATCAAGTGTTCATAAGCCAGGGTCAGGTTTTAGCTTGCCCTGGCATCTCAGAGACTGCTGAAGGGTAATCAAGAAGCCTGACTTACCATTTCTGGCACTCCTATTAATTGTTCCAGCTAAACCCATAACACTAAAACTTTCTGACCACAGGATCCATGGCTCAAAATGTCTTTCACACTGAGATGCAGTTTTCATATACTGTACACTTATGAATAGAATGTTACTTTTCTCTGCAAGTACATTCCAAAGGAGACCAAAGAGTAGAATTCATGTAAGCTGAAATGGAATTCATGTTTACTGTATGTGCTGCCTTTAGCTTCCAGATTTAAATTGCACCAATGATGCTACCCAGTCCAAACAAGGCAGAAATGTGAGCACTTGGGCTACACTTCAGCTGTAGCAAATCACCTGCCCATGTGTCACCAGAACGAGCCATGCTTCCAACTGGGCACAGCCAAGAGTTGGACTTTGATGGTCGTTGTAGGTACTTTCCAACTCAAGGTATTCTATGATTCTATGAACAACAAAAAGTTGTTTGTACACAAAAGCCTCCCCATCTGTCTGAGAGGGGATTACCGGTAATGAGCCTGTGTCCTTGGCCCAAGTCCCAAGAGGTTATAAATTCCTTTAATGCTTTAATCTACCATTGAAAAAACCCTGGCAGGAGGAGTAGAAAAGAAACAAAGCAAACATACCCCAACCAACTACCAGCACTGAAATGCATTTCTCATCCACACAGTGGTTTCCCAAACAGGAAACACACAGTGTTCTGCAGATACTACTTGCATGAGGCTATATATCCGTACTGTATGTTTAACTGAGGGAAGTACAACTTATTTCTCCACATGTTCTGCTATATTCAGTAGAGGCAGCCCATCAACTTCCCAGATTACCTGGAGTACAAAAACCCCACAATACTTAAAGACCTGCCCAAATTACTGCAGAGTTAGGTTCTCTAGGGCATATAGCTTTCTGTATACCTACCACAATGTGATAAGGTGTATGCAGGACACCCTGATGGAGCACCAAGCAATGACTCTAAAATGAGGAAAGTGATTAAAACAGTTCAAGGACAGCAAAACTGCAGGAGCACAAAACGAGAGTATAAAAAACGTGTTACTCGGATGCTGTGGTATGCAGACTGTGCACAAGAGAAAAAACTGCTTGTGCTTAATTGGAACTAGGTAAAAGAGTCAAAGCTAAAATAAAATTATCTGCCTTAGTGAGTGGATGTGGTAAACAATATGATGCCAATATGAACTGGATGCTGGTAGGAGAGTTCTGGGGTGTAAAGTCTTCCATAGCCACCTGTACCCAAGCAACCATATAAGCAATACTACACAAACTCAAGATTGCCTTAGTAATAGCACTGAAAAAGCCACCAAACTTGAGTATGGATGCAGCAGAAAATGGGATCAACTTGGAAAAATGTAACTGGAGATAGGCTATTTATTTGGGAGGAGTTTGGACAGAGAAAGTGAGCAGCAAGCATGGTGAAAAGACAAATCTGGAAACAGAAAACAGCAAGATGAGATAACGTATAAAGTCAGGTATAGAATAAAGGAGGATAGGGGGTTTTTTGTCTGTAAGGAGTGTGGACACCTACAGATGTTGATGAATCGAAGTCCACAGTGATGCTGAAAGGTCCCATATTGGATAACCTGCTGGAGCCTCCATCACGTCTTTATCCGAAAGTCTTGGTGTATGAAAGTGGAAAAAGAAGGGATAGATTTATACTGGAAAGGGGAGATAAAATTATCATTCAACAGTAGTTGGGTGTGATTCATAATCCTTATGAATGATAATTAGTAGCTTTATAGTTGTGTGCACTTTTAGATTATGTATCTTTTAATTGCTTTATTAGTCTCTTAGTAGTGTACTGCTTAATTTAAAAACATCATAATATCTTAATTCAGTTATGCTTCAAGCCTGGAACATGAAGGGGAGAGTCAGGCTCCTAAAGTAACATATGGCCCTCCTTGGCTCAGCAGCCTGAAAGACCAGCTCTATCCATCAATCAACAGGGACATCCTTCACCCACCTCCAGATGGATGCTCAGACTCAACCAAACCAGTCTCTGTCTCCATCCTCCCATGAAATGACACCTGTAATTCACAGGCTCCAAAGCACTTGTAACAGAATGAGAAAACATTGATCTTTGCATTCTCTGACTTTTCTCACAACATTTCTGCTTTTCACACTTGTATGGGAAAATGTCAAGCCCACTTGGTGGTTCTGTGATCTAAAAGAGATTCTGGAATAGTTTCATAGTGTCAGTCCTGTCAGTCTGAGGGAACCAGGACAGCATGAGTGGATCTTCTCCAATGAAGTCCTAACTGTGATGGAGAGACTCTCATACTGTGCTGGCCCTTCACCTTCCCCTGTGTTTTTCTTTTGCAGGATCCTTTTCTGGTAATGCAGTATCACTTAATTTCCACCTCTTTGGCCCCCCAAGTACCACCCATAAGTTGTGATCCCCTGGGCAGCTACAGGGGGTGTCCAAGCAGGAAAGCAGAAATACTGATGTGCTACAGCTGCAGAAATTGATCTCTGAAGTGGTACGTGCCCCAGTGGTGAACTTGTGTCTTTTCCAGTAGTATCTGAGCTAATGGCCAAGTATCTCACATATAGATTTCTCTAACTTCAGATACATGTTGCTTTCAGACTGATTTTTAAAGCAAAAGGGTTTTAACTCACCAGGTTAGTGGGGCTCCGAGGAAAGAATGATGAAAATCATAGTCCATGCAATTTTCCTAACATTGAACATTTTATGGCAGCTCACCCCAGCATTCAGTTTTGGCATCTTCTCTCCAGGGATAATAGCACAGCTATTATCTTCCCATCATTTACTCAATTCATCACTCAGAGCATTTCAATTTTGTCTAATTCAGAGAGAGTAAAAACGTACTAAACCAAGAATATCTTCTTCCCTTTTACACTGGAAGAGATGATGACTCTCCAAAACACTGTGTTTCCTTCCCTCCCACAGGCCTAAAAGCATCTCCTGAAAAGGCTCGATTTATGTAATAGTATCTGATCATCACTCTCTGAACCAAGAGAAGTAACAACTAATACACAACACTGACATTGCTGGAGCCATCTGTGTCCTATGAGGAGTGGAGATCAGTGCCATTACAGAAATAGAAGCTCAGGAGAACAGCTCCAAGATTAAAGACCACTTCCAAGGGCTGCTAATCTATGTCTGGGGTTGCAGCTGTGGAGATGTGCATTTCTTTGCATGTGGCTCAAAAGACTTTGCCAGTTTAGGTAATCACTAGGCCAGATGCTAATTCTGAAACATCACTGCTGGATGTTTTGTATGGATAGCCTTTAGCCCTGCAGTTTAGTATCAGTTATTGTAGCCAAGAATGGTTCAGAGCACATATAATAATTTATTTTAAACATGGACACTTTTACTGTAATGCCAAAGGGAAGGAAAATTAAGTCTCAGACTGCTTAGCACTGCTTCTGTCAAACCCATGTGAAAATCTGCCTTGTCTGCTACATATTTAGTGTTTGAGAATTTCCTATGACATAGCACTCAGCTCTAAATTGAAAAGTTCACTGTGGATATGGACTTTAAAATACTCTCCCCTGAGCTGTTCTGGGTCTGCAGGCCTAATAGACCTAAAATTGCATTTCAGTCAATATAGCAATCAAATGAGTCCTGTAAAAATACTGCCATATAAGAAAGGACCACTTAATTTAACTGCTTTCTGTTCTCACACTGGTAAAATTGAGATGCTGCTTATCTAATTCCCAGCTGGTGGGATCATTAAATGCCCTGAAAATGCAACACCAACGTATCAAATGGCTGGCAAGGATCTCTTAAGAGATTACTCATGACTGAGCAATAGCTCACAGTACCGCATACTTCTTTTGTACGGAAAAACCTCTTTCATGGGAAGAGACTTTAATCCACCCACTCAGCAACCTGGTGTCAGAAATTGTTCTGCATTGGTCATGAAAATGATCAGCATTAAACCACGGCCTTTAAGGGCTAAGTGTGAGTGGACAGAAATGGGCTTCACTGAAGAATTTGCCCATTCTCACTGTACATATTGGTGGCTCTACAGGGTGGTGTTTTCTGAAACCTGTGCACAAACCAGCACCTCTCTGGGAGCTGCAGAGAGGGGCACTTCAGCCTCACAGGCAGGCAATTCCTGTCACACCTCTGCAGTTCCCACTGCTCTGTAGCAGGACACACCTGGGACAGACAGGCAGGACAGCCTCCTGCTGCTTCAGTTCCTCCCACGTTTGAGGATCTACATTAACAGAGCAGGTGCCCAGTGAAAAGTGCTGGTCATAGAAGGCAGCCCAGGCAAGGCAACCGCATCTGATTTGCTACCAGTGGCTCAAAAGCACCTACCAGTCATTCCAGGTGTGGTTTATCACTGTGGTTTTTCTCTCAAGACCTTTGCAGATACTGAGTGAAAACTAGACTTACGTTGACCTCCATCAGAAGTTCCCAATGGTTTCCTACACCACCTTCCAGGAGAAGACACAAATCTGTGGATGCAAAATTTCTCCTACCACAGAATTCCCTTCTTTCACTGGGAGTTTTGAGTGCCTTGTTTTCTGCCCTCTTGTGCTCAATGATAAATACATCAACATTTTAAAAAGAAACAGCTTAGAGAAACTCTTCCATAAGAGAACTATTAAAAAGCAATTTCCTTAACAGGGAGAAATACCACTGTCAAGCACACAACAAGCAGCCTTGCTTCATAGTTCATTTTTGTGTTTATATTATGCTTATTTTTCCTATTTCTGTTCATCAGCAAATCAGCTTGATAGATTAATTCTTTTTTGAGAGTCGGTCTTAGTCACTGGAGTCTGCTCACCAAGAACCATCTGTTCCCCAAGATTTCCCTCCCACACACCATGGCAGAATTACGCCTACAACCAGTTTCTTCTATTAGGAAAGAAGCGCCTATAACAAGCTGTGTGACATGAGTCCCTTGGGAGGCAACACAAGAACTCATATCTTTCTTCATAATTATTATAAAGCGTTTACATGCAATACTCATTACTCAAGAACTGACTGGAGGGTAAGTGAACCTGTCTACCCTTCCCTCCCAGTCAAAATGTCATCCTAGAAATGATGCTCTAAGCCACTGTAGTACAATCACAAGCAACAAATGAGGAAATCTGTCCAACTTCTGTTTGTCAGCCACCTGAGAAACATTTAGGAGACAAAACACAGTGTTTCAATTGTTTTTCCCTTCATGAATAATGGAGACAGTCTGATCACACAGCCTGTGTCAAAGCAAATGGGAATAGCTCCGCTCACACCATGGATTCCAGCTGAAGATATGGCTCTTATTTTTTTTTTAATGTCAAAGTTCATATTGAAGGTTTCTCTGCAGCAAAATTAAGTTAGGGAGCATAGCTGGCCTAGAGTTTAACACACTGATCTGGGATTTAGATATGGATTTACCAGCTTCAGCTCCCTGCTCCATATTGATTGCCTCTTCCCACTGTCTTGCTATGGCACCAAAAGGTGAAGACCTGTGCAAGAAGTGGGAATGGGGAGAGACTGAATGATGTTGTTCCAGCCCTTCTTCCCCTCCCACAGCCTGGTCCCTGATTTCATTCAGTGTGTTTATGTGCCCGTTGTTATGTTTATGATGCCCCTCAAATTCCTTCCTCTGCCTCTTACCTCTCCTGATCGTGCAAAAGTCTCCTAATCTTTCTCACTCAGACTCATCCCATCCACCTTTCTTAAGTAGGTGTCTGGGAGAGCTTAAGCAGATTAAACTGAAAGAGCTAATTGATCTATCATGAAGGTATCATCTCATATCAAATCCATTACATCAGCCAAATAACAGCAACGAAGCCTCATCTTGAGGGGCTCATCCCAAGTGCAGGATGTAGAAGAGAAGATGGACTTCAGCCTGTGCTCAGAAACCAGGATCAAGTGCACCCTGGGTAGCTGTCACCTTCACTTCTGTCACTCAAGCAAGACAAATTGCCAAATTGCAGTGAGAGAGAGTGAGTAAATACATGCCATGCCTTAAACAGAAAAGAAACTGGGAAGGAGGGAGAAAATTAATGGCTGTTTTCAGATTAAAGGGGATCCCACTGAAGAGAGAGCACTTCTCTTCCAGTTTACCTATACGGTGTTTTCACTCAGTCTCTGAAGAGACCTGTAGAACCAACTCCCTGGAGGTGTGCTGTTGGCCTCAGACAAAATCTAGTATCTTTTAGCAAAATGTTAAAGCTTTCAGAATAGAAATAGCATTTCTTGGCACTTCCTCTTCAGTGCTGCAGCTCAGAAGCCCTGGCACCTTCCCAGGGCACGGGGTCAGCTGTGCCTTTAGAGCCAAAATCCATCTTGCCTTGCTGTTAGAATGAAAACTAAAGAAAAGAAGGGAAAAGAACTACTGAGTAAATTAAATACAGAAGTACACAAAACACGATGTAGGCAGAGATATTACCGAGGGGCACAAGAACTGTGCAGCAGCAGACCTGTGATGTGTTTTTTCTTGGCCACCATGTGACAGGAGCTATAAGAGATGTTTCAAGGAAAGATGTAAGCCTGCATCAGGCTGCTGGGAAATCACATCTTCCCAGTCAGGTCTCATCATGATTTATAGAATGAAGGGATTGGTTTAAGTGTTTAATTTACAACATTATCTTTCTATATATATCTTACTTGTAATACAAATGTTTAGTACAGCTTGAAGCCTCATTTAATTGACTAAACATAATACATAATTAATTTTAAAAATCTAGTTACTCTCTAGTAAAATACTCTTTCCTTCTTCAGTGCTCAACTTTTCCTTTCACTGAAGGCTCCCTTTTCTGGACACTGAGGCTTATCTTATTTTGGGTTTATTTATTTTTAGCATAGATGTCTTTCACCACTGTGGTTTCATGTTCTGCTGATTGCCCTGATGCCAGAGATTTGAACACCTTTTAGTACCTGAACAATCTGTAGCTGAGCACACAAAGCTGACTGCTTTCCTAGAGAGCATCTGCATTCCAAGGAACTCACTGCTTCCATAGGTGCACAGCCCATGGAAAGCAAATTGAAAGAGGGTGCTCTCAAAGTTATATGAGCTGCCAGGGAATGACACTGATTAAATGCCCCTCAACCTTCCAGACTAGATCTGAGGCAGAAGGGTAACTAAATGTCTCCAGACACATATTTTGGACTGCAAATAGGTTTTCTGATTAAATGTTTCATTAACACCTAACTATTATGTAGCCTTTTTCTTCGTCAGGTTCTTTATAAAGCAGAGCCATATAACTTTTCAGAGGAGGAAACAGACACATAGATTTGAAGTGACCTATCCAAGGTCACATAGTGAAGCAGCAGAAGAAATGGAAACAGATCCTGGCTATTTTAAAGCCCTTGAAGAGGTCATATGCCTGCCTTAACTAGCTGCTTCTTTGCTGAGAGCTGCCATTCAAGGGCCAAATTAAAAATAAAATTATGGCAATGATTCAGAGTCAAATTTATGTTTAAAAAATACAGCACACGTTTAGGATTAGGAATATTATTATCTCTTGTAACCAGAGCATAAGAAATTGTATTAATAAAGGCAAGATACATTGGGGAGAATAGTAAAAATCTTGGGTACCAAGCTTGTAGGTAGCATGTGCTGTCCTCTGACACTGTTCACTGCTTTTCAGCCCTGTGCTGGGACAACACAGGCCCCCAGGGAGAAGGAAGGGACAAGCAAATGGGTGAGGCAGAGTAATGCCAGTTCCAGAGAGCACCAGCCTTTGGGAAGAGACTTAAACACAGTATTAGCTGGAGAGTGCCTCTGCTTGCCTCCAAGCAGGCTGGGAAGATCACTCTGTCCAGCTCCAAGCTTACAAAGACAGAGGGTACAAATAAGTGCTTTGCACTTCAAACCTTTCACCCCCCAACAGAAACTGCCTTTGACTCATTGTAATCAGGAGCTAGCATTTATCTGGAGGAAAACTGCCCAGAGGTAGCATTCCTAATGTGTCCAGAGTTAACACAGATGGGAAACGTGGGAACTGCCACTTGGTGATCCAGGGTTTTCCTCTAAATGAAAGGAAAGAGGTGAAAACTGTCCTCAAAGGACATAACTGAGAGGGACCAAGGAGTGATTGATGTGTGACTGAAGCAGACATTGGCAAATTGAATAAACAGGTACACAGCAACTAAGGTAGGCAATCACAAGGATCTCCTCTGCAATTCACAGATGAACTCAGAGGCAGCTGTGTCAACTCCTGTTTGATGCAGTACAGATCCCAAATCAGAACTGAGATGGTTCATGAGAAGCATGTATAGAAACAATCTCAAAAGCACCTCTTCAAGAGTTTGGCATATTGTCCATTTTGTACAAATGGACAGACAACCTACAATTGGATTAGGCTAAATGTGTATCAGTGCTGTAAACAGCAGCAGGGAACTGATGCCTCAGGATTGCTAGAGTTTGTTTTCCATGTCCTTTCCAGCAGGAGGTTCATCTTTATTACAGACATAAGCAAGGCTTTGGTTTAGCCACACCTTTTGGGCCTCTAATATAAAATATGTTTTCCGGCTCTTGCACTAGTTGCTCAGTTGTCCTCCCCTCACGCTAAATAATGAATTAACCACACACTCTCTAAAATATTTTTCTGGAACCTCCCAAGGAAACTAATCTTACATTTTATTTTGTATTGTATTACATACTAGTGCATTTCTTCTGCAACTGATTCTGTTCAGCACAAAGGATAATTTCACAGCTTGTATTTCTGTGTAAAAGTTGTGCCTTCTACCTAAATTACCTACTTTCTCCTAGTGTCACTGGGGAAATGTTCACCTTTGAATCAAAACCAATGTACAGACTCACAGGAACACACCCCTGCTTATGTGCACCTACCTCATGTTACTCCCTGCTATTTAAATGGCACACATGGAGAGTTAATATCACATACAATTGGCTTCTCAGTTCAACTGAAAATTTAATATGAGAGAATTTGGTTTTTAGTCTAGTTTCCAAGGAAACATTTCCAGCTACTATTGGTGGAGGTTATGGGTTGAATGTCAAGCCCACAAATTCCTTTGTTCCCAGTCCATCAGTTTGATTTCCTTTATCATCTGGTCTCCCCTGTTGAAATACATACTAATATAGAGGGAAGGGTTTCTTAATACATGCAAAATAATCACTGTTTCCCAAGCAGCCTCCCCAAAAGAGAGACAAAGCAGTAGCAGCGATTAAAGGAGAATAAATGACATGAACTTATTTGAATTAATTTAAAACATGATATCTAGATTTGTGTATGTACACACCTGCACAGTGTTGATAAATATCTACTGGAGATAATCTACATTTTTACTATTTATCCCTAACAAGCAGATGGGCTCCCACATTGCCATTTACGAGAGTACAAACACATCCCAAAACCAAAAATGGAACAAGGAAGAATTTAGGAATATGTGCACAGGTTTTTAACCCAATGTGCCATGGCTAAGGTGAGATTTTATAACCCTTTAGGCTACCTGCCTTTTCTAAAATCAAAGTCTTAGAGACCACCAGGACTGCCAAAAGTCAACCACCAATGTTACTGCTCTTTGAAGGTGAGGCAATGCACACTGGAGTGCAAACAGGAGACAAAACAGGACACAGCCCCACAGGCAGGCACTGACCTGGGCACGGTGCCTTGGTCTGGAACTTTCCTGGCTTCATTTCTTATCAAGAAAGTGATTGCTACAGAGGAAGAGAGGGAAGCTGGACATTTTCATGCAGCAGAAATGACGCCTTGCTCGTAGTGCTTAATGAAATTATACAGACTCAAACATACGTCACTGCTTCTGTTTCTACTTCTATCCTTACTCTGCTCGCTCTTTCTTCGTGCCTTAGCAAGGAAAAATACACCATCTGTGGCAGTTCCCCGCTTTTTCCCAGCTGGAAGGAGATTGGACCCCTCTCTTCCTCTCAGGACATTCACATGAGCTCAGACTGCGGTATTTTTGCATCTCTTTTACCTGTTCCAAAACTGCTGTAGTGGCAGAAGGCTCGTATGGCTCTTTTTAAAGGCTATTAATAATATCCTTCAGACATTAGAGAAGATTTCTAGGACCTATTCCTCTATGCCCATAGAACACTCAGTCTCCCTTTTTAGCTGTTTCAGTCATAAAATATGGACATACAAGATGGTATTGTTTTTGTGGGTTTTGTTTAACAGCTACTGTTCATCTCCCCCTGGTCTGCAATATGCTCTTATGCAATTGCCCCAGCTCCTGCTTTCTCTACTATCCTTCCATCAAAATTGTATACCAGTAAACACCTTTCTCTGCTTTGTATAGTATATATGTGATTAAAAAAAGCTCAATATTTCTCTTCTTGGCCATGCACAACATCTCCAGTGTCCTTTCATCCTATTTTCAGTACTCCTTCAGCACATGCACCCAGTAATGATTATGGCAATCCAGAGCAGAGATTAAGGACTGTGCTTTATGTCACTAACTGGGTGATGATGAAGGACTAATAGCCTCAAAACCAGAGCAAGACATGCCCTGCTTGTGTAAAAAGGACAAACAGTGATGCTGCTGCAAGCTGAACCCGCCCTTCAGAAATGGCTGCCTTGGTTCCTCCAGAGCAACACTTAGTCTTTGAATTTTCCCTTCAGACATCCGTAATTTTGGATCACCCAGGATAAAGGTGAAACTATTCCAATCATGTCATCAAAACAGTAATGCCAGAACATCACAAGGGCTCACCTTTCTCTCCTAGGGGAGAGATATTCCACTATTATGAAAAAAATGTGGGTAGCATAGGAGCAGTGCAATAGTTTGACACTAATCAACACTGAAATTGCTGGAGAAATAAGAAGCTGTCATTTTGCTTAAAGCCTGCAGCAGAATTCACTCAGTTCATAGCAAAGTGAACATGATACAGGTTCATTTATTTTATGCATTTCAGTTTTCAGCATGATGTGCTGAGATATGAGTGTGTTTGCAGTGTTCCTCAGGAGATGGAGCATGTCCATCAACAAATACTACTGTTTATTTATGGTTAATATTTTACAGCAATAAACATTAAATACATTCCTCTTTGATAAGATAACAATCTGAGGGCAACACCTTCCCTGTCAAGGCTCCCAGTAAAACGATAACCTTCGGAACACATCAGCTGCCTGATGTAAAAACTGAGAATTGTTTCCATCAAGCAACTCAGTAACTGATCTGTATCTTTATGACTACAACTTCTCCTCATGGAGATACACACCACCTTCCAGGAAGACACAGGCAAACGCAGGGTTAGCTCAAAAGATACCGAGATACTGATGTGATGAAGTTCTGCTGGGAAGCTTTCCCAGTTAGACTGATCCCAAACCACACAGCATTATTCTGGTTGGTATCCATGGGCTGCATGGCTACTATACCTGCACTGCACTTCAGCTATGTACTTAACTTGCTGTTTTGATGTTTTCTGTTCTATAAAGCAGTAAATTTTACAAATTT
>JAOXXN010000265.1:63461825-63477153 GCA_026770055.1 Myrmophylax atrothorax | reverse complement strand
ATAGAGTCTTAGGGTTGGAGCTCCACCAAAGCAATCAAGGTAATTCAACAAAAAAGTGCATTTTGCTTGTCCTTGCCCACGTTTTCTTTGCCAAAAAACATTTGGGGACATTTCTTTCCCTCCCCACCACAAAGATACTGACTCTTCACCATAAACATTTGAATATATATATGCAATACTCATAGTATAACACATAACTGTAATGCCCAATAATGCCCAGCTTGGAGCCCAGTTTTACTGAGCTAAGCAGCAGAATGAAAGCTTGAAAACAGATTTTAGTGTTTTGAAGATACAAAACCAGAATATATGACCTCATCCCTAAACTAAGCTATGAAAGCCCAGATTTATTTGAGATGGCAACAAAAGGAGACAACTGGAAGAGTAGACAGGAAAGATGAGAAGAAAACATATAGTAATACTGATCAAATGTACACACATAGTTAGTAACAAAGGTTTGTTTGGTTTTTAAACAAGCAACTTGTCAGTGTTTGTATTTGTTATTAATATTTGCTATTTATACTGCAGCAGAGCCCAGAGTCCCATCTGGACACACCACACTCAGTCCCTGCTTACAAATCTTGGTCCCATCAGACACTGGCTATGAATGCAAGGGCTGTTTCTCCACAGCACTTTTTCTTTCAGAAAGCAAAATTAATTTACAACAGGCTAACACTAAAAGTACTACCACCCTCAGCTCCCTTAAAAGAAAACAAAAGGCATAATACAAGACCTCAGACAATTACCAAAACCCAGTTTTCATACTTGGGTTCCTTGGCACAATTCAGACATTTTGATTTGTGAATGTAATGATGTGAGTCAGAACTTCAGTTTTTAAAGTTTTTTTCTCCGTAATACCCTTGGCAGTCGCAGTGGCTTCGGTAAATGTAATAAAAACAAGATTTGCCAGAGTAAACTGCAATCAAAGGTGACCTTCAAGCAACTTTTATACAGTCATCAGGTCTAAGGGTTTTGACTGGGAAGTCAAAAGAGAAGATTAAAGACTCTGCCCCCTGTATTTAGGATTTCTTCTTAAACTGCCATGTTTTCTTCATGACAGACTATCTGTGAGGTCTTCTGACGTAAAATTGGTCTTTCCATCTATCATTCAGCCATAGGCAGCTGCCAAATAACAAAAAACACCAGCAAGGAAGGCCAGGATTAAATTTAGGAAAACGGGAAAGCTTCCTTTGAGAAAAAAATGGCAGGAGCAGCTGGGGATAAAATGTAATAAAATCAGACATGAAGGATAAAACATGAGATAACTTCATAATTTCTTGAATGACTAAACATAAATTCTGCTCTTTGGGTGCTAACAGATCCACTGCGGACCCATTTCAGAAAAAGAGAAGCCTTCATCCCTGGCTATGATTTGCAGGCCCTCAGAGGGTTGTCTGAGGTCAGCTGTCCTTCCCCAGCCCCAATTCCAAGCACAGAACCCAAGCCTGCAGATGAGCTTTGCTACGTGAGCAGCTCTGTCGGAGTCCAGAGCGGTTCTGAAGTGCAACAGCCCAAAAATGAATTGTGCCAACTCGCACACATCAAGAGCCAAGTCCTGGGCTCCAGCAAAATGACAAACATTGTTTAAAAACATGTTTGCTGAAGGCCTTGTTGGTGAACGGGTCACTTGGCAAAGCTGAGAAGGCAGAGCATGCTGTGCAGCTGCCCAAAAGCTCAGCTCTCCGTGTGCCTGAGCAGAACCAGGACACGGTAACTGGAAGGTTTCAAAGGATGCCCAACAGGACTTCTCTAATGATGTTGCTCCATGGCCTTGCTGCCAGCAAAAAACTGCTGGGAAATGGCTCTGATTTCTGCTGCTGATGTAAACTCTCAGGCCTGTGGGTAGAGCTTTTCTCTTCAATGCTCTTTGTACTTTTCCTGTTCTCTTTGAAAATGCTACACTGAACTCCACCATACCTCTCCCCCTGCAACAAGTTTCCTTCATCCCTTTCTCTATTCCTTGACTTTTACCTCTTAGGATACACACAGCAGAGGAGGTGATGCTGAAAGCCTTCTCTCCTGGGAAGGAGTGCAACATCCAAATAGGATGACTTTCTGAATGGAGAGATCTCTGACTAGCATAAAAGTGATTTTTGTGGATTAGAGAATCTAGAATCAAAAATCTGCCAGTGGGACACTTATTTTAATTTCCAACTTGACACCCAAGGTCAGGTTCAGGTACAGTCACAAGGGTAAAAGAGATGGATGAAAGTCATCAGTACCATAAAACAATTACTTATTGGGCTTGGTAGCTTCCAAGCTCAGAAACTGTTTAGCTTTCTTTTCATCCTCCGAAGCTTTTAGGCTGCAATCAGACAGTATTGGTGTCCCAGATATAGAAGAGTGATTGACTGCATTTGCATCCCTGCATCAAACACTTTTTACTGTGTTTTCAATTGCTATCATCTGAAGTTGAGATACTGACAGTGAAATCAAATTCATGCATGCATTTTTTCTATAAGAAACAAAATTTTCCAGAACAAAAAGAAAATAAAATTGAAAGGATAACTATGAACTACTTATTTGGGCCCACCATCTCTTTGAAATCCACCCTTCATGACATATTCAACCAAAGCTAAATGAAGACACCAAGAAAAATTCCACTGATTCCAGAAACTGGGCTTTGGCTGCAAACCAGAAAGCATGTAGGCACAAATGCAAATTGAAGCAATGTTATGAAGATCCTTTAAAGCTGTGACTCAACTGCAATCTTAGTTTGCTAACTCCCTAGCGAGATTCCCTCTTTCTTCTGTACGACACTCTCGCACATTAAAGAAAAAATATTGTGAAGTTACAGGCTACAAGGGTCCCAAAATATCACTGCAGTAAAAATGCATATCATTTTACAGACAGTAGCAAATGCAGCCCAACTGCAACCTCTAAGCTTTTACTGACAAGAGAAAATCTTACTTTTGAGGGTTTTTTTAAATTGCATCATTCTCAAGGTACTGCCTGCTCATGTGCTTCAAGGGCTGAACCTTTGTTTTGTCCTTTATCAGCTGGTAGAATCTTCACTGCAGACACTGTCACTAACACACAAATCCCTTGGGATAGCCACCATTAAATGAAACAAAAATGGCTAGGTTGAAAGAGTACCTCTAGGGATATGCGTTCATTTGTGTGCATACAAATGTGTAGATGTTAATTGGGCTGCAGAGAACAATTCTGTATTTACTGCATAAGAAGTCTGTCCATAAAGTTCCTTGGATAAAATGAGGTCTCTGACCATCAGAGTTATCAAAGAACTGCATAAAATAAACCATGGTATCTTTACACATTTAGCAGAATAATCAAATATTTCTATTTAAACATTTGCATAAGTCTTGTGTTAGATATCTAATGTGAAACTGAGACACTTCTCTACTGTTTTCAGCTTTTTTTTTTTAACTTCATTGCATTAGCAACAGATGCATTAGCATATAATTGGCTAGAGGGATTTTTCTGGAACGCTTACATTTGAGGCTCCGCATTCTCCCCTCGAAGTGTTGCTGTTCAGAATATGATCTACTTGATATCACAAAATGCTTTTAAGGCAAAAACACAAGCAAACCAAAAAAATCCTTTTGAAATCTGATGATTTATTTTGAGTCCAGGCCAGGCCAAGGAAATGTTGCATGAAAACAACAAGTAAAAGATAAAGATGAAGGGGTGCTTTGATGTATCGTTCTGCATGAGGTGGGTATGTGCGTAGAAAGACATGAACGGAGCAACCATTAACCTCTTACAGTTCATACTGTGTTCTTGTTTTTCACTTAGAATTTTAGGTCAATTAAACACTCTTAATTTCATTGTGTTTTACTGCCTGCCCATGTATAACTGGAGAAAACCGAAAGCTGCAGCCCGTTTTAAAAAAACCCCACAAGTTGACTTTCCTGCTGTGAATACCCCCAGGAGCCAGAGTAAGGAAGACAGTTTGCAAAGCCAGAGCTCTTCACCGTGACCTCTCCTTGACACGGATAAAAACGAGGTTTGAACTCTGTACCACCTATCAGAGCTTGTGACCTGCACACAAATGGCATCCCCAAGGCTTGTCCGGCTTTCAGCAGCACTGTTTGTTGTAATAAAAGACAATGTATCCCATGATTAGGTCATAATGCTTCATAGAGCTTTCAGTGCTGTGAGTTCTGCTTTTAAGGGACAAGATCCGCAGGAACCATGCTGGTGACACCCCAGAACTGTATCTGTACGACAGCAGAGACTCATGTTTCAGGGAGAGAGTCAAGCAGGAGTACAAGCAGAAGCCATGTAATATGGGACTCGGCTTCTTCCAAAGGGAAATGCCTTTGTGAAGGGTCTGGAGCACAGGTCTGATGAGGAGGGGCTGAGGGAGCTGGGGATGTTTAGCCTGGAGGAAAGGAGGCTCAGGGAAGGACCTCATTGCTCTCTTGAAACAAAGTGTAGGTCAGTCTCTTCCCCCAGGTAAGAAGTGATAGAATGGAAACAGCCTCAAGTTGCACCAGAAACAGAAGAGGTTTAGATTGGATATTAAGGAGACTTTCTTCACCAAAAGGATTATCAAGAATTGCAATGGGCTGCCCAAGGAAGTGGTTCAGTCCCCATCCCTGGAGATATTTAAAAGATGTGTAGATGTGATGCTCAGGGACACGGAGGATTTGGCAGTGTTAGGTTAATAGTTGGACTGCACGACCTTAAGAGTATTTTCCAACAAAACTAATTCTATGGCTCTGTGATTGTATAACTTACTTGTGCTTCAAACATACACAGACAGAGAAAAATACCATTTCAGTCTTGGCCTACGGCCTGTAGGACGGTCTGAAACTCCTGGTGACACTTGTTCTCTGCCTCTGCTAAGATGATCTATAGAGTGCTCTTCAGAACTGATCAGCCCAACATTTAGGTGCCAGCAGCACTGCCGAAATGTTAAAGCTTCCCCGGCGACACATTTGGAAGCAGTGTCCAGTTGTGGGATCCCCAGCACAAGAGATGGACACACTGGTGCAAGCCCAGTGAAGGGCCAGAAAGATGATGGATGGACTGGAATATACCTCTCCTATGAAGACAGGATGAGAGCACTGGGACAGTTCCACCTCAGGGGTGATCTTCAGCTCAGTGGGATCTTAAAATGTTTATGAATCTCTGATAGCAGGGAGGGACAAGGCTCTTCTTAGGGATATACAGTCACAGGACAAGAGAAAATGGGCAAAAAATGAAACACATGACATTCTGCCTGAGTATAAGAAAACAGTTTTACTGTGAGAATAATGGAGAACTGGCAGAGATGCCCACATAGGTTGTGAAGTTTCCCTGCATTGGGATTCCACACCCAGCTGGATACAGCACTGGGCAACTGGCTCCATCTGACATGGTTGGAGCAGGATGGATTGATTCACTCCCATGGGCTCTCCTATCACTGTAAACTACTTCTCTTCTTTCTGCTCAAGACCTTGCAAGGGTTTTCATTCAGACTGAAGACTCTGGATGAAGACCTGTGCTTGCAGCAGCTATGGGTCCTGAACATCAACACAGGGGAATAAAATTTATGAATGATATGAATACCAAAAATGAATGTTTCCATTTTTCCCTCATTCCCACCAAATATCCTTTTCTAGTCCTCCTGTACTTTTTTCTGTCTAGCTGCTGAGCCTCATTCTCTTCCAGATCCCTGCCCTTTCACCAATGATAATGCCCTACTCACACTCTCCTTCTCATGCTTTTTTAAAACACTCATTTTTCCAAATGTAATCTCCTATAGCCTCTGCAGACCTGCTGTTTTATCTTTTTTCCTCTAATTGTTTCTTCAGAATCTCTTCCTAAGTTTTTATATTAGTGTACCCTTTTATTAGTCCTTTTATCTTCTGCATCTGTACAGTTTTTCCTCCATTACTAAGACTTGCACTGGTGCCACCATTATGTCACAAACTTATCCCCTTCTTCTACTGATCCTGACCAACTTCTCTCTCTCTCTGCCATCTTTGAACTCAGCTGATGTCTTTCCTCTTGGATGTTTTTGTGTTCACTGTAACTTATAACCAAAATGTAAGTGCTTCCTTTAGCAGTATCACCAACTTATTATTTAGCTGCTTCCTCTCTATCCCTGGATGTATAATTTGCATCACAACACTGTCACCCACATTTTCTCTCCAGCTTCATTAAAAAAATCAGGGCTTATCTTTTGAAAATGGTGTATAGATGTCTCCCTACATCTTTTTCATGCCTGCTTTTGTATATACATAGAACCTTACAGAACAAGTTAGTGCTTCTTAAAAAAAGGGAGCATGGACACAGCAATGTGTTTTCGAATATGCAGCTAACTGTTGACCTAAGATGCTCCATTTTGAACACTTCTAAATCCGTCTGCAATAGGGCACTGAGATGAATAAGAAAGACCAGACACACTGGAAATTTTTAGTCAATATATACATTAAATACAGAAAAGTAAAGTTGTTATTATTATTTTTGATACTGTCATTGGTCATATGTAAGGGTAACAAACCAGACACAGCTACGAAGATTTAGGGTTGTTCTAAATCTGTAACTCTGAATGCATCCCTGATTGACTTAGAGAGTGTGTGTAGAAATTCTAAATCCCTGTGTGGCATCCATGTATACTAAGGAGTGATAGAAACTCCATCACAACTGTGAAACTGGGAGATGAGCCTGTTTTGTCTGGGAACTGCCTCAGTCACGCATCCTTTTTTCCCCCTCACCAGATTGTGGCCTGAATTTATCTGACTGATGCAATGGTGGACACAATTGCCACCACCACCTTCTTCCCTTTCCCCTTATCATGGTTTATCATCTAACTGAATATGCATTAGAAAAAATAAAAAACCCCAAACTGTTATTTCCCCCCAGATGCACTTGCAGCCCTTCTGCAGAATGCAGTCTGTGCTGACAGCTGGCATGCAACAGCAGAAAGTGTCACCAGGGACATGTGAGTCTGCAGCTCAGGACTAGTGGTGACTTCTTTCTTGTCCAGTGTGACAGGTTACTTTGCTGGAAGCACCAGCTGCCTTGTTGGTCCTTTCCTGTACTGTAGAAAGCAGGCTGTGAGCTGCTAACCCATATATAAAGCAAACCCACACCAGTCTTGAAACAGAAACACAAATTAGAGAAGAGAAAGAACTGACATGGAACAAGGCAAGTTCACGGTAGCTTAGGAAAGAGGAACAGAATGCTCTAAGAACCTACATTCATGTCAGCTATCACCCTAAGGATGTAACTTCTCTATACAACACAGTTTACAAATCACAGGGTCAAGTAAGAAACTAGTTCTTGTTAACATGACAGATTTGTTCCTTTGGTACAAAAATACCAGTTATTTCTGATGTACTCATAAAAGCAAGGTAAATCTAAATAAGCAATAAAAGCAGAAAGCATCTTCAGCTCTGTTTCACTCCAACTGACAGTTTCCAAACCTCTTACTGAGAAAGTGGAACCCTGTTCCATCAACCTAAAACCTCATTACTCTGATCCAAGAACGTGCACCACTGCAGTGGTCAGATTTAGTGGATTCAGATGAAGTGATTGGTGTGGAGAACTTTTACTGCTTATGGTGATGACCAAGATCCATGAGTAAGGGGGCAGAGACAAGGAGAGTCAAAGGAGGTGGAAAAAGATCAATCTGGTGTAATTTGATGAAATTTATAGGGCTAACAGAGAGTCTTGCTGTATGTTTGCTGATAAACACAGCACACCTGACAAGGAAATACCGAAGAGGCAAAGGTATCTGATAGCACTGAGCTGTTTCCAGTGGTCATTCCCATCCTAATGTGCAGTTCCAGACAACACTGCAGGGAAGGTCACAGAATCACAGACTATTCTGAGTTGGAAGGGACCCACAAAGATGATCGAGTCCAACTCTTAAGTCAATGGCCCACCTAGGGGATTGAACCCATGAGCTTGGCATTATTACAACACAGTTTTAACCAACTGAGCTTATCTCAGGGTTGCAGAGAAGGTCTGTCTGTACTACCCATTCTAACTACAAGGGTTAACTGTGGTGGGATGACAGGAAAATGGAACAGCATTTTACAGTATTTCTGCTCACACCCAGCTCCCCATTTTCAGCGGCCTCACAGCCTCCCCATTTTCTCTCTGAATTATCAGAAACACTAAAAGAGCCTTTTTCACTCCTCTCTTTGACTCATCTTTCTAATTAGGACCACTGAACAAATAGATCTGAGAAACAGCCTGGCAGCAGCCTTGGTTCACTGCATGCAGGGCATGGAAAATGCTCTGCTCTCCCAGGGACAGCAGGAAAGCTACAGTGAGTCAGCATTAGCCCAGTAACTGCTCTCCAGGGAATCCGAGACAAGCCCTCCAAGCGTTCCTGCCTAGTTCAGCACACAGACAGAGGGATCAGACAGCAGAAAATACTTCTTGAAACAATTCCCCACCTCTGATAAACACACACCTCTCATCAACTAAACAGCACTGTCAAGGTTTGTCTCGTGATACACATCTCTGACACATCCAGGCTGCAGCCACTCCTGAAATTTGGGGGTTTTGGTTTAACAGCTGTGCTCTGTGCAATGCAGACATGGCATTTCATTAGGCACAGGGTAATAGCTTGATTCCCTTAGGGACTTGCTGCTAGAAAATGGAACATCTCCTTTCATAAACAGGCAAGGTCATCACACATTCCTCAATGCACATGCTCATTTTGGATTTGATGCTGAGATAATTGAGTATCTGTTCATTACACGTTTCATATTCATGCAATAATGCATCTACACGTAAAACTAATTTAACAAGATCTAAGGAAACCAGCATTATATTACATTTCAAATTCATCTGTTCAGCTACAGACAAAGAATTCTGATTTATGGCCAAACTATTTTTTCTATTTTACTTTCCATGCTGGATTCAGCTGAAATGTAAAAAACATGGAAAAGCACAAACTAAGCTATTTTGCCCCTTCAAACCACATTATCCTTTTGTAACTTGCAGTAGCTTTTCTATTTAACAGGAATCATCTTCCAGCATAGTCACATGTACATACTGTGAACGAGCCAGCTCACAAATGTGACACCTCAGAGTTTAAACCCCTGAAGATGACAAAAGCCTCAAAAATTTCACAGAGATACATGAGGAGGGATCAAAAATTCTACACAAATTCTTCAAAAATCTTTGTAAGTATTACCAAAAATAAGGAGTTCCCAGAGGACCTTACCTGAAGAACCCAAACTGTTACTAATTCTAGGCAATCTATTTCTCTGTTTTCATCTTAGTTCACCACAAATACCCATTTTATCTTTCTGTTTAGACTATTTAGAGGTTGGCAACCTGATTTTCTCTGTTTCTCTGGTTCCTGGGATACTGCCTTTCTGGATGTGACAACAAGAAACTCCAGGGAGTATCAGATCAAAGCTAAATGTAGAGTCAATGGGTCAGTAGAAAAGATGACACAGGGGAGGATATGAAAGTAGGAAAAAAGTATTTTCCCCTAAAACCAGACAAAAATACTGTTTTGCATTAAATCTAACAGTTTATGGGGGAAAAGAGTAGAGATTAGGAATTATATATATAGACATAAATAAGAGAAGGGATTTTATTCTGAATTTTCCTGTGCTTATTCAAATACATGCATTTTTCATCACAGATTATAATCAGAATTTCAAATGTGAATGTTGCCTGAAGACCTGGAATAAACTTTTGCTGTATTTTTATTGATGATATACCTTAGGGATTTCCCAAACTGAAGAACACAAACCACAACTGTAAATGAAAGGGCAATCTCTAGATTGTGAACGACCCATTACGTGGCTTAAAGACACACAGCAAACATCAAGTGGAAACAATCTGCAAAAATGTTAAGAATAATGTTTCTTGCCCTCTTCATCCGCCAGGAAACAAACAGGCAGTGGAATTAACAATTTCATTTCTAGAAAAAAAAAAACAAACCCAAAGGCTGTCAACATTTTCACAAGGAAAACAACTTTGAATAGAGTTTGTGCCTTAGGCAAGAATTTTTGAATTACTTTAAAAAGATCAGCAGCAAAAAGACACCTTCTTCCCTGAAATGACCTGGATGACTTGTGAGTGTATCCTTGGAGTTTTCCTTTCCAAGGCTGCAACAACCTAATTCAGAGACCTGCCTCCTCCTTCTGTTCCTTTGAAACACCTTGAAGCAGTCAAAGGTTCAAGGAAAGGTTATCAAGGCCTGTTGGCATGTCTGGAAGTGCTGACACATGCTAGGAGGAAAAATGGGTACAGCTAGTACAGCTGCAAGAATAGAACAGCTACCAGGGACCTCACCTAGAGCTATCACCACCACCAAGCTGTGCTGGCCAACAGAAGAGATAAGCCAGCAGCATTTATACATCAAATGCAAACAAAGCTTACAGATGGCTTGAAAAATAACTAGGTTTGTCATTTTCAGGGCAGCGATTGTTCCCCTGTGCTGGGCACTGGTGAGGTCACACCTCGAGTCCTATGTCCAGTTTTGGGTCCCTCAATTCAAGAAGGACATTGAGGGGCTGGAGCGTGTCCAGGGAAGGGAATGGAGCTGGGGAAGGGTCTGGAGCACAAATGCTGTGAGGAGCAGCTGAGGGAGCTGGGGGGGGCTCAGCCTGGAGAAAAGGAAGCTCAGGGGGGACCTTCTTACTCTGTACAACTCCCCAAAAGGAGGCTGTAGCCAGGTGGGGGTCGGGCTCTGCTCCTGGGCAAGTAGTGACAGAACCAGAGGGAGAGGCCACAGGTTGTGGCAGGGGAGGTTTAGATTGGATATTCAGAAAAACATCTGCAAAGGGCTCTCAATCACTGGCACAAACTGCCCAGGGAAGTGGTTGAGTCACTCTCCCTGAATGTATTTAAAAACCGTGTGGATGTGACACTTAGGGACAGGGTTTAGTGGAGGAATCAGAGGTGTTGGGTTAATAGCTGGCCTTGAAGAACTTAAAGGTCTTTTCCAACCTAAATAATTCTGTAAAAGACTTGCAAAAAACAACTAATGTGATTATTTTCCTTGTATATCACTCATAAATTTTCCTGAACATGAAAACAACGTACTGTCTGTTAAAAACACACCAAAAAATTAACCACTGTTTTTGGACATACGTAAGATTTTTTCCAGCTTGATGCCTCAAAGCATTAAGAGGAAAAATAAATTTCTTTCTCCCAGACTTTCTTGTCTCAGAGTTATCTATAGACCTATTTTACCCCTAACTTCTGTAGGAGGAGGAGGAGTTCCAGTCAAGTCTCATTCAAACTTACAGACCAACACTCTAAAGCTATGCTGACATTTCTCTGAATAATTCCAAGCAATTCCTTGCCTGTCAGGGCCAGATCTGTCCTTTCCTCTCATTTCACATCGGCTACGTACAAATTCACACTAACATTAAGCATTAGCTTGAACTCTGGCACTTATCAAAGCTGGAGGAGTCTGAGCGAGTCCATGACCTCACTGCTGGCCTAAAGGCCTGAGGATCTTGAGAAGCTTGAGGTCCTTAGGGCAAGGCCACTCTAGATAACTGGTCTAGCACTGTCTCCTTATATTTATATTTAATATAGCAAAGGGCTTTAACATTGTTCTTGCCACTAGAGATCTGGATTTCCTCAACAGGACAGCAAACTAAAAGCTCTGCAGGACCAAGCCACATGGATGGAAGTCATCCAGGTGTGTTCTTCAGCCCTTTGTGTTCCTCTGCAAGCTCTCTGGAAAACACCCTTTTCAAAGGCAGCAGCACTTTATCACTTGTTAAGTGAGGTTAAGCTGGAGCTGACATCAGAAGATGGCAGATGCCCTCCTGCACTGCAGCAATGCAGCCACTGCGCTTTGTCCTGTGCAATTAACTTAATGCCCCAATAAGGGCGAGGAGTAGCATGTGATGGGTTCACACGCTTTATTTTTGAATGCTGATGTTCTGAAAGTGGGGGAAGAAAGGGAGGTCATGAAAGCAAAATGCTGCTATTCTTGCAAAACCAAAATTTGCTAAGGTAACACGCTTTTGACAAAGAAAGTTCTCACCAAACAGCACTGCAAAAAGAATTAAAAAGATTACATCACTACAGTGTAAAATGCTGCATCACTTATCAAAATCAGACCCTCATTTGTCCATGTAAGGGTTTTTTTTTGTTGCTTTAGATACAGCAAAAATATACAACAGTCACAGCAGAATACAGTTGGTATTTTGTTCTTCATGCATTGAGTAAAACAGAAGTCCTTTGTTTCCTCCAGCTAAATGGATTTCAGATTAGACTCCACAATAAACCACAGAAACTTACCTTGCATTTCAGCATGTTGGCTACTCTCTCTTGCATCGACTGGCCAGCCTTTGGCCTGACAAGTATATAAACTGCTTTCACTTCAGGGCTGGAGCGCAGGAGCTTTTCCAGCAGTACTTTGCCCACGAAACCCGTCGCTCCTGTGATAAGTACGGTCTTTCCATTGTAATAAGCTGAGACTGAAGACATGGTGCTTCCTTGTTCTGTCCTGTCCTGCAGCAGGTACCTGAGAAAATGCAGAAACAAAGCTTTTAAGGGCTTTTGGGATGATCTTTCTAGTCACCTATGGCAATGCAATGGCAATTTTAAAGTTGATTTTTTTAAAAAAAGTTTTTATGATGAAAATACACCACAAAAACCTGAGAAGCTTAAAAAACTCAAGCTCAGCCTTATGATATCACAGCTGCACACAGCAGTCAAAAACAGCTCATGCTTTCCAAGACTCCCAGCAGTAGATGCTCTACACAGTGTTGAATAGTATTTATCTCCTACACTGGGAAGTGGCAGCCACGAATCTTTCTCCAGAGTTTAGGTTGTCTGACCTCCCTCTTGGAGATCCACTGACTAAACAGTGGGGCTGACATGACTATGCTCTCACATGAAGTGTCCCAGTTAAGTATTTTAATTAGATGCAATGGTTTCAGGCCTGTATGACCCCAGTCATCCTGATTCGAACTCTTAAGTTGATTAAATGACAAACAAGGCTGGACTGAATCCTCTTAGAAAAGCCCCTCTCCCCATTAGCCCAACAGAAGCAAAACAACTCCCATCCTTGAAGCGCTGCAGATCACAGCAAGCACAAAACATTCATATTGCAAGGGAAAGGCTCATGAAAAGTTCCAGTCAATGTTTTTGTTTTGAAAAATTTGAAACAAAACCAAACAACAATAGTAGAACATGGTCAATCAAGTATTCAGGAACCAGAACAATGACCTTCAGGTCCCCCAGCAAAACTTCTTTTCCTCCTGCAGGCGCTTCAGGAACACTGTTGGCCATTTCAAGTTTCTCAGCATGAGACAACTGCATGCTAATAAAATGCAAATACATCAAAACCAGAATATAGGATTTGTTGCTTTTTTGCAGTCTTCTAAGAGTCCCCGTTTCCACCAAACCTTTTGCAATTTTGAAGCCCAGTGAACCACTGAAGTGCAGTGGAGTGCCTGACTTAGAGAAAAAACTGCAAGCCTTCATACACAAATGTTCTTGTTCTTCTTTCCCAGTGCTTCCTGGGACCACAGTACTTCACATCAAACAAATGAAAATCCCCAAATTTCTTTATCCAAAATGAATCATCAGGTGGAGAATCCAATTTAGAAAGTGGGTCAAGCAGAATAACTTCGGAAGGATGCAATTTTACAAACTAATAGCTGTGGGTATTCTGGCTCAGTGGATTTGGGTATTAGCCTACTTTCAGATATGGTTGAGCTTATAATTTAAATGAACACAGAAGGTCCATCTAGGCCTATTAAAAACTTCCTCTTATTAAAGAGCTGGCCACTTGGGAACTTAAAAACACAGGTTAAACTCTTAGATAATGAACTTATTTATAACGAGATGTCACATCTCATTCAGGTTCGGAAAAACTGAGTGATACTGGAAGATGGGAACTTGCAGAACCTGGAAGTGTGTAAAAGGATGTGTAGAGCCAGAAGTAGCTGGTAGTTTAGCCAGATAAGATGGAGATGGCAAAAGACTTAAGAAATTTGGCATGATACATGCCCTGCAACATAGAAAAATTAAGGAGAGAAGTACTCAGTCACCAGAGACCATACAGAATCTACTGAACATCAGGGAACAAAAAGATGAAATCTAAGACCACTTCCAGCCCCTGGATCCTTCCTTGAATTCACATTCAGAAGATCACAGGTACCTCACCTAATATGCTGCTAGAAAAGAGGTACATTTAAAAAGTACTTTGCACCACAAACTTGGAGATTACTACAGTGTTTAATAGGAATTAACTCTTCTTCCCACCCTTGAGGAGTAGGGGAGCATTTCCAACCAGCATCACTGCATATTTCTGCTTTGCCTTACAGTTGTAGACCACTGCACAAATAACTGTTAAAGCTCTCCACATGTAGACATCAATTTATTATACTGTTTTATTTGGGTTATCTGTTTCAGTTATCCAAAGGGGCTCCATTTGTTTTGACCAGATGTTCAATGCCTGCTAGAATAGTAAAATAAATAAATCACACTACTTTGAAGTGTCCCTAAAATTAACCATGCAGCCACGTTTCATTCAGTTTTTCTGGCAAGGGCCACACACACATAATTGACAGTTCTTCCTCTTCTAGTCTGAGACCACTGTGAATGCTTGATTCCATAAAGTCAGGAAAACAATTGCATCTTCCAAGCTATTCTGGTATGATGAAAATGGAAACACCAAACACAGCCACTGAAAAAAAGGAACTTCTAAGGCAACCTGGTGTTTCTCTTGATTTCTTGGCTTAACCTTAAGGGGTTAAAAGGGAATTAAAATCATATTCTTTCTGTTTTCTATAACAATGCAGTCCAAGTTAGCATATAGTTAGCAGAGTTGGATCCAGTTGCTCAGGGTCTCATCCACAATAAAAAGCCATGAAGACTGAGATGGCATTTGCCTGTTATGGGATCAGACTTTTGTCTCCTTGCAATACATTTATTTTTCCCTTTCCTAAGTGAGCTTTAGAAGAAAACACAAAAATCTTGTACCTATCTGATGCCATGATAATTATCAGGAAAGAAAATCTGCGTATTTGTTTAATGTGCATAAACAAATCGATGTTCTGAGCTCATGACACCAGAACTGTAATGCTGAAATTTGATATGTTCAGACAGATCCCTGAATCTCCACTGTCCAAGCAAATTTAAATAGGCTTTTACAAAGTTCCACAATCAAAGGCAAGTTCCAGTTTATATTCAGGATTGCTAAAATTTTCCTTTCAACTTAGTCTTGTCTTTTTAAAATTTTTTAGAACTATCTTCGCTATTTAGTATTTTTAAAAACGTGATTTATTCTTCTCTGTTTTAATTGATTTTGCTTGGCCTTTGTAAAGAAAGTACTGAAGAAGTTATGGAGACTTCAAAAAACCAGAAGATTCTTGAGGTCAAAGGGAGTGATCCAAGCAATGCCTGCTGATCTGACCTTTTGGATTCCTAC
>JAOXXN010000265.1:63443326-63455766 GCA_026770055.1 Myrmophylax atrothorax | reverse complement strand
CCTCCTCTGGCCTTGCTGCCACAGCTCCATGTCCTTGCTGTGCTGGGCCCCCAGGGCTGGAGGCAGCTCTGCAGGGGCGTCTCCCCACAGCAGAGGGGCAGAATCCCCTCCTCCCCTGCTGCACACACTGCTCTGGATGCAGCCCAGCACAGGGGGGTTCTGGGATGGGCCATGTCCAGCCTCTCCCCCACCAGCATCCCCAAGGCCTTCTCCCCAGGGGACTGTTTAATGGTCAGACTCAATCTCCAAGATCTTTTTCAATCTAAATGATTTTATGACTGAGACAGTTTAACTCACATAATATGAGGGTAAAAGAAGGCTGAAATATTTTCTTTTGAAATCTGTTCTTTTCAAGCCCTGCTTTTGGAACAGTTCATGTAGTAGCACAGCTGCTCTGAAGAACAGCAGACTCAGGATTGCTACCTGTCACCCATGCCAGCACTCACAGAAAACCATCCTACAACGGTCCCAAAGCACAAAGGGTGACCAAAAGCTGCCCATATTTCTATAACAAATGAAAAAGAAGTGGTGATTGAAAGCAGCAATGCAAGTATTTATGTGACTACAGCAACCATGTTCTTCACAAAGGCACTATCATGACATAAAGAATCATCTTCATTCAAGATTCTGAGTCAACAGCAATATTGATCCAAGTAAATCAATATCACTGATCATTATTTAGTAAGTAAATCTGTGTCATGGAATGATGGAGAGACTGCCTTCCTGAACTACCTTCCCATTCCTACTGTCACTCCATTCAGCTCTCCTGCCAGGTAAACACATAAGTACAATGCTTAGGACTCTTAATGAAATCAAATGAAACTTCATTTGTACAAAATTTAAAAAGAAAAATGCAGAAAACAACAAAAGAAGAAACTGACGACAATGTACAGGAACATGGTCAAGTGATGACCCCTTAATGGCCATGCTTTTAAAAAACAAACACTTATCTAAGCCATGCTACCTTCCTATTGTGACCACTCTTTTCCACAGCTATGTCCAGTGGAAGATGTAAAGAGCAAACACGAGTAGCTTTGTACTCCTGTGCACATTTAGGAGTATATGTGCATATTTTTGTTTGCATTGAGCTTCAAAACAAATGCAAAACATTATTTGCCTGCATAACACCAGCTGAAAGAAAGCAAGTCAGCTGTAGGGATTCTAATATGCACATATTTACCATTGGCCATTTCTGATGATGACAGAGTCCCCCCATTCAGTTTGCCTGATTTCCCAGAGCATAAAGGATTTTACTGAAGACTTGTGTACTATAGTATATGCATATATATATGCATAGAAAACCATTTTTAGGTTGTAGACACAAATATCTGTCAACTGCTTTTTCCTTGAGCCTCAACCATTTTTGGGTCATCAAGACCATAATGGTAATTTGTTATAGAATACTTCATATTGCAAACCTTTATAAGCTGTAACAGGGCAAATATTCCTTTTACTTCACCCCTTCACATTGCCTGAATTTGCTAATACCTTCCTTGTAAGACAGAGGAAACTACTTAACTGAGAAGCTCTTGACATGTTGTGAGGGAAATGTCTTGATGAGCTCAGATAATACAGTGTCATGGTTTGTGCTGCTTAACAGGAAAATGTGGTGACTGTACTAAGAAGCAGTTTTGTGACAACCAGCTAAAATGAATTTCACACTTAGATCTCAGATCTAACAGAGTGGAAAAAATTACCTGCTGTATCTGGACACAGATTTAAGGTTAATTAAAGAACTGTAATTATTTTTCTTTCCAATAGAAATCTAAGCTCAGCAGACTGAGCAGTTTTGCACTGAGGCTTTTTTAAGAAGCTCAGTCTAGAACCCTACTCTTGTCTTGGCTGGGGCTGAGAGATAAAAATATTGGAATATTTCCCACCAAGTTGAGTCTTCTTAAAAGGATGGCCAGATAGTAGTCTATACTATTAATTTCATAGCAAAGAATATATAAATACAGACATATGTTTTTGACCCCGAAGATTAAGATACCTTTGTTATTTTGGTTTTTTTTAATTGAAACCCGAAACAGAACATTATCAGATGAAATATCACAGTTTTGCCTTTGACCTCATCATTGACTCAAAACTCAGTAGGCTAAAACGGAAAAAAAAGCATTTATTTTTTTATTTCTCCCACATTTCTTTGTTGTTCATACTGGGAACATTTGATGTAAACCTGGCAATCATCAGACAACAATAGCCCGGGTTCTTCTGTCCAGCTACTGAAATAAGACAGAAGCTATCCAGGCTTCTGCTATGCAACATTCTCCTGGCAATGAAGTTCTCAGCAGAGAGGGAAAGATAAAGCCCTACAGGAACACGGAAGAAGCACAGCCAAAGCATATTTTGTTCCAGGAAGTCCACAGGGAATTTTATGCTGGTTAGTACACGCTGCTGGCTGGCTTACTCTGCAGCAAGCCAGAAAATCAGCATCTGTGATCAGCAATCCAGTAATTCCCTGCATCCCCTGTTGAGTTGAAGACAACACTGGCACTACCTAAACCAGAACCATCACACACTGACACATTTGCAGTCAGAGTCCTTGGCACTGCAATAAGGACCTCGCACAGGCAGCACAAGGGTGGGTGCACAGACCAAGGCAGCTCCAGCAGCAGAGCTGCAACAGCTCCAACTTGGAAGGTTCCAGCCCTGTTGTGACTGTCACCGTGCAAATGCAATGGACTGACATTGTCCCTCTGGAAATGCACCAAAACCATGGTGAGGAGAATCCTTCTACAAGGACCCACGTGTGGAGCACTGGGATGGGGCAATGGAGTTCTTAACAGAGAAACCAGTGAGACAGAAGGCACTTCACAGGTTCATGACTTTCTGTCTCCCACTACACCGCACCAATGCTTTGACTGTCCCTGTCTGAATGCACTCCCACCCTCTTTAATCCTTAATCCAATGCTTCTAGCCAAGACAAACATGCCCAGGTGATTCCTGCTGCTCCTCCCAAGGCTGTAGGACAGCTCAGGGCCAGGGAACTAAAGTTACAGGGGCTATATGTGTACACACAGCAAGACTACTAGTTTTACCCCTGCTCCTTCCAACAGCAAGTATCATGCCAAGAGCTTCCAAGTTTTCCTTTTCCTTGGGATCACAAACACAGCACGAGGGCAGCAGGAGTGAGAAGGCCTTCTCTGGAAATTTCAGCAGGGAATACAGAAGCAGCCCAGCTAAGTCAGAAGCATCACTAGCCATATGGAAACAAGCTGTGTATTAATAAGTAGCTCCAAGGGAGCTGGCAAGAATTTTCAAAGCAGTGTTTGATCACACTGGAAAACTGAAGGAAACCTACTGAGCATGGGTAGGATAAGGGTGAACATGCCATGGATGCCAAGTGTGACTACAAAACACAGCTCCTCTGTATGAAAAAAAAATAAGGAAAAGTAAGAGAGCAGCAAAGGAGAGTTTGTGAAACTCTCTGTGATCAGTATCTGAGTTGGTCTGTTTATGGAGGACTTCCCTTTCAGCTTTTTACCCCCAGGCCTAGACCTCACAATGAACTGAGTGTGAAAATCCAAGAGATCACACCCAGAACTATCCACAGCAGCTTAAAACTTAAACCAGTTCTGTGATCCCTAAACACATGGAACCAAACTGCTCCTGGGAGATATCCCAGCGATCTGCATCACTGATGACATGGAAACTGAACTCTTACAGCAAACAGTTTTCTTAACACTGAGATCAACAGCTGAAAGAAATGAAAAACAACTTATAGGGGCCTCCTCAGTGCAGGACACAGTTCAGTAGGAAATGGGAAATGGACTGAGAACCTCCCATTTCTTGGCATCTCACAGCCACTGCCATAATATTTTGAGACAGATTTTAAAGGTGCAGTTTGTAAGAAGGCATCAACAAAACACAGAAATCATAGTCTTATTTGCACTCATAAATGTTTTAAAACTTCTTTTTCTATCCCCATCAGCTCTTCCCTTATTCCAAACTCAGCTGCAAGCAAGCAGAACTCATGCTACTAACAGGAAGAACATTTTCACAAAATCTTCTAAATTCTACTGATTGCACTCTTGATACTAAATTATCTTCATTTCTGAGAGTTTAGTTACTCTCAGGAGGTAGTTTTGGTAGCTGTTGATCCTCATCAGATGGCTTTACGGGTTTTTTACTCTTCCAACTAGCACAGCTCTCTCTCTTCTACCAGGATAAACAGACTTAGAAAACAGAAATAAAACTAAACAGGAAATGTGAAGCGAGTCCAAGGATCCTCTTTTTAAATACAGAGAGATGCAAAATCCTGAAACACAGATGCCTCCAGCAGGCTACAGATTTGGTGCATCGAAAGCCCTTTGGGATGGGAAGTATGCAAGTGCAATAGCACCACTCGTAACAGGTCTCTGATCACAGCCGAGTCTCACAGACTCACAACAGAATGGAAATACTTTTTAACATATATTCATATATGTAAATCAGTAATACAGCAAACACAGCATAGCAGTGTTTATCTCTCCCTTATCTGTTAAAAATGCTTTCTTTTATTGTACTACTGTGTTTGTCCAACCCTGTTTTATACACATTAACTAATGATCCCTGAAATACCCCAGAGAAACAAAGTAGGTGTGTATTTTATTATTCCCACTATTAGAAGCAATGGAATTAACAGGGGCTGGTAACGAATCAGAGTTAATGACGCCATGCTTAATCGCCATGTTTTTCACTCTTTTGGAGATTCGTGTTTAGATTGTTGAGATTGTTGAGGCTGTACTATAACAGGCATCAGAAATAACTTCCATTTCAGAAAACAAAGAGCACAACAGCAAGAAAGATACACTAATTTTATCAAAGCAGTTGTTGCAGTATTGCAATTTCATCATTAGCAAGTGCATATGTAAATTTTAAAAAGTCTTTTGGTGGTGGTGGTGGTTTGGAGGGTCTTTTTCTTCTTGGTGGGTTTTGCTTTGTTGCTTGGTATTTTCTTTGCCATGCAGTTATTCCTCTCAGTCAAGAGCAAAAAAGACACCACCACAGATTCCAGAGGGAAATGACAACTCAATATAGAAGAAGCCAAACTAGGAAGATCAAAATGATATCCTTCGCAATTAGATTTTTTCACAAACTGCAGGAAAATACACTCCTTAAATCTCCTCACTTGGTTTCTGTGGAAGATGGGCAGCACAGAAACACAAACATTTACTCCTCAGATAAAGGGAAAAGAGCGGGAAGAGGAAACTCAATTCCCTGGAGTTACTGAAAGCTGCATTACAGAACTTTCCTCTTCACATCAGCAGCTCTGAATAATGAGGCAGCAGAGAGTTTTGCAGCACTGGGAGCCTTTGAAACACACTTCTCCAGAAAGAAAAGACAATAAAACATCAATAGAAAATGCCTCTTGGCTGGCACACACTGGCACAGAGAAAACTTTTCCTCCTTTTCCACTTACAGGGTCCAATTTTTTTCTTCCCCTCTTCTCCAATATTCAAAAGATGAGCTGATGAGAGATGACAAGGTGCATTTAGAGAAGTTCAAAAAAAGCCAGCATTGAATAAAACATAAGTGCAGAATCAGAAAAAGGATGGTCAGACTGTACCAATGTCAACTAATACATTCTGTGTGCACTGAAATGCAAGAAGGGAATGGAAAGAAGCAATTTGATGATGATTGGGTTCTAAAAATTCAAGGAAAGTTTGAATTAA
Organism: Myrmophylax atrothorax; assembly: GCA_026770055.1. Taxonomy (NCBI): domain Eukaryota; kingdom Metazoa; phylum Chordata; class Aves; order Passeriformes; family Thamnophilidae; genus Myrmophylax; species Myrmophylax atrothorax. Next base: position 63,450,112 of record JAOXXN010000265.1, on the reverse strand, counting down.
GTTTAAAGTATTTGAATAATCCTGTTGTAATCAGTGCCAGGTTCAAGTGAGTGCACGTATGTTCTCCTTAACCACAAATTTCCTTCTTATTGTTAAGAAGCTTGACATTCAAAATTCCCATGCTCCTATACTGAAGTTTTTTAATTAATTTTATTTTTCATTGGTCAACAGTTTTCATCTTAGTTATATGATAAATAAAAATATCCACAAATTTTACAATGCTGGTTCCCCCCACCATTTCATCCTAGTATGATCTGTAAAATAAAGAAATTCCTCTAGATGGATTATGATGTCCCTGCCCTGAAAATGCACAAGACCACACTGAGTTGGTAGATTAGCACAGCTCCAACTAGCACAGAGAAGTACAGAAATAAATATGCCTCCTATGATTATTCTTTTTTAAAGCCTTTTCTATTCTTGTAGGGACAGGAAATTGCTGTTCCAAGGTAAAAGTATTTAGGACCCATCTAAAAAGAAGGATTTACCTGTATCATTTAAGAAAAAATAACTGATGATTGAATTCCTGTCAACAGGGGTTTTTATTACACTTTCCAAGAAATAGTGCTCTCTTTAACTTTTGTATGACACCATGATCTTGGAGGCAAAACTCACAGTCCAAAGATATAAATATAATGCAAATGAAGCACTAATATGCAGTTCTGAAGCACTACCAAGTTGCTTTGGTGATTTTAGCTTCATCCCACTAAGACAAGTAAAGCAGCCTCATCCTGTATTACACCTCTGTAACCTGTGTATCTTAAATTTTGATGTTCAGAGTAAGCCCCATTTCCCCCTCTTAATTAATTTGTACCAAGCAGAACACAAAAGGTTTGTATCTTAAACCAGGTCTCTCAGGTCCCAGATCTTTGCAAACCAGTGAAAAGTCCCTTACGGGTTTAGAGTCTGTCCTCAGCCCAAATCCTGGAGATGCTGCGAAAATTAACATCAACATGTGGTGTCACAAGCTGTGTGTGTGGAGCTCCCTCTCAGTAAACAAACTTTTATCTTTGATTCAGCAGCCAAAAGGCACAAGGTCCTCTTGCCAGCGTCACCAACTGCATTATTGTCCTCATTCTTCAGGCACAAATTATTCACTTCCAAGCACTGTAACATTTTTTGGATATCCCCCACCTTGGATTTCTTACTGCTAATCTCAAGTCCAGATAAGAGTCCTATTAAGAAGGGCTGACATGAGGCACACAGAGATTGCCAGGCTGGAAATTCCTTGCCAAAATACACAGCTCAGCTGGGCAGGGACATAAGTAAGGAGCAGGTATCCACAGTAGGCTTGCCACAAGAAAGAAAACAGTTTTGTTATTAACAGCCAAAACATACACTGACCTTGCCAGAAAGTAGTCTTTGAGGCAGGATATTTCTTGCAATACAGAGATATTTACTAAAATAAGCAGAGAGAGATTAGGGCTCTCACTTAACTACATCTCTCTGGGAAAAGAGAGTAGTAAAGTACTACATGGCACTAACAATCATTTTTCCCTCCAGTTTAACAGCAGAAAAGCAGGACCTCCCTGTTGTTGGGAGAGCAAAGCAAAATGAAATGGGAGAGGTGTTTCACTTTGCTCAAAATTTTATTTCCTGAAATCTGTGTAGCACAAAATGCTATTTTAGGAAAAACATTTTTTTTTTCCCCTGGCAGTTCAAATCAGCCCAAAATTCAGCATATTTGGCTTCCTGGAAATTTTTCTTGGCTGAGCACTCACAGCCTACAGAGGCTCCCTGTTATAGTTGTTGCCAATTCTCTCTCTTGACCCCCTTCCAACAAGATGAACAGAGAAAAAAAGGTGGCAGTCAGAGAAACAGAACAACCCAAGGATCCTTGTTTTATCAGAAAGGTGTTTGAGTCCACAGTAAACAATGCTCCAAGGTGGCCTGAATTTGCACTGGCAGCCAACGTGGGTTTTGGGAACTTGCCACCACATCCATCGTAGGTTTTGCCACCACATCTCTCCTCTCTGATTTTATACTGAGCACACACCAAGAAACCAGGATTTTAACAACAGAATGGCAGAGATGTCCTGCAAGAGAGACAGTCCTGAACAACCAGAAGAAATCACGCCTGTGAATACAGTGTGAGTCTTTTGACAGGGAAAAGTTTAAGCACAGATACAGGAGGGACAAGGGTAGGTGATTTGTGCTGGGAAAAAAATTTTAGATGACACTTACTTGGAAATTATTTGATATATCTGAAATCTACTAGTAACACAAGAGGATAAAATGGTTGCTGTTCAGACATACAAGTTGAGAGGCTGAAGAATAAATGCAATAGTGTGATCCCAAAATTCAAAGAGATTAAGTGTAAAATGACTAGATGATTTGTTTCTTATGAGTCAGGCACTCTGGTAGATTTTTCCAGACCTACAGAAAACTTCAGCATTCAAATTCAGGTTAGAAAGTCGTAGTGTTTAGCAGGACAGAAAAATAAAGAGTATTTCATAGAACAAGTAAACCATCATTAGAAACAGCGACAGAAAATAAAACTTATTTACAATCTAAAAGTGAAGGGGAAATAAAAGAAAGGCACTTTTTCACTGCCAGGCTCCCCAGCTGGCTGTGAGGTGTCAGGTTTGCCAGGTGCCAAGTGCTTCATAAAAGCAATTAGCAGCACTAATGACTGTGCAGCACAGCGATGCCCGTAGGTGATACAGAAGTTCTTAGATCATCTTCACACTACCGGAAAATTTTCTTATAGCAGGTGGATCCTTCCAAATCTACCAGACCTGAAGTTTAACCTGAGACAGAGCCTGGGCCAATTAATTTGCTAAATGTGTACATTCATAAGCCTTAATTACAACACTCTTCAGTTCTGGCAGCAAGACTGAGACAACCAATGCAATGGATTTCAGATGGGAAAGTCATCACTGATGCTCAATTGCTCTCTTTTATGAATCTCTGAAGTTGCACTGTGCCTGAACACAGAGCTTTAAGGTTTTCTAGAGTATCTTCCCTTTAGTAACTGAGGCTATAATCTTTCTTGCCCTTTCACTTGTGCAGGAAGAAATCTTGTGAGATCAAGCTGTGAATTAAACAAACACACTGCACTGGTTTATGATGTGGCTTGAGAAATAGTTGTGTCAGCACTGCAGAGGGTTTTGTGAGACAGTGGTGGGATGAGGCAGGGGCAGGAAAAACCAAGACTTTGTTTGTCCTGTATAATTGCCAAGGTCTTCACACTGGCCTGTCAGCAGGAACATTTAATCTTCCTCTTTTCAGCAAGTACTCCAATTTTAAGATCTAACAATCATAACAGTTATAGCCGCTTTCCCCAGGATTTGCATGATGCCTCACTCAAATAATCTCAGACCACCTCTCCAAATCCTCAAGGGTGTTTTGCCAATACTTTGCTACTTTCCTTTAAAGATTTCCTTTTCTTTCCCATTAGTTTTAGAATCCTAGTATAATTTAGAATGGAAAAGACCTTTCAGTCCAACCTGCAGTGTTGTCTTCTGAAAGGGGAAGCTTCTAATAGACCCCCGTGGCCACCAAGCAAGGGGGAGTAAAACAAATCCCTGATAGCCACTGTCAGCCTTAAACCATCACTTCTGTGAGAGAGTCACAGCAGGTAATGGAGAAGTAAGGACTGAAAGGGATTCCTTAAAAGGGAAAATCCCAGCCCAGCACTGAAGGGAAGGTCTAGCATCCCTTACAGGGAAAGGATTTAGGAACATGGCTTACCTGGAAAAAAAATAAAATCAGCTCTTACAGCTTATCTGCATGCAGTTAGTTTAATAAGGATAGCCAGCCCAACGCTCTAGTAACAAGGAAAATTTATTGCACAGTATGGGGATCAGCTAGTCCCTCCTTTCTGTTTGCTGTGAGGGAGGTGCTGTAAGGTTTGGAGAAGCAGAGAAGCCTTTAGTTATTAGGAAATAAAACAGCTCTAGGACACACTGGACACGTGCAGTCATGGCACGCCTTAAAACACAGCAGAAGAATTGCGACAGCTACAGACACCATAGACCAGACGAGTTTTTTATTTGACAGATATTTCCAGAAGCTACAACCTGCCCTTTGCAGAATGGGTTTAGCATTTTTAATTTGCAGTTGAGTTGAAAGATGAGTCACTTTATCACAAAACAACTCCAGCGTTAACTCAGGTTTCAGCCTGTGAGAGCAGAACTACTGTGCACAACTTAGCACTCCCTTCCTAACGTCTAGGAAAAAGGCCCTTCATTCCAGAGTTTATTATATCTTCATTTTCACTGAAATAGTGTAATAAAATGCTTTCATGTTCTCCTCCACGCATCAGAGCAAACAGATTTCAGGCTGTATATCTTCCTTGTGCCCTATTCTAGAGCAAAACCAGTCACAGCAACAAGGAAACAGAAGACACTCAGAATAAGAATAAAAATTACTTTCCTCACAGAGAATACACCTATCTCAGCTGTAGCCAACATATTTTCTTGAAAAGCATGGTGAAGTACAAGTGGAAATATCTGTGTCTCACTCATAGAACTTGTCCTTTCACTTGAAAAGGACAATATTGACACAGTCAAGATTTACAAAAAAGAGCTTGTCCTTTTTACTTTAAGGACCTTAAACCACAATCCTAAACCAACAGACTGAGCAGCTCTGACTGAAACAAGCCTCCCTTGACTTCCAGGGTGTTTTAGGAAGGAAGGTGGGAGGAGAATGGCATGAAACACCTTGAGAAGGAGCTCAGCGATCTCCACCCCAGGTCTCCTGCCTGTGCCACCCATCGGTGTGGGGAACTCCGCTCCCAGACACACAGGAAGGGCCTTTGTTTCCACTGGGATTTGGTCAAACATCTGCACCACCTGAGTAAAGCTGTGAGACAAGGGACCTGCTCTGCCCTGCCTGCACTTCAGTATTCCCACCACTGTACCTTCCATTTCCCATGTAGGAGTCACTTCAGCCCACAGGCTAAAAAATAGTCATGTACCAGTTTGATATCTTTGCAGTGGGACACCTGAAATGAGCTAATTGGGTTTTTTCCTGTTACTGTGACTCCTAGGGCAGGTGTTTTACAGCCTTTCAATGAAGAGAGAAATCTGTTCAAGCTACTAGAGAGGTCTTTTCTCCCTCAAAATTACATAAAGACCATCCTGATTAAATACTATTCCACATGAATAAATATCCCTTTCACAGAAGTATTCATTGCAGGGTAAGAGCTGATGGCTGTTGTACAGCCAATGGATGAAGCACACCTGCTGATTTGGAGATCTTCATGGCAGAACTGAATTAAACATGAACTTAATGAAGTGTTGCATAAATGTCCCACTTATCTCTTTATAAATCCTACTTTTCATCTCAATAAGCATCAATAAACTGCATATTGTACTGTCCTTTTTCTGCCTAGAACACCACAGGTGCCATGGTTTTCCTCTGAGAGAACACACAGCTTCCTCAACTTCTTACTGAGGGTGTTCCACCCTGTCACAACCTATAACACATTATCACCATCAGCTGTGCCTCTTGATGGACTATCTCCCAAAAGACACACACTCATGCAAATCCTGGCATGTGCCTGGGACCTCCACTCTGCCAGAGCTCTCCAGATGAAGAGCAGGAGATGTATAAATGTCATTCACCAGGACAAGAGTGCTTGGCCAGTGACCCCAGCTCCCAGTGATCAATGAAGAGATCTCTGAATTGCCATTCCCAGGACTCATCCAAACTGGCAGAAGAAGACACAATGTTAAATTGGCTTTTTAAAAAAAACCCATACCATCCTTTTGAAAAGCAAAATTTTTCACAATGCTCCACTTTAGCACAGAAATTAGAATTTATTACTTTTTATTTGTATCCAGCAAAAAGATAAATGCTGAAGTTAGCAGAATTCCCTGAGGGAAGGAAACACCAAGTTTTAAATCAGCTCTAGTTATTCCTCCTCCTCATTTCATCTCAATCAGTGCTTGCTATGTATTCTACTATTAAATTTTTCCTCATGTATCTTTCCCAGTCAAATCTTTTGCTCAAACTGTTCTTTAAAAAACTCTCCCTGGTTTGCTGACTGTCATCAGAGACAGATGAGACAGAGCATCATGGGAAAGCATCACAACATCTTTGCCTAAACACGTGAAACTACCTTGGGTTCATCTCTGTTCCACATTTCGCTCCCAATAGCCTGGGGATTTCTGTCTGTTTATCACCAAGCAGCATCTGCCTTTCTCTCATCCCTCCTCCCTCTCTCACCACTGTGCCACAAAGATGAACTTCATTTTATTACCTGCTGTCAACCCTGAACTTCTTTGGAGTGCGGCGTGGGAAGTAAAAGTGTTTTAGGTTGCTCATAAAATCCACTGCTCATTCTCTCATGGCAGGTAATACCTGAGTTACAGAGGCTGGAGAACCCCAGGCAGGAGATGCTCCCAGCAGTGCACTCTCCTGGCATAGCACAAAAGGATTATTAGCCAGAACTGCAAAGAGAAATTAAGCTAAAAGTCTTCACCTTGGGGGAAAAAAACCTCAAAAACTTCACAAGCCTTTTGAAACCACTTCAGATTTAAAACCACTTCAGATTTCCTGCAACTGAAATAAAACTCTCCACTTTTTAAGCTGCTTTAGATGAACTCCACATGGAAGCATCTACATTTAAAATGCACTATTTTAAATTATCTATTTTTATACAGTATGTGAAAGTACACATGGGGGGTGTCTTCCTTTTCTAATTGCTGTTCCCATGCCCAGTGCATCTGTGTGTGTGTTTTGCCAGCTCCCCAGCAGGCATAGCTGCCTGGCTTGCAATAAATACTTTGATGCTGCTTTGGCTTCACAGGGCTCTGAGTTTCTGAGCAATGAAAGCAAACC
>JAOXXN010000265.1:63403548-63424177 GCA_026770055.1 Myrmophylax atrothorax | reverse complement strand
GTAGCAGTTTGGTATTTGCCATGTCAGCAGTACTGCCCTCCAGGAGCTGCAGCCCCAGCCAAACCTCCAAAGAAAGAATCACTTCTTGGCACAGGCAGCTCCTCACAAGCTGCTCTGCTTCCTGCCAACCCCTTTGGGTTGAGCCCCAGCTCCCAGCACTCCAGTGACAGAAGATGCTGCCGGCAGGAGCACCACTGAGGCTCTCAACCCTCCCAGTTCCTCTGTCTCAAAGCCATATCTAGAAATAGCTGCAAAGATCTGCAGTGGCTTAGGAGAAAGAGCAACTCATGCTCTGGTATCTTCTCACAGTGCCTTAACTTTTGCCTTGGAGGGAGATGCTCAGTGGAAGCTAGTTGCTTTTAACACCCATTCCACAACATCATCTGTGACACCCAAAGTTTATAGCTCAGACACAGAGCTGTGGAGCATCTCTTGGCTGTCAAGCATCTATTTGACTCGGATCACACTGAAACATGTTTTGCACAACTGGGATAAAAACAGTTTTGCTTTAATCTGCTGTTTGGCAAGGCAAAAAACCCCAACCACCAAAAAACCCCAAAGCAAACCACATCAGAAACTAGAGGTTTAATTGCAAATTAGCAAGGACAGATGAGCGGCAATTAGTGCAGCCACAATCCAGCAAAGGAGAGTTGACAGTTCACCAGAGACTTAACCAAGACACACAATTTGGTAATTAATGACACTGTTTTCTGTACTTTGGGGGTACAGTGTGTGTTGCTTCTCCTGGAGTGAAATACAGGTTTTGTGGTTTTATTCAGGCACAATGCTGACCACAGTTACAGGAAAAGAAATTATGCATATGTATCTCCTCTAAATTAATGGTTTTTGAGAAGTCTTCCAAACTTCCAAAATGCCATGTTACCAAATTCAAGCATGCCATAGACCATACCCTACATAACAGCATTCCACTTCGTAAAATAAAACCAAACCAAACCAGAAAAACCTCATCAGCAGGATAACTCTGTTGCCACTGGAAGATCACAGCAGAAGCAGCAAGTTCACCTCAGGAAGGCTGGTGATGACCTTGGGACATGAAGGGGAAGGATTTTTCCAAGTCCATCATGACACTGCAAGCTTAGCACTAATAAAAGCTCACACAAGTAAAAGATGAGGAAATAAGGCAAATCATATGGGGATACAGCCTTAGGTCTGTTGAAGTGGGTGCTGGTGCTCTTTGGTTTGAGTAGTACTGCATTCTCACAGTTGCTCCAGCAAAATCAAAGCACCTCTCAGCCAGTACAGCAATACCTTCTTTCTCATAGAAGAGCATGTCTTTTTGTTATTTCTGGGCAGACTGCACTCATCTTTAAGACAAGGTGACATTATACACAGCTGCTGTAAATGCTTCTTAACTGTCAGGATGGCTTTCCACTTCAAATACTATTTTTCTGACCCCACTTCTTTTAAAAGAATGATGCATCTGAATTTCTTGTATCTAGAATTCATGCTGGAGCATAGTTTGTTTTTTTTTCTATGAGCATGAAGAGTTTAAAAGACTTATATAAATGACTCTGTTGTTAGGAAACGTCTTCAAAACAATTACAGAGAAATTTCATAACACTCATTTTTGGCACATACTTTCTCTTTGCTCGACTACACTTCATAAACTACAAATTGGTTTAATTTTATTGTCCTCATCTGAAAAATCATTGCTAGAGTTTCATAATGAATGAGCTAGTATGAGAATTACAAGGATATAATGCATGCCATAACATAGCAAAGAAGAAGACAGGATGACCTCAATAAATCCACGAATTTGGAAGGTGTTCCTGTCCAGGACAGTATCTGAAGCACTTCTTTCAAATGAAAAGAAATTATAAAAGTTTTGAATGGCTATACTTCAGACAGATTTAGAATTATATGTACCTGTTTAGACAATAGGACTTTACCTGAATATGAATCACAGGTGTAGACACAAGATAGGGAATATTCAAAAGCTCAAAAGGCTTAAATGTAAAATATTATTAAATAAAATCCAATGCTGTCTGTAACTCCTATGATCATTCACCCTTGGAGTGAACTTCAGCATCTTTTGCACTTCACAATCAGATACGGACTGTAAGTACCTGCATAAATCTGCAAGAAAAGAACATCACTGACACTCATTTGGAGTGTCACTGGCAGGGTTGTTGTGCATTCCACACTTTCACCCTTTCTTTTCCTGCTGATGAACACCCATCTGCTTTCTCTTAGAGGAAACTTGTCAGACAGCAGAATCAAGATGTTCCAAAACATTTCATTTCACTTGGGCTGTGCAAATAGTCAAAACAAGGATCACAGCACTACATGCCGGTACAAATTTGCAACTAAAACCCATTACTCTCCATGATGTTTTTAATGAAAAAGAAAATGCAAATAGATTGTTTCATTAATCAAAACACTACACATTAGATATGGAAGACCTTGGAACAGAGACAACAAACATTCTCAAGAGAAAAAAAACCAACAAAACAAACCACTCTACAGATGCTTACCTATAGGATTGCTAGATCTTAACTTTAAGTTCATCCAGACTGTGTTGAAATGCATTATTCTAGGAGCTGTAAGATTAATTATGGGTAATTCACCAGCAGCTAAATGGTGTTTATTAGAAAATGAAACAGCACAATGCCTACAATCTCACACTAGAAGCCATCTACAGTTCATCCAGTTTAAATGTTAACTACCCAGACCAAATTTGCTACAAGTTGTTTAGACATATACTACTTAAACCTGAACTTTACAGATAATTATTTCATGAAGCCGAGTAAAACTTGTTATATTTCCCTTTCCATCTCTCACAACATTCAAAAGACAAGCTCAAAATGAAAACTAAGGAGAACAACATGTTGTAAGAAGACTGATAAATTGAGATTCTTGCTCATGCATTAACCAGCTGGTTCTCCTCTCATCCCTTTGTACTTCTAACATACAAGAGAAACCAAAGTCTAAGGAGCAAAAGAGCACTTGAATGCATAGCACCAGAAATTCAGTGTTACAGTAAAAGCTTTGAGCTCACATCAACAAGGCAAAGTACACTCTGCTCAAAGGAAACAAGGGGTTTAAGTTTCCCTAAACCAACCAAATCAGAAAGATTGAAATGAAACCTGTACAGAGTTCAGCTGAACCTCGTTGTGATCTTTTTGGGTCAGCTGTGATTGTATTTCACATCAAGAATAACCCAGAGGATCAAAAGCACTGCATTTTCTGTCAAGTCTTGTACTCACAGCACAACAATTTTTGCAGTAAATTCATCATTATGTGACTTCAGTGGCTTCTTCCCTCAACTAAGTAAAAGAAAGAAACATTGCCCAAGTTATAAGTGAAACGAATTGGCAGCTTATGTACCAAGAAAGCTGCACAATACTGAAGAACCAATAGACATCATCCAACACATTTAACAAACTATAACACATTTATCTGTAGCTAAAATATGTTACAGACTATGTCCAATTATAGTATTCTTGTCCTTAGCACTAACAGAACAATCCTTGCAGTAGTGTCTTTGTGGAACAGACACTTCCTGGACTCCCTGATTACACAGGAATTCTGCTCTTACAGCATTAATTACTGCAGTGACACAACTAAAGTTCATGAATTCAAACAGATTTGCTCACTTGTCCCATTGTTTTCTTATTTGGTACTTTGTCATGGTTTTTGAGGACATGATTTATGTTTCCTGAACAGCCAAGCTTGGCAAAACTAGTGCCACTTGAGGATAACAGTATCCAAGGAGAATCATTCCTGAAGCTGAATCAAAATGTCTATGAGTCAGGCACAGAGGAAGAGTTCCAAGGTTATGCACTCCCAACTCATCTGCTCAGTTTATAGGGTTCATTAAACAAAACTAAATTTACAGTGACCAAATTTAAAAAGAAAAGTGATGATTCACTGCCCAGGTGTATTTACACAGCATTTGATACAATTACTTAAGCAAGAAAATGATGTATTTTCAACAACTTAAAAAACCCTCTAAACTGCTACAGTTCGTAAGTTTAATACCTGAATGAAAACCATTTACTTGAGTCTTTAATAAACTTACATCCAGCATTGTAATGCACTTCCCTTCCAATTTGCAGCATACAGGAACTATTAACCTCAGGCATTTGGAGAAAATGCAGGGCACTTTTGAGGCACTGGATCTATCCATGTAACTACCAGGTGGGAACAGCACACTACCTCTAGTGAGCTTTTGAATTATTCTGGCTCATAAAAACACCCTGACTGCCTTCACAATTAGAAGACTTAGTAAGATGGTATAAAATAGGAAAATCAAAGAAAGTTTTGGCTTCAAACTTCGCCAAGTTGTGTTCCCACAGTTTGTTGCGCTTGCAGCATGTGCAGCCTGACTCTGCCCCGTGGTAGGAGGCCACAGAAACGCAGATTGCTGCTCTAATAATTCTTTGTGGTTTGGGGTTTTGCTGTTGCTTAGCAGTTATGAAAATAATCCACTTGACAAGGTCAGAACTCATGACCGAGAAAGGTGGCAAGCAGAGCAGAAGTTACATATACAGCCCTGTCTTTTGAAGTACCAGTTAAGGGCTTAGAAAGAACACTGCTGTGGTCATGATATTAAAGTTATAAATGCTGCATTCTCTAGCAGGAGATCAGAACAAACCCTGACACTTTTCTGATCCCCTAAGTGCATCCTGCTCCCATGCAGAAAAAAGATTCTGCAGTCTGGTTACCAAGTTCTCTGCGACTGTAGTTCACTTGAACACCTTTTATAACTGTGGAAAAAGTAAACCATAAACCAATGCAGATCATTCATTCTGCTGAACCTCAATGCAGACCTTATCTATTAGTCCTAAAATAATCACAAAATTGACGTGATCCAGGTTATCCCACAGTAATGGGAAAGACAGACTCTGCACTAGAGTAGCGGAAAGATGTGATCAGGGTTGTGTGGGGTCCACGTTAAGTTTTCAGGTTATGAGGAAAGTGAGCATTCCATGCCCAACACCTCACAGGTAGGCTCTGCTGGGAGGCAAAACCTGGCCTTGCAGCACAGTCCCATGCAATGACGCTCTACCAACTCGCCATCAGCTGTAGCCTGGAGCTGGAGAGAAGCCATCCACAAATACCGAATTTTAGGGAAGAGAGGCCAACGACCGAGTCTTACATGTGACGCACGAGACTTGACAAACCTGTGTGATAGGTGGCTCACTGCCTTTGGGACCCACTTTTAGGTATGTTTTTGTACATAAAAGTTTTGCCTACAAATGCCATGTTACACTTTGTAATTCCATGCTGCTGTTTATATAAAATTTCCATTATGAACAGTGTTCCAAAACCAGAACAGACTGTATGCTTATCACATAGATAAAGTTCATGCTGACTCCTGGGATAACCAGCTTGTAACCAGCTTACAAGACTTAGAGACATTGATGTGTTTCTGACAACCCCGAGATGTCCACACAGTGCTGCTAAGTCACAGAGCAACCAGCTTCATTTTAAACATGTTCAGGTTCAAAAAATCATCTGTGCCATGTGGTGCTCCCTGATGATAAAGCATTAGCCATATGCTGCACTCACTCTCCTTCAACAAGTGATTTTACTTCTACCCTACACCTTTTTATGGCATAACAACAATCTCTTTTTTCTTTATGGTCCAGAATGCCCTGCACACCAAGACAGAGGTAACAGGGGCTCTTCTGCAGGGGTAATTTCAGGAGAAAGACAACTAAGTTGCAGTCTGAGGTTTACATGAGTCTGTTCTCAGAACTCACTGGAAACAGAGAGCAGGGGCAGGATCATATTAACAGCATCACTTTGGTACAAGGGGCCCACCTATTCTATGGAGGCAAAGGTCCTTCAGTAAACTGTATTTACATTACAGCTAAAGAACCTTGAATCTCTCAAATAAAACCCAGTCCAAAGTCTAAGCACAAAGTGGAATTTAAAATGAACAAGCTGTATATTACAACACAAACAATCAAGAAATCCAGGTGAAGTTACTACTTATTCCAAAACTATGTGTCTATCACTCGTGGCTGCAAATCCAGCTGGGCTGCTCAGAGAAGAAACAACGGATTATATCCAAGGAAATCAAACTGATTTATGTTTTTGTTTTCATAACAACGACCCCTCAGCTCCTACCAGAATGTGACTACATGTGATTGATTGCACTCTTACCTTAGCTGCCGTCACTCCATAGTTTTTAAGTTCATTTCATAAATGCTCTTGCATAATGCACAGGGTTTATATGTTCTAATATCAGGTTTATACATTCTAATTCCTAGGGGCTTGTGGGTTTACGCATGTAGTGTAACAATGAGATTCACCGGCTCCAATCAAATACAGTTCACTTTCAGGCAGCGTTCCAAGATGACTGGCAAAAGGCATATTAAGGATGGGAGTATGGGGTCTCCTTAACAGGAGGAGAGGCAGCACAAATGAACTGACACACCCTGCCAGACACAGGCTGACACCTGAAATGACTGACCTGCCCCCAACTCTGACTTACTGAAAGACACCTGCCTGGATGCAGCACCAGATCAGACACAGCCCCACGTTATACAATGCCCAGGACCCAGACCAACCACGCTGCATTTTGCCCTCTCATGCCTTGTGGCACTGAAACTCCTTGGCTGGCAGAAAGATCTTGGCTCAGGTGACAAGCTGCAAAGCTGCTTCTGGGGTCCCACTGGCCCTGGGGGGCGAGGAGAAGCCTCAGCAGGGCTCTGCCATGAGTGAGCCCGCAGGAGCCAGCCTGCTGTGTGAAACAGTGCTGAGCAATGCCCCTGTCACAGAGGCTGTTCCATTGCACCATCTGCATCGCCAGGGTTGCTCCATTCCACACACTGTTTGTACCAACACTGCAGTACTGAAGTCCACAAGAAAACAGACATTTCCCAGCAAAGTTAGCACTGCCCATGCCCTAAGTAAGAACATCTGGAAGGCACAGTGAAGATCACCAGAAGAAAAAAAAAAGATCTTTTGATGGTAATTTGCTTCCTACACTGTCCACTCTTGACAGCTCTTGTGAACACACACACTCCGTGGTTGCTATTACATGAATAGTTAAGATTTACTCAGGATATGTTTGTCAGGAACATATTCTCTTGGAAATATATTTTGCCATGTAAATAATTTCCTTTTTTCATATTGGTCTCCTCTGAGATCTAGACTAGGTCCTAATTATTCCCTTGTGAAAATTTATCCAGTAGAGGCAGAGACATTCCTGCCAAGAACCTTTTCAGTAAAACTGCCACAGTGAATGCCAACACTTAAACTAAGCTCCAATAGACATATTAAATCCAGAGACTGAAAAATTGTGTTCACATTAGCAACAGCTAACGGAGAAATTGTAATTTCCTGAAAATAAAATTATTTTCCTGAAATGAGTATCAAGGCTTGGTGGAGGATGAAGAGGTAAAGCAGGTAGTTATTTCATTGGACATTAGGAGCTCATTGCTAAATAGAGATATCATTATCACCTATAAGATCAATGGCAACTTTTGTAATTGCATTCATGGTTTGGAGGGAAGTGTTGCTATAGCAATACCAACCTTGGGAAGGAAATCCACATCCAGTCAGAGCAGTATTTCTACATGGCATTATTTTTATGGCACAGCACTCTACCAAAAAAAGAGTGCAGTAAATCAATAGCAATGCCTATTTTAATCACATCAGCACAGTCTGGAAAAGTATTTCCCAGAAATATACTGAATGAGGAAATGCAATACCATGACCACATGTTAAGTAAGGTTTTGTTTGGTGGAGTACCTTGATTCAGCTTATGTAACCTTAAATCAAAAGTTTAAAAACCCAGGCTCTTCCAAGCCATCTTTACTTAGATTAAAACCATAAAATGTTTAGGAATGGTATTTTTTTCCTGTTCTCTACATAATCCCAAGCAAACGAAATGACATCTGATCCCCTTAAACTGGCTTGACTCAGGTCTGCAGGGTGTCTTGGCTTGGGCATTAAGTGAAAGAAACAAAACTGGTTTGGGACTGGAATCAGCCCTGAAGTGATACAGGCACATTCCTACCCCGATGCAGCTGACATCAGTGTTTATCTGGGAGCCACATAAACCACAAAGGATGACCAACATATGATTGCAACACATTTTCCTGGCCAGCCTCAAGCGAAATTCCCACCCACAGGCTTCTGGCAATGGGACTTGGGCTGTGGGGAACCAGGACTTTGGGTGTTTCTTTCTATCTTGTCAATGGCTGACCCCATTCTGTCTCTACTCCTGCACTGGATTACTGATAAAATCATACCCCCAATTATCCTGGCTTTTAATGGACTACTTTTTACCTCTTCCATGAGTTGGCTTCTTCAATTAAACCTTGCAGCACTCACCACCAATCACAGATCTAAACCAACAATCAACTCAACTGAAAACAAGCAAACATCAACACTGATCTGTGAAAACAGATCTATTACGATTCTGATAGCTGATTTTCTCATCTCTGTTTCTCTCTTATTTTTGACAAATTATTTTGAAAAACAGATTTCTATGCATTTCTACAGCTCCCAGAACACCTATGAAGAGAGAAGCAATGGCTACAATAGATGTAATGCTGAATAAATAATTCAAATGAAATACAAATTATTTGGGTTCCCATGGTCACATGAACATTGTGGTATTTTATTCTCAAGGCACATCAAAAGAGCAGAAAATTTGAAAATGGCTAAGCAATATCGACCCCCATAGCATACAGAGTTATGGACACCCACAGATACATTTCAAGCTGATGGTAGGGAGGAAATCTTCGTAAAAGAAGGACTTCCATTATCTACCATTCCAAATTCACCCTTGCAGACATTGGAATGTCATAGCCTTACAAAAGTCTTCCTCTGCATTGCACAGCCCCATTCTCCTTGGCAGAATCACAGAAAGTCACTCCTCAAAAATTGTGATTCTTTGCAGATCAACAGTTCAATTCTCAGCTTGAAGACAGACTGTCACCAATGCAAGATGAGGTCTCCCACAGCTTGGTCCAGCTGAGCCCTGAAAACCTCCAAGGAAAGATTCCACCACCTCTGTGGGTGGCATGTTAAAAGTCCTGTGCTACTCCCTGGTGAAAAACTCTTTCCTAATGGCCAGTCTGAACCTCTTGAGCTGCCATTTGTGACAGTAGCTCCTTGTTTTAGTGATCTGTCACTAATAAGAGTTCAGCTCCAGAGTCAATGGAACTTGTCTTCAAGCAGCTACAGACTTCTAAAAGATTGCCCCTTTGCCCCATTTTTTAGGCAGATTACAGCAGACCAATTCCTTCCATCTCTCCTCATTACTCATGGGTCTCATGGCTCAAATCACCCTAGCAGTACACTCTCCATATTCTGAACACTGTGCTTTTCATTTCAGGAGCCTCAAAACCGACTGAAGCAGCACAGTACTCCTGAGAAGGGCAATACCTTCCCCTGATCTGATGGCCATACTCTTAATGTAGACCACTATGCTGTTTGCCTTATTTGCAATGAAATCGCATCACTGACTCATTTTCAACCTGGCAGCCACCATCACATCC
This sequence comes from Myrmophylax atrothorax, assembly GCA_026770055.1. Lineage (NCBI taxonomy): Eukaryota > Metazoa > Chordata > Aves > Passeriformes > Thamnophilidae > Myrmophylax > Myrmophylax atrothorax. Next base: position 63,414,692 of record JAOXXN010000265.1, on the reverse strand, counting down.
CACTGCTTTCCCACAGTTCAGCCAGTTGCTTCCCAGCCTGTACTGCTGCATGGAGTAAATCTTCATGGGCACAGAATTTCATGTTTATTCTCACTAAACTTCAAAAGGCATCTGCTGGCCAAAGCTCTCAGGCTTCCCAAGATCCAGCTGAATCGAATTTGTACCACTTGGTGTACTAAACTCTCTGTCCAGTTTAATGGGATTTATGACTTTTCTCCAGTTACATTCTGTCTCAGCATCCATGGAATTAACTGGCCCAATCCCTCACAGGCCATTTGTTATCCATCTCCAATGAGATGCTGTGCCATTGAAGATTACACTTGAATACAAATATCCATGCAATTTTCAATCAAACTACCCATCCACTTTCACATCTTCCTTGGTGAGAGATGGTAACAAAAACCTTGATGAAGTCACAGAATCATAGAAGAGTGTAGGTTGGAAGTGACCTTAAATAGCATCTCATTCCACCCCCTGCCATGGGCAGGGACACCTTCCAGCAGATCAGGTTGCTCAGAGCCTCATCCAACCTGGCCTTGGATACTTCCAGGGATGTGGCAGCCACAGCTTCTCTGAGCAACCTGTGCCAGGGCCTCTCCACCCTCACAGGGAAGAATTTACCCACCAATGCCCCCACAAATACATATTTGATCATTTAATTCCAAAAGTCACTCCGATTGGTCAACTGCTTCTTGGCCTTGGTACATCTGGGTCAACTGTTACTGATTAGTTTCTCATTCTTCTCATATTTGGAAACAAATTCCTTGAAGACATGATACATAGTATTTCCAGGGATTGAGGAAGGCTGACTGGCCTAAAGATCCCTGAACTATCCTTCTTTCTCTGTTTAAAGATGAGTGTAATGATAGCCCTTTCCTGGTCACCGGGGACTTCTGCTATTTTTTTCAGAATTGCAATTGCATCACTTGTGTCTTTCAGCATCAATCCCATCCAGCCTGACGGATTTGAACATAACCAGCTTTTCTAAGTAGTTCTGTAGAGTAAAATATTCTTTGTTTCTTGTGCAGCACTGCTTAATTATGTTCTCTTAGGCAATTTTTGCTTTTGTACAAAGCCATATTTAGAACAGGAATTTACCACACCTCTTGCTTGGTGGGCCACATTGACAGGTCATCTCTTGCTCATGTGCTCAATTCCACACTGCTTGGACTCTGAAAACACACATATTCATCCTCACCTCTATAAAACAGAAAAGGGCTCTGTTCCTCATTGTAATGAGCAGCCATCTAGAATAAAGTACTTCCCACAAGCAGCCAATGGTATTGGAAAGAAGAGAACCCAAATATTCAGAGAGATAGGCCTCTAAATACTGATGAAGGGAGAAGATCAAAGAGAAAACTTTTGACCCTACTCTTAACAGCATTTCCAAAGCACCTGCAAGAATGAAGAATAGCTTACCTATCCGACACATGGCCTTATACTTACTTAACAGGACTCAAATTACTAGGTTCCATGTGCATTCTGCTAGGCTGTGGTTCCTTCAGGGGAAGGAGGGAGACCCAGTAAGAGTTCCCTTCACTGGTATCATTGATGTCTTGACAAACCTGCCAGGTTACCTTCCAGAATGCTCAGTGCAAAACTGCTCCATACCCTTTCTTCTGACTTCACCAGGGACCCAGGATCTGCTGCAGACCTGTCACTACTTGCTTCTGAGTTGAGAAACAAGACAACCCAAGTGCTGTCTTATGGCAGTTCTTCCAGAGGTCTTCAGGCAAACCCCACTGTGCTGTTGCCAACTTTCAGTGCTCAGTTAGAACAAAAGAAGGGAAGTTACTTTCAGCATATGCACTCTTTAAACACTACTCGCTATCACATGTGTTAATACAACACTTACACTCTGTGTTACTGAATCACAGGATGGGTCATGTTGGAAAGGATCACAGTGGGTCATCTGGTCCCACCTCTCTGCTCAAGAGCACATGGCACAGGATTGCATCCAACTGATTCTGGATTATCTCCAGTGAGGGAGACTCCACATCCTCTCTGGGCAATCTGTTCAGTGCTCAGTCACTGCACAGCAAAGTTCTTCCTCATGTCCAGCTGGAACTTCCTGGGCATCAGTTCCTGCCCATTCATCTTGTCCCATTGGTGGGCAACCCCAAGCAGAGCCTGGTCCATGCTCTGCCCCTTCCTGCAGGCACTGACAGACATGGGGGAGGTCCCCTCTCAGTGTCTCTTCTGGAGGCGGAACAGCCCCAGCTCCCTCAGCCTTTCCTCCTAAGAAAGATGCTCCAGTCCCTTCAGCATCTCTGCAGACTCTCGCTCCAGGAGCTCCATGTCTCTATTGTCCTGAGGTGCCAGAAATGGCCACAGTAGTCCAGATGCGCCTCCCCAGGGCTGAGTAATCTCATATTCTTAATCAACAATGAAGTGGGAAGCAAGTGCAAAGCCCAATCCTGCTCCTCATCGTTCAGCATTTGGCACATTGGAAGAGCTCCAATCTGATTTGAAATCTCCCACATTTACCAAATTTCCATATACTTTGTCCTAGGGATTATCACTCATGTGCCTTGTTATGCTCCCTTTGCTTTAAAGTACTAATGCCACCCTCTAACAAGGAAAATGCACCTCTCCAGTGAGTGTATGAGTAAACACAGAGTACAGATTCAAGAGACTTACTATACCAATACCAATAAAATCAACATGGTATGACAGAAAACATTCTCAAGAAGACAGAGACCACTTTACCTGTGGTCCAGCATATCTTCTTCTTGTATCATGCAGTTCTGGTGGAGAAATATTTTCATGTTTATCCCAGGGTATCAGAACATATGTTCAACATATGTTGATAACACTACATTAGATATTTGCAATATATTAAAGAAATTACTTAACCAATGAAGAAATGTTCAACACAAAAAAGTGAGTTCTAGAGTCATATGTTTACAACTTCGGAGTAAGAGGACAGTGAAAACAGAAAGCTGACATATTTTAATTTTGCAGTCAAGATACCTTCAGAATTTGCCTTTTAAAGGAAAGAAGGTAAATTTCCATATAGTATGGGAAACATAGCATTTTAAAAGGCTAAGGCCGTGAAGTATGACCTTTTCATCACAGAATTACTTATCCTTAATGTATTTTCCTGGCCTTAATCTTTCTGAATCTTCAAAACAAGTGTCAAATAGATGCAATATCTCTATTAGTGCAGGTGGAAATTCCTTATTTGCTAAGATTTTTCCACAGCACTGCACAGAATAAAAACCCAATCAGCTATGGGACACTCCAGTAAAAAATTCTGTAAATAATTTAAAGGAAGCTGCTGCTGGCAATTATGACTACTTTAGATTAAAAGTATCCCAGACGAGATATTTGGGGCACTAAATTTTGCATGGAAAGGAGATAAGGTTGCACCTGGCAGGTAAGAATTTCAAAGTCAGAAAGACAGAAAAAAAGAGAAAAAATAGGTGCAAGGAGATGCCCATTTTATTTTATAAATGAGTCAGCAATACCAGGTGATATTTTTACAAAGCTACATGGAGCAAAGCACCAAATGCTGCCAATGCTAAAGTGAAAATACAGACAACACACTAAAAATGGCATGTGTTTAAAGTAAAATCCATGTAAGGACTTAAATGCATCACATTAAAAGGATTGTATGTCTTGATTACTTCCAACTATCAGGAGTAATAAATTTACTCATTTTTCTTACCCACAAGGCAAGGTACAAGTTTCCTGCTATGTATCCAGGAATGCTATGAGACCTATTTCTACAATTCCACTTTTTATTTAAGGGCTCACAGTCACAATCACATTAGTCATGCTTGGTGTAGGCGTATGTGAAAAATAAGAGAATTACTCTCTTTGAGAGCACCCTGTCATTTAATGGAAGATTTACTTTTACAGTATTGTGACTGTTTTAACATTTTGAATATGTGAACCTCAGAGCAGAGACGAGTTCCTAGGAAGGGCTCCAGACCACCTTACTTCATCCTCCAGAACAAGAACTATCTAGGCTCCCACGGAAATTAAATGTTAGTGACAGGTAGAGAACTTGCTCTTTGATAAGTGCAGATTGTGTCACTTCAGAAGGCAAGAACTTCCTCATCTTCAAGGACACAGTCTATGGTCAGCAGTGGAACCTCTGGCATTGCATTCTGTTTTTTCATTTTTCAACATGACTTTTAAGGTGAAATACCACCAGCTAGATGTTCCAGCCCATAACCAAGACTGGAAGTTTAAAATCATATTTCACTTCAAGAGCAAAGCAGAGGCAGTCACAAAGCAACCTGTCCTATGTATATCACCATCCTGGTGTGGGGGCAATCGGGCCTTCCAGACAAAATTACAAAAATGTGTTCAGTATTAATGCAAGTTCAGCCTGTTGATGATTCACCAGCAGAAAAGCAGCTGTTGAAACACAACCATTTAGGACTTGAATATCAACACTGCAGCAAATGCAGCATTAACAGGCAAACGTTTCCAAGAGAAGCCTGAAAATTAAGACACACACATGCCCTCCAAGTGGTGTAGTATTAGCAGCTAATGCATCTATATGCTGAGACTGAATTGCTGTCAGATCACAGTTTAGTTTTGTATATGTGGTTGGTTCAACAGTACTACTTGGCTGGCACAGTCCAGAGACCTCATCTTTAACTTTAAATACGGATTGTCATCACATCATTTTGGAAGCACACAGTTTCACATTCTCCCTGATATGCTTGCTCGAAATTCTTTGTGGACAAGTTTGACAGCAGTAAGCAACACCTAACCAGTCCTTTGAAAACCCTTAGCTAGTCAAAGCAATAAACAGGCTTTATATCAGTACAGAACTCAGTTCTACCCACTGCAGGAAAACAACCGCCAGCATCTCCGCTACATATGGTCCAATACAAATATCTAGCAGAAAAAACATGCTGGACCAAACCACTTGATGTCCCATGTATGGAGCATTGCAGTACCAAGAAGAGAACATTGGCTCTCCACAAATCATCTGACTTGGACCCTGTAGCAAACAGCACGATTTGAGACAGGTGCCTGTAAAACACTAATTTTAGTGTAAATACAGACAGCTTTAGAACATGGTAGAGATGGGTTACATTATTTCCTGAGCAACAGGGATTAATACACAGCCTGCAGTTTGCCTGATGCTACACAGCGACAAAGGGTCAGGGATAGGGTAAAACAAAGGTGAAATGATACACATCAGGCAGGAAGCGAATCTTTGTGAACACAGCCTGAGGCCTGAGCTCTCTCAGCTTAGCAACAGCAGAACTGGGCAAAGGAACAACACAAAATGCCTGGGGGAGGACACAGAGATTAGTAAATAGGGAAAAAGGAAAAAAAACATACTGAGAAATACACCAAGACCCAGCATTTCCCATCAAATCAATATATTGTTTAGGATGTCCTGAAACCTTGAATTCAAGTATAGCAGAAACCCACCTTCTGCTTTGAGGATGCACGGGACAAGGCAGCAGTCAGTGAACATAAATGTAAGAATGAAGAAAAATTGAAACTGGAGCTAGACAGTGTTATGGCAAAAGTTACTGGTTATCTTCAGAACCACCACAGTTTTCCACTGAATTGGCAGGTTTGAGTACTGTATCCAGGTGCAAGATTTGATGGTTGTTTTGCTATATGCAAAAGGACATGGTATAAACACCCTTGTAACTCTGAGCTCCTTGCCCTCTCCTCTCTGCAAGTGTCATCAAGTTTATTTTAGATGCAAAGAAAGACACAAAAAAGCGCAGAGGGGATTACTGACAGTTTATGCCATACTAAGAGTGTATTAGCTTAGTCAGTTTGCTTTGGAGTATGTAACGAAGGCAGCAACAAGGAGGGCTCGAAGGAGGTCACTGGCAGAAGACAGTGTCATTCAATGTCTGTAACATCTTGACCTGGGATTTCATTTCTTCCTGCAGAAGGGCTCCATAGGGAAGCACAAGCAGAACCACATCAAAGCAATAATGTACATTACTGGAGAAAGGATCACAGGGCAGGTAAAGAGCTAGGCTGAGAAGTTCCAGCTGCAGTCACAGGAATAAAATGGAATCTACTGCATGCAGTGCTGGACTACAGTGTTATCAGAGCTCTGAGTCTTCATAAGCAGATCCTCTGTCAGAAAAGCAAGCAGATTGTTTCTTTGCAGTCTGCAGAATCAGTGAGGCTGCAGTTACGTGATAGAGGGTTAACTAAGGATATGATTCTGTCTGTCGCACTGAATTTAGAAATGTGAATACATGAGAGTTTGGGTGTCTCATTAATGGCCTGGGGACCAACAGTCTCAGCCTCTTCAAAATTTTTTTTGCCCAACAAAGGAGTTGAGTCCTTTATAGCCATGACATTTAATTCAGCAGCCAAAGGAAATCTCAAAGTAGTCCTGGACTATGACATTCCCCTTGACTTAAATCCAGAAGCAATAAATAAGCTGATGTCAGTTCATGCAATAGTTTTGCTAGGGGCTCCTTCTGTAACAAAATTTCATCCTCAAAATCGTCCTTAAAATTAGGTTTAAACAGAATCATGCCATCCATTTCAGGCCAGCTGATAACAAAAATAAGAAAGCGCTGTGACCATGTACTACCTTAGAAAGTGTTTTATGCTGGGCAGGCAAGTCCTTTTCTTTCTCTCTCCCCACCTCTTCCTCACAGTGGAGAACTTCTCAAACTCCCCCTTTATATGACTCTAACTCAAGCAAGGGACTATAGAAGGAACTTACTCATTTCGATACTTACAGATCAAGATTTTTAATACTAATGCCCAATAAGACCATGTGTTTGTGAATAAGCAATGACAGGTGGTAGAAGCAGATGGTTTTGAAAAGATTTGTGGCAGTCCCTGGCTCCACCATCCTGCCAGCTCTGCAGGATACTGGCAGAAGAAGTGGTTCCCTTCCTCTTCTTTCCTTGCCTCACTCCAGAAAACCAGCAGCCTATCTCGCTGGTTGCCACAAAGGCAGGAAAGGGTCAGCAAAGGTCACTTGCTCATGTTTTCCATCCCACCTCCAAACTGCTTTTGCCTCTCTGCAGAAGCCCAGCTGAATATAAACCCTTAATCCAAGATAACCAGCCAGGTGGAGCCACAAAACCACCTCTGTGTTTGCCGGTCCCAGCCACGATCAGAGAAGGCAGAGCTTTTGGTTTTGGCAGCCATTCACCACAGATCATGACCACTTTGTTTCTGGTAGTTGCTTCTGACCACGGCAGAGGATGGTACCCAAGTGAGGATCTCTGAATGTTTGGGTGCTGAACCACAGCACAAACACCTGTCCCCCAGTACAGACTCACTGAAAACATCAGCTCTACTTTCTGAAGGCCTTGGTGATGAAGAGAGGCATCTTAGATGCTCCAACCCTGCACAGCCAAACTTTGACAAATGGTGAATAACCTCACAAAACAATGCTGTAGTGGGGAGCAAAGCTCAGAGAAGCACAATTATTCATATTACATCTCAAAACAGAGAAAGCAGACAAAAAAATAAAAATCATATGTCAACAAGAATAGCAACAGAAAAATATACGTGTGTTTGGCTAAAGCAGTGCTGATTGGTACAGCTCCAACCTTCTCCAGGTTATTGCTAATTGTGCTTGTGGTGCAAGGACCCCCTACTAATGAGAAAACAGCACCAGCTCCAGCCTGCTGTAACTCTCTTCAGAGCTATCACAGCACACCTATCAAGATGACTCAGGCAATTTCATTTACCACCAAGGAATCATTACATGGTGCCACCTCTGGCTGCTATCAAAATCACCTGTAAGCACCTTAGTTAACTCCACAGTACACTCATTTCAAAGAACCTTTTAGAATTCCACTGTGCTCTGTCAATACCCACACATTTTGTGAATAAATTATGACTCTCTCTTTTAGTTTTTGCTAAGGTGTAGTGTAGGAATTACAGTCCTGGAAAGGGCTGGTATTTTTTCTACATAGCATCTCTGCTTTTCAGATTTTCCTCAAAAACAGATGCAACTGACTTAATGTCAACGTAACACTTACTCTTGTTTTCCATTTCTTTTAACTGAATGGCTTTGTAAGAACCTTTTCCTTATTGTTCATTTATTGCACTGGACAAAATTGAGGTTAATTTACATTTTTATAATTTCACTAACAGTATTATGGTAGTTTCTGAAGGAATATTCTAGAGAGGGTTGTGACACTACAGTGTAATTATATTCAGCACCCCCTGAACAAGAAAAGGCCTTCCTGAAACATCTACAGCAAGATAAATCGCCATTCTTTGCATGGAATCAGTCAACCTTCCTTTCCTTCAAACAGTGAGGTTTATGGTTACTTTCAGGAAGGTAAAACCAAAACCGAACAACCAAAAAAACAAATAAACAAAAAGGAACTGTCAGTCCATCTGACCCCAGTTTTACACAGCATTGCAGAAACACCAGTACAAACTGAGTCTGCTGCAAAGGTAAACACAAACCTTTCAAACCTGGAATCAAAAACTTACATTTGTTTCCAGAGAACATCCGTTGGTAAAATTGCTGTTCACCTTTGGACACAATAAAAGGTGGATCTGGGCTTGCATAAGGCAAGGCTAAAAGACAACTCTAGAAATTAAACTGTAAGCATATGTGTTTGTGAGCAGTCCTGCCATTCCTGAATGCATTGACCAGTCATTAAGTTTCGTATTTCTGCTGCTCCCACAGGACAACCTCCTGCTTTTCAAAGCAGATAGGGATGATGGATACTGGTATAACGGGTTGAAAGTTAAATAAGGTATGAGGAAAACCTATTCTATGAATCTCTAAAGGGCACAGAAAGGTTAAAACTTTGGAATCAAACACAACACATTTTTGGGGTGCAAGATATCTTTTTCTGTTGCCATGGGTGGAAAAAACTGATGCCCATGCAATTTCCAGTCACTTGAAACTGCCTAAGCATAGGTACAAAAAGAAACACACAGACAAGCAACTCTTGCAAAACACAGCTAATATAAGCTTAGAACTGAACACAATTACAGCTGAATTACAGGTACATTTGCCAAACCTTCAGTATGCCTCATGTTTGAACAAAAATGAGTGCAGCCAGAGATTTGAGGGAGAAAGGGTTTCCAGTTTTCAATAATTACCAACAGAACATTAATTACATGCCTACACACCAATTGACTATTTCACTGTGTAAAGACCTAGTAGCTGTAATTTTAACACTGTATATCACCCAAGGACAGCTCAATTTTCTAAAGTAAGCCTAAAAGCGCAATGAAAATACAAATTTTTTTAAAAAATACAAAAATCACCACTGACAAAATGTCTCCCTCAGATGGCGTTAAAAAAATGGGAGTTATAGGCTTATAATTCAGAAAACTGAATGGAAAAACTACAATAAAAGACATCTGCTGCAGTATATTCTTTATGTCCTTCAAGTTTCCTCTTTGGCTCAGTCCATCAGACCCTTTAAGGGTATGTCTGCAGAGGTGACTGGAGACAGGCAGGCACTGCTCCTCACCCTCCAAACTGCCCAGACAGAAGCCAAACCAAATGTGCGAGCCATGCAGAAGTGTTAGCACAGCACCAAACAAGCTCCTCAGGCTGCAGATCCATCGCTGGTTTAATCTGGTCCCACTGAGCTCGAGGAGGATGATCCCACTCTTCTCCCAAGCACACGACTCCGCTGACTCCTCGGCGCGTTTTAGTCATGCGTTGAGTCAGCCTCAGGAACTCATCCAACTGAAAACCAGGCCAACAGCAACAACAAGAGCAGATTTACATTTGGCCAGGAGTGATAGTACCAGCACAAGCAGATCGGGAATGCGTAGCCAGAGGTGAGGTGGGAAGGCAAGGATGACCCTCTGGCAGGAGCCCACGTTTATGGCAAATTAAAGCCACTGCTGAACCTCAACCCTTGCCTTGCAGGGAGATCTGGTTACCTCCAGCACAGCTTCACATGAGCACAGGTGAAGAGCTCACCAACACGGGCTGCCTTTGTGTAACAGCTGCTTGAGCCAGGGAAGTGAATATCCTTCAGATTATCCTTATTTCCAGGTTCATCTGGTGATGCCTAACTCTTTCCACGACCTACAGCTAATAACTTAGATAATGTTAATCTCACTGCAATATTGAAACTTTCATTTCTTAAGCGTCCTTTGTGGACCCAGAGTCGTCAGGAAATAAGAATGCTATAATTTTTCATAGAATTAACAGGGTAATAGTGCAACAATAGGATGATGCAAACATTATCCTCTGAAACTATCATTTCCAACATTGTCCTAAAAACACAGCAAGACCAAGCAACAAGATAAGCAATAGCCCCCAGCTGAGTCAAGAACTTGTCAGCAGAGTTTCCTCAACCCCCCTGAGTTACTCTTCACTGCCCTTTGGAAGAATTACTCAGATTGTGGTATCACACATACACAAAAAAAGGAGGATGCTTCTTCCCTTGTCAATACCAAAACATGTATTTTTTTTCTCCTTCCCCATGCCCTCATTCACACGATCAGTTCTTTGTGTGGGTCAAAATTACTTGCTCCTGGGAAAAAACCTCAGCACATTGATTAGAATTAGAAACTTCCTATGTGAAATGTATGGAAGAAAAACCCAGGGAAGTTTTTCTCCAATGACACTAACAATGCAGACTGTTCCTTTGGAGCAAGGAGCTACACTCTGCCACAGGACTTGAAATCAGTCTCCAAAAGATTTTTGAAGACATCAGCCACTTGTTTGTGTTCCCCTACTGTGCCATGCAGACCACATGACAGCTTCTGTGCCCTTGGTCAAATGACCAATTGTCTCTGTCACAATCCTTCTGCCCTGTCATTATCCAGGTTCTCCCTGCCCTCCACCACACCTTCCCACCACTCATCCATCCAGCCCCTGCCAAGATTCAAGTCTGTCAGATCTGAACTGACTTTGGGGAAGGCACAGGAAATTTATCAGTCAAAGCTGCCTCCCATAAAAAAGCCACAAACTTTGTGCCTCTGTTAACAGGTCACTTCCTATTACTTTTCTAGGAGTCGATCTCTAGATTCTTTTTTTTTTTCCCAGCTGACACACTGTGGGTTTCATTTACTCAGGTTTTTCTTACATGGTCTTCAAGGTATTTTAGAATTACACTTCCCCACCACTAATTTAAACAAGCCTTAATAGGGATTAGACTTGAAACCTGAATTGGCAGAACTGAGAAATTTGCAGCTTTGTGACAGTGTCAGATGCATCCTTGAACATCCTCTAAATATAG
>JAOXXN010000265.1:63378271-63395132 GCA_026770055.1 Myrmophylax atrothorax | reverse complement strand
ACTGAGACAAAGGTCAGAAAGCTCAAGTACCTGTGGCAATCTGGCCACTAAGATGTTGAAAGATGACTGGATGGTTTTGTTTTGTCCTGTTAATTACCACATAACAGCAACACACTGAGAGAAAGAATATATATGTAAAAATGTTGAAACACAGACGCTTTGCATCACAGACATGACCCCATGGGTACAATGGGATAATAGCTACAGTTATCAATATTTATTTCTTAGGTGTGACCAGGATCTACTTTTTCTTGGTCAGGTTTGTGTTTCATATCAACAAGTTGTTGTTTTCCCTTCAGAAAACCTCATTGACAGCATCCAGTGACAGCTCTGTTCCAAACCAACTATTTCATTCTCTTCCATACTGATGTATTTAGTTACAACAGCATGAAATTACGTGGGGTAGTCGGTACTCCTCTAGGAATAAGGAATATTTGTTGAAGCATGAAGTGATTTTATTAATTTCCATCTCATCCATATGAACTAACAGAGCACGGACCACAAAATATCTCAGAAAGTCATGTATGTATGTGTTTGTGGACTTTGAGTAATTCCATCCTCTACTAAATCCTTCCATCTCTTCAAATTCCAGTGATACTGATCAGATTTTTGAATAGCTTTGTTACTCAAGCCCTCATTTTGACTACACTGTGTTAAAACATTCTGCTGCAACACAAGTTGATGGGATGGCACATTGAGTCAAAGCTGGACTAAGGTAGCACAAGTCAGTTGTTAGTGGGCAACACACCAAGGGACTTTTATATAGCCATATTCATATGGCAAGGAGACAGAAATCCATCAACCTCTTCTGCACATAAATATTGTCTTACCAACTGCTTTTTTGGGCTATCAGCATGCAGGACTCTTGCAGAACGTACAGAGCACTGGAAACATATTTACTGATAATTGTGGTGCTTGTCAGGCTCTACCATTCTAAATGTACAAGCAGTACAGGCCCACATCAGATGTGTGTGTCTCCTCAATGTGTTTTAGACTCAAGCTGGGTGCTTGTGTACATCTCCCCATGCCTAAGCATCCACGTCCTGTTGGACAACCCCACTTTGCTGCTATTGAGAGAGGGGAGACAAGCTTCCCCTCTTTTGTGGGAAAATCCTTTTCTCAGAAGAAGTCTGGCTGAGGAAAAGCCTCTCTCTTTTGGCTGTTTTGGATACACAGGTAAACCCTGCATGGAGTGCTGCATCCAAGTCTGGGGTTCCTAGCATAGGAAGGACATTAACCTGTTGGAATGAGTCCAGATGAGGCCACGAAGATGATTAGAGGAATGGAACACCTCTCCTCTGAAGAAAGTCTGAATTGGGATTGTTCATCCTGGAGAAGAGAAGGCTTTGGGGCTAAACATCCCTGTCTTGTGCAAGGACAGGTTGACTCTGCTGCGATGCTCAACCATTTTATCATATCCCAGTATCACCTCATAGAATGGTTTGGGTTGGAAAGGACCTTAAAGATCATCCAGTTCCAACCCACCTGCTGTGGGCAGGGACACCTTCCACTAGACCAGATTGTTCAGAGCCCCCCATCCAGCCTGGCCTTGGACACTTTCAGGGGTGGGGCATCCAGAACTTTTCTGGGCAACCTGTGTGTGATGTCCTACCCTTAAGGAAAAGGAAGCACCTTGCCAGTGCCTTATAACCCTCACAGTAAAAATATCTTCCTAATAGCTAACTTAGACATACTATCTGTCACTCTGAAGCCATTGCCCTTTGTCCTATCACTAGATAGCACAGGTTTGGTTTGGGTGGAGGGAGAGGCTGAAGAGACACATCGAAGCTGTTAGACCCCACCTGGGATGGCTGGTGGACTTCTGGGTTATCTGACATGGGCAGAGCCTTCCATCGCTATCCACTCCTTCTTGTTCAGACAACAGTTGGATCGAGCTTTGGAGTACATGGCTTAGAATTTGCCCTCATGGAAATCTGCAGTGTGGAAGGCCAAGTGCTCTCCTTCCTGAAGGTATGAGGTGTGATGCAAAAAGGAGGGTTATTTATCATCCAGCTTTGAAAGATGTTTGAGAAAACAATTGCCTACCCTTCAGATGGAAAATGCATTGCATGACTCGACTTTCCTGTTTAGTTGCTGGGAGTGGTTTGGGTCTGAAGGCACTGACACTGAAGTAGGGAGCAAAAGGAAAATGTGGAACTGAGCAGCCTCACACGCTGATGACAAGGGATCATTTAAACTTCTTCTGTTACAGTGGGGTGAAGAGCGGGGAGTTATGAATCTCCAGGACATATGCAAATTCCTACATTTATTGGACCTTCACAGTATTAAAAAAAACATCATCATTAGGGATGGGGAAGGGAAGTCCTGATGGAGGCAGAATGACAGCTTTCCCCTCTGGGAGAGAGATTTACTTGGCATCAGCAACCACTCTTTTCCTGGACTCCTAACAACCCTCACCCATACCAGTCATCTGGCTTTGAAACATTAAGCCATCATTATTCACTGTATTCCTAGCATGACATTTTCTTCAGCAGAAATTCATATTGCTTCTGTGGCATTTTGTTATTGTTTCTTTTATGAATGTTAATAAGATTTTCTTAAAGGGAACTAGGGAAAAATAAGAAATTGAGCTTCAGTGAAAAACAGAAAAGAGTAAAGCAAACAAACAAAAATCAATCAATAACAATAGCTCCAGATTTTATATAAAAAAATTCTAGCTTCATCTACTTTACTTAAATTTTATCCTAGCATCTTACACTTGAAATGTTCATAGGGAAGAGTAGAGAATTAGTGTCACGTTGACAACATAAGAAATATGAGTAACTAAAAGAAAGGTTGTTTAAAGTCTTAAAATGAATTTTGTCTTTCTTCATTCATATTAAGTTCAAGATTGAATTCACATGCAAGAAGTGATTCCGCTGCTAAACACTTATCATTACCATTGCTTCAGTTAAAATGTGAGAGTTCAGAGAACATATGTGGAATGTTGCAGTCCAAGGAGGAAAGGCAGGAAAAACTAACATAATGCTCCTGGGACTTCTGAGGGAAGTAAAAAGAGCACTCCTGCCATGATTTTAAACTGCAGTGAAAATATATGCTGTGTTTATTTGTCACTACAAAGTTCCAAGACATATGAAAAAGAAATCTAAAACCTTCTGCATATAAAACATCATTATTCATCATACTACAGAAAAGCAAAAATGCATATACTGAACAGTGGCTTGGAATTCTACATCAGGTAACCACGTGATGCAGCATTAACTATGTTTAGTAAGAGTTCTGCTGGTGTCAGTTCACTGGGGGAGATGTGTTTCTCAAGCTTTCTGCTGGTTCCAAAGCACCATTTCTTACAAGGGATAGAGCATTTCTTTCTCAGGTGATGTGCTGTCAGTGTCGGGGCTGTGAAATGACCCTGTCTTTGTGCTGGGATGAAAATACACCCTTGGGGTTAGTGTGCTGACATAATGAATTGCTCCTAATATACCTGGTCTGACCATTAGCTAAAGCTTTGATGATTTTTAAGCACAGAAGAACCTTTTACATGATGAATGACGAAGTGAAGTATCTGCCTGTTATTTTTGACTGTTGTACAATGATTTCTTCTCTTTGTTTTATTCAAACCTCAGTTTCTCCCAATGGAAAATAAATATATTAAAATATGTCAGCCTCATAAACAGGATAGGAGGAGTAATCAACCTGCTTTTACAAGAATCCTGAAATGGAACATGAGAGAATAGGAATTTTTGAAACTGTTTGCTTCCAGAAACATTTTTCCTCTTCGGCTACCTACCATTTTTCAAATATGTTGCTCCACATTTTAAGAAACATTTTTTTCAATCTGCAGATCATTTAAAGCAGAGGAAAATTCTAAAAATGCTCTCAATGTGTGAATATAGTCCTTCAAAGTTTATTTTCTTAACTGTATTTACTAAAGCCCCAGCACTTTGGGAATGATCTAAAAATATACATGAAGACTTGCAGACATTTTTCTGACATTCACTCTTCCTGTCAAACAAAAACTGTGAACCTTTACCAGTGTATTAGCTAAAACTGTACATGTGTACAGTACAGATGTACACATGTAAAGTTCATGTGTATTTGAAGGTCTGTTGGATCAAGGTCTATGTTCTTTTTGAAAACAGATGTTGCTATAAATAAGCAAGACCACCTCTGCTTTACAAGAATAAAATCTATGCATATACCCAAACAAGCAGATTTTCAGCATTTTGCAAAAAAGAAAGTTAAATATCTTGCTTACACCACTCTTTCTGAAATTCAAAGGAATTTCCACAGGATAGACAGTACACGTATGTGGACATGCACATCCCAGGAGGGCTCTAGGGAAAGCTAGGAAAAAATTACCTTATGATTTCAGTGGAAATATTAACAAAAGCTAAACCTTGGGCATGATGTTTAGAACTGAGGCTTTAAAATTATGCCTAGTGGTAGTTTGAAAAAGGAGACAGGTCTTAAAAACTGCTCCAAACTCATTATTAAATGGGTTAAGAAAATAAGTATCTGTACATCAATTAACAAAAATAAAATAAAGAAGAAGCTTGAAAAAGCATCATTCAGCACAATATGGCCAAATGTCTTGGTAACAGGCCCCAAAAGGAAATACCTGATGAAGATTCTGTTTCAGTTCTTGCTGTGAGTTCAAGGGAATGGTTAGCAGAGCAAATGAAACACACCACTGTTGAAGGTGATGTCCAGCCACATGTTTTGCCATCCTCCAACTACCACAAACAGCATCATATTCTCAGAGGTAAATTTAATATCTTGGGCTGGGGCATGTCCTGCCCTTGGAGTTCTGTAAGGAGGGTAATTTTCTTCTCTAGATTAATATTTTAGTGGATTTTTTTTTTATTGTTCTGCTTGGTGCTGTGTGTTTGATTGCCTGGAAGCAGAGCTTGTGTGACTCAATCATTTGTATATTCTAAACAGAGATGAGGAGAGGGGGAGGAAGTAGCATGAATAAAATATAAAAATAAAATGCATTGCTTTGTCTGACCTGGTTTAAATGCCAGATTAATGTCTGCTTGATTTAGTTCTTTTTCCCCCCCTTGTTCGTTTAACAAATAGTTTCATAGCACTGTGTTGAACACAGTTTATTTTTACCACCAAACCCTTGGATCCCAGTAGGGGTTATCAGTACTATGACATGAGTTTTAAAAGCTCAACACTATGAACATAAATCTTTTTAAAGAGCAAAGATTTCATGTGCATCACCCCTGAATCAATTTAACTCTAAAGCACCTTCTCTAAATTGGAATATGTTTCCTATTCATTTCTTGAGCTATTGTGTTTAAATAAAAGCTTCCTCATGGTCCATTTAGCTTTACTACCTGTACTCTAACCACTAGACCAAAAAACACAAAGACCTTGAAGTCATGATGCCTGTTCTCTGCACCCAGCTCTGGCAATCCCTGCTGTTTCAATTTCCTCAGCAGAAAGGGAAGCAGTGATGAAACTTTCAGATATTTAAAGCAATTTATGCTAACTCTGTGGCTTTTATTTAATTCCAAAAGGTCGGTTTGTATTTTATATCTTATCATAGTAAATTCCAGTGCAGATCTCAGGACATTTTACAAATTACAAATTTATTGCAGCTCTTCTGTGAAAAAAAAAAAGGCAGAAGGGAGCCCACTTCAAGAGCTTCTTTTGCCAGGGAAGTGGTGGATGGCCCATCCCTGGAAGTGTCCAAGGCCAGGCTGGATGGGGCTCTGAGCAACCTGGGCTAGTGGAAAGTGTCCCTGCCCATGGCAGGGGGTTTCCAACCCAAACCATTCCATGATTCCATGTTTGTATAGTTCTATGATATTTTTTAGCTATAAAATAGAGAGCTCTGCAGAGACTGATTAGTAGAGCTGATTGAAATTTGCATTTTTCTTTTTTTATTAGCTTGTGAAATTTGTCTTTGTTTAAACTGGGAATGAAAATGAGTTTGTGGAATCAGTTTTCCTTTAGTCTCACTTTGCAGAGCTCAGAAAATGTCATTGAAGAAAATTGCTTTAGGGAATTTGCCATTTTTAAAAGTGCACTTTGAAAGTTATTATTTAATTATTTTTTGTGAGTCACAATAACAACATTAGGCTAATTGTACTTCTAATAACCTACTTTAGCATGAAATAAAACAGTTGAGGTTTTTGTAAGCATTAGGTACACTTGTCTCTTAATTATGACTATCTTCTCTAAATCAGGTAACAGTATATTAGATCAAGTTTCAGTTTTATTATTACAGCATAAATGTTCAAGTGTTTGGGGGAAGGCGAAATATTTCACTTGGTACAAATTTGCTCCTGTGTTTAATTATCTTGTGAAGAGAATGTGAAAAGACATTGAAATCATGCAATACCTCAGTAAAATACAAATCATGCAAAAAAACCCTCCCACTGTACATAAACAGCAAAGTTTATGTGTGGACTGAGCCTCATCTATGTTAGAAAGCTTCTGAAGTAAATATTTTTTATCTCGTTTGCCCAATTCTCTTGAACCACTCCATTTGTTCTTCCCTTTTACTGTTTACTCAGAAGTTTCTTTAACTGTGGGGCCTGGCATTCTCATTCATCTTCACGCATGTGATTGTCAAATGTATCTCCCTAAGTGGGAAAGTAATGAGTTAATATACTTAGTCTCCCTCTGCAGCCACCTGATCCCATCTCTGAATCTCCAACTTAGTCTCCCTCTGCAGCCACCTGATCCCATCTCTGAATCTCCACTCAGTCAGTCCTGATGCCTCTTACTGCACACAGACTCTCTAAGGAAATAAATCTGTCACACAATGGAGCGCTGAGGACCTTTAACTACACACAGTTCAGGAGGTGCTTAATATATGTGGTAAAACATGACTGGTCAAGACAGCATCTCATGCAAGTGATTGTGGTGTCCTGTGTGCGATCTGGGTCAGGCCAAATGAAAGAGAGAACAAACAAATGATAAAAAACAGAGTAGGATAACCTTTCTCTCCCCCTCATGTTATTCATTAGATAAATAAGGATTTGTCTTCAGGTAATTTGTGAGCAAGTTGTTCCTTTTCAGGAAAGGAGAGGGATGGGGTGGGGGCAGTGTGGTGTGCTCATTCAATTTCTGTGCAGTGCTATCATGATTAGAGTGAATGATTAGAATGGTGAGTAACACAGCGAGTCTTTCTCCTCCTTCTCCCATGGGCAGCTTCAGACAGAACAGACCTGTCTTCACAGAGCCCTCCTACACTCAGTGAAAAGAGGGAGGCTCCTCCAGAGCCTGGCGCAGCCGATCCTTTCAGTCCTGAAAGGCACTCTGAGGCAACTTCTTTTTCCTCAAGTCTGAAGCAGTAATCTCATGCTGTAACACACGGATACCTCTAAGGGTGCTGCAAGAGTAGCAAACCTTTTCACAGCATATTTGAATTCATTTTACAGGATTTTGCACCTACAGTGAAAAGTTATTAAAGACTGCAACTAAAATAAATTGAAAACCACTGCTCTAGATGCAGCCTAATAAGGTTGTCCTTGTGGATCTAAAGTTAGCTGCTGTGAAAAAGCCTTACAAACAGTTTTCCATTTTCAAAGCTGTGCAAACATAGAAGATTTAATCCACTGAATTAACTCTGTTAGGTAAAAACTTAGATCATCCTGCAGCATTGCACTGAGCAGTCTGATGCACTTACGTAGCAGTTCTAGGATGCTCTCAGTTACTAGATCCTTACTTTATACTCTGATTTCAGCTTGTGATTCTGCCCTGCTTTGGAACATTGTCTCTCCTTTTATTTTTCCTCTCAAAAGGATTCTTTGCTGCCATCTACTTGGCACAGTCAATTACAGCAGCACAAAATGCTACGGAAACAGAACAGTAGCATCCAACCTTCGTTTGAATAAGGTGCAAAGCAACAGTTCAGAGTATTTCCCTCTGTTCTTCTTCTTTTCTTGGACTCCTTTTACAGTCAAATTCGCTCAGCAGAACACTGAGGTGACTATGCTGCTGCTGTATGGTTCATCAAAAGCAGTTTTGGATAGTGCTGGAGCAGGGCACACCTCTTTGAAACCCATGACAATTTATAATTGCTTTGTGCATTTTGGACTGGGGAGATTAATTTTCCATTTTGCTTTGTTGTGTTTCCAAATTTAACTTATTGATAATGCAGGAGAACATCTGTTTGTCTCCAAAGCTCTATTTCTTGCTAACGATTAGGAGGATTTATCAGAGGGGTTAATTCACCATATTCACCAGCACAGAGCAGTGCAGTGTATGCCAGGGATTCACCAGTGAATACTTTCTCCGTTGTGAGGCCCTGAAGGTGCACTCGGGAAATGCTAATGAGGGATGAGAAGGGTGGAACAACTCCCTTAGTCTGTCTGGTTAACTCAGTCCCAGCCCAGACAGATCACTAATCTCCCAGCTCACTCATCCCTCAGCAGCACAGCTGGCTCGGCCAGTTTTTGCAGTGAGGTCCAATTAAACAAAGTAACATTGTTCGAGGAAACAAAGGCACCTTTCCTCTGGTGGGTCTGTGCAACACACCAAGCATGTCAGAGCAGCCCTGTGTGGTGGCTGTGGCTTGTTTTGTGGGGACAAGAGGGTGAATGAAATGTAGCCTTTTAGGGGAACCATCCAACCAATGAACCCCAAACTCAAAAAGGAGGTGTTCACACTAGGTGTCTTATTAGCCAACTTATGTTAAACAACAGTGATAAGGCAACACTTGTTTTATCTGGGATTAAAAGCTTGGGCTGTCACAATGAATTAGATGTGATTGGTGGGCAGGGGTGGTGAGAAAAGAGGTTGTGCATTCCCCAAGTTATACCGGTGGAATAGAGAGAGCTGACATACCTTTTCACATACACATTTTGTAACTAAATTTGCCACAGAAATTGGTGTCTTTCAACAGGAAAAAAGGACTCAAGCACATAATTTAACTGAGGAAATTATTTCATATAATCATTTAGGTTGGAATAGACCTTTAAGATCATCAAGTCCCATCATTTACCCATCACTGCTGAGTCCACCACTAAACCCTGATCCCAAATGCCACATCTATACTTCTTTTAAATACCTCCAGGGATGGTGACTCAACCACTTTCCTGGGTGGCCTGTTCCAATGCTTGTTGTTAACGCTTTCAATGAAGAATTTTTGCCAAATGCCCAATCTCAACCTCCCCTGGCATGACTTGAGGCCATTTCCTATTGTCCTGTTGCTTGGTACTTCAGAGAAGAGACTGACTTCCACCTCACTACAACCTACTATTTGGAGGTCCTATTTAGGGAATGTTAGGGGGATTTTTAATCCCCTTTGTTTAGAGGTCTTTTGGGATTTATACATGTGCAGAATCTTATCAGTTCTCTAAAATTATATTCAGGAGACTGGTTTTTTCAACAATAACTTTTAGGCTAAAGAACAGGAATAGCAAGAGGGTAGTATCACATGTGCTGGCTGTATTGCCTGTTATATGCATTACCAGGAATGGATTTGATGAATGCTATCACTAAGCAGTACCAGTAACAAATAACTGTTTTGGGGATGTTTTGAATAACAAGAAATTGAAGAGTTAAAAAAACCTTTTACGGAGGGATGTAAAGGGTGCTGACCCTTCACACCTTTTTCTGTTTGTTGTTTTTTAATTTATTTAAATCAGTAGTTTCAGTTTATCTGCTCTGTTCCTTTCTTAGCAGGGACATTCTGTGAGAAGAGGATGCTTGTCATCATCTAAACCTGTTGTATCACACTGATTGGTGATATCCCACAATAGTCTCTGGAGAGTGTTCCAGAAACCAAGCTCTCAGACATCTCAGTAGGCTGCTGAACACTGCTTAGTAGCCTCACTTTTTAAAATTTCCTGATCTGAGCTTGGTGCCAGCAGCATGTAAGAAGCCAGACATGACCAGGATTTGTGTGTGAGGTGGGCAAGAGGGAATGACAAAACCCCTACAAATGATAAAGACAGAAAAGGCCCACAAAGCATCCAGAAAAGCCCTCAGAGAAACAGGAAAGGTGAGCACAGTTAACAAGCAGGAATTTCCCAGTGAGAGGCAGGAGAGAAGTGTTGGACAACATAGAGACTCCATGCAACTCGGGAAGAAAAATCTGACATATAAGAAAAGGTGCTTTGCAAGGGATGTGCTGTGTTCTCTCTTCTCTTGCATCAGGTCACATCATAGGTGGCTGACTAAAGCAGAAGGGCTGTCATGAGATCTCATTGGACCTCCATCCCTCACTGTAGGAGTTCTCCTTTTCCCCTGGGGTTCCCCAGAACCACAGGGACTCCACAGGCATTCTCCAGAGCTGCCTTTGGAGCCCAGAGTTCAGGAGGGATGTGGCATGTGCCAGGTACAGGGCTTTCTGGCAGCTCAACAGGTGCTCAGAAGATGGGCCAGGTGAGCAATTCCCATACTGAACACACATCTAGGTCCTTGCCAGATACCAGAGGTGTCTCACAGATGCCCCTCAGTGCCCTTTCCCTGGGGAGAATGCAGCATCCTGATGTCTCAGGATCCTCAGAAGGTGTTGATTTGTGGCCACTATCTCTGTCCTGTGAAGGGGCTGGAAAAAAACACAAGAGGATCCTGATCCACAGCATTTTGGGGGAAGGAGCAATAGAGGCCTGAACTCTGGACTCCTTGCAGCTGATCTATACTGAGCTCCTGCCATGGATGCTTGTGAGTGGTGTGAACCTTTAGGAGCTCACCTCTGTGACTCAGTGTGCCATGACAGCATGTGAAGTCACATGTACTGTCACATGCCCCAACTATCATGGTATGGAAATGTGTGTATGGAATTATGCTGCTTGCATTCCAAAGACCTGCAGCTTTCCTGGCCATATTGATTTGCAGAAAGAAGACTCTATATCCAGTAATGTTATAGAGAGGTATGTTTATTCCAGGCCCGGGTGCATGGGGGATAGCTCCTCCAAAAACATGCACACTTGGTCGAGTTAATAACTGGTTTATATGCAAATAAGTTATAAATATTTATTATTTCTTCAAGCATAAACATTATTTCCTTAGAGAAGGCAGGGTTATTATAATGAGTTTCAAGAACCGATTTCCATTTTCTCCGCCCCGTGCTACTCCTTCTTGCACCTGCGCTTTTCCTCCTGGTAATTCGGAGCAGGGGTCTTTGGTGGTCTTTGAGGATGAAGTCAGCACTCTTCCTCCCATGAACTTTTTACCTTTTGCTCAAAACTGCTTCAAACTGGATCTGTTGGCAACTGTAACTGGTCTAATTGGTGAATTTATCTGCTTATCTTGTTCTTTTGACTTATCTTCTGATTTATCTTCATTTCATGGGGTATCCTGGCTGTTTTAATTAGTTCAAGAGGCTCTGGGGCCTCTTGGTATGGCATCTTCAAGGACAGGTCTGTCTGTACCTTGTGATTTTTGCCATATGCTATACAGTGAATTTTGTAATAACTACTAAGCAAATTCTATGATATCGATTAATAACATTATCAAATAATAAGCATAAGTCCCCCCAATCAATATGAAGTTGAAGATGTTGCAGCAGTGTGCTGCTGACCAAAGAAGTTGTCTCCCAGCGAGGCATTGCAAGAAGGATGAGCATCACAGCACTTCTCCTAGTCCAGGATGCCACTCATCAGGAACAGTTTGGAGTGAGAAAGAAGCCCTGGAAGAGGAATTGCACAGAAGGTGGGGGCAGGAACAAAACCAGGATTCTTGCTGAGTGAATCTTGATGTTCAGGTCCTGCCTGACCTTCAAGCTAGGCGGACTTACAGTCTTGAAGGAAGCCAGCTTGCACTCCAGAATATTACACACTTCCTCTGCGTAACCTCAATGCAGTGATTGAAATAAAACTGTGCTTGCAGCAGTCAGATAACGTTTTCACCTGCAAGGCTGGAGGGGGCCAGGTGTGCTCTCTTGGCACAAGTGTTAGGGTGCCTAATCTGGAATTCCACATCTGGAACCTTGCTATACAGGGAGACTGCCAAGATTGCCTTCAGAGCCACAATAGAACAAAGATAAACTTTTTTTGATGGAAATTAGAGGCATCATATACTGTAGCTTCTCCTATTTAGTTTGTAGACATATGGAAGACAAAAGAAAAATCTTATGATGTCAAACAGTATGGAAAGAAACATATTGGAGCATAAAAGTGAGTTTTGAACCCATTAGTCTGGCAATCAGAAGACTCTGTTCTTTATCTGCATACTTTTGGGAATGTTAGAAAAATAGTCTGAGTTAGTACAGCAGAGAGAAACATTTGGCTTGTGCTTATGTAAAGGAAAAGATGCACATTAAACAAAGACAGACATTATTTTTACCATTGGTTATAAAAGGGCCAAGCCTCAGTATTGATTGAAAGAAACTGGACAAGTAATGAAATTTCAGTGACAGATTAATCTCTGCTTTTAAATAATGCTGTCCCCCACCCACTCCCATGCCACCACATAACAAGTGATGAACACATGAGGAACAGGCACCGTATCTTTCAGTAATCACTTGTAAAATGCTCTGCAAGTAAACCTAACACAATTACATCAGTGACAACTTGCACATCCCTCTTGGATGTTTAAGGACAAGCCCTGACACAGAGCCCAAAGCTAAAAAGTGCCAGCTGCTCTCACAATAGCTTCAGCATGAGTTTCCTTGGAAAGGTACCCTGGGACAACCTTCCCCTTGCAAGGGATGAGTAGCTCTGGAGTGCAAATGCCAGGGCAAGCACAACAGTGTTGTGCTGAAGGTGGGATGAACCCCCTTGTCAGACAAACAAAGGTTAAAAAAAACCCTGGGAGGTGTGATGAAACAAAAAACTGTTATGGGAGATAAAGCACTTTTCTGCTTCAAGTAGCCTTATCTCTGTAAAACATCTCAGCAAAGTAAATTTATTCAAATAGTAATCTTATAAATGGAAATGGAAAATTAAATCCTGTAAGATTGTAAATAACTAGGGTGCTGCATTCTGAAACATATGAAATACTAAGCAACACATTGTGATTTCCTGGAAAAAAATACTAGAAATTCTAATTTGAGCATGACATTCTTCTGTTTAGAATTGCTTAAAATGTAACCTGGGGGTCAGATACTATTTCTTAGACTTATTTTTATGTGAAAGAAGAGTCCCAACCCTGATGCCTTGAGTAGCTATAAAAATAATAAATGTTAAATAATAGTCAGAATCTGCATAAACAAGTACATCTGCCATTAATTCATAGCCCAGCAATGGTTACTTGGGGAAAAAACAAAAGAGAGAAAAAGACTTAGACATAAAACAAAACAAAAAGGCACAGAACCTGATGAAACCCGTATGTCCAGCTAGAGATCTTTACAGTAACTTTATATCCCAACCAGGCATTGTGTTGGGTTAGCCAACACAACAGCAGTGCTGTCAACTACTTAAAAAAAGTCATTATGTATTTATTTACTTTAAATGTTTAACTGTCTCTCTATCTCAGACTTCGTTCTTCTGCAGTTGTCTCTCATTTCCAGAGTCATCAGGGTAGAGGGGTGTGTTCCAGCTCAGTGGAGACACACTTTTGAGACAGCATGAGCAGACTCCTCTCCGACTTCTACCACTGACCAGGGGCACCCAGTTTGCCAAAGTAACCTGATGCTTTTATGATGGATTGCAGTGGATTTGCATGGCAAGGCTTTGGCAGTGAGAGGATCACAGGTGCTGCCTGTTCCCCCATGTCCAACAGAGCCAACACCAGCTGGCTCCAGGATGGACCCAGCGCTGGCCAAGGACAAGCCTGTCAGGGTCAATGGGATGATGCATTTAAGAAGGGGAAAAAGGTTGCTGTGCAACAGCAAATCCAGCTGGAGAGAGGAGACAGAATATGTGAGAGGAACAGCCCTGCAGGCACTCAGGTCAGCGAGGAAGAAGGGGTAGGAGGTGCTCCAGGGGACAGAGCTGAGATTCCCCTGCAGCCCAGGATGCAGCCCATGGTGAGGCAGCTGTGTCCCTACAGCCTGGGGAAGTCCATGGGAGTGCAGAGATCCACCTGCAGCCCGTGGAAGAGCCCCCCACACTGAAGCAGGTGGATGCCTGAAGGAGGCTGTGACTCTGTGGGAATCCCACACCGGAGCAGGCTCCTGGCAGGAGCAGTGGAGAAATGAGCCCAGGCTGGAGCAGATTTGGTGTCAGGGCTTCTGATCCCATGGGAAGGACCGACTGTCTTGGGTTGAGATGGCAAAATGCCAACTGCCCAATATAGAGTCAAAGCCTCCCTCCCCGCACTGAGAAAAGGGAGAAAGGAAAACTACCACATCCACGCTGGAGCAGCCTATTCCTGAAGGACTGTACCCTATGGAAGGGACCCATGCTGGAGCAGTCCCTGAAGAACTCCAGCTCATGGGAAGGACTCACATTGGAGATGTTTGTGGAGGACCATCTCCTTTGGGAGGGATCCCAATGATGGAACCTACGCTGGAGCAGAAGAAGGATGTGAGGTGATGAACTGACCACAATACCCTTCCTGTACTGCTGGAGGCAAGGAGCTCTAGAGAAGATTGGGAGTGAAGCTGAGCCTGGAAAACAGGAAGGAGTGGGAGTAAGGTGTTTATAAGATTTGATTTTATCAGTCATTATGCTAATCTGATCTGATTGGAAATAAATTGAGCTAATTCCCTGGGGTTGCCTCTGTTTTGCCCATGACTGTAATTGTTGAATGATTTCTTCCCTGCCCTTCTCTTGACCCACAAGCCCTTTGTTCTCTCTCTTCTCCAGCTGATAGAGCAGCTTTGGTGGGCACCTGACATCCAGCCAGAGTGAACCCACCACAGATATAAGAGTATTGTCACAAATGCACACTAGACAGCAGATCTCTCCCACAGCCTTTACAAAAAGAGATCATAGTTGTCCAGAGAAAAGTGAGAGCCCAGAGACTGACTGGCCTATGTGACTTTTACTTAGTTTAAGTGGAGGTGGTCAGACCTTCCCTAGGACCACTTAAGTATGGCACATGGAATATCACAGGAAAACAGGCAGGGAATTGTTTTCTAGCAACACAAATTAGAGACTGCTCAGATATACATGGCATGCCCACCACTCTCCAAGCACCTAAGCAGAAGGAATTAACTTATGAGCAAAAACTGTTATGTCCCATGTCTCCCACCTAAAACTCCCTACGAATGTGGTTTGCAACACCACACCAAGGGTCTGAGTCTGCCACAGACCCAGCTCAGGGCTCAGCCACAGGGGCAAGGGTAGAGAATCTGCAATGCAGGTTGCAGTGCTTCATGTGATGTGGCTCATGTTATTATTACCTGCAAACTACTAGTGATGAGGCTCCTAATGAGTTTGGGAAGGGTTTTTTCAATTATGATTTTCATGGTACTTACAAAAAAGCACATTATCCTGTCTTTTACTAATGAAACTGTTCACCTCAGAATTAGGATCTAGCATGTGGCATCTCATTAAGATTTTTCTGTTGATTTTTTTTACCAGCACTATAGGTAGCTAAGTGAATATTCTTTGAGACCACCAAGTCCCTGAAGTTTCAAATTAAGCTTTGAAGTATGATACCAAAGAGCTCTACAAGGGACAGATGAACTCTTAACTTGCACAGTTCTTCTATCTTCTTTAGGATACAAAGGACTTCAAGCAAAGAAACACTCTGCTTTGGAGCTCCAACCTCATTTAAATCAGGAATACCACAGACTGTCATTTGCCAAACTTTAGGAAAAAAGCTGTGTTAAATGTTGGCTTGCTTCCAGGTATTATACAGAATGATTGCTAACATCATTGGTTTTCACTTCCTATCCACAGCCCATATGCCAGGTCAGCAGCAGGAGAAGTGCTTTGTTAATACCTTCTTCCACAGCACAGGGGAAAGGGGTTACTTACCGTTAGGGCTACTTTGCCTCCTTTATTCATGTTGTCCAGCTGATACAAGTTCATGCTGTGGTGTTTCAAGCCCAAAGCATCTCACTTCCCCAGCTGTACCTGGTAGTCAATGCAGCTGCTTTGCTTTTAGTCTGTGACAGACACGACATTGCTGATTTGCCTTGACAGGCCAGGTAGTGACTTGCGTGAGACCACAGGGACCACATGGGCTTTGGCTGATCCTGGCAGCTAAGGAAGCTCTGGTAAAGGCATTACAGAGGCACAGTGTGGGAATCTGCTAATATATATACAAAATAAGGAGACTGGTTTCAACCTCAATCAGCCTCACCTCTGTACCTGTAAGATCATGGGGCAGATGCTCCTAGAAGATATGTTGAAACATACTCAAGAGAGAGAGTTGATTGCAGACAGCTTAACATGGTCTCACCGTGGGCAGATTGTGCCTGACTAACCTAGTGGCCTTCTGCAGCAGTGACTGCATCAGTGGACTAGGGAAGAGCTATGAATATCATATACCTGGACTTCCAGAAAGCCCCCACAACATTCTTACCTCTAAACTGGAGAGAGGTGGGTTTGAGAATGGACTGTTGGATGAATGAAGAACTGGCTGGACGGCCATGTCCAAAGACTTACTGTCAATGGCTCTGTGTCCTAGTGGAAACCAGTAATGAGTGGCGCCTTTTAAGGGTCTAAACTGGGACCTATTAAATATCTTCATCAGTCACATAGAAAGTGGGCTTGAATGTATCCACAGCAAGTTAGCAAGGCTGAGTAGTGCTGCTCATTCACTAGAGAGTGGCATCCATAGGGATTTTGATGGGCGTGAGGAGCTGGCCCAGGGAAACCTCATTGAAGTTCAACAAGGCCAAGAACAAGGTCCTTGACTCACATACAAGAACCTGCATCTGGATCAAAGTAATTCCCAGTATCAGGATAGAGCGAGAGTTGAAATTATTGAGAGCAGCCCTGGGGAGAAGGACTTGGGGGTGCTGGTGGGTGAGTGGCAGGATATGACCCATCCCAGAATCCCCCTGTGCTGGGCTGCATCCAGAGCAGTGTGGGCAGCAGGGGAGGGGGGGATTCTGCCCCTCTGCCCCGCTCTGGGGAGACCCCCCTGCAGA
>JAOXXN010000265.1:63350008-63378171 GCA_026770055.1 Myrmophylax atrothorax | reverse complement strand
AGAGGGATGGAGCAGCTCTGCTGGAAGGAAAGGCTGGGAGAGTTGGGATTGTTCAGCCTGGAGAAGAGAAGGCTTTGAGGTGACCTCATTGTGACCTTCCAGTACCTGAAGGGAGCCCACAAAGAAGATGGAGAGAAATTTTTCACCAAGGCCTGTAATGACAGAACAAGGGGCAACTGTTTTAATGTGAGAGAGGGTAGATTTAGAGTGGAAATAAGGAAGAAACATTTTACTATGAAGTTTGTGAGATACTGGCACAGGATGCCCAGAGGAGTTGTGGTGTCCCATCCCTGAAAGTGTTCAAAGTCAGGCTGAACAAGCTATTGGGAACAAGAAGACTTTAGTGTAGTAACCCAGGATCTTATCTTGTCACAAGAAGTCAGGACAGTCCATTTCCCTGAGCAGTTCATTTCATCAGGGGTGTGCATGGGTGCCAGAGTGACAGCCTGCTGCAGGTCTTGGAATTCAGACAGCAGCATCTGCATTGCATCAGCAAGTCTGCTAATAAGCAAACCAAGGCGTTCCATGTGTGTGATATGTTAATTCAGCACAAGTTTTATTATCCATCCTTGTGTGTAATAAAACTTTTTTCACCCCGAAGAAGGGCCCCACTGAGTTGGCACACCATTTGAGCTAGCATGGGTGTCCTAGGGCTGCCACTGTGGGAATACTCCTGCAATACAGCCAAAGCTTTTTCTCACTCCATGTCGTGCCTCTTCCCTGGGAGGTCTGCACCTGCTTTGCTCATGAAATAGGGCTTTGAGCAACTTCATCAAGTGAAATATGTCCCTGGCCATGGCAAGGGTGTTGGACTGCATGATCTTCAAAGGTCCCTTTCAACCCAACCATTCTGTGATTTTATGACAAGGAGATTTTGTTGAAACTACTGTCAGAGTTTGGGAACTAAAGGAATGTGGACACAATAGTTCGATAAAAGATGAAAATGGTGAAGAAAGCACATTTTTCTCCATCAGACACACACATAATTATCTGAATGGCTAAACTGGGAAAAGTATTTTGCTGATAGATCCTTTAACTTTTAAGATGCAGCCAGCTTTGTTAAGGTTACCCAAGAATATGGAAACCAGAAACTGCTTCTGCGTTTGGTTCCCACATAGTCCAAACAGTGGGACACTATATTTTCCCTTGCACATAACAATTCCTTTTGTATAAAACAGAATTATGCTTAGTGGGAAGCTTGCAATAGCTTCTCTTTGTGACAGGCTCTCCATCAAACCTCATTTTAACTGCTGTCTTCCAGAAAAATCAGCACAATTCACAAACTTGTGTTCTTTTTCTCACTGCACTTTTCCATTTTTGCAGGCAGGAGCATTCCTTCTGCCTACAGGCTGTCACGGTCTGGTGATTTGTTTCAGATGCTCCACTCTTCAGGACTCCTCTAGAGCCCGTTTTGTAGAGCCTTTTCCCTTGCATGTCAAATCCACCTCTTTCCTGGTGACCTGCAACTTTAATATATCTGAAAAATAAACCAAAAACCAACTGCTGTTCCTTCATGGAAAATAGAACTAACAAAATGTGATTTCCTGTACCTTTAGTTTCAGAGTGGGGTTCTCTGGTGTTAATGAAGTGCAAAATTTGAGGCTTCTTTTAGAGTTGTGTCTGCACTGAAGAGTTGGTTCTCTTAAAATTTCATGGGAACTCACAGCTGTTCTTTCAGTGGGTTCCTGAGAGGCTGTCCTTATCCATTCCAACTATTTATTCCCACAGATTTTAGGCTCTTGCTCCTTTGCCAGATTTGGTTTACACAGACAGTGTGATCACCTGATTTTCCTGGTTATTTTAATTTGTTTTTAAATCTCCACCCTTGCTGTACTTTTTTAGAGGAACTTTGTTTTTATGGGCATAGTAGTAGTTACAGAGTGCTTTTGTGCAGAGAGGCTGTAAATTCAGCATATGGCAGCATTCTGTTTGGGACAGGGAGGCAAGAAGGCAAGTCAGGGTTCTAAAAAGCAAGGTTACAACAAGAAATGTGTTTTTCCTGTCCAAAGCTGGGGGAAAAAAGAGGAATTGCTCATACTATTTTTATAGCAAATGGCATTTTGCTTTAAAGTTTTATTGTTTTAGAAAGCCTAGCAGAACACACATGAGACTTTTCTGGGATGAAGCTATATAGACACAATTGTTCCATTTTTCATTTCTGTTGAGTAGCTGCTCCATATAAACAGATAATATCTGGCTGACTACTTTCAACCCCCTCCCCAAAAGGCAGTGAAGTAAAATCCAGGGTAGTAACATAATCACTAAGCTGTTTATCCTGAAACACATACCTAATTCTAATGTTGCAGCAGGAGTAGCTGCTTGTTAATTATGTTGGGGTTTTTTGTTTTGGTTTGTTTTTTCTTTTTGTTGTGAAATTTGGTTTTCTATTCTTTGTAATACCTATGTGGCATTGCTAATAAATACCTCATGGTAAATACTAAGGAGTAATCAGGAGATAGCTGCTGGCACATGGTGACTTTTCTGATCATTATGACTGTGACAATACTTTCATTTTAGCTTCTGAAATCTTTACTTCAGGAATAAAATTTCTTAACCCTTTATTTCTTATGCTGGATTTTATTGGAAAAACATTGTAAATCTGTTTTATGGAAGACATTTGCTCATCTTACTGTAGAAACAGAGTACACACAAGCTATGGCATATCAACATACTCTCTAAATTTCCCAGAACTGTTATCCAAGGAATACTGTTCTTTGAAGAGGTTAATATACATCTAGTAGTGCCAGCTCCTTGAACTGGATGCAGATACATTCTGTGAAGGCTGCAATCACAGAATGATTGCATCACAAATACCCATATTCCACAGGTTAAAACATGTGAACACACCTAACCACACCAAACAATTCACCACAAAAGACTCAAATCCACAAAAATAATGTTCCATGGAAAAAAGAGAAAGAGACATCTTGAATGCTGCAATGGCCTTCAGTCTTTTTAATACCATAAAATTTTCCTACATGATGATGTTCATCCAGATGATGTCCACACTGTCTCCCATAATATCCTCAGGAACAGTGTTGTGCAATTTGGTTGTACTACTTACGTAGAACTTGCTTAGCATAACATGCCTAGCTTTAGTAGTTGAATTTGCTGAAATGTTAGGCTCTTAACTGAGGCTGTTAACTACAGCTTAACTAAAGCTGTTAACTTTCACCCAGATATGCTGAACTATTACCTATTTAAGGAAAAAAAAAGGCCCAGAGCCAGTTTGAGCTGGAAGACAAGGAATCAAAGAAGGTTGGTGCAATCATCTGTTGCTGCTGCAACAGACAAGAACAGGTAAGAGAAGAAACAGCCTGACTAGAGACAATGAAGGGATCCAGTGAAGAACAGGAAGACCCCAGGCCCTAATATTACGTCTGGTCAGAACTGTGGGAGGGGTGGGGAAGTTAAGTTTGTAAGGGTGTAATTGCCCGGGGGTGTTTCTGTTTGGGGTCTCCCTTCAGAAGTACCCGGCTGGAGCTGCTCCATGTGTTGGACAAATGAACCACTGAGTTACTCAGCAGATTGGCAACTCACCTTCTGCAAGAGGAGCCTAGGACTGTGTCCTGTTGATGGTGACATAATTTGTGAAAGGTGGTGGAATTTCCTCAACAAACAGACTAGGTCAGTGGACAGCAAAATGAATTAAAAACTAACTACTGAGCTTAAAGTGTTTTGGTCAAGGGCACAAAGTCCACCTGGAGGCCTGCCGAGAATGGTGTACCCCGGGGCTTGATACTGGATCCATACTCTTCCACACCTGGATGATGGGACAGGATGATCCTCAGCATGTTCGCAGATGGTGCAAACCTGGGAGGAGTGACTGATACACCAAGTGATTGTACAAATGTTCAGAGGGACCTTAACAGGCTGGAGAAATGGGTTGACAAAACTCTGATGAAGTTTAACAAGGGGAATTGCAAAGTCCTGCACCTGAGGGAGAAAGATTCCACGCAGTGGGCTGGTCAAGTGAGCAGCAGCTTTGCAGAAAGAGGTTGGGAGTCATGCCTTGACAAGATGACCATGAGTCAGCAACGTGTACCTGCAGCAGGGGATGTAACTATACCCTGGGCTGCAGGAGGAGAAGTGTTGCCAGCAGGTCCAGGGAGGTGAGAACCAGATTCTTTTCAAGGCTGTCCACTGATGAGAAAGAGGCAATGAGCACAAATTGCAATATAAAGAAAAAAATAAAATCCATTTATACATAGAACAGAAATGGTTTTACTGTAAGAGTGATTGAGCACAAGCACAGATTTCCCAGAGAGGTCATGGAGTCTCCATCCTTTGGGACATTTGAGACACGATCCAACATATTCCTGGGCAACCTGACCCAGCTGATCCTACTTTGAGTAGGGGTTTGGACTAGGTGATCTCCAGATACACAACCCAGTGTCAGTAGCTTTGTGGTGCTTTTATTGAGATACACTTGCTGGTAGGCAAGTTTATGCAAGGGATAAAGAGTTACAGGGCTCACTTACAGCTGTTCTACCAAGCTTATGTGTTCCCATCAAGAGGTCATTGTAGCAATGATTAGCAAACAGCTTCTCAGCTCCTCTCAAAACCTTAGAAAATCAGATGAAACTCAGTGACTCATCTGTTTTCACTTTGAAACAAAGAATTAAAAAAGAAGTACTTGGAGGCAAAGCAGACAAAACCAGAACTATGTGCCAAAATAGTAAATAAATGTACCTCTTTGAGCAGTGCATACATTTCAAAGTGTCTCTCTGATTTCTTGGTGGGAAAACTATGTGGGCAGCTGGCTGTCAACTCCCTTCTGTGATAGCAGTAATCTAGATTCATAGAATCATGGGATGGTTTGGTTTGGAAGTGTCCTTTAAAGGTCATCTAACCCAAGCCCTAATTTTCCTCAAAGACTGTTGGCATAAATTTTGGAGGCTCAATTATCTACTGTAAGTTGCCTGCTCAGGAAAGATCTTTGCAAACTGCAATTCCTCCTGAATTGCATACCTCCTCCAAACTGCAGTTTGCTACTGCAAGAGGAGTTAGCTTCCCTTCTTCCTTACAAAATACTTTTTAATGACTTTCTGCACCTCAGTATAAAACCCCCATGCACTAGATCACTCACAGTTCTTACTACTCACAGGATAGTTACACAATTTTCCCATTTTCTTCAGTGACTGCTCTTGCTGCTGCTTTTATGATGAATGAAGATGATTACTCAAAAATAATACATTTAGGCCTGGTAGGTTTGCCCAAACTATGTAACTATCTCAACCTGAATTCGAGGTTAATTAATTTTGGAAATACTTACAATATATCATAAAACAAAGATCCACAGTAATTTCATAAGCTGTATTGGTCCAAGGAATTTATTGATTCTGTGTAGAAGAAAAAGCTTAAGTCATCTCATGTTCATGTCAGTGCAGAGCAGCTTAAAGGGAAAATATAGAACAGCCATTTGCAGTGATGAGGGATGAGCTCCGTTACTGAAAATTCTCATCATTGAGATGTTGTTTAGTGAGTTGTCTCTATAACTTAATTTGTCACTTCAGTTGATTTCCCCGATGCAGTAAATAATGGTGGGACAGATAGCTAGTTTTTATGGATCTGTCTCCATTGATTCAATCCAAGTGCTCAGATTCACCATAGCTGGGGATCCAGCCCATAGCTTTTGACCCACAATTATAACTTCTGAAAGCTGGTGTATGTTGTAGAAAGGTGCAGGAAGTACCTTCAGTATAGCAGTTTCATTCCTCTCTGAAATATTCTTTAGTTCATTACATCCTTTCCCAGATTGCATTGATTATTGTTCACTTGTAAAATCCTTGGAGTCTTTGGACTGTAAGGAAGGAAGAGCTAAGTGCTGGCATCTGACACTTGCTTCTTATCTCTTGAAAGACATTTTAGAACATGAAGTAGTGGCTTGTGCACTGGATGAAAGGGTGGTTTGAAATGGGTTTATGTCTTAAGGAAGGACATAAACCAGAGTATGAACAGAGAGCTCCCTCCCACAGAAATTGAAACACTGACAACAATAGCCAGCAGGCTCAGGGAGTCACAACAGCGTGGAGAAATTTGTCTGACTGGGGACAATGTGTGGGTGACTCCTGCTTTCACTTACTGCTTCAGCCTGAAGCCAACTAGTCCCTCCTGTGGGTTTCCCCAGGACCACTCATTCCTCTGGTCCCTTCCCCTTTATTGCATTCTGAAGGCATTGAAAGACATTCAAGGAATTTCTGCCTTGAAAATTATGAGGTGCATCACAGCAGGTTTTGGTAAGGGTGGTCCCTACTCCATGTTCATGTGCTCTGCTGGACACATGGGTCGTGCCAGATCTAGAATAATTTTGACTGGCCTCCGGGCTGTGTGGAAATGTCAGAAATTCTCAAATTCCCTTCAGCCATGGTAAAACTTGAAGGGAACAAAAACATTTCCAGGACACTTGCTTGAACCCATCTTTGATTTGCATATTAAAATACAATTAGATGAGTGAAAACAGTGAGCAGAGACACCAGTATAGTTTATTTTCACCTTTACTTGTCAGAGTCTTGCATTGTGTCATCTCTGCTGCATTAACTGAATTAGAAAGTTGTAGATAAGGGAAAAGAATCTGGTTACAGAGAAATATAAAAGAACATCTGCCCAAATATTTTTCATGTGTGGACCCTTCCTTAAAAAACACAAAATATTTGCTTGGTTATAAATGGAAAATGAAAAAAAAAGTGAGAGAGAAGAAATTGCTTTTATCCTTCTTTTGCTTACTCTTCAATTGTATAAAAAAATAAATATGGTTGAAGAAATGCAAATGATAAACATGAGAGCTCAGATATGGCTCTGTGTGGTACTTAGTCATCTAATTATTTCATTTTGACATCAGTGTGAATTAACTGTCTATGTTGGTTGGTTTTGGGGACATGAACTCCAGCTCTGATTTTCCTCCCACAGGCCTGCCCACCTTTCACTTTAGCAGAGTCCTCAGCACCAGAGCAGTGCTGAGATTGTAGCGCTACCTGATGGATAATCCAGTAGTTGCTGAGAAAGCTTTCTCCAAAGGGAAGGCAGTGCTATGTCTGGCTCTGCCTGGCACTTCATACTCCCCAGGTGGGAACCCTACCTGTGCACCACAAGCTGCTCCTTCAAAAAATAAGAGTATCACCAGAAGTGCAAGCCCTCCCATGGGAATTTTGGATATATCCCATTTATAAGGCCTCCATGGGGTCTGAGAAAAGTATACTTTTGGTCTGGAATTAGGCAAGTGCCACTGGAGCAGTGCTGCCCTATAGCCCAGCTGGATTTTTCAGAAGAGCCATCTTTCAGAGCTGTATAAATAAAGAACAGTGGATTCTAGTATTTAAGTGCCTACAGAATTCTCTGAGTGATGTCCACCCACCCAGTATTATTGTATGTACCTTCTCTCTCTGGACACAGATGCTAATGTTTATGTTAGCTGCTCTAAATTTTCTACTGCCATTTATCAGGAAGTGAGCTGAATATGGGAGCAGTTCCAAATTCAGCCAAGGCAGTTTATTTTCCAAAGAAAACACTGTTGACAATAGAATTGGAGTCTAGAGACTGAATCTTCTAAAAGCACAGAGAGATTCAAAAGTTGCTCCCTAAAATATGGGGTAAATACACTAATTGGCCTCTACACACCATCCTAGCACAGTCCCTGTGCATTTGTGTACATTAGACTGTACTTTTTCTGGTGCTTTTGAAAAAGGCTGGAGGTGAGGGATTTCAGCTGCTCCCAAGGTTTAATGTTGCATGGCAGAGTCTGATATTTTTTGCAGGTTTATATTGGCCAATATTTATTGAATTTTATTGAAGAGCTGTATTTTGTTTACATTCTGGCTGGGATTTTGAGATCCCTTCGCCAGACACCCACAAATACCTTACTCCTTCTAAAAGTACAGGTTGTACAGAAAGGAGCAATATGCAGCCTGTCAAAACCACATTAAAGGGAACAGACCATTACTGGAACTCTGAAAGATCCAAGGAGCTCCATGATCTTGCAGTTTTGGTGGCACTGAGGAGCTTTGCAGCATCTGTCCAGCCTTGGTGATTTAGCACAGGCTGTAGGAGAAAGAACTGACAAGACCTAGGAAGGTTTCTGGAGTCTCCAGGAGCAAGGAAAGAGAAGGAAGCACAAGGCTGTAGGTGGGGTGAGACTTTCTTGCAGCACATACACAGCCAACACCCAACTCCCAAAGGATGGCAAAGAGCCCACCTTACCTTGGAATCTCACAAGGAGCAAACTCATGGCAAAACAATAGGAAAAGAGCCTTGAAAGCTTTTTCTTATTTCTTAAAATAGCTCTCCCCCGTGTGCCCACTCCCCTGCCCTCCCCACCATTTTTTGACAGGGAGCTGACTCGAGCAAGTAATTAAAGAGGGACTTTCA
The DNA here is from genome assembly GCA_026770055.1 of Myrmophylax atrothorax. Taxonomy (NCBI): domain Eukaryota; kingdom Metazoa; phylum Chordata; class Aves; order Passeriformes; family Thamnophilidae; genus Myrmophylax; species Myrmophylax atrothorax. Next base: position 63,369,807 of record JAOXXN010000265.1, on the reverse strand, counting down.
TGCTGGGACAAACATGCAGAAATGAAAATATTTTACATTCTTCTTTGCCAGTATGTACATTTCTGAGTAAATATTATTAAAGATACTTGCATTAGCAACACAGCTTCTTCTCTGGAAAGCCAGATGACTTTCCCTGGTTTTATTCTCCAGTTAACAAGATGATGTCTGATCACAGGTATAAAAAATTAAAAGCCAAGGATTCATTTTGCAATTATCCATGAACAGAATGAAGGAGGTGATATTGTATAAATCAGAAAGAGCATTTGTCAAATGTCATTCACTACAACATATTGTGGGGAAGGGAAAACTGACATTTTTAAGACTTGGCCATGATATTTTAATTTTTAAATTTAATTTAATTTTCATTTTGAAATCATAAAAACTTGACCAAAAAACCCCACCAAAAGCAAAAGAACAAACAAGCCCCTCCACAGTCCCCAACCAGTTTTAGAAGACTTTTTAAAGCAGCACATATGGCAAAAATCCTTTTCAGAAAGAATTTTGTCTGGATCAGGGAATCAGGACCAGTCCTGATCAGACTTATCCCTTCAGAATCACTGGCCTTCTCAAAGGATTTCCATTATTTTCATAGTGTTATAACACATCCCACTCTTCCACTTTAGTTTACTGCTTTTTTGTGATGATAAATTGTTCTCTCACAACAGCAGCATGAGCTTTAGTTTTATCCATCTCCATGATCAAGATTTATGTTTATAATAATATTTATACTTCCTCTTCTCTGTTAGGAGAGGAAAAATTATATTTTATAATTAGGCAGTGGCAACAAACAAGATGTGTAATTGCATTATTAGCATGTGTGAATTCAGAATAGGAAGCCCTGTGAAACTTTGCTTGGGAAAAAAATGTCCTGGGCTTGCACAGTAGGTGACTGTTAACTTGCCAGCTATTGCCAGTCTCAAAATACCAAGACATACCATATTAGTTCACTATGGGTCAGATTCATTCCTCAGCAGTGGACATTTAAGTGTTAGTTAAGTTTCACTGAAGCCTCTGAAAGGGAAACATAAGTGATCCCTATGTCTTTTCCATGTGTTCTCCTTGAGCATGAATTTCTCTTCCAGATATGTTGGTATAAAAACAAATGAAGACATAGAGGAAGAAAATGAAAATATAATTAAAATAAAACAGCATGAAAGGGATCTTTATTTATGTATCTGTACGTATATATTTTGCATGTGTTTATGTACAACAGGCTTACCTTGCCTTAACTTCACTGACTTTCCCAACTAGCTTTAGCAAATATGCAAAGTCACTAACTCAGAGAAATTAAAATATATTGCAAAACATTTCTCTATTGCTGAATTAAATTTATGTCCTGTAATGTAGAACTTAAGATTAGAGAACCTGTTCAATTTAATTACCACTTGGTGCTGCACACCAGAGTTACATTTGGAGCACATAAGATAAAAGCACGTCCTTTGCATTAAAATTCCTGGACACCACCTCTTACACAATAATTACACTGAGGTTTAGTCTTTGGGTGATGCTGCTCTGAATAAGCAAACTCAAGTTTATTTAAGTTCTAGCTTAACCAAGTGAGATTCAGAACATGGTCTGGAACCTGCATAAAAGTGGGTGCTGGTGAACCAGGGAGTACATTTGTATTATATGGCAATATGCGTTACTTCTGTTCCAAAAAGGCGTTTTGTTTTTCCATTAAAGTTTAACAGTTTCGTACCTTTGCACAAAATAAACCGAAATTCCTGTATTTTCTGACTTTAGAGAAATGCTTTTGAAGTGTCCCTCTTAATGAAGTATCAATAATTAATAAATATCTGTTTCAGGTAAAGCATCACTGTTAACAGGGTACAGCCACTACAGTAATTAGTGCATACCAAGACAGACGTGAAGCCACTGCCCTTTGAGAGTGGATTCATGACAAGCTTATGCTGTTTTAAGTGTGTAATGCTCCCTGAAGGGTTAGTCCTGCCCTCTCTCTGCTCATAAATACCAAGAAAACAGTACTTATTGCGGGATTTCTTTCCTCACCCTCAGAGGACAAATATGATCTGCCTGGGGTGGCCTGTAATTGTCCACTGCAAAGCCCAGGGACAGCTCGTAACACCAGAGGCTGTGATGGAAACAGCCAGTGGGAATTCAGCAGGGAATGAAAGTCCCTCTGGCGCCAGTGAGATCCATCCCTCTGGGCAGTTTGAGGGATAATTATCCCAACTGTAAATCCAGAGGGTGCTGAGTGAACTGGGTGGGTGGGTGGCAATCCCTGAGCCCCAGAGAGAGTTTTGCTGTGGCTATGCCTGCTGTCCTTTGCCGTGTGTGACCACATGGGCCTCCCTGGGCAGTCTGCATGGACACCCAGAGGGAGGGAGCTGCTGGACAGCAAGACTGTTGCTGCTGGCTCTTGCCCTGTGTGCTCTCTGGTAATTGCTTGGCCTCGTCTGCAAATTCACCACCAGCACTGTGGGATGGCTTCAGGCCCATCCAGGCCATCTGGATCTCTGAGAGGCTTCAAGTAAGTACTGTAAGTCATGCATCACCCTCGGGCCAGGCTGCTGTGCGGGGGTGATTTCATGTGTAGCATTCAGCCGGGCTGGTTCATGGTGCACCAAGAATATGCCTTCCCCTCCAAACTTCCAAATAAACAGCAGCCGTGACTCTGTGCGTGCACTCAGCACTCAGGCTCGCACAGGTGCGAAAGGGCTTCAATGTTCAAGGTTAAGCCTAATTTGCTGAGTTGTCATTGGACTGGTCAGGTTCAATTTTGTGATCTGCCCAACACAAGCAGCCTGTGGTTGGCTCACCCACTAACATTCAGTAGCTGTGTCTACACCCACAGTCACACCCACCGTGCACAGATACAGGTTTCTTTTATGACTATGTTTCTCCCTGCTTAGACTTCAACACATTTCTGGTGACTGTTTTATCCCGGTTAAAAACATACTTTTGAAGAACTGCCACAGGAGGGCTCCCATGTTTCAGTTTTCCAGATACAAACACATTGGTAATACATGCAAAGGGCTTTATTTCTCCCACTCTTCCCTTTAGCATTGGAGAGGTCTGGCTCAGACGTGGCAGGGGACAAACAGTGGCTTTTAGCCACTCACTATGGCTTGGAGGAGCAGGCAATGTACTGGGTCATACTGAAGCTCACTCTCCATGTCTTTCTCATCGTATACCATCATTCTCCTGACCTGTATTTCCTGATATTCCCAAGCTTGAACTCCTTGGGTGGTTAAATTGGATGATGTTCTTAAAGAAGTGCATGATGGAGGCCTGTGAAATGAGTTTGCGTAATTCAGTTTCACTGGCCCAAGCAATTTCTCTGCCCCAGAAAAATCAAATGCTATTGTTTTATCCTCCTGATCTCCTCATCATGCAGGAGTAACCATGCTGATCACTCTGCAGCAGCTGAATCAATAAGGAAGGAGTTTCAGAAATTCCACAAACCACAGGTCTGTTCAGTCTGTCCATAGGATAAGAGAGCTTGGCCACACCAAAAGCTCTGGCCCAGGATCCTCACAGTAAGGTTTAGCTCCACAGAGTGATATCATATAACAGTTTCCTGTCCAAAGATGTAAACACTAAATACCTCCTTTGGAAAAGACTAGAAGACAAAGAGAGGGAAAAAGAAGTGTAGAAATGGGAACTTTTGCTTGGTTTTTTTCTCTTCTTCAGTATGAAAATTTCTAGCACATCTTAAAACTTCTAACACAAGACCTTTTTAATTTCTTTCCCACTAAGTCAGTTTTTCTCTAGACTCAGCAAGGGTTTATTAATGTGAGCTTGTCCTAAAACCTGGTTTTGCCAAGTCTTGAGCATTAGAAATCCCCTAAAAATCCTTCCCTTCTCATCCGTCCTCCTAACCTTCCTCTCCCACAACATACACAAGGCACTTCCTTAAGGTTTGCTCTGAGATCAGAGTTTCCTCAGGATGTTCAGCCTCAAAGCTTGAGAAACACTGCAACACATTAGTCACCTCCCTCACCACAGTTTCCAAATACACCAGCAAGCCAGACTTCCAGCTGATGCAATTCATCAGCATTACCCTGTCAAGTTTCACTGAGGACCTGATCTATGGCCACTTGCAGGCCTTGTTTTGTGGGCAACCAGAGAAGCACCATGTCCCAAACAAAGGTGTGGGAAAGGCATCCCTTATATTTAGGGTCAACTGAATATTAAATGTTTGCTTAGAGCCAGATACAGATAAAAAGGAGGGGATATGTAAGTCTGGTGTTGTAGAAATGTGACCAAAATAGTGTTATTCTTTAGGAATATTTCCTTGCCTTTTGTGTCCCTCATTACCTGGCAACACCACAAGCGTGTACAAAAAATGTCCAGTGGTATTTGCAGGTGAGAGTTCTGCATTAGACATAATTCACCCAAGATTATTTTTTTTTTTCCTCACCCAAGATTAATTATTTTTTTTTCCTCATGCCTTGTCTGGATTAGCAGGTTTTAAGTGGCAGTTGCAACAGGGCAGTTCGTGCAGCAGATCTGTGGAATCTCCATGTGGGGCACAGGCCACAGGGCAGGGATGGTATGAGTTGCTGGTACAGTGATGGTGGCCACATTCCTCTAAGTAACAAAACCTTCCCACTCACAGCACGTGCCAAGAGATAACTCTAATGTCGTGGTAAAACAGGATCTTTCTGTACGGTCACCTACCTCAGTACAAGTGAAGAGTGGAATCAGGAGACAGACATCAGAGTAAATCTACTATGGGTGAAAACATCCTTGAAAAATTCTAATCAGCTTCCTCATCAAAGCTCACATGTGTTGTCTGCTCCTGTTTTCCTCACTGGATGTGCATGTTAATATATTCTTAAATAATCTTCCAGAGAAATTTTGTTTTGTTTTCCAGTTTCACAGAATGGTTGAATGGATTTTCCTCAGACTTTCTCTCAGAAGCCATTGGCTGAGCTCAGTGATGGAAAATTTCAGCCTAGAAAGCAGAACCTTTCAGAATCTCAGGAGCAAGGGAAAACACTGGACTTGGAGCAAAAATTGTTTTGCAGCCTTAACTACAATACTACGTCAGCATCCATGTGGATGCCATGGTACAGACATAGCACTGATTTACACACACAGTGTTTGAAGCTGAGTCAATCAGTGTTAGTTATTTTATGGCCCAGTAACACAAGGAAAACAGAAGATGCACACAGCTGGGTTGTGTTGTGCTGCTGGCCTGATTTGACTCACCAGGCTTTCTCAGGAAATGCTTGAGCGTGTTCCATTCAGTAGGTGCAGCCGGCGTGCCTGGACACAGCACATCTCTCCTGTTTGATGTGGTTTTGTGGAGCTTGAACATCCTTTATATCACACAGGCCTGTGGGTGCTCAGGGCAAAATGAAGTTAGCTGGTGATTCAATGGCAAGCAGATGCAGTGGCACCCTCCAAAAGCCCTCTGACACTGTAAGAACATGCAAATCAGGGCCCAGGTGACAAACTCATTTCTCCCAGTTAACCCCCTGTAGCCACATGATAGCACAGAGTATAAGAAGGAGTAAGTCCAAGGCAAGCAACTTCATTAGCGCTCCCAGAATTTATTTCTCTGCAGGGACACCATCATTTCTTTTCTGTATGAGAATCAGGAGATCTTGCTTTTGGGGACAGGCAGCAAAATCATTGGGAGTCATCGTCAATGTGTGATGTAGCCTTTCCATTTTGCTTTTTGCCACCTGTGAAAATCTTCTGTTGATAGGCAAGACAGGGCTTTCTAACACTGCCTTAGCAATTGGACTGCAGCTCACACTGAGCACCTACAGTGCTTTGTATGAAAGAACTCCTTAGCCTCATGGTGCATGAGCAAGTGCCCACAGAATAACAATTACTGTGTCTTTCCATGCTGTGGGACAATTACTGCTCCCTTATGGCACCAGCAGGAGCTCAGGAGAAGCTAATTCGCTGCTGATGCAGTCTGCACCAGGAAAAATAGTTCACCTAAACAGAAGCAACCTAAACAAGGTGGTCTCAGGCCTCCTCAGTGGATAGAACTCCTGTGCTGACTCACAGCTGGGACCAGAAGTTGCCAAAAGGCTATTTAGTCTTCAGGTTGATGAAATGGTTTTGGGTTCTGAGCAGAAGGTTTTTATTTTCTGTAAGCTTTGCTCTGTAACGAAAATAAAAAAAAATCTTCATTTTACATTTAAAAGGCAGAATATCTAACCATTCCTTTGAGAGTAGGAGAGGAATTGATTTTTGCATAAGCTTAGCATAAATACTCAAAGAGAAAATGTATGTTCCCTACTGTAACTGCTTGTGGTTGCTCTGTCATTCTCGTTTCCATCAGAGGGTGCCCTTGTTTCAAAAATTCCCCAAGCCAGGGTTTCTACCATCAAAGAGTTGCCTTTAAAGCATGTCTTCTAGTTAGGTGGTCCAGTCCAGTTACTAAATGCTAAGCAAGGTAGAAGACAGCATGATTAAACAAGATAGCATTACTTATTTTCTCTGCCGTACAAGTCAGGAGCACAGCAGACATTAAAGATCAAGAGGCAGCAGCTGTGTAGAAACTGTTCTTGGAGTCTCTCATTTCACAGACCCTGCACAGAGCCTCACCAGCAGGCTAAAACCACTTTTCACAGTTTCGTTCTTTCTCTCTTTTAAAAGGGAAGAAGCCAAAGAACTGTTTACCTTTGCATTTTGAAGTCCATTTATACAAAAGTCTTTTACTTTGTACAGAAGTTTGGAAAGAAGCTGAATTTAACACTTAGAAGACTTTACAACGAGATGCATTTTAAACAACAAAAACAAAGCACAATCAAGCATAGGATAGGTTCTTCTACTGTCATATTGGCAACGGTGATGTCCTCCTTCCCACAGAACCTTCCATCTAAAAGGACATTACTTGAGGGAGGTGCTGACACTTGTGCAAAAGACACAACACAGTCAGTTTCCATTCCTCTCTTCACTTCCATTCTTCCCTTCAGTTTCTGTAGAGGATGAAACTTGCCATGAACTGTCCTCTGTAGCTGTCCTTCCTCTTCACCCCAGTCCCTGGTATCATGAAGCCTGTAGCCCATCCTGACAATCCATATGAAGCACTTCTTTAAGTGCTCAAACTCAAATGATTCTAAAAGAAGATAGCAACAACAACATCAAGTTCCTGGAAGTACAGTGTTGGCTAAGTCCTGTCAATATTTGACAATCTTACAGCTAAACATGCCTGCATCTGCCTCAGAGAGGAGACAGTTGACCCTTCAGGCGTTGTGAAAGCTTCCCCCAAGATCCAGCTGCAGACTAAGGAGAAACAAAACTCTCCCACTGCTTTAGTTGCTCCTGCTCTCACAACTGCCACTCCTGGCTATGATTTCTACCAGTGTTCAGAAGCAGCTGTGCCCCCAGCTGGGAGCTTTCACTTTCTATTTTTAAAATCAGGCAAATCAGGAGCATATGTCGCCTAAAATTTACCATGTATTTTTAATAATAAAATCCACTCAGCAGTGTATCAGTCTGTAATTCTATGCTGGAGATGCTTTGCTTCCTGGGAGATCCTTTATCAAGTCTTAATATACCTGATTATATTGGGGGTGTGATGTTCTCTGCAATTTGCCATCATCAAAGAGTGCAGTGTATCACACAAAAGTCTGGGCCATACAGAGGGTGTTCCCCGGGACCAGGGTCAGAAGCACGTAAGTGAAAATAGCTTCTCACTTTGGTGCAAAATTGGAAATGGTGCATGACAGCCAGTTAAGTCCCAGATACCTTCTTATTCCTGGATTAGGACAAAAGTTAGTGAGATATTTGGATTCATAGCACATTTGTGAATTTAAGTGGTTTGAGCCTTAAAGTGCGTATATACTTTAAGCATTGCTGTATTTTCAGGAGGCTGCTATTTCTAACTAGAAGACAAAATTAAATAGGAGAAAGAGGAAGAAAAAGAATTTAAGTTGTATCTGGCTAAGGGAGAAAAAACTGAAATGAACAGCAAAGGAATAATGTAGGTGATCTAATTTTTGCTCACCATAAAAAGAAAACAAGTCTTTGGGAATTACAGAGTCAATTCATAATGTTCTGGTTTTCCCCTTGCCCCTTAGAACTATGACCACTTTTTTTTTATTTCAGAGAGGTCTAAGCTACATGTCCTACAGCCTAATCTGGATGTCCATCAGAACTAGGCCTACTTCTAAATTAGGCTACTCTAATCTTTGTTTTGAAAGGTTTTGGAATACTTTTTTTGTTGAAGTCAGGAGACTTAAACTGATGTGTAGCCTGTAAGAACTGCTGGAGTGGCAAATCCCACAGGTCTCGAAAGAAACATGCCATCCTTGCATAAGCAAGTGAGCACCTAATTATACAGCACCATTCTGGTGTTCTCATGTGTGTAAAGATTTTACTTTTACCAAAGGACTACTAATTTCCTTCTCTGTGTGAGCTTAAAAGGTCATCCGGATCTTTCTACATTCTGTCCCATGGGTGCTTAGAAAACGTAAGTAGGCTTAAGACATTCTGTTTATGAATGATCTCTGGCATTTAGAGGGCACCTATTTCTCATTTGCTTTACCTTACTAGGATCTACTGGAATCAGTTTACTCTTTAAGGTTTCCTTTGGGGACTGTCCATCCTCCTCTGAAGTGCCAATGCAGAGGACACATATGTCCCTGAGATGCCTCTGGATTGCAAAGGAACCAACTCTTAAAAATACTTCTCTGACATTCTCTGTATATTTGGTGTTGAGGAAAGGCCAACAGGCTCTCCTCCTCCTGGAGGTGTTCTGTGAAGAAAAAGCTGGTAAGGTCTCCATCACTGGTGTCCTTGATGATCACCTTATCATCGCTAATAAAATGAAATTCAGCTGCAGTTAGTGGTGATCTATTTTAATGACCAATGAAGTTTTTATTCAGTTTCTCAGCAGTGTTTATATTGCACTACTACACTGTATCATAGTAGTTGTTGTTGCTGCCTGGGCTGGAGAGAGGAGAAAGGGGTAGAAAAATCCTGCCTACCTATCTGTGTAGAAGTTGATACTTGTCATATCCCATTGATAATTTCACATACTACATTGCAGGTGACAAGAATAAATGTTCAGAATTATCATTTTAGGCCTTTAGATCTAAGGATCTGTGAAATAGTGGCTTTGACTTAGAGCCTTGTGTATCAATGAAATGGGCAATGAGTTCTATTCTCAGAACTAGGATGTCCTGCCAGGACAGCCAGGGAAAGCTTGCTGAGCTGCTGCCTGGCACATAGATATACAGGGAAGTCAGCACCTAAGACGGAACAGCCAGAGCCTTTCAACAGCTCTAAATTCACGTGAAATAAAATCATGTCAAGTAGAAAAGCCTGGATCCTGTTGGCAAACACCAGCAATGGAACAAAACCAATGAGAACTATGTGGACAAGCTACTAAGCTGAACATCCCCAGACCTTGGAGCAAGAATTGTTTTCCTAGTGCGATCCTCCTTGCTGTGAAGCTTCTAGGAAAGCTGTTGCTGACAGGTTTAACCCAAAGGTTAACTGGTGTGAAATAAACACATTCTAATAGCATCATATTTGGCTTCTGCCCAGTCATCAAATTGTGTTTGTGTCTTATTTGCCTCTCCTTTCAAAATATTTCCAGTTTCATTGTCTTTAGTTTTTTTGTTAGTGGTTTTACCTTTCATACTCAGCCAGTTACCTGTAAATCTCACCAGCAGTAACTGTCACACTGGGCAAGCACTGTTTAATGTCTTCATCAGTAAAGGGATCTTCATTAGATGAAGTGATCGAGTGCACCCTCAGCAGATTTGCAGACGACGCTGTGCTGAGCATGTCTGTTGACACACCTGAAGGACAGGACCATCCAGAGGGACCTGGACAAACTCGAGAAGTGGCCCATGGGATTCTCATGAGATTTAACAAGACCAAGTGCTGGTGCTTCACTTGGCTGGGGCAACCCCCAGTACCAGTTCAGGCTGGGGATAAACAGATGGAGCAGCCCTGGGTAGAAGGACTTGGGGGGTGCTGGTGGGGGAGAGGCTGGACATGGCCCATCCGAGAACCTCCCATGTGGTGGGCTGCATCCAGAGCAGTGTGGGCAGCAGGGGAGGGGGGGATTCTGCCCTTCTGCCCCGCGTTGGGGAGAACCCCCTGCAGAGCTGCCTCCAGCCCTGGGGGCCCAGCACAGCAAGGACATGGAGCTGTGGCAGCCAGGCCAGAGGAGGGACACCAAGATGATCAGAGGGATGGAGCAGCTCTGCTGGGAGGAAAGGCTGAGGGAGTTGTGGCTGTCCAGCTTGGAGAAGAGAAGGCTTTGGGGCCCTTTTTAGTACTTAAAGGGGACCTATTACAAAGATGGAGGCAAACCTTTTATCAAGGCTTCTTGAGACAGGACAAGCGGTATGCGTTTTAAACTGAAGGAGGGTCAGTTTAGATTAGATTTGAGGAAGAAGTTTTTTACAATGCAGGTGGTAAAACAGCGAAACGTTACCTTGAGAGGTGGTGGACGCCTCGTCCCTGGAAAAATTCAAGGTCAGGCTGGATGGAGCTCTGAGCAACGTGAAGCAGTTGAAGATGTCCCTGCTTATTGCAGGGAAGGGAAGACTACGTGACCTTTAAATGTTCTTTCCAACTCAAACTGTTCTATGGTTCTGTGATCACTGCTCAGGGTGATATTTATTTACAAGAGCAGTGCTCATCATTCACAGCCATCCCCTAAGCCGAACATAGTAAACAAGTCTCTGAAGAACCAAACAAAGCTTTAGCTTTTGGATCACGAGATTGCTCTGCTCTAGTGCTATCTGATGAAGGTACAGTCAACTCACTTAAAAGACAGAAGTGGAAACTAAAAAGTAGCTTGGCTAATAATGTCCCATACTTGAACCTGCTTTGGCAGTGGGATAGATGAGAATATTAATAGGACTTTTCAGTCTCCGGCTTCCAAATTCCACACTGTTTTCAGGCAATACTGAATGGCAGATACTTCCATTTGTCTATTTTGCTGGCTTCTTTATTTACACTATATCTCTTTGTTACCCTGGGAATTAAAGAAAACCCCAAAACACGATGCAAGTAGAGAGGCACAGAGGTCAAAGCCAAATGAGGCTAAATAAAGCTTTCTTATAACATGCTTCAGAAGATAATTACTTCTGAGATGCTCTTCAGGTTGTCTGGGGGATCTGGTTCAAAGATCTTCCTGGACCAGACACATGATTCAGAAACAGAGTTGAATGCCTTCCATATCAAACAGCAGTCTGACTGTCTTTCAGACATGTAGCTGGACATGCATGAGGATTGCCTGATTTTTATTAGTTAGGACAAGAAAGTGAAGGATTAGCAGTTGGAATAACAGTCGAAGTCCTGGGATAGTTTGTGTGGAAGGGGAACACAAAACTGTCAATGCATGACAAGATTTCTTCGGGTTTTTGAAGCCTGAAGCTTTCCTACACAGAGGTTACTAACTGGTATAATTTCTTTGACAAACACAAGCCTACTAGGAGCTAAGAAGAAAGTGACTTAGTTATATTCACTTTTTGACCTGAGGTAGAAGTTCAGCTCATGTTCCTGGCATTGAAAAAGTCTCAAAGCAGCCATCTTCTGTGTCCCATTTATAGTGACATTCTAAGAACACACACAAAAAAAGGCAAAAGAATCCACCCATCTCATAAAATGTGACTTTGAGGTGCTTAAGCCTTCTGGTAAAAAAGAGAAAGAGAAATCAAGGTTGAATTTGGGGACAGGAGCTTCCAAATGTCAGAAATGCTGCTAGAAAAGAAAGAAACCAGAACAATGCACCTCTTTTTTACCTCTTGCTATGCTAGGAGTGGCTACCACCCTGATGAAGCAGTCAAAGGGCAGAGTTATTGAAGAGACTCTGAGTAAAACTGAGTGTGGATGTCAGCAGCAGGCAAGGCACCAAAGGGCAGAAGGTGCCAAGTCACTCCTGTCAAGCTGGCACATCCCCATGGCACAAAGACTTCCTGTGATACTAGATCAGGTCCAGCAGCACAGCTCAGCAGCCCCAGCTCTTCTGCTCATTCCATGGCGTGGTGAAAATAAACCCATTGTACCACCGGGGCTGAAATGCTGAGCCATTATTTTTCTTTCATAATGTCTGTTTCCAAGCTGGCTGTGTTTCTCTGCCAGGTATAATCTGGGTAACATTCACTGTGAAACACTGGCAGTGGGTGGTTTTCTAGGAGGCTTCGCTGCTTGTTGACAAAGCGAAAATACCTCCTTCACACCCCCACTCATGATCTACCAGAGCAACAAAGAACAGAGCAGTGCCTTCTCCAGACATGCACTTGCCAGGTCTGTCCTTTAAAGTGCCTGCAAGTCCCTGGGAGCATCTGGAGCATGCCTTGAATACCATAAATATCCCAGCTTACAATATCCATGCATGGATAAGCAGTCCTCCCATTAAGAATGTATGCCTGCAGCCTCTTCTGAGACTCCATCCCAGGAGGAAACTTCTCCTGGGCTCCAAATAGCACAGTGTGACCCCCCCCCTAGGAGCACCAACAATGCCCCTCACTGGTTGGAAACAGTGACGCTGGAAAGCACTATCCCTCTTGCTCCACATCACAACTTCTACTCCAGCTCTGACCACGGTATCACCTGCTCTGAAGCCAGTCAGGGGATCTCTGCAGACCAGAGCTCTGCCTCTCACAGCAGAGGCTGAGGAGGGAGTGAGATGCTCTGTATTGAGCCTGTTTAGGAAGGTGAAAGAGTAAGGAATATTATGATCTTTTGTTTCCTACCTCCTTTTGTGCAAGTAAATGAGCTCTAAATGGCACCTGAGAGGAGACAGAAGACCTCACCTTAAGCATTTTCCAAAAAGTAAGCAAGCAAATCCCCCTACCCAAGTCTGCCTGTTAATGTGAATTTTCAGGAATTATCCTTTTAAGAGATAAAGGGGAGAGAAGGAACAGAGAATAGGATTGTGCCTTGCAGCCAGTTTGAGAGGGGAGCTGAGCTAAGTTTGGAATAATGCCAATTTGCTGGCTCAAATTTCACCTGTAAAAGCCCTGTAGACATTAAAAAAGCATTCATTATCCGCCCAGACACAAAACACTCGTTATGCTCTATTTTTCCAATCTTGCTAACTGTGCATGAACTGTTCCTGCTGAAGGACAGTATTACCTGCTTCCTTCAGATTGCTCGCCATCACAGCAGCTCATGAGGGTTTGTTTTTAATTCGACAGAAGGTTCTTGGCTGGACTTCTCTCAAATGACCACGAACCTATATGTGTGGATTCCTGGTTCCTCTTTAAAGTGTTCAGCTACAAGCATGATCCCAAGGCCTGCTCATCTTTGCCATTTCTTGGGACATTCACACACGACAATCAAGTGACTTGTTGCCTGTAGCCATAAAAGTTCAACCAGAATCCAGTAGCCCAAGCGAGGCATTTTTCTATATTTTCTTTGTAGAACAAATCCTGTGCTGTCTATCAAAGGATATTTAATGTCTTCCATAATCCATTTAGGCATTTTTTGTACAAATTTGCCTACTGCGTGGTAGAGAAAGCTCTATCTGGAATTTAATGATGAGTGTAGACATCCCTATTAAAAGGCATGGTTGAACTCTATAATTAGATTTATTTCAGTTCTACAAATACTTTTATTAGCACTCTGGCTTCAAAAGGAAATGTGTTGTACCAACCCTTAGCCGTGGCATCACGGCTGTTAGCACAGCAATAACCTCTAAGCACCACAGTTAGTGCTTTTCCCTAAGCAAAGGCAACTGTTGTATCTGGGGGTCAGACACTAAGATAAACTTCAGCAGTGAATTAGCAGGGTGCAGGTGCCACTCCAGGTGTGTTCCCTGCCAGTTACCTAGAGGTTGAAACCAGGGTCCTGCCATCTGAAGACACCAAGTCGATCACACAACCCAAAGGACTGGTTACAACACACCCTTGCAGCTCTGGGCTGGGACAGGTGACTGGAAAGATTCTGATGGGAAAAGGCCCTGGAGGTGCTGTGACAGCAGCTGGACATGAGCCCAGGTGTGCCCAAGTGTGCAAGAGGCCAATGGCACCTGACCTGGATCAGCAAGAGTGTGGCGGCAGGACCAGGGCAGGGACTGTCCCCTGTGCTGGGCACTGGGGAGGCCACACCTCAAACCCTGTGTCCAGTTCTGGGGCCCTCCCTGCAAGAAGGACATTGAGGGGCTGGAGTGTGTCCAGGAAAGGGAGTTGGGGAAGAGTAAGCCCTATGAGGAGGGGCTGAGAATGCTGGGGATGTTTAGCTTGAAGAAGAGGAGGATCAGGGGAGTCCTTATCATTCTGTACAACTCCCTGAAAGACCAGGTGGGGGTCAGGCTCTTCTCCCAGGTGACAAGTGACAGGACAAGAGGGAATACACTAGTGACTAGTAAGAAATTTCTACCCCCCTTACACCACCCCAAAATGCCACTAGTTGTTCTGTGGCTGTTGTGCAAAGCCCTTACATGAGATCCACACTAATAGGAGAGGAGGATGTGTGCAGTACAGGACAATGAGCTTGCCCTGGAGCCAGGGTTGTTCTTACTCTGAGCAGCTCAGTACCTCCTCCTGCTCATGCATGTGTGTGACAGCTGCTGCCTGTTCTAGTATCAAAACCAGGTGCTTTTGGGAACCCTCACTCTATGGTATGTTACAGCTTTTCCCTCAAGACCCAAGGGTAATTTGGGATCCCATTTTTTCTAAGGAATATTACTTCAGCTTGAATAACTCTTCTGTGCAGCCTTGATTTCACAAAAGCAGGCCCTGGAAGTAGGGAATGCTTAATAAAACACCCAAACACTGCCCAGGTTCCCACAAAGTGAGCACACAACAGAAGTGGAGGTGTAAGAAAGACTTTTCTTGTCATGGCTGAAGGCATCTTTCACTAAAGTGGTTTTTCTCTATGCAGATTCCTCAGAAGAACCTGAGATAGTAGAATCAGGGGGACACAGTCTCAGTAGATGAGTCACCTGTGATTTGGAACCCCAGATCCCAGATTGCATGGTTAGCAGACCAGTTGGTTCCATCCAGCACAAGATGGTCCCAGAGCCAGAGGGAAGTTGTGATGCTAAGTGAAGTGCCAGCCCTGCAATGAGGTGCAGTGAGAAAGGAGTCATCTGAGTGGATCTGTAACCAGAGACTGTGAGACTTGGCAGGTCTAGGACTGGCATAGCAAAACTGTTGCAAAACTAGCCTGAGGTGACAAAGGGATGTATAAACCATCTTTTACTCCTGCTTAGAAAGACAACAGGGAAACCATCAGCCTCAGGCTTTCTTCAGTTCTAGGGTCACTCGAAAATTCCAGCAAAACTGTGTTTTGAGGTAATGGGAAAACCATAATGAAGTGAATGAAGAATGTTTGATTGTTTTCCTGCAGCTTTTAGTCTATGCCTCTCCCACTAGGTGGCTGAATTCTGATTAAAGAAATAGCATGGCAAATCTTTGCATGTACATGCATCACGTGTGAGGATTAAAACAAATGCTCTTCAATCCCATGCTTATTTCTCCAAAGGGCATGGAAGGAAACAGCATGAAAAAGCCTTGAATGGTGAGAAGTATTTTGAGTTGGATCCTCTGCAGACACTACAAAAGGTTCTTTCCCTCCATAGTTGCCTTCTTCTCCCACACTTGGTCTTTATCTGTTTTTTTCTCTTGAACCCTAGAAGTTTTCTTTTCCCACAAGTTCTTGTGTAGTACACTTACAATGGAACAATTTAAGAGCAGGAGAAGAGAATTCCTATTTTTAGTTCCAGCATATAAAATGTTATCTAGGGACAGGTCATTTTGTCCTAAGTGATCAAACAGAAAAAGGATATGGCAACAAATAAAACCTTTGAAAGGATATTCATGTGGTTAAGGCATTAGCCTGTTAATTCTGGGGATTTGTGTTCTTTTTCTGGCTCTCC
Organism: Myrmophylax atrothorax; assembly: GCA_026770055.1. Taxonomy (NCBI): domain Eukaryota; kingdom Metazoa; phylum Chordata; class Aves; order Passeriformes; family Thamnophilidae; genus Myrmophylax; species Myrmophylax atrothorax. The sequence goes on along the minus strand of JAOXXN010000265.1, from coordinate 63,354,026 downwards.
TATAGCCTTCTTAATTCCCTCATGGGTTAATTTCTGTTCCTTGCCTCTCTTCCTGCAATATTGGGTTAATGCTAACCTATCTCACAGCTTGGTGCAATGAGGGTAAATTAATTACTCTGTGACAGATTTTCAAACACATTAGTGCTTGCTGCCATAACAAAACCCTTTATGTAAACAAATACCCCTGGGAAAACAAGAGGCTGGATTTAAAGGTTGCTTTTGAGATAAATTCCTATACCAGCACTCCCACCATGGGCACACACCCACACCAAAGAAAAAGGAAAATAGGACAAATGTACGGTGTCATGCTTTAAAGATCTTGAAAATCAGCCAAATCTCTGAAATGTTAAGGAGGTTTAATGCAATACTTACACATCCTGGGGCTTATTCTCAGGAATGCTGAGTACCCTCTGCTCCCCACTGACTGAGCTGTGGGCACTCAGCAAATTCAGATGCAAAGTAATCATTGAGTGAACAACAAGCATTTGAACAAAGACTTATTCCTCAACCTACACATTTTCACAAATGCAAATACCCCTACCATATGAAGTTCCATGAATCTCAACTGTTGTAGGTGCAAAACTTGGAGATCCATAGCTTAAAACACCAAAATCCCCAAAGACACCAAACCCCCTCTGATTGTTCCCTCAACCCAAGAAAATGTCCTTGTGTGGCTCCCAAGAAGGCATCCAGGAAAGAAAATAGGGCGAGGATTTTGCCATTACTTTCTCCAGTCTCTAGGGTGCTCTTGGGCCTCCCTTTCTCTCTCATGCACATCCTGGAGTCAACAGCATGTGAGCACACCCCAAAATCTACTGGCAGATGGAAATTCTTCTCCCTTGCACCCATTTGCCCTCATAAATTGCAGGGTGAAAAGCATTATTTTCCACACAGTCAAAACCAATATGACAGCTTTGAGTGGGGTCCTTTCTCAGAAAAGCAGATTGTTTGTTTCTACTTGAAAATGGAGCTTAATTCCTTTCTGGTCTGAGACAGCTTTTAAAACTCAGTTAGCAGTAACACCTGGCTTTTGGAGAGGGGATTGAACCAGCGCTTCCCTGTCTGAAAACACGTTGCCTTTTAGGAAGGTGACACCCAGGGCTGTGCTTGGTGGTTAAATGCTTCCTTTGAGCATTTTTATAGGTGCCAAAGAGGCACCAAGGTGCAATGGCGTGAACTGCTGCCGGGGGGAGCAGTGTGAGACTGGCCTTGGCCACACAGAGTTCTGGAGGGGCCAGGAGGGCGCCGTGCCACCGCAGCGTAGCGTGGGGTGTCCCCCTCCCCTCACTGGCACAGCGTCCAGCAAAGCCCGGGTGGATCAAAACCTGAAAAACAACTCAAAGTAAACTGTGGCCCCAAAGGCACACACGCAGAGCTCGTGCCCGGGCCGCGAGCCGCCATCCTTCATCCACGCATCACGGAACATTTGCTCGTAGCAGCGCGTGCCGGGCAGGGGAACGCCAGCGGGGCCGTCAACACTGCGGGCCCTGTTTACCAACCAGGGCACGCTCCCTCAGCTTGGCCTCGTCACTGCTCCTCACTGGTGACCAGCTTTGCCTCAGACCCACCTCAGAGCTCTGTTTTCTTTGGCGGGGCCCGCGACCCCGGGCAACCCAGCCCGGTGTTTGAGCCTTGCCCGGCGCGTTGCAAAACGGAGAACACATGGGGTTTTGTTTCAAAAATATTGCTTAAAATAACTCCATCTCTAGAAAGTTGAAGTTGGACACTACTCCCTTCCACCCCTTTCCCCTCACTCTCTCCTCTTTGCACAGCTGTGGCTTCCATGAGGACCCAAAGACAGATGTGCCATGAGGATCTGGTTATCATTCCTCCTTCCCACTCCCACCAAGAAAAGATATATATATATATATATATATATACATATTTCTTTCTCTGGATTGCTGGACAAGAGCAAGTGTCTGTGAGAAGAAGGAAGTATTGGCTGAAAAACATCCCCTGCTCCCTTTCCCTCCTCCCTGTCATCCTGTGCTCTCTTCAAACACGTTTTTAAACATAACAGTTTTGGTCTGGTTTCCTGGATGGCACATCTTCATGTCTCGCTGGGCTCCATCCATTACCTCATGAGACAGGGTAGAACCAAGGTGACAAGATTGATGAAACATTTTGTGCAAGGGGAATGGGTGAGGAAACCCTCCCAGGAAATCAGTGGAAATGGGGGAAAGGGAGCACCCTTATTTGAAGGCATTGAGCAAATCTGTTTCAGGAGAGAAAAGGTTATTTACATTCTAGAGAGATAATTTGGCATTTCCACTTGTTTGTCCTACCAAAATGATGAACTGACTAGTTTCATTTTATTTTATTTATTTTTTATTTCAAATTCAGTACCTGAATTTGCCCATGTTTCATTTTATTTTGCGGTTTGGAGGGGGGTGAGTTAAAATGCCTGCCTCACCTAGAGTTCAGAAGTAACCAAGTTACTTCCACTTCTGGAGGGTCTTATATTTTATTCCAAATTGGCACAAGATCTGTTCAGTTATTCTTAGCTTTCCTGACACCTTTTTGCTTTTGTTACATTAATGCATGGATGTGAAGAGGGAAGGGACTCTTGAGTTCTGGATCCTGTTCCACTGAGTTGCTAATTCACATTAAGAAAGGTCAAGTCTAATAGAGCACTGCCTTATATTGAGGCCAAGAGGAAAAGGAGTTCATTTGAAAACTCACTTTCCAGGTGTATTAACCCCTTCAAGTGCCATTAGGCTGCATCTCTGTCACAGCAGCAGCTCTTTCATGGAGGAGCCCAGATAAACTGGCTTATTTCTCAGCTTTCAGCCCCATTTCTGTACAGCTCAGATCACAGCTCTGCTGTGTTCCTGTTGCTGCTTAATCTGACCTTGTATCAGGCTGTTGCCTGCCGGGAGTAAAGACACTCCTCTTTACTAGGGTGTGTGGTTTGTACACATCTGTTTACTGATCAGGCCACTCTATGCAGAATGAAGAAAGGCAGCAAAACCAACTGTACAAGATCATTTGATCAAACCCTTTGGGTTGTTTTTTTATAGGCAAACACAAAGGTATCCTTGTGGGTACAGTGGAAAGGTTTTGTTTCTTGGAAAAAGCTAAATGGGTGAGGGGATAATATGTAGAGGGAGTTGATCTTTGCTATTTGTATTTCAGCATGATGTAAAGTAAAGAACCTGAGTAGCCTACAAGTGCTGGCTTATACCTGAAACCCTATATACATGGTTGTCAGATAGGAAGATGGAAGAGAGTAAGGCTAAATGGCTGCTCACAAGGTGCTCAGGGAAATGGAAACAAAGTTTACCAGCTGATGGACAGAAACACATCTGTTTATCTTGAGCAGAGGTAAGAGGTATGAGAAGTGAAAGAAAATTTGCTTTTCTGAAAAAAAAAAGAAGATCATGATACTTGGTCACATCACAAAACCTGAAGCTGATTGGAACACTTTAAGAAAACAGAACTCTGGGCTCAGCCTCAAGGGAAAGAGCAAACAATTTACTTTTTACTCTGTCTCAGTTCAGACCAAGTTAAGAAACCTTTTCCTCTGAGAGGTACAGAGCATGAGGAACAAAATAAAGCAAAACTCCCACTACCGGAGTGTGGGTGGTTCTACATGTGCTTGGTATTGCTCTGACTTCGGCAAGGGGAGAGCCCCAGGCAGTCTAGTGAACATAGATCCACAGCCAACATTGGTTTGCAGTGCCCAAATTAACTTGTTAAAATGTAAAAAGGCTGCAAAGGAAATGAAAACAAAACAAGAGAGATATCCCATTGGTGTATATTCTACTCTTTCAGGATGTCTCCTTCTACAGGGAATATTTTCCTTAACCTCAAACCAGTTAATTTTCAAATCTTCTTCTTTGAAGAGGCACTACTTTAGTGGTGGATTTTTCTTCTAAACATTCAATGTGCAGTTTATATCTCCCAGTGGCAGTTAAATGCCTCCCTGACACCCGATCCCATCAGATCTCGGAAGCTCAGCAGGGTCAGCCCCGGTTAGTACTTGGATGGGAGACCTCCTGGGAATACCGGGGGCTGT
>JAOXXN010000265.1:63324651-63346241 GCA_026770055.1 Myrmophylax atrothorax | reverse complement strand
GGTGGACAGAAGAATTATGAATTTGATATTTAGTAGCAGGTCATCCTGTGATCAGGAAATCTCCAGACACTGGCTTCCAGAGGATGAGACACCACACAGAGGGAAAGATTACACCTGGAAGAAACATGCACCTGTTTTTTTCACTTTTTTTTGTAAGTAGATAATACTATAATCTGCCAGAGACAAGATACTGAGTCAGGTACTTTTGGCCAAGCTCATTTTCTTATTGCTAAAGCTATGAAACAATTGGGGTGTGTGTGTATGTATGTCTTTGTGCTTATTGTTTCATCTTTTGTTTGTTTTGGGTTTATTTTTTTGGGGGTGGTGGTGGTGGTGGTGTTTCAGGTGGAGTGTAGTTTGGGGATTTTTTTAGGCATCAGCAGAAAACTTTTCTGTCAGTTGCACTTTTTTGTTTTGTTTTTTTTTGTTATTAAACATATTTCATTCACTCTCAAATTTTGCAAATTTGAATTAAAAATGAAAGCAGTAACTCCTTTTTCAGCTTCTGTCATATCTTTGTGGAGCACTTTTTACCACCTTCAAAAGTGGCCCACACTGGAGGTTTCTATTTGAACAGTTGAAGTAGAGAAGTGAATTTCCAGGACAGTTTTCATAAAAGGAGAAGGAATTGAAATTAAGATAGAGTTATATACAGTGTTGTATATTTTCACTGCCATATTTTTGGAGGATCACAGTTTCTTACCATTCTGTTAGTAAAACATCCCCCAATCTTTTACTTTAGACTTAGACCTGGCCAAAGTTAAAATGATTAAAATGATTATTACACGACCCTGAATCAGCTAGAATTTTGAGGGAGACTTGCTTGTATATTTTTCTTAAAGCAAGAATTCCCCCAGAACACCAGAAGGAATTCAAAAACTCTGGAGCTGAGATTTATGAGAACCTAAACTAAAGTAGGGATCTTTTTACAATGTAGAGCATTAAAATCTTCAGGGTAACTTGAGTGAAAATAAAGGAATTTGACAATAATTCTCCCTCCCCATTGTAGGAGGTATCCATTTCCCTCAGGTTTGCTTATGGCACAACATCATTTTGATGTGCTATGTCTCCTTCCTGGGATGCAGCTTCTCTGCACAGACTTCTCTGGGTCCCTAGGAACAGCACATTTCTTTCCATCACCTGGGAGGCCTGGCTCTGTGCCTGCTCCCTGATCTCCTGAGCAGTCTGTGATTTTCTCCATGACTTGGAGCTGATGTTTGCTGTCCCCCTTCCTATGATGTGTGTGTTCAGATTCTCCAGGGAAGGAGCAATTTTCCCATTTTCCCTTTTGTCCAGCAGTCAGGGCAGGGAGAAGAGATGGTTCTCCTTTCTCTAGCCCAACCACTCCATCTAAAAGATATACACCAAGGAAGATTGTCTTCTATTTGGAAATAGTAAGTCCCCAACAAACAAAAACAGAAAGCTCCTGACACAAGAAAATAAAAAATGCTTATTTTTTGTTGTTTTAAAATAGTATGCTCTATATAGAACCCAGCTGGGCGTCCCACCCATTTCCTTCATACCAATGTATCCTTCTCTAAGTATTCAGATCTTTGCAAGATAAATCTCTGGCAATGTATCATATATCGGAAAGTTCTTCAAGTGAGAAAATTACACCAGTGCCTGTCTCCTTCTGCCCATTGTCAGATGAAAAATTGCAATGACAAGCTATGGCTCCTGCTTTCCTGCACTCAGGCCGTGAAACCTGCATGATACACTTTCAAGGGTGAATCGCAGGAGGTCTAGTCTTCATGAAAGATTTTTAAATGTATTTTTATGGTATTTGAGTTTATTTCTTCTTGTGTGGTGAGGGGAAAGGTAGCCTTGCACCAGGATCTGTTGATGTCTCAGCTGGAAACGAGCAGTAATTGTCTTTGAACACCACGGCTGGAGCTCCAAATTCCTGGAGAGTGAATGTTGCCAGATGTGCTTGACCTGGACGATGCATAGGGAAACTGGGAAGGGGCTCCTGAATGTAAACCAGCCAGTATAGTGTGAGAGGAAGTAGTTAGCCCAGCCTCTATTTTTGAGCCAACTGTGTGTGATTTCAGGGCTACCCAGAGATTTAGCCTAAGTGCTGTCTTCCGTACATCAAAGATGTAAATCCTGACTGGATGATAGAGAGAGCCATTGCCTGCAATACGATACGTGGATCCACTTCAGACACACCAGGAAGCCCATCTGGTTACTGAACTTTTTGTGCAAAGCTGTTGGGAGGAAGAGCTTTGATTTGGCTGTAGTTATATTTATTTAGGTATTTGCTCATATCTATAGAAAATGATGTGAAAAAAATCACTCCTCTGGAAACAGAAGTTGTGAAAATAATCTTTCAAAGACCAGTGTGTAGCAACAGTAGCAACACCACCAAGAACTCACAGCAAAACATAACCCACCACTTTATTTCTAGTGAGTTACCTTTACAAACTGCACTTTCTTTTTCTGCCCTCTTCCTTCCCTGGGGCCATCTTTTCCCCAAGACACAAGCTAAGCTTTGTCAGGCTTCTAGGATGCTCATGAACAGGATACTGGGGAAGACTGGAGGCAGGGGCATGCAGTATCTCTCCAGGCAGAGGAAACCAAAGGAGAGCTGATGCGTTTTCACAGGCTGTATCTGATGTCATTTGATGCAGAGGGACCATGGCAAATCAGAAGATGGAGGGGAGTTTCAGTGGCTGCAGAGCAAATGTCTGGCAGTGCTTTTCAATGCAAAGCTCTTTCTAGGGCAGCACAACACCACCTACTGTGTTGTGCTACCCCTTTTTCAACATTCTGGGGGCCACAGGCTCTGTGTGTGACTTTGAGCAGTTCACATCACGGTGTAGTGTTTTAATATCCCATCTGTCTCTGGACACTGACAGGCAATTCCTCTGGGCATAAGCTCTGGCAATTTGAGTTGCTGTTTCTCCCATGGATGACCCATCCCAACACAGGGCATTGCTGCTCTGTGGTAGAGGCAAAAGGATGAGCTACAAGTTGCCTTGCATCGTCTTCACTGATAATCTGTTGTACTCAGGAGAAGGAAAGCTCCATTAATATGCTGGACCCTGAAATGAGTAGTCTGAGACAGAGACATGTGTTCTATCCCACTACTCGCTCTACTTGGCAGCAAACCTGCCAGATGGCCATGGCATGATAAAGCCATGGTGCATGTGAGTCTGTGCCTTGGATAACCATGCAGTGGCAGCTGGTTGCTGCACTGAACATACCATGACAGTCATAAAATGTTATTGAAACAACACGCTTTTCTTTATGTCAGCACCGTTTTGAAGGCCTCTTAGGGAAAAATAGAAAAGGTTATTGCTGTAGTTCCAGTAAGAAAAAAAAAAAAAAGGAGTTCACATTTGTTGAGATGTAACAGGATTTTGGCCAGAAAAGAGGCTGTAGTTATTTGCACAATTTTACTTCTACAGACACCCAGGTACAGATGCTTTCATGGAAACTCTGGCTACATAACAGAATTAATTTTGCCTGAGTCCTGAGACTATTTTTGGGAGCTTTCAGAAACTTGCAGGAAGTACCTTTCCTTTTCATTTATGTGCAGAATTATTGTTATTTTTATGTATTGAACAAATAAATGAGACACTTCTGCTTTGCTTCTACTAGATTTCACCCTAAGAAAGAAGGTGTGATGGAAGGGAGAAAAATCTTTCCTTAATTAGTTTAAAAACGAGGCTCATGGCAACCCAAAATGCTCTTTCTAGAAAATTTGGTCTTAAGAGCAGTGGTCTCCTCTGAGACTGCCTGGGCTACTGCTTGTGTTGTGGCAAAGCAAACAAACAAACAGAGTAAAGTAAAGATGAGAGGGTCCCCAGAGATTTGTGTCTTTTGCTGTCTCTTTCATGAGTAATGAATGGGGTGACCGCACAGGCTTGGAAAGCCCTGCAGTGCTTGAAGCTGCTGCTGGAGTTCAAGCAGGCAGAGTGCACGCTTATCTGGAATTCACTGAGAGTGTTAGAGAGTCGATTAGAGGGGCTTCAAGGCAAACCAGGAGTTTTTATTACTCATAAAACACAGTGGGAAAAAATGTAACGCTTCTCTTTACTCTCACGGTTGTATGTAAGAAGAAACTTGAATTATACAAGAAAGTCCAAAGAAACTCCTGGAAAGGCCATCTCTCCAGCTTGGGTGTCCAGGTCTGCTTTCTGGAGACAGCATGGGTATGAACTCAATTCTCAGCAGTGGTGGGGGAACTCCTGTGGAGCTGGCCTGTTCCAGGTAACCATACATCCCAAGGTACTTTCCCATACACCTGGGTGGTCTCAACTCCCTCGACAGGAAGACTTTACTGAGAAGTAATACACGAGGTACATGGAGCACATGTTGGCCAGTGTAATGATACAAGGTCTCCAAACAGATGCCGTGTTCCACTGATCAGGGCCCTTTGTTCTGTTTTCTCCTTGAATTCTCTCAGCTTGTTCTCAGAGATCTGTAATTAAGGCTGTAAGGACTTGCTGGAGCAAGTTCTTCCAAGCTATTCACGGAATAATGGGAAGAGCTGTTTACTAGGCAAAGGACACCTAGTCCTGTCCTCTGTGCCTTCCAGAGAAGACAAGGCAGATCCTTCTGACTGCATCTTGTGGCTACAGCACTGGTTCCCCCTTTGCTGCCAGCAAATTACTTGGGTATGGCCTCTGTTTTCCTATTTAAGTTCCTTCTTTCCTGCTTCATTGCTTCCTCTGAGAGGGCATTAGCAAAACCTTAAAGATCACACAGAGGCTTTGGATGTTTCTTTGTAATTAATCATAACCTCCACACATGGTGCTCATAAATATAAAATACACTATCCTTTTCTTAGTATGTGGAGGATTATAAGGTATTTGAGATAGTTGTGAGGATGGTAAACTTTTAGAAGTGCTTCATGCTGTAGAATTCAAATAGGTATGTAAGGGTAGCAGAGAGAGAAGATTTCTGTCTCTGGTGCTGTCCTGGTCTTGTACCTTTCATGAGCAGCAAATATGTTTTTCAAACCACTACAAAGAATTAAAAGTCAAAGCTGATAAACCTTTGAAAATATACTGTGAAAGAAAGCCAACCTTAGAAACATGCCATGAAAGTAATCCAATTCCCTTGGAAGCAGGCAATAGTATCATAAAGAGGGCAAAGTATAAGAAAAATGGAGAAAACTAAATTAAGTTATTACGGACTGAAAGAAAACCCAACCCCAGAGCTGAAACAAAAGGAAGCTGCATGCTGAAAACTGTACAAGTTAGAAGAAGAATTAAAACAAAACCAAATAATAACTTTGCAGTCTTCTCTACTAGCACAGAGCTTGTCCTGACCACAATGCTCTGTGCCTGATGGGAATGCAGAACAATGGAGGGCTTTGAAGATTAATGGTTGTTAAAGTCAGAAGGGACTTGTTGGACTTTCCACAGAAAACAAGTCATGGATCCTCAGCCAGTAAGAGGCCACAAAATGTCACTCAATATCAAGCCTAAAATATAAAGACTGAGGCCTTAGATTTTTTCTGTTTTCAACAAACTACTGGTTTCCTGAAGGAAACTAGATAGCTAGATATAGGAAATTTACAATAACCAGAACTGCTATTTACGAAGTGAATCATAATGACTAATCCTGAATCCATTAGACTGCCCTTAGTCTTTTTTTCCCCAACTGCAAATGGAAAAGATGTTTTTTTGTTTTGGTTTGGGTTTTATTTGGGGTCAGAAATATTTGGCTTTCATAAGAAAATCAAAGTTGCAGACAGTCATAAAATTTTGAGGCCAGATTTGAGACAGTTTTTTGAAGAGCTTCTTTTCCCCTAAACAGATTCACCTCGCTATTTGCTGAGCTCAGATGAATATCAGCTAAATCTCTTGATAGCTTAGAGGTGGCTAATTATTCATGTCTGCTGCGAAAAGAGTGAGGAATAGTGGATCTTTGCTGTGGAAGGAATAAGGAGCAGTGGATCTTTGGATTGCTATTTCATGTTGCTATCAGGAATACCCTCTAACTTTAGAACAAGGTGATGGAATTACAAACATGCTTTCAGCTCCCAAGGGGTTGGGAGAGAAGGAGAGTTTACTCATCATAAATCGGAGAAAAGACAGAAACAGTCCACAAAACTCAGCTTTCTCAGCTTAATCGAAACCTATTCCCCTGAGGAAGCCCAGCATAAGTCCTATATGAAATGCTGAGGGAAATCTCAGCAATGTAGACACCATAATGTGACTTGGAGCCAGATATTCTCCCATTATTGTTCCTGCTTTGTCCTGGGAGAGATGTGGGCTTTGTGGGGCTGCTTGTACTGAGCAGTAGATGGACATGGGCACGGTTAAGCTGCGCAGTGATTTGCAGAGCAGCAGGTTTCACATGCTGTGTTGTAACGAGCAGCAGCTAATTGTTGGGTGCTGCGGAGGGTGAGGAGAAGCTGGAACTGTGGCAGGATTCCTTCCTTGAAGGTGGAGCTGACACTCATCACCAGTAAGAGTCTCAAATGCTCCCATCTCTATCTCTAATCAAAGGTACAGTGCACAGCAGAGTCACTTTTCTGCTGTGTTTCTATGACTTTCTGCTCTCTGGACCAGCTGGATGCAGAGAAAGAATGTTTTATGTTATCTGGCATACATCCATTGTCCACTTCCAAAAGTCCATTTCAAATGTGGGTGATTTTCACTGAAAAATGGGATGTAATTTTTATCCTGAATCAGATGCAAAAGGCTGGTGTCCATAATACACAACATTACTGCACATTGGAAAGGAAACCAATTTTTATTTCTTAGAGCTTGCTGCCTGCCATAACATCTTGTCTTGTTCCACATGTTCCCTACACTATAAACAGAGCCCTGAGTAACCTGAATCACAAATTAAAATAAGAAATACTGCTTTAATTAAAAAACTAGAGTGAATTTGGTCAGTAATTAGCTGTTGGATTTGTCAGGAAGGTGGTAGGGTCTGCTGTGTATGTTCAGAAAGGGACCACAGGCTAACATATACAGTATCTCCCTTGAGGGCATGAAGTAAATTGATTAAACAGTGCCACAGGCCATGCTAAGATTTATAGCCAAGGTCTCTAATGTGTTTTTTGAATGAAAGAGTAAAACCCCTATGGTTTTCACTTCAAAATTTTTGGCAAGCTCCCTATTAACTCCACTCACATGCCAGCATGGTGGGCAGTACTGGGAGGGCACTTTATTCTAAGGTACTAAAAACTGTGATTAGGCAATGATTTATGGCTTTCCTTAAACTCTGAAGTGACTTTTTTTAATAGGAGTATTTTTGGCTAAGCTAATTGAAGTAAAAGTTGACTGATTTATGGTTTAATTTACAAAACCTTTTGCCACACCTTTAATGATGAAACCTCCTCCTTTTTTTTTTTTTCCACTGAGGCATATTTTCCATTACTGCTATGCCAGTATGGCATTAGAAAAGCAGTTGCCATCTCAAACATCACTGAAAGGCTCCATTTCTTCTTGGGAGCTGTTTAAATTATATATTTAAACTCATCTTTCCTCACCTCCCTCTCCCCCCAAACTGTAAAAGAAATTATTCCTGCAGCATTTTTGAAGCTTGCAAGAAGCCTTATCCTCTGTCTTGCACAGAGCAAGTCAGTGACATTAAGACTTGCTTTATTCTTTTCTTTATGGAATATGTGAGCTCCTCATGCTATGGTACATACACCCAAGGGAGTGAAAGCACCCAAGAGCAATAATATTTTAAACCACTTCAAGCTGCTGTGGAGGCATAAGAGAACTCTTTCTTCTCCAAAGCCAGTCTAGCGTGGTCTCAGCTATTGTCATTTACTGATTTCACAGTGGTTTGTCTGAAGTGAGAGGAGAGCACAGGCAGGACACCAGGCTGAAACCTGACAGTTCCTTTGGCCTATGAGTGAAGCTCTGAAAAGTCAGATTTGGTATGGCAAGTGCTCTCCTGGAGAGTTATAGTGACTCATCCCTATCCATGCCTTTTCCTGAAAGCTGAAGTAATGAAGGATGACACAGAACCGAGGATGCAAACATTAAAAACTCCTGCTCCCCTACTTCAGTCATGTCAAGTCCATGTCTTTTGAGAAAATCTACCCAAACCTTTTGGAAACCTACCCAGTTTTAATTATGCTACAGTCATTTCAGACACTTTGGGATGCAATTCTACTGTTTTAAAGACTTTTCACTTCTTACTGCTTATCAACATTCACCTTCAACCAAACAGCCACAGGGAACCACACTTCTACTTTTTAGTTTTAGTCAATTTTAGTTTTAGTGAATTTTTAGTTATGTTTTCTGCTCTCAGTAACCTGGCATTTGAAACAGATTTCAGTGTTGGGGAATATGTATAGCATCTGCAGTAAAATTAACTGAGTAATGGAAAAAACAGAGCAACTCTGGTCAAGTCAGGCTCTCCTAGTTGTGTACAGAACAATATTTTGAACAGCACCTTAGTCTACATATGTGACAAAAGACACCAACCATAGAGAGACCCTCAGATGATAATCTGATATTTTACAGTGATTATTTTCATGTACTTGCTGCTTTCAATGGTTTCTGGCTATTTTATAACAAAACAGTATTAAAATCATGAGAAAGGAAGGACAATCAACAAGGGTTTAAAAACAAAGCTATAAAACTTGTTGTTTGACTCCTCTAAGGAAAGCTCCAAAGCTGTAAAAAAAGGGCCCAAGGGAATGTTGAAACAGGGATTTATGGCAGAATGCCTTGCAGAGCTTGTCAAAAGTCACAAAAATCAGTAAACAGATCTGTGACACACAAAATACTCCAAGACAATGATCAGTATTTGGAGAAAGACAAGAGAACTCAGAGATTTGACTCTCAAAAATTCACATTCGTCTGACAAATTGTTCATGGCCAGAATTGACCATGAGCCTGCAAATGAAATAAATTTCTTTTGAATAGTTCAGACAGAAAGGTGTTCTATCTTTGCAATAAAGCTACAAGGTAATAGAAGTTAAATAGATGAAATTATAGACTAACCCACACTGAAGTATAATATCAACTAAAATTAAGTAACTTCATGGAAAAAGAGCAAGTTCTAATATCACTTGGAGAAAAAAAAGAATAAGTTGCAAAAAAAGAAATGACAAGGCTTTTTTTTTTTTTTTGAATGGATGGTGAATTTACTGGAGAAGAACAGGGAAGGTTTTGTTTGAAAAATGTAGACAAAAAGAACTCAAATGTCCCACAATATGCCCTTCATGACTGTAATGGAGATATAAGGAAAATACCGGTGCAGGTAAGGTAATTTTCTGGGAAGCAGAGAACTAATGGAAGAATCTACAGAATGGATACAGAACCTGGTAGAGGAGAACAGAAACCTTAATTTATGTACTGGTACAAATAGCCTAAGAACACAGCCCTCCACATGTGTTTGGAGAAGAGCCAGGGGCCAAATATCTTTGTGTCTTCTGTGCCTTTGCCTGTGAGTGTTCTTAGGAAAACAGAGCACAGTAAGTTCCACTTTTGGGCAGCACCATTGAGGCACAAAAGCAGAACTGCCTGGCAGTATTTCTAGAGCTGAACAGCACAAATGGAATTAGTAGATTTCATAATTTCTTCTGTTGGACAAAGGTGACGCTGATGCTTTAGGGAGACCTGAAGGCACACACAACAATGCAAAACACTGCAGGATCTTTACTAAACTGTGTTTGTTGGCTGATGACTTGACCGGAGAATTATATAATGTTAAATCTGATTGTTAATTACTGCTTTTGTGACATTTACCCTGGAAAGGGGCATGTGAGGACACTTCACCATCACAAAGCATCAGTGTGATATTTTTGGAAGCAGCTATGGGAGGTTCCAGCACACTAGAACAGCTCCAGCTCTGACACTGAGTGAGACTCCCACTCTATGTTCACTTTGCAGGTATCTGCGTATCCTTATGGTGGGTTTCTTTGCTGTAGCTGTTACGGGCTCAGTTAGGAAGCTAAAACTCAAAAAAACCTGAACTGAACAACTTAAACAACTGTCTGGCTCATCAGTGTTAGTGAGATTTTAAAATAAAATTGTCTGGAAAGAGTAGTCTCAATTACTACACAGTTATGTGAGAAAAGGAAGTCAACAAACCTCCAAAGCCTTATCCCTTAATTAGCATCCTCAGAAAGTGCATCAAGGATAAAGAACAGAAATGTCTTACTGTACGCATGCAGGTAGTTAACTTTCTTAATGTGATAATAACTGACCCATTATCTCAAACTTGGCCTTATTTACCAAATTTGACTTTGAGAAATAACATGCCTTGAAGATTTTTGTTTTAACCATTCTGAAACTTCTTCATAGAGAAAGAATAATCAGAATAATCTCTCTTTTATCCTTTTTTGGTGTGCGTCTGTATGTAAGAACTCAAGAATGACGGGATCATACCCCATTTATTTGTGGCATGAGTGTAAGTTTTGAAAATTTCAGTATCAGAAAATAAATGTATCAGCATCTGAAAAATAATAATAGAGTGGGCTTTGGAGCTGGACTAGAGCAGATGTTCCCTTCACCTGTTATATTTAACAAAACATGATTCACTTTAGAGTACTGTGTTTACCTGTGCTTCACTTTAGAGATTATTCCATGTCTTTGCAGATTTGAGATATAGGAGCAAAAGGGAAGTACAGAGAAGAAGCATTGTGGGTGTCAGTCAAAAAGGAACCATGTAGTTCATAAAAAATGTAGTGCCGTTGGGTAAAAAGCTTGAGTTCGATCTTTGAGACATCGGGGCAGAATTCCCATTAACTTTGATGCTGCTCTGACATCACTCTTTCTAGTCAACAGCTACACTCAGATCTCAGATTTTCAACAAAGCTTCTGCTCAGTTTGATTTGGTAATTTTGAAAGCAAATTTCATGGCTGTATGTCATAGTTTTCTAGTTCCAGAGGAGCAAAGATTAATCTCTCTTCTTTCTTCTTTTTTTAAAAAACCCAAAAATGTACTTGCTACAAGGTCTAAATAAAAGTTATATTTTCAGCTATTTTTTTCAAGGTCTTTCTACAATATCAGGAAAATGCACAGAGGGAATAAAAATGGAGAATTCTGATCATAGTTTTTTTTCTTTACTGGTGATGGAGACAGCTGATGATCAGTCAGTATTTTCACAGGCTTTTACCTCCAGTGAGTGGAATGAAACACATATTTTCCAGTTCAGTTTAGGCTTTTAAGGAAAACTTTATGTCAAGCAAATGAAAGTGTTCATCATAAAGTCACAATAATATTTTTAATACATTTTTTAAAAAAGAATGTAACTCCGTGAAATGAAAGCTTCTGAAATATTTGCTGAAAATATCTTAAAATTTTCAGAAACACCCCCCTGTCAACAACAAAAAAATTCTCTTTTACCTGCACTTTTCTCAGGAGAAGACTCATCTCCAGCAACAGGGTCCTTGGGAATACGTGCAGCTACAGTGATATATATCCCCAACACATATATTTGGGGGCAGGCACGTGCAGATTTAGCCTTGAACAAGACACACATTCCCATCAGAGGGCCCAGGAATGAACAGAGCATTTGGGGGGTGCTGCAGAGCAAGGATTACAGTTTCTACAGTCTCTGTGGGTATACTGGCACTTCAGCTGATAAACTTTATCAGTGCCATGTTTACCTTAGAAACTTTCTCCAGGATACTCTCAAGCCTGTGGTTACAGTGGACAGAAACTTCTTTCTCACCTAGACTTTTTTGAAGTGCACTGATTCTGACTTTTTCTTCTTTTTATTGTGGGTCCTGCCTGCATTGTTGAAAAGAGTGTGCCCAGATGCTGTGAAACAGGTGTGCAGGGAAGGAAAAATCCAACAGGTAGCACACAACAAAAAACTTCTTTGTCTTAATAGGCAGCTCTTCTGTAAAGGCTTTTCTAGTTTTCCAGGGAGGGACTAATTCAACAACAGTTTTTATTCCAACAACAGTTTTTATTCCAGTTGTTTCTATGCTTTTTCTGTGATTGGAGAGCTTGCTTGAAATCTAGAACCTGCTTTAAACATTGTAGCTCAATACTACCTATTAAAAGGTCTTGCAGCTGTAAAAGCTCAATGTTCACTCTTACTGTTAGTGGTAGTCCTGAGGACAGTAGTCAGCAAGACCAGCCAAATAGGGCCCTTTAGCAATCTAGGAATTTTAAAATGCTTTAGTTCGTGCAGGGCCCTTTTGTAACAGGGGTTCAAAGGTCTGGGGTGAACCTAGTTTTGTATTTAAACAGGGACAGCTAATTTCCCATCTCTAGACAGATGGGACTCAGAAAAGAGGAAGGGGAATGGTCTCAGGAATAGATTAAAGATCAAGCAGGGAGTGGTTCAATACAGAGACAGGACAAGGGGAAGTGGCTTAAAAATTACAGGGTAGGTTTGGATTAGATACTAGGAAGAAATTCTCCCCTGTGAGGATGGTGAGGCCCTGGCACAGGTTGCTCAGAGAAGTTGTGACTGCCCCATCCCTGGAATTGTCCAAGACTAGGCTGGATGGGGCTCTGAGCAACCTGGGCTAGTGGAAGGTGTCCCTGCCCATGGCAGAGGGTCGGGATGAGATAATTTTTAAGGTCACTTCCAACCTAGACAATTTGGTGATTCTATGATTTCAAGTTCACACAGGAAGGATAGCCATGGGGGAAATGCTTTCTCATTTAACAAACACTTCCCCAGAACCAATTCCCTGTGCACTTCATACTCTTAGCAAAGTATCAGATCATGTACCACATCACTGTCAGCTTTCACTGGTGGCCTTCGCTGTCACATGAATTATTCTTGCACCTGAAGAAGTGAGTGAGAGATGTTTTAGCTAAGAAGATGAACACATTGGCATAGTTGTATGGAGATTAACTTAAAAAAAAAAAGATTAAAGACACTCTATGATGTCCCAGTACGACACAGAATACTTTTGATTCTCTCCATGCCAGTCAATTATTAGAAGCTGCTCTTTTTTATTCAAGGCTCAGCAAGCTTTCTCATTTAGTTTCTGCATCATCCCCCACATGCTCTGACAAAGAATTTATGATTCTTATTTTCTAGCTGGGAGAAAGGAGAATGCCCCCAAAGGAGATTCAGAGCAGATTTTGGGTAGGATCTTTAAGAAGTGCTCAGCTTTGAAAGTTAAGATAAATGGGCACCTTTGAAAATGTTTCTGGGCAATCTGTAACTATTTATGAGACTGTGTATCACAAAAAAAAAGACTTGGCTTAAAATGAATTGACTACCATTGTGCAGAAAATCAGTAGCAGGATAAGGCACAGAAAACAAGTCCACAACCAGTTGTATTCTTTCCTGGCATTGCATCTGTCAAAGCAGCAGGACATTCAAAAACTTCTGTGCATTTGTATCTACCTGCCTGTATTTTTCTGTTTCAAAAATATAGACTAATAAAATCCTATTTAGAAAGTAAATCAAAGAAATCAAGAAATCAAATACATCTCTGCCATACTTTATAGGTCGGACAGAGGTTGCACAAAGAAATAATCAGATCCGATGAAGTTTAAAAACATATATTTTAGAATAGTTTTAAGGCTTTTTTGTAAAGTTATTTTGTTTGTTTCCACCATATTTTAATATAGCCTGGAGATGTGTCAGCTTCTTGCATTTGTGCAATTTAAAGACTAAAAAAATGTCTAGGATTAGTGGGACACTCCCATCTAGGAGTGTCAAAGTCTGAAACCATGAGGAGCAGTAATTGCTGTGCTTTGACTGCATCCTGTCTGTGCTTTGGGCGGTTGAGGGTGTGTATACTGTGTTTGTTTTATGCATGTCTGTCATAACTTGCTTTAGGGATTCAACCAACCATTTGTCTGCAACCTGGCTTAGTAATAACTAAATGAGAGAAAGAAGGGGCACCAGGGGGGAAAAGGTATGACCCTACAGAAGCTTGAAAAATATAAACACTAGAAGGGAAAAAAATTACTTAGAGGGTTTGCACTGTGGAGTAATAGAATTAAATTCAGCTAGGAAAACTGATGAGAAATAAGGAAAGTATTCCTGTCACTAAAGTGACATTTACAAACTGCTTTGGACAAAAGTATTACTAAATGTACAGTATGAAGCCAGTTTAAATAGATTGCCTGATTTTCTTCTACAGCCTTTATTATAATTATGGAGACCCACATTGAAATGGAGAGATTCAAGGCCTCTTTCTTTCTCACAGTCAGACTACTGTCTTGCAGTTGTGCAATTGCTACATCATCCAGCTTTGCTTCATCATCCAGCCTTTACACATGGCATATTTGCCTGTCAATCCATCTATGGAAAAACACTGGCGAGTATCCATCTCCTACCTCACACAAAAAAGGCTCTGTGGTCTAAATGTTTTCAAACATGCATGAGACATAGAGTAAGTGCCCTGCAGGATTGCTCTTCTGCTTGCCCCAGGATTTTGTAACCCATCTGTCTGTGCCACAGGCCCTTTGCAGCTGGGCAGCTGCATTCCTGTGGCTGCTCTTTCTTAGTCCTTCTTACAGTGATGGTCTCAGGGGGCAAGCTGAAAGCATGTTTGTCCTATTTCATGAACCTATACCACTGGATATCTTGATGGCCAGGGTGGTCCACCCTTTTGTTCATTACTCTATGCAATATCAAGTAAACCAAGGGTTTCTAGTGAAGTTTGGTGAACAAAAGAGCAGGCACTGTAGCTCAGCCAGCTGGCTCAGTATCTTGCCTCAACCAGAAGTCAAAGTGGATGCTGAAGAAAGAGTATAATAGCACAGTGACACTTATAAAAGTGGTGGCACTTCCTCAGAACACCCTCCCATGTCTCCAGCAATTTGTGGTGTGGAGATTTCCTGCGCCAGAGGTAGTGGGGAATGCAGGAACTCACAGCTTGTCCTGCAGTCACAGCCAGCAGAAGTGACAGTGATGCAACACAGCTCCCCAGACACTCTAATGAAAATGAGCAGTGAGTGAAGTAAGGAAGAGAAAACAGATATCTCTCCCTATAGCTTGCAAAATAATTAGAATTTGGGGAGGTATATGAAGGGGGTGAGAAATGTGAGAAATGGTTGAATCTATTTGCATTGCTTAGTTCTACCATAAGGTGTTTAACATTTGTAACATATTCACACATACAGTAATTGATTCTTTCTTTAAGCATTCTGGATTTTATGCTGTATTTCCAGCACTGTCACGCACAAGAGCAAGTGTACTCACATGCATATTTAAACATATAAAGATTACACTTCATTCTTCCTGCCTAAACAGTGCTTTATCTGCATCATGTTTTCCCCTTCATTTCACAATGTCACAGAACAGTAAGAAATTTTTATTGTCATTTCAAATAACACAATGTGTCTGCATGAAAACTAGACCAAAGGCAAGTGAAGGGCCACTCAATGGAACTACAGCGTGCAATCTTTCATAGGTTTGTCTCCTTCAGTTCTAGACTCTTGTCTCCAGATGGAACAGTCATGGAAAATTTCAAATCTAGGTGATACCCAGACTGCCTGAATGATCCAGGACTAAACTCTGGCTCTAAGTCACCAGGTAGGCAGAGAAAAGTGTTTCATGTCCCAAGCTACACTTGTTACCTGTCTATATTGAAGCAGAAAAATTCAACATTTGGAGTAAAACTCTGTAAATTAATGGAAATATCTACAAATATCCTAGAACTTATGCTAGTATCCTTCTAACACAGATCCATGGGATTCAACTAGTTGTCATGTCAGTAAACTGTGCCCTGAACTCATGAATTCAGACAGCCATGGCTAGAAAAAGCAGAGGAGACAGCATTAAATGTTTTAGAGAACCCCTTAATAGTTTTATTAAAGTGTAAAGTTAAGTGTTATTGAGGAGGAGAACTAGATACACTCCTACAGATATGCTTGATGGGGAAAAAATGCCTCAGCTTGAAACTGAGAATCCTTGAGATTGAGTCAAGACTGAGATAGGTCTGTCCTGACCTGAGTGTGAGCGGTTTTCAGGTCCTGACTGAGGTGGCGGTCAAGTGTAGGACAAAAGTTTTATTGAGGTGACCAGCAGGAAAGATGACACTTCAGTCTAGGATGCAGAGTCAGATTTAATACAGATTTTAACTCTACCCAAAACTTTGCTCAAAACATTTTATTATGTCAGTTGCGGAAATAAAAAAAAGAAACAGTCAAACCTTATGATTAGTTTCTGTCTCCATTATCTTCTTTGGGAGGACACATTCAACCTCCCATCATAGGAACTTTGCACCAAGTATGAATAGATCCAGATGGTAGGTTTCAGGAGGGGTAGGAGGATGTCCTCTTATTCCTACTATGCCAAGAACACTTTGGGTCCTGCTGCCCAGCCAGTAAAATAACACCTAACAGGATCTTAGGTTTCCCAATAAGCTGGGAACCTGGATATACACAAACTTTTGCTGCATGGCTCCTTGATATAACACCTTAGGATGTCATTGCCTGAATGGCCAACTCTTCTGTGCGCATCTGGTTGACTGGTTGGACTCTGTATCTTATTCAAGCCAAGCTCAGAAGCAGTCAGTCATCACTGTATCTTTTCATGGTCTTTAAATTCACGGACATACATGTTATGATACAACAATGTCTGACTCACCCCCAGCAAGAATGACCCTCTAAAACATGTTGTTTTCTTTAATTCTTTTTCTGAAAGAAAAGCTAAGCAATCAGGAAGCATCACAAAGAATCAGTGGCATTTCCTTATCTGTTGTCTAGACAAGAAGTTAAGACCTAAAGCCACATTTATTATCTATTCAGTCCTCTTGTTTTAGGAGATGCACTTATCACTACTAGGTAATGTGTTTTCTTTCCATAAAATTATTTATCCAGATAAAGACAATAAAATGGCTTCCATATAATAGGCAAAGTATTATCACCTATTGTTTCTAATCTTCTATATATAATGATTAACCTGATGAAGTGCAGATAATTTATTGGTGCCTCCTTCATATCTAGATGAATAAGGAAAAAATTTTGCTATTAAAGAATAAAGTGAAATTCCCCAAACCTCCTGCATTATGTACATCATAGATTATTCAAACTCTTTAAATCAAAATTCAGATATACATCATAAGCATTAAATGACTCTGTCTGCACTGCTTTATTTCTTACATTGCACCAATTAAATTTTCAAAGACCTGCCCAAGCATGCTTTGAGCTTAATTAGCAGAAAACTTAAGAGGAATTCTCTTGAGGGGCAACCATTTTTTTGTCTCTTTCAAAATCACATTGAGGGGATATATTGTGAGCATTGTGCTTAGAATAAGAAATAACCGTGTGGTATGAATTGGCAAGTTGGCATTTCTGAGGCACAGGCACATTGTGGGAATGGGGAGAGAGAAGGTAAGAAGGAAAGTATTCTAATATGGATTTCATTCGATATTTCCAGCCATGGTACCATTTAACATAGATGTTAATAGTGCTCTGAACCAGTTTGCAAAGGGTTCTGTAGAGCTAGAGCTTTATTTCCTTTTTTATTTCTTTAGTAGAGAAAAAAGGAGCAAGAAGATGAGGGGACAAAACAGGCCAAAAATGCAGTCAGTGCAAAATGGATTGCTACTTTTGGAAAATGCCTGACTTGCAACATCTATCTTTATGGTGATACCACTTTCTCAGTTCAAGGGACACGAAACATTGGCACAGCACAAGGAAGTCTTTAAGTACTGGTTCCACACTTCAGCAGCGAATGAAGGCCAAGTACCATGCATCCAAGTGGTACCTTTTTTGCTTCTGTGCATATTAAAATACCCGATATGCCCCTGGCACAGGCAGGGCATGTTCGATAGCATCCGCAGGAAGGAGGCCACTTATTTTTTCATGCGTAATTTATCACCACAGGTATTTTTGCCTACCTATGTGTCCTCTGCTTAAACTCATGGTAGCACGTACATTTGCAGCTGGACGTGCTGTTGCTGTAGCAATCATGCTCCACCCTTCTGCTCACTGGCAGATCCTGAAACAGGATGTCAGCATGAGTTGCCTCTCTGCAGAGCTACTGTCTATCAGGAAGAGACAGTCTTGAGACACCCTGTGGGGCACTTTTTTAGAGGAACATGGGTAATTACTTAGGATATTTAAGTATAACATTAAATATTTACTTCTCCTGAGAAAACATTTAAAGTGGCAGTACTTTATACGATTCCTGCAAAAGCAAACTCACAAGCTTGGCCAGGACATTTTTCTCTCATTCTTCATAAAAGTAAAGTTCCACCTCTTATTTCACATATATCTGCATTTTTAAAGTTTATTGCTTCTCACTAGCCACCTTACCAAATTACAGTTTTTGTATAGCAAAGAGAACAGTTCTGAAGCCCTCCTTTCATCCCAATCTTGAACCTGTTTGACAAACCTCTGTGAGCTTTGGAGTGTTTTGCTTCTGATCCTCATGACAAGCTTTCATTCTCTTTACTTTAGATGTAGGCACACCACCCTGTAATTACTGCTGTGCAGCTGATTTTGCCTTGCCTCACTGCTTTTGCCTTGCCCTATCATGAAGGGGCAAGGGATGAAGTTGTAGTGATCGTTACAAAGGAGTTGTGATGCATTTAAAACACAACTTGAGACTCCAAGTACGTGTGTATGTGCACACACCCCTTTGCTCCAGACGTAACTCACTGTTCTTTACAAGTCTGACCAAATGTTACTGCTCTCTCTTCCCACATGCCAAGTACTTCCAGTTTGACATGTTATCTCTTTACAGCTTCAGCTGTGAACAGCAATTCCAGCTCTTGTATTATAGACTTTAATAACTGCTGTATGGTGTGACAAGACATCTGACAAAGAAGACTGTCATAACATATCTATTAGATACCTTCCTCCAACTAGGAAGATTTTCCTCCATCTATTTTTTTGGTGACTTGGACTGTGTAGGAAGATTTAGGGAGTGTTGAGACATGGAAAGTTAAATCTCCAATTATCCAGAGGTCATGACAGTCAGCCAAATTGTGTGGTTCCCTTTCCACCTCTACACCCACTGCACTGTCCTGCTGCTGACCCCGGAATGGAAAGACCACCCTCCTTCGAAACTGAAATCAAATCCTCAGAACTTGCTCATCCTTGGGCCTCTCCCAAAACCTCATGCTGCCAAACATGCCTAATTCTTCAGTAGTTTCATAACCTGGTGGGCTTCTACTCTCTTGCGACCTGAGCTGAGGTCACTGCATTCATTTCCATTTACGAAGTCGTCTTGCATTTGAATCCATGTTGTCCCAGAGGTAAAAGTGTGTCTGAGTTTTTCCCACTATGTGTGCTCTGCCCTCCTTGGACAGATGAGGTTTTTCTGGCAGCCTTCTGTCATGTTGTTATGCTTTGAATAATTATTTTTTTAAAACTTCTCCAGTCCAAAGTTCACTTTTTTCCCTTCTCTCATGCTCTCCCCCCTCTCTTCTTTTTGACTCCATTGCCACCCTTAACCCCTCCAATTTTTTGCTGTGTTATTCTTGGCCTGTGTAGGTGCTGGTTGGGAGCTAAGTTAATTTAGGTACTTGTCTGCTTGACTGTCAGGTTCTATCAAGAGTAAAAAGAATGGCAAGTTAATAAATTTCCAGTTACATCAGGCATGAAGCAGACTCTTATCCCATGCTGTTTATCTGGCAGCAGGTGAAAAAAAGACCTGCAAAAGAGAAGAAATATGGGCTTTCACATGCACACACAGACACACACATGCACAGGCTTTGAAAAAAAAAGTGAAAGACTGCCTGTGACTGTCAGGTGGCCAGCACAGGGTTAGCTGGTGGTCTCAGGCCAGACTTTATGGGGCAGGTGTCCACGTTGCTGAAACCACAAGCACCATTCACAGGCTGCTTGGCAGCTGCAGCACAAGGAAGGACTGATGCACACTCACCGGGTCAGGCGAGTCACTCGATGAGAATTCTGGCATGGAAGTGGGGAGGAGAAGAGGACAAGTTTGTTGTGCTGCTGCTCAATCACCATTAGTGAAAGACATGGCCTTCACTCACAACAGCCTGGCTTCTGCCAGGGAAATGGGAGCCATGGAATTGGGCTGCTCCTTAGGAGAGTGTGTTGTGGATTCATGGAATTCGGAGTG
The DNA here is from genome assembly GCA_026770055.1 of Myrmophylax atrothorax. NCBI lineage: Eukaryota > Metazoa > Chordata > Aves > Passeriformes > Thamnophilidae > Myrmophylax > Myrmophylax atrothorax. Next base: position 63,326,344 of record JAOXXN010000265.1, on the reverse strand, counting down.
AGCACTGTTGTACTAGAAAGAAAAGTGTCAAACAGCACTATACAAATTGAGTTTCTGGCATCCTGGGGATTTGGTTCAGCTTCCTTATGAAAGACAATTTGAGCTTTGTCAGTATATTTTAGATATGTCAGAACAATTTATATCGGGATCAATTGGAAAAATTATATTCTAGAGTGGCAAAGTGTAGGAATAAGATGAGTTTGGGGATGTCTAGAAATTCCCCTAGATTTTAATGCAAAGAACGCAGAATCACCTGAACAGGAGGAAATGAAATCCTCCCTTAGTTTCCTCTTGGTTTGCTTCACTGAGCTTTACACCTGTAATTTCCCTTTCTCTTCACTGGGAGAAGCCTAATGTCCTGCCTCCCAGGCTTCAGGGCATGGGACTTCTCAGGCTTAAGGAAGAACCTCCTTCCCTCAGCAGATCTGTTTTTAGTTTCTCTTCGCTCATACTCTGTTTCCTTACTTTTTCTTCTGGAAAAGAATGGAAAACTGCGTCTTTCCTTACAGCTTTGGACTCTCCTACCCAAGGAAAAAACTATGACTTCAGACAACCAAAAAAGCAGTGCATTTTTTGTTCCTGAGTTCTTTCCGCCTTCCAATGTCTTCCGATTTGTCTGGAGCTATCCTAGGCAACTGACTGACAAAATCATAGCCTTGCAAATAAGTGAGAATATCTGGGTGATATCACTGCCAGTGCATCCAGCTTTTCAGGACTAAACTTCTGAGCTGCACCAACAATCCAAATTTCCAGTGGATTTAATTGAATGCAAGATCAGCATTTAACAGCTGGGTAGTTACTGAAACATTAAAGCCTTAGTATGTGAGAAAAAGACTTCAGAGGTTTGACATCAGTAGTGGGTGGCAAAACACACATAATTAATTCATAGATCACAGCATGCCTTTCAGCAGCATTGAATATTATGTTTGCTTATGTATTTTGTCTGTGTTTATGTGTGTTTATAACTATATAAATTAGACTTGTGTAATTTTGTGTAATTACATACTTTGTTTACAGGTGTGACTGGGAGTTTCCCGTAACCACTGCTACACTTTTGAAGTCACACAGTAGTCGATAAGGACATAAGAGTTTCAGTACCATCTGGAAGTTTATACAGAATACCTTTTGTCTAGGCATCTGAGGGACCTGCTGAAAACATTACCATTGCATTTAGTGTGCAGTGGACAACATTCTAAAATATTCTAAAACTTCATTGGTGGCAAATAATGGGCCCCAAGGGCAAACCACAGTCTAAAGGATTCTCTTTTATTTCAAGATTGTCTGTCTATGCTCATTTTAGCTTCTTTTTATTTGATTTCTTTAAACTTAGTGATTTTTCTTTGCAGTTCCCCAGCAATATCCTTGTGGTCATGCTGATCCTTGATTTTACCCATACCATGGCTTAAAAGTGAAGAAATGGTGTTCTTAAAATCCTCCTGATTCCAAGTATGGCTGTTCAGAGTGGCTACACATTTCAAACACTTTATTAATAATACCTGTCTTGCAAAATAGATAATTGATAAGATGATGAGATTTGCTCTGAAGGCAAAAGTGATGGAACAACTGAAGTCTGTCTTACCTCAAGAATACAAGCTAGCCTAGTTTTCTAAGGAAATGGACTTTTTTGCCCATCATACCTGTTTGACCATCTGCATCTTTCTGAGCTGAACCCATCAAGTAAACCTGTAAGACC
>JAOXXN010000265.1:63305170-63324645 GCA_026770055.1 Myrmophylax atrothorax | reverse complement strand
ATTATGCACATAATGGACAGTAAGCTACAATTACTTGGGAAAGTCAATATTTTGGGAGTAGGAAGAAGGAAGACACACTGGCAGAGCCCTGAAGGAAGGACTCAACCTCCACTCACTGCCTTTACTGCATGTAACAAATGCAAAGTAGCAGTCAGTCCAGTGACTGGGAAAGCCTTAGTATGACACTCTCACAATACTGCCTATCTCCAGCTGAGATAATGAGGCTCCCAAAAGTATGGAGGAGGGGAAAATGGCTGAAGATGTCGTGGGGGTGGTGTTTTGGGCAAGGTGGAACAAGTTGCTGTCACTTTGGGGTAAGTTCTTTAGGTGAGTGGAGAAAGCTGGGGTTACTGTAGTGTGAGGATATAGGACATGCGGAGTATGTGTTAATAAGGACATCAGCTTCATCAGCCCTAGTGCTCATGGCCCAGCTTCTGTTTCCAAGCTGCAGCGGCCCAGTTCATCACCACACTATGGTGGGTGATTAGCTTTCTGCAACTTAATGACAATAGCGGCAGCAGTGGGACTGTTTTCTGCTTACAGGCGTTCTGCAGAGCTGTGTTGGATTAGGGCCCCAAATCACCACAACAAAGAGCTGGGATGTGTCCGACAGATAAAAGACACCAGTTTAACATGTGTAAACAAGCATAGTGTCTCTTGCATTGAATTCCATGCTTATTCAACATATCATTTACAGCACCAGACCTCATCCCTGTGGAGCAATTTCTTTCCCACTTGGTCTGCTTCTGATTAGTGTAAAAGAATGACGTATAGAAATGACACTGTAATAAAGATGATGGATAGCCAGTGAAGCAGCTGCAGATTAGGAGAAAAGGAAGCTGACTACTGAAGATTTGCTTAGCAAAAACAAAAAATACCAAACCCCACAAACAACAATATAAGGTTCTAACTGTGCATGCAAAAGCCACTTGAAATTCTCCTGCTGGTATTCTCAGTGGCATGCCACTCAGACCATGTAGAATAGTAATTTCCCAGTGGAAGCAGACTATTCAAAAGCATGTTAGGGGACTAAATGCCTTTTAGATCTGGCCTTTAGATCAAGCACTTACCCCGAAATGCTTTCATATCCTCTGAAATTCATACTTCACAGGGAATAGGAAAAAAAGATGTAACTACTTTGAAATAACCAAACAACATTCTCTTTAGATAAAGCTGTTAGACTGGGGTGTTAGTAAGTCTGTGGCTTCCCTAAGCTCATGCCTGGATTTTACAGACTGGGTTGAGTCAGTCTAGCGTGGGATGACTGGATGACTTTATATCCTTAATCAGATTTTGAGTGAATACTTATTTTCTCTCTGTTTGCACCTGAGGAAAAGCTTACAAGTGTTTGCACCGCCTTCTAAGCAAACAAAATGAATTGGGCATCAGCAGCCTGGAATACTTTACTGTACTTCCGGTTCTGCAGGGATCTTTCCCACTTTTGCTGTGTTTCAAAGAAGAGGTGGTTTTCATTTTATAAGGTGGTTCAGCATTCCATTTTGAAAATGGGGGAGGGGAGTAAAAGAGAGGGGGAGAGTGAGGTGGGGTTAGAGACACTACAAAAATTTTTAGCTAATGAGTCAAATAGATCAACTGTCCAAATTTTTCCCTAAAGACATTCACTTCTTATGCCTGTGTAAGCTCCTACAGAAAGGAATGGAATGTGCCACAGTTTTCCATAAAATGCTCCAAAGAGAGGATTGATCCACTGCTCTGTGCTGTGTTTGTCCTCTGGCTACAGTAGATTGCACTACTTGAAGACCACTGCCTGGTGTTGAGTTTCTCGAATCTGATATATACTCCCATAAATGGATTTGATATTATGTTTCTCTGCAGCAGAACTGAAGATGATGGTGCCTCAGTCCAGTTTTATTGCTCTTTTTAAACCTTTCCAGTGTACTGAAGTAACACAAGACCAATCTCAGTCTGCAGTCCCTGGGCCTATTAAATAACAAAATATATCTGACCAAGCAATGCTAAGAACTACACATGATATTCAAAGGAGGACACATGAAAGGCATAGAAAGCATCAATTATTTTAAGTACATGTGTTTGAAGGAAGTAGTTTAGTGCCTGATAAAGAAGACGGATTGACAGCCCAGTGATGGACATCTGATCAATAGGGCAAGGTATCAGACATTAATTTTTAAACTGTGTCATGAGGGGATGCCACTGGCCAATTTGCCTCCTCTGTGAGCAATAAGTATTCCTCCAGCAGAAAGACTGTAGCTAAGGTGTCATCTATTTACTGCACTTTCTCTTCAGATTATTTCTTATGACAATGCAATCTGTTGTGCTGATGATAGTAACACTAAGAAAAACAAGCTTGTCTTTAAGGTGGTTTTTGCCAACTTTTATTTCAGATGCTTTACTGCACCGTCATCATAGATTGCTGCTTTTGAGTCATTAGTTTATCTGAACTTAATTAAAACATGTTAATTTAAGTCCCTTCAGTTCAACTGGTTGGCTCCTAGTCCCACAGCTGTAATAAATTTTGATGTTTTAGTGGGGTTTTGTGTAGTTTACAAATTTTCTGTAATTTCTTATTATGCTCTCTAAATAGTTGAGGCATTGCATAAAGGTTGTTAGTGGTTTCTCTGTTATGATTTTAAAATCAGAACCAGTGCCAACCAATGTGTCATGTATCTCAGCACATGTAACCAGTCCCTAAAGCAAAGTGATCTTCACACTTTAGCACACATGAACAGTGTTATAACAGCCCTTGAACGGCACATCAACTGGGAATGACTCACTGCTTCTGGAGCAGCACTTCAATGACAGACTGACTTGTATGCCCCATTGAAATGAAAAGATATTTATAAAGTCACAGATTTTTCAGTTTCAGGAATCCCAAGAGGGTGGAAAAAAATAATTAACCATTTCATCAAGAATAAATCAAAAAACCTTTGAATGATCCTATCCATCATTAATGAGCAATTTTAATAAGTTTGGTTCTTTTATAGCCAAAACATCACTGGCATTCATAAAAATTCACCTCATGAGGCTCATGGCTGATCAAATTTTGCCATCATCATTACTGGTTTTGTTCAGATGCAGAAGTGGTCAAAAGTGTAAAGACCAGCCCACATTAACTTCTAATTTTAAAATAGATTTTGCACTATCCAGACACTAAACACTCTTTTGTTTCTTCTCCCTCTTCTGGGGGGCTGTAAAAGGTGGGGGGGTCTTTTTGACCTGTTTTTGTTCTGGGAAAGTCTGAAGTAAAGGGGAAATGTATCAAGGTGTGTCAGAAGTGTGAAACTGAATTGAAGGTAAAGGTCAAGAGGCTGGTGACCTTACTGGACTCCAAGTTTTGCCCTGTGACCTAAATCATACTCCTCTGAAGTGCTTCAAAGAGTTTTTATCTCAGTGATCACACTTTGGGTTTCCAATACAACTTCTTAGATCTCCTTTTTGAGAAGACGAAGTTAGATTTACAGATGCTCTCATAATTAACTGGAGCAAAATAGTGGGAGAATAAAGATCATTGAAAAAAACCTCACAAATGTGCTCTCCCTTTCAGGAAGGTTTGTGTTATGTCCTTCCACTACTGCCTTGCTCCTTAGTCCAGCCTAGTTTTGGAAGTAGAGGGAAGAAGAAAGTTTGAAGATTTTCCTGGAGTAGCTACTGCAAAATTTGATCTTAACCTCATAAGGAAGTTTATTCTCATAAACTATCTCACTCAATTCTGCACAACCAAAAGGGCTGAAAGCCTTGAATAAACTGTAAAGTTGTTGAAACAAATGTTTCAGTGGTTCTTTAAGCTCTACCTCTAGATCTTTGTCAGATCATTCATTATCACTGCTTTCCCACTTATGAGAACAGAGTGAAACAGATTCAAATGGCTCAGACAAAATTATGTGAGCCTTAATGACACATTCTGTCTCATTTTCCTTCAGGGAATATTGAATGTATGTCTGGATAAGCCACGAGTATCCCATGATTTTGGAAAGTAAATGGGAGTGCTCCACACTTTCTCTGTGCCATAACAACATTAAAATTTGACACTGCACCTCTTGTACAGATTAAATGCTGTTGAAAACAGGGCTTACTTATTTAAAAAACTCCTGTCTCTCTGTAAGGAAAGTCAAGGATGTCAGGGCTGCAGCCACTAGCCTGAGCTTTTCTGAGAAAAGGAACATGACACTGAGGTACTCAACCTGTACCAATACCTGAGTGATGTCTTTAGGGTGACAAGACCTTGACAGCTTTGATGTCACCAGCAGCTGCTTAAGAACCTACTTGTTTGATAGTATGGAAGCTGCTTTAGTACCTTAGTCATGATCCTACGCTTCACATTTTTTACAACCCTGGCTGCTGACTATTGGTGAAAATTCTATGCTTTCAGAAAGGGAGGTGGAAAGGGTCATAATTTGGTCATCAACATTTGATGCATCCCAGAAGAGGACATAAAAAGGTATCATGCTAGGAGCGATGTGTTGTTGTTGGCTGTCCTTGTCCCCAGCTGTGATTGAAATGGATTCAGCATTTTAGGAGTGAGAATAAAAAAGTAAATTAAGTCCTCTAACTGTTTTTTTTACCTGGTTTTAAAAATTATGAACTATGGCGATTTTCAGTCTAAGAAGAGACTGGTTTGTCTGTTTGATCACTTTGAATAGCTGCCAGAGTGATTTCTTTCAGTGGGAAAAAGACCATGGTAAATGTCTTACTTTATGTCCTTAGATTTAATTAAAAGCAGACACCTTTCTGCCATTCTGAACTCCAAGGTACTTGCCATCTAGATGTAACTCTTGGGCAGCAAACAGCCAACAATCTAAAGTGAAAAGCATAATCATAATCCATTCTTCCCACATCTCCTGAAGCCCAACCTTGCCCGAAGTTCTCCACTTTGCCTGTCTCTACAGTACCATGTAACTGCTACGTAAAAGAAGTAAGTCCTGTTTTTCATTAGTGTCCAGTTTCCTTCTCTGATGCCTTTTTAATTTTAATGTACTAAGAATATATTACTGATGAAAGCTGTCAAATCAGGAGTGATGGCCTGGCAGGCCAATTCTCTAGCAAGACCAACTCTAGTTTTTGCATTTCAAGATTGTCTGAAATGATAGCCTGAGTATATCAGACTTCTCTACATAAGTCCTTTTTCTTCTTTCTGTCTCCTCAGCAAATGTGCTCTGTAAAGAATCAGACAACCTTGTCTCAGCTGAGTCCAGCCCTCAAATTCCAATTGTGCTGCACACATCCCAGAAGGTGGGTTTCTACCTGTAACCATCTCTTTCAGGAAGAGGTTTGGTAATTCCTCTGGTTTCTTCAATGGAAACCATCCATGACAGTGACATGAAGAAAAATGCATTTGGTCAGATGGAACTGAATTTGAGGTCACTAATTAACTTCACATAGACCAGACAGGCAAATCTTCAGAGAGACCACTCATTAGATTGTCAACAACATTTGAACAATCTAAGCAGGACCTTAAGCAAGGAGTAAGGGTGAAAAGCTCTACACCAATGTGGATGTCTCTCTGCTGACTAGCCCATTTGTAAGTATGCTACAGGGTGGCTGGGATTGTGTGGACTGGTAAAGTCACAGGACTAAGAGTTCACCTGGGGAAGACACTGATTTATCTCAATTATTTGAAGTTAATAAAGAGTAGAAACACAGTTCATAAATCCTCAAAAACTAGAAGAGTGTAAGAAGAGACAAGAGTCTTTTGGGGTCTAATAGGTGATAGTTATATTTTCTTTAGAAGGGTAAAAGTTCATTTCTTGAAATATTTAATTGACTGTTGTCTCTGCAGTTTCACTTGTCTTTGGCTGGGGAACAAGAAGGAATATGCAAAATGGTGATAAAAACCCTATCCTGGATTGCACTGTCTTTCTCATGTTGCCTTTCCTTCTGAGGGGTCCTAGGGCTATCCATGATAAATACCTTCAGGTGTAATCACTTGGTCCAGTGTCTGAGGTGGACTGGAGCAGAAAGCTGTTTCTGTATAGGTAAAATTTTACTTTTTTGCTAATTTTTATGGCATAAATGCAGATAAATCTCAGCAATTCTTAAAAAATTCTATTTTTTTTTTCAGTAGAGAATTGAGCTCATTCACTACAGAAAACCATACCTGAAAATTAAAACTAAACCAAATTCAATTAAAACTGTGAATGAGCATTAGGTAGAAAACTTACGATTACAACGGTGGTATCCTGGACTCTTTGGTTGAGAGATATTATAAACTGTGGTCAGTACTTGAAATATTATGTTTTAATCAAAAGAATGAAGCCACAGGAAGCTTTATTGTCTTAATAACAACCCTGGGCATTAACGTTAGTGGTTAGTACCACCCACTCAAAACCCTCTCTACAGTATACTGTGGTTTGCTTAAAAGGCCAAAGGATGACATGCACTTGATTGGTTTGTTGGATCTGAAGAGATTCTGCAGTGAAGTGGATGCATAATAAACTTCTTCAAAATCTTAGACTTGAATCACAGAAAAAAAACCAGCTTCAGTTTGAGTATTGTACAAGGAGTGAAGACATTGGAATAACTTTCTTTTCCCACGTCATCTGCCCACCCACAATCCCGTCCTTCTAGTGGAGGGAAGGCAAAGAGGTTTCTTTTCTTCTATGCCAGTAATTTATCTTGTCCTGCTTGCATGACAGCAGATGTTCTGGCAAGACAGTAATCTTGAGGAGCAGAAAGTCAGACTGGGTGTGAGAATGGATGGGTCCAAGGAGCAAAGATATTTTCAAGCCATTTCAGCTTGGGGTTTCTTTTTAATCCAGTGATGTCCAGTGGGTTATTTGGAGGTGTGGAAGGAGGGGCAGTCAGGAGACTTCACATGGGGTCAGGCAACACTTCTGAGTTGCATTTGGAAATTGATAGCAATGCAGGCAAGTATATCATAGAGTGAGAGCTGAGTGAGATTCTTGTGGCTGTCCTGTGCAGGATGAGGAGTTGGACTATGACAATCCTTGTGGGTCCCTTCCAACTCAGAATATCCTATGATTCTAGGTGCTACAAAGGTACTTGGGCAAGTATAAGACTATTTGCATGACAGCCAGAATCTAAAAGCTTTTTAAATCTCAGTCTCCATCACTGAAACTTGTCCAGTGTGAACTGTGCCAACAAAGGAGCTCTGCTTGCTTCCCTCCTCTAGTGTGCAAATTCCTCCTGCTAACCTTCACCACCACCAACTGTGTTTTCTATTTCTTCACTGGAAGTAAGACATGCTCAAAACAGAAATAAAACAACAGGAATCAATGGCAACACTAGATATCTCACTGCCCATCTCTCTGCCTCTGCAAGCATTCATTTTGCATTCCAGACAAAGTTGGGCAAAAATGGTCCAACACCCCGAAGAATGCCCTGGGAAAGGAGAGTCATGGTAAAAGACAGCGGGACATGGACTGAAAATGTGTTTGTGCATTGTCACAGTGACACTTCTGAGAAGAAGGCAGTGGTGCAGTCCAAATATGTCCACAAAGCAAGAGAACATTGTCTGGTGAAGGTGCAGCATGGCAAGAAGCCTGGAACTCCAGCTCTTGTCAAGACAGCTACTGATTTCTGCAAGATTAGGATAACCCTTCTATAAAATGAAAACAAAATGTTGCAGTTGATGTCATAGAGTCATAGAATGTTAATGGTTGAAAGAGACCTTAAAGATCATCTGGTTCCGACTCCACTGCCATGGGCAGGGACACCTTCCACTAGACCAGGTTGCTCCAAGCCTCGTCCAACCTGGCCTCGAACACTCCTAGGGATGGGGCAGCAACAGCTTCTCTGAGCAACTTGTGCCAGAGCTCCACCAGCATCAGACCACCTCTCCAGCCTGTCCAGGTCCCTGTGGGTCCATCCCTTCTCCCTAGAGTGTTGACTGCATCACACATTTTCGTGTCCTCAGTGAACTTACTGAGGGTGCCCTAGGTCCTGCTGTCCATGTTGCTGACAAAGATGTTGAACAGGATCAGCCCAAGTCCCAGACCCTGAGTGACACCCTGAGGGACTCATCACTGGTCTCTATGTGATGAGTCAACATCTAGTTACTGTCACTTTCAGTTTTTTCTGACTTTCCCATCCCTTTTGAGTATCTTGCCTGTTTGAAGAATGCGAAGAAATTTAAAAATCAGCTGCAAGTAATTTCTCCATAATAAAAACAAACAGAAATTCTGAAATTAATCCCAAGGTGGCAGCAGGCTATGAACTAAGATCTAGTTCAAAGCTGGATCTCTATCTGCTAATACAGCCCGTTCAGCCAAAATAAATCTTTATTTTCACCAGATGCTTCATGTGGCTTAAGTATTCCCACACATCTGCATTAGAATAACGTTCAGAGAGAAGATAAGTCCTTTCTTGGACAATATAAATGTAACTTTTATGAGCTGGTCTTAAGATGATCCTTGATTTTCCACTCTTTTACCCAATATTCTGGCCTTTCAGGGATTAGCACATTCAACAAAGGTGGGGTCATCTACTAGACAGACTTGACTGTTGTGCCCAAATGATTTCTAATCACAAGCCAGATAGGTTACACTGTGCCAGTTGACATACCTAAGTGTAGTTGAGTGAAGCAACGTGACAGAACTAAGACTCATCATTTTGGTGTGTTAGTCACATTTTTTGAAATGCTTTATGCATTGAGACCTCTAAGTTGTTCTTAGTTTTGGTACAGAAAGAAAAAGTTTATGGTTTACTCAAAGACCTAGTCCTAAGTGTTTTGTTTCCTCATTATAATATTAAATTGAATTGAGGGCAATTCTCTTCACGCCACCACAGCTTAATAAATAAAAAATACAAAACCTGAAGGCATCCTTAATTGGCTCACAACCTTGAAAAAATTAGTTCTCAAAATACATTTTCTTTAAAGCACCAGTTTCTTAAGAAAGAAATGTTGCTTGCAGGACAGCAGGAATGAGGCAAGAACCTGGGAAAAAGCATATTGCTTTTGACATTAGGAGAGGGAGAGCTGGAAGAGCATTCAGATGTATTCAATAAGAGTATCCAAGACTTCTTATTCATTTCCATCTGCCCTACTAGTGCAGGACCTTCCTTTCTAAGGTGGGAACATGCTGTCAGTGTTTGCTGCTTCACCCCAGATTTAAGTATGTTAGCACTTATCTGAAAAAGAAGGCAATGTTCTCTAATTAGATGTGGAAGGAAAGAAATTATGAAAAAAGCTGAAGTTGAGCTAAAAGAGACCGACTGATTGTTAGTACCAGAGACATTGCACAGAAGAAAGACACAGTGTTTGAATAACACGAGCTTTGTCAACAACTTTAATTATGTGTATGGAGCTGGAAGATGGAATTTAGAGACAATCTAAAAAGAAAACCCCGAAAACCAGATATTTTGACTGACAGCTTTAGCAGTGAATGAAAAACCCCAACCCTTCTGTGAGATGTGGTGACTGGAAAAAGTAAATATTAATGGAAAAGTTAGAATGAAGGACTTCAGGGAAAAGAAACAGTTGTCATCTATCCAAAGTGTCGGTTGAGTACTCTGAAAATGCAAGTTTCAGAGTCCCCAAGCAAGACTTCCAAGCCTCTGTAACGGCCCAAGCCACATGAATGTTAGGGAAGTGTACAAAACCACTGCTTTCCTTTGGCCCATTCACCTAGAGTTGTTAGAGTTTCCTGCCTAGAGAAAAAGAATCTGCTACAGGGAATTCAGGAAAAATAGCTGCCTGGAACCACTGTCGTTTTTTTCCTAAAACTATAATGATGCCCAATTCACCAAAAAGGAACTAAAATGTTTTAATCAACAGCAGTGGATTTCTCTTAAACCAACACCAGACAACACAAAAATGGTGTACTTGTTAGGAACCCTTCATAAACAAAAATAAGATGCAACCCCATAGCAATAATGGAAAGGAAAGGAACATTTAATTCTATCTTTTTCACTCATAAAATGCTGTCTTTCTATGAATTGCTCTTCCTGCCTCTGTTTTGTACTTTAACATACTTAGATACGAGTCCACATCCTCACAGATGTTGCTCAAGTAAAAGCTGGAAGTACAAAGGGGTAGGGGAGAGGAGAGGGGAGACAGACTGAAAGAAAATAAAGTACCAAACCCTACATTTTTACTGAACATACTTATTTTCAAAAAGTTTTTCACAGCAACATAGTATTCAAGGAGATAGTGGAGGAATGTTGGTCATGAAACCTGTTTGTAAATCACCACAGGTGGAGCAGTGAATGGTGACTCTGGTTTGCCAAACCCATGTTGCCCTCTACAGCCCTTGCAGCATCCATTCTTCCCTTTATCCAATAGAATTCAGAGAAAACAGGAAATGAAAGAGACCATCAGTCACAAACTCAGAGAACATGCTGAGTTGAATGGGACCTGTGCTTGGAGATTTTTTTTTTTTAAGCTTCAGTTGGTGATTATTATTCTCTCCTCCTCAGTGGATCGACAACTTGCCTGGATACTCTATCCTCTATTCCCTGAACTATCCCATCTCCCTGCCTGTAACTTCATCTTCAGTAAATTTCTGTGACAACTTCCTTTTCCATCTCCTCTGCCATTCTACCCTTCCTGCCTTCTTGATGTCATGAGTGTCCTACAGCCTGTGTTTCAAGCAGGTCAGAAACTGCTTTGGAAATATTTTCCCAGTCCTGTCCAACAAGGAGTTAAACACAATGCTAAAGGGAACACTTCAATTTTAAATTTAAAATTCTGTGGCATTCTCTTCCCTTCAGCCAAAGTTCCTGAATGAAAAGGTTCGTTCAGAGGATGAGAGGGTAGCGTGAGATACATTTGGATTTCTTGCTGGGAAATGCATAAACTCAGGCTGAAATGGAAAGCTGCAAAAACGTGGCAGCAAAAATGCATCTCTGCAAAAATCATGTGTTCACTGAAGGGGAAATGAGGGGAATTGCCAGGAGGTCCCAACAGCCTATTGAAACGCCATCAAACTTTTCACCCTCGCTGTTCCACCACACCCTATTTTAAATCCCTGCTCAGATTATTTTTATTTTTTTTTTAAATAGCTTATGATTTCGTTGGGCCTACAGCTCAGTGAGACTGGGTTGCCACTAAAAACACAGGGCTAAACACGAGTGGGTAGGATTCAAAGGAATGAAGCAGATATATTTATTTATCATTTATTAGAAGGCTCTGAATACAGATTAATGTTCCTTACTCGATACTTTTTTTTATTGTTTCACCTGCTATACAGTGGGAATTGAAAAGGCTGACCGGTCATCTAAACTGGCTGTAGCTGCTTGAAGTGTCTGAGGATTCTCTGAGGAAACATAAACAAAGAAACCACCCACAGTAATACTTCCCAGCTGCCCTCTGAAGGTCAAGGCTTCCTGTGAGGTTCCTCCAGGCTCTCCCATGTCCCAAGTAAGCAGCTTGCCATGCACCCGATGACAACCACCCTGTCTGCCAAAGTTTGCCTGGTTGGATCAGAGAGGGAGGTGCAGACATGTCCTGCCATTCATGCAATGATTGTTGTCCTGCACCCCCCAAACTGCTTTTCAAAGTACCCATTGATTTTTTATACATAGATGTATTTTTTAATGAATCTTCTTGCTGACCATCTGCAGGCCAGAATCAGCAAGCCTTTTCGCTCATCCCAGCAGGCACATGCAGCACAAAGGGCAATATTTACAAAATCCCAAGTGGTGCACTTTGTTAATTACCCTGTGTTAGTTCTTGCATCTTTCCTCCAGGCTCTCACTCTTTTTATGTTTTCAGGTCTGTTCTGTGCAGTTGGATGATAATGGCTCCTACGTGGAGTCTTTGTAAGACTGTAGTGAACCTTATTTTTGTATTTTCTGGGCCTTGTCTCCATTATAAAAGCCTATGTTGCACTATTCCTAAAGCCAAAGTCCTCAGAGTGAGATATACTGTATTTGGTAGGGGAATCTGATTTTTAGTATAATATTAAAAGTCTCTGCATGCCACCATTGTTTTGCTTCTGAGAACTCAGTCTGTGCAGAAAAAAAAATCAGATTAATATTTCACTGCACAGTGAAATATTTTCCCCATCAAAACCAGCCTGCAGACATGTTGCCCATTGGGCACATACGAAGTCTGTGTACTATTTTTATGTCCTGGTTTCAGGTGCCAGCTGTAACCTAGTAGCTGACCTTGAGGTTGGCTGAACATTCTTGGCTTTGTCTGGAGAGGAATCATTCATGTCATGATCATGCTTCCAGTGGTGAAGAGTATTTCTTAATTAGACTAAGGAAATGTCAGCAATTAAGATAATTAGACCCCATTTCACTAAGGAAAATGTTTGGCTGGTAGAATAGCGTGTTGCATATCTCGTGCTAGCAAAGCCAGGATTTTTGTTAGAAGCAAACAGTCCCCTTTTCCTTTAGCTCTGGGACTATAGAATCTTCTATTAGCCAAACAAGTTTTACAGAAAAAAATTAAAACTATAGCACAAAAAATAATGATATGCCACTTTTGGGTTCAGCATATTCTGCAACAAAAAGTTAATCTGTGGACAGTCCTGCCCAATAGGGAAATTGCAATTATTTTTTTTTAATACAAGAGAAAAAATCTCTTGTGAACTTTTGAACCTTTGAACTTTTTTTTTCAATAAAATATCTAAGTTAACAGGGGAAAAATAAAGTTTCTAAATAAAGTCTTCCCCTAGGACAGCAATTTTGTCTTGCCAAATTAAACTAACCAAAACTTTTGTTTCTCTAGCAATTTAGCTTCCCAAGAAAAATACACCTGCAGCTATCAGAAGCTTTGCTTGAGCCTGCAGACCTTCTATTTCATGAACAACATTAGAGGGCACTTCTGCATTGTGGTAGGTTTCCCAAAGAAACGGACAAGCCTGACCTTACTGGCTGAAATGTGTTTAAATTCAGAGGCAGCCTGAGTTCTGTCCCAGCCTTACCCTGATTAATAACTTATTCTGCAGGCAGCCTATTTGATCTCAGCAAAGCTGATCCTGGAGTAAGGCATGACCTGCTGGAGGTAAGGTGGGACCAGGAGCTTTACAAGTAGGTCAGTGGTCAGGGAGGTGAGGCTGAGACTTGGGCTCGAGTCCTGCCTCGCATTCCTGTGCCCCTGCACTGAAGCGGCTCTGCCCTTGTGAGCTCCCACCCAGCGTTTCACTGATTTCAAGTCTGTCAACATTTGGTGCTTTTGCAGCTTCATTTGACAGAGGCTGATGATTAAGTTATAATCTGTGCTTTCACTGATAAAAAAACCACCAAAACCCCATTACCAACCCAGGTGATTACAGAGGAAAGCTTGAAAAGGAGACCTAAAACCTTAAAGACCAGAAGCTCATTGGGAGGGAAAGTGAAAACTCGAGCTATGTTTACATAATTATTTTAGAAATGATTTTACACTAATTTCCTCATTTTGAGGGTGCTGACTCATGTTTTACAAAAGTTTCAGGTTAGCAATGCTGACGTAAGCAAGCAAAATTTATCTATGTAATTAAATGGCTCTAGTTTACCCAAACTCCTCTAACAAGTCTTTTCAATATATGCTTTTCTTCAATGATGTGATCTCTTCCAAATAGTCACACAAAATTATCAGCACACACAGAGAGGGCTCACTACGTTTATTTTGCTATTTCCTGTTCTTCAAGACCTGACCTATGGAAATGAGTTCCTGAACTCAAACTGCTGGAGAAATGTCATTGCAGTTTACTTTAAGCTTCTGCCCCCATTAGGAGGCAGGATTTCACAATATGCCTCAAGAGCAATCTTCAGTGTTTATTGTTGTACAGACTAACTAAGCAAAGCTTGCTTGGTTTAGGTATCAAATTACCGTTTGCTTTGAACCTTCCATTTCTCACTCAAAATGTCAGGGAGAAGTTGTAGGAACTGTTTGAGTATTTTCTCCCAATCTCACCTCACAGGTGAACAAAGTGAAGAGGTGAACAAAGACAGAGCACTGATGGGCCATTGTGAAAATGTCAGTCATTTGTTTCTAGAGTGAGTGACCATGACCTCCTCACAGTCAGCTCAGAACCTTGGCCTAAAATGCAGTTTGCACAGTTCTGTCCAAGAAAAAGCAGTTTCTTACCAGAAATTCTTCAGGACAGTTCTTGATACACAGCTATTCTTGACACTTAGCCTTCTCTCTAGCACTGCAGCTAGAAATACTCTGGAAATCAGAGTAACACAGGGCAGGGACCTCAGAGACTATCCAGTTCCAACCCCCTGCCATGGGCAGGGACACCTTCCACTAGCCCAGGTTGCTCAGAGCCCCATCCAACCTGGCCTTGGACACTTCCAGAGATGGGGCAGCCGCAGCTTCTCTGGGCAACCTGTGCCAGGGCCTGCCCACCCTCCTAAAATCTAAACTAAACCTCTCCTTTTTCAGCTTAAAACCATTTTCCCTTGTCCTATCACCACATACTCATGTACAAAGTTGCTCAAATCAGGACTCTGCACAGATTCCCAGTAGGATGTGCTTTCTTGTGTGCTGTCTCATTTGTTTTTGGGGCTGCTTCCCACCTTGCATCACCTATACCACATAAATAGAGAGCACAACTTGTGTGGCAACTCTCTAAGTCTGTGACATTTCCTGGGCAGAGGTACAAGCTTCACTATGGCAATGATGATTCAGGTTTAAGGTTTTTCTTGTCCTGGTCTTGAAGCCATCATTCCATATTTAGAAAACTTTGGAAGGCACAGTGAGGGAGTGGTATGAAATCTCTCTTTGAAACAGGTCAACTCTGAAGACCTTGCTCTGTAACTGATGCCTGCATTCACCCAGAAGACAGAAGTCCTACAGAAGTCAGACACGAGCAGCAGTCCTCCAGAAGAACCTGGGTGGCCTGTTTTGGCCAAGCACTGAAGTGAACAACAACCTTGTAGCTGTGTCATTAAAGTTGCGTGGTACAATGCACACACCTCTGAGGGAGCATGAACACTTGTGCATCTGTTCATGTCCTCCCCTCCTCCCCATTCAGAAACTTGTCTGCCCCTCTCCTTGCCAGCCACTTTCTTCAAGTTTCAACCACCCGATTCATGCAGCAAAGTCTCCCCACAGAAAACACACTGGCTGAACTGCTTTGTTTTTCTAGAGCAGTGCAAACAGTTATTGCAAGGAGAATTTTAGGAAGATTGTGCCTGGCAAGGAAAGCTCACTAAATAAATATATGATGTTAATTAACCTTTGCCTGTTTCAAGTGAGCATTTCACAGTGCTTTGCAAACCATTAATTAAGCTGCAATTTTGTACCATGAGGTAGGCAAATATTATTGACACTGTTTTCTGCAGGTGGGTAGCTATGACATGGGGTGAAATGACCTGGTTTGTCAGCAGCAGACCTGAGCCTTGAACCTACCAGCTTCAGCTCAGCAGCTCCCTGCTCCATTAGTCCTTTGAATTGTGAAAAGACGTGGTTACCTCTCAGACAATGACAAAAACATGTGAAAATTTGAAAGCATATAGAAGTTTGACCAGCAGATCCAGAAACCATGTGCCATGTCACCCACATGACAGAAGCATGTCTGGCAGAAGATTCTTGGGATTGTGCTACTTACATGGCCTTGTGCCATGTGTGTCCAAAACCCTGGAGCAGTTCTGGACTGTTTGCAACCTCTGTGGTTCATTACAGACCTAATACTGGTCTGCCCAGATACACCTCTGGTGCCAGGTTTCACATATAGGCATTTAAGGCAGCTCTGTGCTTCTGACAAATTTGGGGGTCTCTGCCTCTTTTGAGTGCCTCACTCAGCCTTTCCCCTCCTGCTCCCAGTTAACCCATTCTGAAGCAGTGGCTGTGGTGAGTTGTCTCAGCTGAAATACTTGCTGAGTTCCAGAAAATAAAGCACTGAGTGCTGATGCTGAGAGATGCTCCCAGGACACTCTGCGGCAACTGAGTCCCAGCCGAAGGAGGTGAGACCCAAAGCTGAACACTTCAGCAAGACATGCTAAGCCTTGCTTCCCAAAAGCAGGACTTGGGTAGTGAGGCTGTTTCACTAGCTTCCAAAAGACCTGTGTTTCATTATCTGCTTTGAGTCCTTCCTTGGACCCTGCATCTCCCATCAGATGCTCCATTAGTTCCTATATTGTACTGCCACTTTATTCACTCTTCTTCCTGTGTTTAATCATCTGAAGTCTGTTCTCAATGGAAACTCTAAATTAATGAAAGAAAAACGGAACAGGAAAAGTCAAATGAAGCATTCATCTTTGAGTTCATCTGTTGAATGGACTTTTCAGCAAAGTCAAGTGAAAGTGCATATGCTGGGGAGCTACTTCTGTATTCAGCCATCCTTCTTTACCCCTCTTGGTTTATACGATTTTGGATTATATGGATGTATGAATATTTGGATTCATTTGGTATTATACTGTTTTGGTACAAATTAACTCTCACTCCTTATGAGAGACTCCATTAAGAGGCATATAATCCCTGTGGACCCTTGGAGCCACTCATGATCTACTGGGCATGAGCTTTCTGAAAAGTCAGCTCCTTTTTGAGGCAAGTCCATGCAGCAGCAGTGCAGTCAGCCCTAGCTGTCAACAGCCCTGAGCGGTGCTCAAAGGATGGCATTTTCCATGGACCTTATAGACAATGTTATCTTGCCTCGAATCCCCTGTTCCGCTGTGGGGCAAATTTGTTGTGTGTGCACAGCAGCTGCAGGTCACCTAAATAATGCTCAAGTGATGCTTTTCATACGTGTGGGTGAAGATCTGAATTTGCGTCAGTGTATTTCTACACCTATGTATCCATTATTTACACATTTCTGTGCAGGGACAGCAGCTGGACTTCCGTGGTTGTTCTGGACCCCTTCCCACTCAGTATATTCTATTATTCTATGATTTCTCCTTCTCATGTATACGCAGACGGGTGATATGGCAGACGCACAGCTGCGGGAGCCACTAGATGGGGCTACAGGAGGAAGGAGACAGATGTGGGATCACAGGCAATCCATCAGGATCAAGCCAAGTTGCATGTTTAGTATCCTGGCCTGTGTGGGATCTTTATTGGAAAGGATCAACCATAATAGCAGTGTGCAGCACCTGTGCTCTCACCACGGGAAGGGAAGGAAGCATACTTTCCAAGCCAAAACGCACAATATTCTACCAGGCAAAAAAAACATTGTATCCCTTCAATTGTAAACTCTGGGCGAATGTGCTTATACATTCAGAGCGTGAGGCAGATGGTAACAAACCACATGCTTGTGGATTATCCCACTTTTTCCACATTTGTATGCTCAAAACCACTTTTGGTGCCCGTGGTTTAACCTCTGTTTCCCTAACTCCTGTTTATGAGTTGAGTGGTCACATGTCATCATGTTGAGTGGGAAAGTGTGTACAGGGGATAAGGAGGTAGAAGTGGTTCCATATGGTGAAAGAACTGACTATGCCAAAGTATTAAAAAGATATAGGAAGAGGGAAAAGCAAGAATATAATCTGTTGAGGAGATCAGGAATCTAAAATGCTTGTGGCCTCATATGAAGAAAACAGTTATGTGCATCTGAAAGGGAAACTTCTCTTTTGAAACTCGGACAATGTAGGTTTCAGTGTTTGGAGCAGGGGTGAAGCTTAAACAGATTTATCTTCCTCTGCTCTATGCACAATTCTGGTCAAGGGCTGAAAGATTCCGGTCAGAGGATGGGAGGCCACTAAGAGACCATGAAACTGGCAGTTTCAGTTCTTCTTCCAATTTTAAATTGTAGATCAGAATGAAAAAAAAATAATCAAAAATTTCAGCTCTATTCACAATAGTATTATGAAGTTGCTGGTATGGTATTAAGTATGTGCTTGTGGTTTCTTGAGACAATTCTAGCAAAGTCAGAGTCCTTATGCTTCAGGGAAAGTAGAACAAAGTACAACAGATGCCCTCTATTGAGTGGGTAACAAGGGTCAAATTTATTATAATAGTGGATAATAGATGAAATACCACAAAACTATGGGGAAAAACCCCAAACCAATGAGAAATTGTCTTTTTTTAATTATTATTATTTTTTTAGCCCAGGTCTAAATAAAATGCAGACAACAGTTAAAAAGTCCCGTATTGCTGGGTGGGAATATAGTATTCTCTGTACTGGCAAGACCAGCTTCAGAACCCCTTTTGCCACCATAATAGTCTCCCAGTCCTGGTAGTTTTATTTAGAAAGACCAAACGAAGAAAGATGAATGGCAATTTAAACCCAAGCATAGTTCTACGATGTAAGCATTCATTGGTGTTGTGTGCTGTAGAAATTTGATAAATGAAAAGATGTTTCAGTTACCAAAAGTGACTGAGGTGTCCAACCTTTTTATTATATACCATGAAGCAATTTGAGAAGTCAAGATTTTTAGAAGGAGAGACCCTTCTGAAAATCAAGTGCCTCTTATGGACTTCCAGCTGAGCACCCAAAAGGCAAAGCATTTTTGAATATTTAGGTCTAAGGACTTTGGTTTTGAGGATCAATTATGTAATCATAAACCAGTCCCAAAACAGGATTCAAGGACCAGATCAGTTCATTATTGGTGGTCCGGAGGGTTGCAGTCTTGAGCTGGGAGAGGTTTCAGAAGCAAGACTAAGAAAAGCTGCATGTGGTTCAAACATACTTAACTGCCTTCAAGGGGAGGCAGACTTTGTGATAGTCTTTGCCAATACAGCAGATGATGCATAGATATTGAGGTGAAACTCCAGTTTCTCATTGCCATCGGCTTCAGTGTGGCCAGGATTCAAACCCAGTTATTTTAGGGAGACATCCAATACTCATTTTATCTACTGAAAGATTTCCATTGACTTAAATGGGAGATGGATTGTACTCTCAGAAGCCAGTTAACTCATAATCACAGCTCAGAAAAAACTGCTCCACACCATTATTTCAGAAGTGTAAGTAGAAAGGGTTAGACTGGAGGAAGGAGAAAGCAGAATGAGAGTCACAGGTCAAGACTACTCCAATCAGCACCAGGGTGGCAAAACTAAGCCTGCTTCATCCCTGTGAAAGAGAATTGGATTTCTTGTAGCAGGTCTGAAACTTTCCTACGGGCATGTCTAAACCTGCAAATTGTGCAGAAACTTTTTCCATCCAACAAGACATCCTATTACAAACCTGTTCTATATTCTGTAAAGCTGGCGGTGGGTGGCTTTCTGTTGACTTCCTCCCCACACACACTCACTGGCCTTTGCTGCCAAGTCAGAAAGACGAAAAATCATATATACTTGCATTCACCAAATGATCTCCAAAGCAACTTAATACTGGTTCAAGTCTTCCTTGTCTTATAAATCGGATTCTTTCTGTAGATTGTTTACCTACCACTTCTAGTGAGTCTCCAATAAATTAAATTCTGCTGAAGTGGGAAAAAGGTACGAAAGATATATTGAATGGTCTGCAGGCTGTACAGTGGAGCCATTATTTTAAGAGGAAGTAGGAAAGGCAATCATAAAATTTTGAAAAATTATGCAATAACTTTGTAGTTATTGCCCATCTGTATTCATTACAATGATCTACTTCACAGGCATATAAATAGAACTGGCAGGTAAAAGATGTGCTGTTTGCCTCCACATGTGGCACTAGACTTCAGCAAATGAAATTCAATTGAATACTTTAGAAAAAGTGCTCTAAGTGTTCATCAACAGATGGAACCTAATCACC
>JAOXXN010000265.1:63268797-63289451 GCA_026770055.1 Myrmophylax atrothorax | reverse complement strand
ATTTGCATGTGGCAGGTTGGAGAGATGGGTAGAGAAGAACACTCTGAAATTCCACAAAGGCAGGTGCTGCACCTGTGGAGGGATAACCCCAGACAGCAGGACAGGCTGGAGGTGGATCTGCTGGAAAGCAGCTCTGTGGAGAAGTACCTGGGGGCCCTGGTGGACAGCAAGCTGCGTCTGAGCTAGCAGTGTGCCCTGAGGACCAGTGGTATCCTGGGATGAATTAGGAAGAGCATTGCCAGCATGTCAGGGAGGGAATTCTGCCCTGCTACACAGCCCTTGGGTACATCTTGAGTTCAGTGTCCAGCCCTGGGCTCCTCAGAACTCCTCAGAACTCTGGAGTGGGTCCAGCAGAGGCTATGAAGATATTTGGTGGACTGGAGCATCTCTTACAAGGAAAGGCTGAGGGAGCCTGGCCTGTTCAGCCCCAAGAAGAGGCACTGAGAAAGAATCTCATTGATGTCTGTCAGTGTTGGCAAGGAGGGGTCAGAGGATGAACCGGGCTCTGCTCAGGGTGCCCAGCAATGGGACAAGAGGCCATGGGCAGAAACTGATGCACAGGATTATAGAACTTCTTTACTGGATGGGTGACTGACTGAACCATGGAACAGTTTGCCCAGGGAGGATGTGAAGTCTCCATCACTGGAGGTATTCAAGAGCTGCCAGGACACAATTCTGTGCAATGTGCTCTGGGATCACCCTGCTTAAGTAGGGAGGTTGGACCAGATGACCCTCTGTGGTCCCTTCCAACCTGACCCATTCTGTAATTCTGTGACTCTGTGATACTGTTGCTAAGGAAACACATTTGGGGTTGATTTGTACTAAGAAGCAATGGTTATAATCTGAAAAAGGGAAGATTCTGATTTGTGAAGAGATAAAAGCAACCACTGTGTAGTCAGTCTGGCAAAGAAGCAGGGACCCAAGGAGGCTGTGAGATCTCTGTCTCAGGAGGTTTCCAAGATGTGACTGGTTGTTTTATTATCCTGAGCTGTCAATCTGAAATTAGTGCTGACAAAGTTGTGAGCTAGAGGCTGGTCTAGAGATTTGCCTCTCCTCTTCCAATTTCAGTGATTCTATGAGTCTGTAGGAGTGAATTCACAGGAAGGTCTAAAACCGAATATACATTATTGAAAAATATACAAATCACTGTGTAGTGCTTGTAAAAAGTGTGTGTGAATTCAGTTGACTGGTATTTTTCACCAGGACTGACAATGTGAAAAGAGGACCTTGATAAACTTTCTGATATAATGCCTCTTTCCCCTTTGATATAATTCCATTTAAAACTTTCTAGCCAAAGAATCCAGAATGCTGCCTGAACCAAGTGTAAACACCATGCTACACCAAAAGCAAATGATAAAGGTGAAAAGCATAGACAAACGTTCTGTCTGAAAAACATTTTCTAGACCTTTAAAATAACAAAATCTTTGCATAGGGGAGGAATGGACAAATTTGAAAACTATTTGCTAAACAAAACAGAGGCTAAATTATTTATGAATAGGATTAATAACTGAATTGTCAGTCAGATTTATTTCTAATTTTCTTTCCCTCTGCTGCATTACTGTGCTTACTAAATCATTTCAGAACACAGGTTCCCAGGTGACTAACCTTTTCCATCCCTGGCAAACCTCTAAAAGTCAGAGGGGGAACAGGCACATCTCTTCGGAGGCCTGGTTCATCACCTAGCTTATGACACACAACATTCACTACTTTGCTGTTGGAGAGAAGGGAGTAAAACAGAGTGCAGCATAGCTGAATAAGGAAACAGGGAAAAACAGGTGGAGGGAAGGTAAAAATGAAGTGGTATTTGCAAACAAAAACTTCCTCCACTTTCAGATTTAATCAAGCACAAGAATGATGAAAGTTTTTTTGATGGGTAAACAGGATGTGAAGAGAACAGAGAAAGTTGCAGCAGGTAAGAAAAAAGGCATGGCTGCCATGAGTTTTGCATGTGTAGTGCTTCTGTGACTTTTAGGTGGGCTTCTGCTTTGGCTGGAGTACTGATACACCTATGAATATCCACTCCTTCCTCACAGAGCTGGAGAACTGGAGTCAGAGCAGAAGTAATTCTTGAGAACCCAGGAGTTCATCCCTGAGTAATTTAAAGAGAGAGAACAGTTGGGAATTTAACTTTTGAGACTGGAGGCTGCCCAGGGTGTATTCCAGACAGTTACACCCATGCCAAGGAGCCACAGCCAAGCCTGGCAGAACTCCTCAAACACAGATGCAACTGCTGTGATGCCAAAGGGATTTTTGATTTTCACATTTTGTAGATTTTAGAAGTACTTGCAGCTGTAGCAAATGTAGATGTAATGTGCTAATATTTTGGTAGCCTAAGTTTATTGTTTATACGTTCTAACCCTTAGCATTTATTAGGGGCTCAAATTCCTTTAGTTAATTAATCTTGTTTAGACTTTCTTCAAGGTACAAGATTGGACAACTATCAGAAGGCCTACTGAAAGAAACATAAACAGAGCAGAGTGACCCGAAGCCCTGGAGAGTGTCTGAAAGCCCTTTGCACATTGAAGAAGAGGAGGAGGATGAAGAGAGGGTCTTGCTGACCCCCAGACCCAATTCTTGGGGCTGGGACCAAGGGCAGGACCAGGCATGGACCAAGAGATGTGTAAAGAGGTGATTTGAGGGATCATATTATAAAAGCTATGGAAATCAAAGCCTGTGCACATGCATGCATGTCATCATGTATTCCTGTGGGCACTCAGCCTGTTATTAAAGGACCCTTACTTTTTATCTCATCCTACACCAACTTGGCTCAGAGTCCTGTTTTGTGGGGGCATTCACAGCATAAGCTTAATGGAATAGTCATTTGATGACACTTCAAACAATTTATACTATTTGGATCTAAAAGGAAGTTTTCCTCATGCCTGTGAACAGGCACTGCAGTTTCTTCAGATGACAGAACAGTGGGCTACACACATTACCGCTATTTTTAGACGCACGGTCAGTTAATTTGTTGTTAAATAAAACTTCAGTGCTCTCTCATGATATAGCTATCAACTCTAAGAGTCACTTGGATTTGAATGAGAAAGATTCTCCTCCACACTGTAGTTTAAAGACAAAAATATGACATTTTTCAAGCAAATGGGGATTGTCACATATGCTATGCTGGCAGGAGATTGCAGTATTTTGAAACAAAGACATCAAAATCAAAGGAGCAAGGAGAGGGGGAGGAATAATCTCTCAGCCATCATTGCTATATTATATTGATAGATGTTTTTTATCTTGGAGACAGAGTAAATCAGGTTGTAGAAACTGTTCTGTGCAGGACACCAAGGAGATATCTCCTGTCTTGTAGTCTATCCAGCACTTGTGTGTCTCTAGAGTACTCACAAGACCAGTTGTGTTTGTTTCCAAAAGAAACACTGAGTTTTTGTGCTATTTCTAAGCAATTTCTAAGCAAGCGATGACTTTAACCATTCTTTTTCTCTTAAGGTGAGAATAGGGTAATTCTTTCAAACAAACGACATCTGGAAATTTCCCCTCCCCTTTGGAATAGGCCTGGCCAAACAAATTTCACCTTGATTCAATAAAAAAGCCACATATACCAACAACTTATGAGAAAAGAATAAAAACCATAACACTATTGGGTTTTATATTTTCTTATAGCAAATCACAGCCAAAACCCCATGGCAGTATTAGTGATTCATAGGTTACAGCAGGTTAAGCACTTCAGCCAGTTAAGTGTGTGATTCCTACTCCTTGTACATGGATGTATTCATCCCTTTGACAGGACCAGAATCCAACTATTTGAAATATTATAGATACACTATGTCCCTCTAAACTTATGGTATCTTGAGACTTTGGCAGTCAAGATGCCTTCCATGCAGAAGGAATTGGCATTTGAGCTGAATATTCCTACCTCCTGGTGCTTTTCTTTAATTCCCTCGATTACTATGTTTTTCTGTGGCCACATCTAATGAAAACAATTTGTATTTGTCTCTTAGGAATGCTTTGGAAATTTCAAGCCTTTTGCCAGTATAGGAAAACCACTTCCTACCCAACTTTACATTTACCCTTTTCAGTTCCCCTTTTTCCCATCTTACTGAGTAACTGGCTTGTTTTACTTAAAGCATTGACATGGCCTTGCCAGACATGATGACCAGGACTGCTTTGCCCTCTTTCATTGCCAGTTCCTACAGCTGGTTGAATTTTGTACTTCTACTGAATGCCTGGCCTAGAGTCCAAAGACCCACTGTTATCCCTCCCCTGAGTGGAATAGAGTTAATTACTAGTTTTGCAGAATAACAGGAAACCCACAGAATTTCTTACAATAAGAAATCATAATAATTTTACCATCTGCGGAAGTTTTCTGAGCCACAGCCATCCAAAGGCAGGATTTCTGATGTAAGTCCACCAGGTATTCACAGTTTTTATTTAATTAAAAACTGTAAAAGCTTTTACTCCACTGGTTCTGGGCATGAGAAAAATCTAAATTACCTATGCTATGAAAACACAGAAAGATCAAATGAATTTCAGGTTGTCATGGAAGCAGATTGTTGTGCCAATAGCACACCTCTGTAGTTGCAGATAATTAACCTTAATTACTCTGACGCACTGTTACCCAAAATATTTGGTTACCTATCATGCTTGCAGTGCATGAGATTGGCAATTGGGCTCACTTTGGGCTGTGCGGTTTGGTAGTTAAACATATTTCACTGGTAGACTTGACACAGAAATTTGATAGTCTGATATGATAGCATTTTAGCTGACATGCTTAGTCTAACAATCCACCTTCTGACAACCCTGCATCTGAACCCACTGAGCTCTGCATGTTGAGGCAAGCTATTCAGGGAAAAAAAACCCCAAAAAAGTGGTAGTTTCATTTATTATTCTTGAGATCTTTTGCCAACAAATATACACTATGCATCACCTAATTCTTCTTTTTTACTAGCCTGGCAGAATGAGGAGGAAAACAAGTTTTCCAAGTTCTAAATACCAACATGAAAAGCCTGGCAATGAACCCCTCTTTTTTTACTTCAATATGAAAAAAATAAATTTTACATTTAAAGAATAGTGGGATAGTGACACAGGAACAACAAAAGTCACACAGCTCCCAGCTAAGACCAACAGCTTTCCTACTGCCATTCAGAACATCTAATTCTTTCCTTTTTCTCTTTTCCTCCTTTGCATAAAACTCCATTTCAAAGGCTGGCATGCCAGTCTAAACCCCAAATTTTTATGGCTTGTGCAGATCTGAAACACAACTTTTATGTGAAATAAGGAGGTTTTGGAGAATAAAGTTAAAACTACATTTTTAGTACTTAATTTCTCTCTTTTTGTTGTGATGGGTGGAATGCAGTAATAAAAAGAAAGTTTGGGATTCAGGTCACATTCCTGGTACTGGGTTTAGACAAAAGATGGTGGCCCTACTGCTGTTAGTGGGGTATGTTAGGTGTTGGGTCTCTGTTTATGTTTTCCTCTGCTTTCTAAAGAGTTCTGAGCAGTGACTGGGGTTGCACTTTGTGCTGCATTCTGTAATTTGACCTGAGGTTATTACCCCTCAGGTCACACTCAACTCTCTGCCTGAGGATCCTTATTAAAACTTTTTGTGTTTTCCTGTGAAATAAGCAGTTTCTGAACCCCTCCTGGTGGGTGCCAAGATAACTCATTCTTTCTCATGGCCATAATACAACTGTCAATTGTAATGCTCAGGCCCCTGAAATACCAAAACTAATCTACAACTTCAATCATAATGAGAGGAGGATCAGCCTTGTCTTAGAATTCCTATCAATCTTTTCATGTGTTTCAGCACATTACTCAGTTCTTATGAATTTATAAGAATATGGTAAGTCTCAGAAATGGATTAACTCGGGACTTTCTTTTAAAATCTGCATTATCAATTATTAATATGCTATTGGGTTTATGACATTATGGTAACCCCTAGTTAAAGGTTTAAAGTCCTGAAATCAAACAAGAATATGGCAAGATAATGAAAAAGATTCTACTAAAAGCCTTGTCTAAAGCACAAAAGTTATCTGCCACTCACTATTGACATCAAAATGAACAGAGCTGACAGCTGGCTGCTGTTTAGATGAATATTTGAAAATAAAACATATTTGCAACTGTGTTCTGGGATAAATATTGGCTATGACTTGCTTTTCCTTCTGCTTACAGTGAAATTATCTTCAGTGTTGGCTGTGATATTATTTTCCAAACTAGGCAAAATTCTGAAGGATAAATGTTAAACAACAGTGAAAAAAACCCCCCACAGCCAGCAACTTGATGTGTAGTAGTGGCCATAAATGAAAACACAAGAAGTTCCACCTCAGAATAAGAACTTCTTTCCATGGAGGTGGCAGAGCACTGGAACAGCTACACAGGGAGGGTGTAGAGTCTCCCTCTCTGGAGACATTCCAAACCCACCTGAGCACGTTCCTGTGTCACCTGCTCCATGTGCCCCCTCCTTGGCAGGGAGGTTGGACTGGATGATCTCCAGAGGTCCCTTCCAACCCCAACTATTCTCTGATTCTGTGATCCCGTGAAATGCATTCAAGAAACTACATTACTACAGAACTCATGCTGGTTTCATTTTGACCTCTGATACTTTCATGGGAAGGTAACACACAGTGTTGTTGCCAACCACTTTGTGGTTCTGTCAAGTGCTTTATAGGAGGAAAATCATTATCATTTTGGGTCACTAGGACCAAGTCTTTTACTCCACTGTTCACATATTTCTTCCACAGAAACAAATGGACTTGGAGTATGAAGAACTGGCTGTAGAATTTGACCCTTATTTAGGTCTTCTCTTTCCTCGTTCCCCTAATTCCCAGTACTTTAATCCACAAAACAGCTTTTCAAGGTATATTTTCAGTGACGATGTACAATTCCATACTATTTACAGAAAGGGAAAAAGCTGAATATTTTAAACTCTAAGGCTGAGTTCTGACATAAACAAAGTTGCCTCAGCTTGTGTCATAAATGATTCCATAATACCAGAATATCTCGAAGTAAAGGTCACTCTGAAATGAAAGGCACATACACCCCGGAATAACTGATAAACTTTTAAGATGGAATCATTATTTGAAAGAAAAGCCCAGGAATTGCTCAGAAATTGTTTTTAATAAATGTCAGAGTAGCACCTTTGGGACAAGAAATTTGTTGTTGTCTAACATTGTAGAGTAGTGGGGAATAGCAGCTTTTGGAATGTCATAAAACAGTGTGCTAATTGAATCCTGAAGGAAGTAGTAGTTATGCAGATAAAATGACTTGTGCTGGGTACAGCACAGCCCATTCTTGTTTCTTTCACATGAATATCCATATGAACACAATTTGTTGTCAAGAACATTGTCAATAAATTTTGAGGACTGCTAAGAGAGTATTCATAAGAAGCAACCTCGTAATTCTAACAGATTGAATGAATTCAGAATGAATTCAGAACGCTCATTCATCACAGACCTACTTGAGACCAAACAATGCCATGTGACATGTACATCCAACTAAAACTGGACAACAAAGATTAAATTTGAATTTTTTCAGGGAATGGCTATCTAAGCCATTTATAGATGTGGCTTTACATTCCAACCAAACAACAAATGAATTGAACAGCATTCAAAATTTCTCATGGATATGCCACAAATGCTAAGAAAGAGGAAATTAGGTTAATAGTGACCACAAAGGAATAATACAACACTTTACAGCAAAGCGTAGATTCAGCCAAATAGGAGAATTTAAGGCTGAGGAAAAGGTAGAATAGCCCTGTGTCTCATGGTTGAATTCCTTGGTGTTTAAATAGGGAAGGAGTCATAACACACCCCTTCCCTCAGAAAGGTTTTTTTCTAACCATTGGCAGGAAATGTGGTGCAAAATTCCTATGGCTAAGCAGCTCCATGGCTATGCTCAGCTCATGATTTCTTATCTGAATTAAAAGGGCACTGGAAAGTACAGAATCATAGAATCACAGAATAAGCTGGTTTGGAAGAAACCTTAAAAATTATCTTATTCCAACCATCTGCCATGTCCAGGGACACCTTCCACTAGACCAGGCTTAGTGGAGCCCCATCCAACCTGGTCTTGGACACTTCCAGGGTTGGGGCAACTACAACTTCTCTGGGCAACTGCTGGATGAAATACACATTTTTTAAGGTGAACTTGGCTGGACCACTGAACAGAGCACAACTTAGGAGAGGTATGGTTTTGATGATATCCCTCCTGGGGATGCTTAGGGCCCAGGCAGACCTCAGCTGCTGTCAGGCACATGGTGGGAATCTTGGGGGTCCTGTGCAGGGCCAGGAGTTGGACTCAGTGGTCCTGATGGGTCCCTTCCAACTGAGGAGATTCTCTGACTCTGTAATTCCATGGTTTCCTTGACACAGTTCTTGTTTGTGCTGACATAAAGTCATCCACAAACCCTCCATATGTTAGCTGAATTTCTTTTTAAGGACAACTCATTCTAAGAAAGAGCTGAGGTAAGGCATAAAAAAAAAAGTGTATTCCAAACAGATAAATTTATGGATCTGAACTCTTAGCTGGCATCACCACAAGCCTGGGAATGAGACATTACTGCTCTTGGGAGAGACAGTGTTGATTTTCTGTTGGGTATTTCTAAGCATTAATGTTCCGAGCAGGAGAGCCTTTCATAGTTATTCATTAGGTTGGTTGCTTCTTGGGAGGGCAGTTAATCCCTCCCTCGCCTCTGTGTTCCCTTTCTTCCTCTCAGCCTCCCATGGAGCTCTCTCCAGCCAGCCAGGATGCTCTGCCTTGGTGTTACCAGACAAAAGCTCACAGAATTCATCCACATCTTTTCCTGTAAGTGTAGAGAACAGCAGGCATGATGGAATGGTTGCAAGATTACAGCTCCAGAGAGGGAGCAGAGGGCTGGAGCAGCATTGCTCATGGAGGTGGTTAGTAGCATGTTTTCTGCCACCTACCAGAGTCATGCCAAGTATCCTGTTGGAGAGGTTCCATCTTCTTTAATATGTCCTTCCATAACAAATTTATAAGGCCACCAGAGGCCTGCTAGCTGGAAACAAATCTCAGATCATTATGATGCTACAGCTATTTGCTCTTTATTATGGAAATAAATCAAAAGTAGGCTTTCAGCAAAAACCCTATGGCTGGAATAACCACTGCCCCGTTCCTGAAGATGCCAATGCCCCAATGTCTTTAGCATTTCATATGTATGTTTTGGCCACTGGAGGCTCAGTTTTTCAATTAAGGATCAAAGAACCAGCTTTGGGTAAATTTCTCAAACTAGACAATGAGATTCTTGTTCTTCATGAAAAAAAATTTATTTATCTGAGCTTTAAATTTGTGTTCGTATTTACTTTTAAAGAGCACAGTGGTGTTAGAACTGCCCCGTAACACATATAAGAAAAAAAATTATGGGAACCTGATTGAAAAGCAAGAGACTCACGTGAAGATGCTGACAATTTTGTATTCACAGGACAAATGGCCTCAAGAAGAGGGGAAGTTCAGCTCAGCTGGAATTGAGGGTTCCTTTGCTTTTCTGCTATCTTGTCGACTGGGCTAAGGAAATACATTCCTTGATCTCTCCCAGTCCCCAGCTCCTTACAGCCTATAGGGAGTGATTTGTATTGCTGTTATTGGCAAATAGAGAAAAAAAGTGGGAGTGTTTTGCATTTTTTTCAGCAGATAATGGGGCATCAGGAAGAGCCATCCTATCAGCTGGACAGGTAGCATATCCCAAAATCCACATTGGAACAGCTCTTCAGCCTCACATGCTACATTCAGGAATAGATAGGTTTCACTGCAGTTTATGTAGTTCCTAGTGAAGAAAACCATGTTTTAGTCACCTCTGCTGTATGAGATACAAGCCCCCTCCCTTCAGAGGAACGTTAATGTTGCACTATGAACTGTAAACCATTTAACCTGATTTTTTAACATTTTCAGGATGACTCTTTCAGTTTACAGAGACTCTTCTGGTCCTGTTCCCCCCAAGCTTTTATCAATCTGCAGCAGCAAAGTTGAACCAGCCATCTTCCCTTTTTCACTTTTTGTGTAAAATTTTTTCCCAGTCATTTTCCAGGAAGAGCTGGAAAGCTGCAATATCAAGGTAACACTGGTCCAAAGTGGAAGAGATATAAGCTATTTATTTATGGTTATTATGAGAGTCCCTGTGATATCAGTGTATGTAATACAGCAGAATTAGGAAAGAGTTTTTTCCCTTCCACTTTAAACTCAAGAAATCTGAGTATGCAGATGCTTACCAGAATGAAGTGAAAACACAAATAACTGTGTGTAAGATTAGGAAAGCCCATTAACATTTTCCCATCTTCAAATATTCTGCTTAAAATACTTTGCTCAGCTTTGGTAGCAAGTATTGTGAGACACCACTTACACAGGATTTCAAGCCCTGCTTTGAAGCAGTTCCTGATATCTCAAATATCTGAACATATAAAGTATAGTTCTCATTTGTGGGCACTCAGGAATTCCAGGTTCTTTACATACTTTCCACTTTCCATGTGAAAAAGTTCCAGTATCCATATGAAATAAATAAAGAGATTGTTGCTGTGGAGAAGTCAGTGGTGGGTGACTAGAATTAGATGGTTACTCTGTGTTTATATCTGGCGCCAGAAGGAAATATCTGATTATCTGCCTCATTGATTGCACTGCTATAGTTAATGAGACAGACAGGTTAATGTGTACCTTGCTGCACTGCAAGAAATAAGAGCCTTGAGAAGAGATGCTAAGGAGACTGGAATACTGAAGATGCTAAAACACAAGGAATGTTGGAGCTTGGACTATACAGACAAGCTTCCTTTCAGCACAGATTTTTTTCAAAGGGGCAGGAGCTTGCTGAAGTTTTTATTATTTAGTATAGAATACTAAATAATACTTTTTTTTCATAATACTGAAAAAAATTGTGCCTTTCAAACCTGTCTGCTGGACAGCAGCAGAATACTCAGTGTATCTGTACAGTACACGACTTTAGTTACAAGGTAATTCCTTTCTCTTCTTACAGTGTCCTCTCACTTCCCAAGTCACCCTAATTTTGCTCAGATCTTTCAGAATTGCAGATCATTTGCAAGGAAAAAAAAAAGATATAATTCTATACTACATTGAAGGGTATTCTGTGGTTCTTTGATTCTGTGATATTCAGCATCCATTTTGTGACTTTAAAGGTGAAAACTGAGCAAGTATTTTCATTGCATTGGAGTGCAATTCCCTGCAAAAAACTTATACCCCCGGACTCAGTGCAGCTTGGATAGATCTCAACAAAAGTGATGGCAAGAAGGAATTTGCAGTCAATGAGGACAGGAAAGTGAGCATTAAATGGACACTTAGTTTCCATGGTAATTTACATTTTCATGATATGTTCTGCCTGAGTTCTTTCAAAGTTTTCTAAAGGGCTTAGTTTTGAATTATTTAACCATATTTTTGGAATTTGCTAGTTTTATTCATATAAGATGTACTGAAGTGAATGATCAGATACTGATTTATCCTATCTTGCTCTCTTTTCCTAAATATAAATCCAAGTGATTTATTTAGATATAATTCTAATTTTCATTGTATTCTCTTGATTCTTGATGATTTAAATCCTACAGCTTTTAGAGAATATTCTTCATTGCTGTAAATCACTACTCTTTTGGTTGAGTTAACTGAATATGTTTTGTGCATTAATTACTAAGTGTATAATTAAACAGTGGGTCAATTTAATGAGATGATGCCCAAAGGAAACGGAACACTTTCTTTCTGAGGGGTAAGTAATTTAAGAATCATTTCAGTCTTGGGTAATTTTCTACTCATGGTCCTGATTTAAACATAAACATTCTGATTGTGAACAACATTATGGGATTTACTGTAAAGCTGGTTTTTAACCCTCCCTCTGAATCATGTGACTATCATTTAGGTATCTTGGAATGATATAATTTAGGCATCTTGGAAATAAGGAAGAAAAGATGAGAAAAGTAAGGAAATACCTGACATATTCTCAAAAAAGGGAGCTATTGGTAAATGTAATATTAGATGAAAGGAAGATGCAAACACTACAAGCGTTTGAGTTTGCTTTGATCTTTAACAATTTTAACAGAAGGGTAATAGACAAACAAGCAAACTACAAGGCAGAAAACCTGTTCCATACACTTCCTTATAAAATCCACAGCTCTGTTCCTCAGATATAACAAGTCTCTAATACCTCTGCTACCAATGCCTGAGACACTGGATCACCGCTGTCATTTATTCAAAATCTCATGGATTTGATTTGTGGTTTCCATCACTTCTATCCCTCCATTTGAAAGGATAGAGAATTAAACCAGAAAGGATTGAAAGACCAAGTTCATTGAAAATTTACAGTTTAATGCTGGAGTCCAACTGATTATGAACCAAAACTTCAGTCTCTTTAAACAAACAAACCAACCAAAATTACAATATCAACCTAAAGTACTAACATTAATACTAAAAAGCCAGGAGATGCAGTTCACAATGTAACATTTCACTGTGTTTATTAGTGGTAAAAGTAGTGTACGTAGTGGTAATATTTTGATGATGTGGTCTAAAAAAGGGCTACCCAGTACAGGAATACAATCTGCAACATTCTGTACAGGCAGGGAAGGACAGAGTAACCCATGGCCCATGTACTTACACTACCCAACAAAAATTATTTCAATGCTTTGCTTTCTTCTGTAAACATGCTGCTGAATGCAAGTGGCTGATGTGTGCTGGCTCTTTAAACTGAGGCATGGATTTCGAAGGCAGTAGAATTCTAAGCCTAATAAATTATGAGTCCAGATCCTAAATGTTTTCTCAGTATAATGTGTTGACAGAGCATTAAAATAGATTTTAAGCATAGAAACGATCACCTTGCTAGGTTTTGAATGTTAATTTTGCATAATAGGTGGGAATAAATAGGTCATTAGTGTTCATACTTTTGACTTGTGGCTGAAACCAATGAACACACATGGGGCCTGATTTTATGATGCACTTTAGGTCCTGCAGCCATGGGAGATTTTTTGTGATTACTGCATTCCCAGTCCTGCTCCCCTCCCCTGTTATTTAAAGGTATCACTACTAAAGGTCAAAGAGCCAAAAGACAAGTAAATAAAAGCTAAAATATTTTTTTGATCTGATGATTCATGACTCTATCTTGGGATTCTGAGAGGATGGACTTCTGATTTTTCAGGCCTTTAGATTTAGCCATACCAATAATAAGAAAGAGTGTATGTGTGCTGCCATATGGAATAACATGTTGGGATGGGACACTGCATCTTTCTGCAGGCTGGAACTTATGCTGCTAAAATGCCACAGATGCCTGAAGGGAATCTTCACCTCTTAATCAATGCCTGGAGATAGCTAATTATGAGAAACCAAACAAGCATGTATGTGCATGTAATGATAATGGTGCATGGTGGACCAAGTAGGTGCATAGACTACGAAAGTGAAATCCATTGGGCATCCAATTTCTCTTAAGAATGTGCCTGGAGGAACAGTAGAGTTAACTGCGTCATTTGACTAAGTGAATGTAAAAAGAAGACTTTGTAATCTGGAAAGAGAGGAAGGTTTTTTTGCTGTTATTCAGTGGTTTGCAAGTCTACAACTTCCTCATGAGAGGAAGAGGATAGGCAGGCACTGATCTTCTCTCTGGGATGAACAGTGACAGAACCCAGGGGAACGGCCTGAAATTGTGTCTGTTGAGATTTAGGTTGGATATTAGAAAGAAGTTCTTCTGCCAGAGGGTGGTCAGGTACTGAACAGAGAAGTGGTCACAGCACCAAGGTTGACAGAGCTCAAGGAGTGTTTGAACAATGGTCTCAGGCACATGGTGTGACTTTTGGGGATGGTCCTGTGTGGGGCCAGGAATTGGACTTGATGATCCCTGTACGTCCTTTCCAACTCAGCATATTCTGTGATTCTGTAACTATGGGAGACTGGACTCAGTGCCCTCCTGGGTGGTTCCTCCAGGTGTTCTGTGAAGAGTCTAATCCCATCTGACTATGGACTTGGGTGCTGTCTCCGACTGAGTTATAGAGGACAGAAGGCTTGCCAAAAACATTTGATGAACTGCTTGACTTCTGCTTCTTCCAGCTGTGCAGGTTTTTCTTTGGGGAGCCACATTGCCAGCATGCTGAGGGCCAGGAGACTGGGCATTCAAGAATTGGGGCTGTGTTCAAGTTTGGACATCTGAAATGGCTCTCTGGGTTAGTCTGATGGTCTAGCAAGTCATGGTTACTGAAGCAGCTTCTTTCCAAAGGAAACAGAGTATTTCTGGTACAGTTTCATGTATCACTAAGAATGTTTGGGATCCAACACCTTCTTAAAATCTTTTTGGGGACTGATAACACATCAAGGACTATTGATCCAGCTATTCAATAAATTATCAAATTTTTTCCTATCAATTCAATATCCATTCATTCAAGTTGCATTGTGGACTGACAAATGACTGCACAGTGACCAGCTGGAAAACCTGGAGGCTGTCGGGCTCCAAACATGAGCAAAATTAGAAGGCTTTTAAAATAAGATTTTTTTCCAAAAAGCTAACAGAGTATTTACATGATTTTAATTTTATGTCAACAATTGCTTAAAAAAAATAAAATGCTTCTCAATATCTGAAATACAGATCTTTGAGAAATCAAAGTGAAATCATCTCAATCTACTACAAAACTAACTAGGTTGATTTTTTTACACTATGAAGACACAAGATAAAGAAGAAAAATCTCAGTTAAAAAAAAAAGCAAGCAGCCTTTTAGATGATCATATTGGCTGATTTCAGTAGTTATTGTGATAAACAGAGGTGCTTTTTGGTTTTCCTGAATGGCTTTGAACATGAAAGAAGTAAGTTATGGGTTGAGCCACAGTGATACATGGACCTTGCTCCAACTGTGTTCTTTTCAATCTAAGATCCATCCTTCATACTCATTTGCATTTTAAACAAGGGATAGCACTTTATCGAAACAAACCTCCATATTTCACTGCTAATAGCCCCTTGCCTATGTCTCTTCATGCAAAACAGCATCCTCTCCAGGCAATAATGTTCCTGCACATATGTCCTGTGAAGTCATCTCATCTGTGACTTAAATAGCTCTGTCTATGGCGTTTGCACAGCTATGGAGCACTCCCAGCGGGCTTCAAGTGCCGTGAGTCACAAGTCACAATTGCATGAGGTCACTTGGATTTTCAGTATAGGAATGATATCCTTGTTAGAGGGGCTATGAAGTTCCCAGCCAAAATGTTTCCTTATTCCAGCTAGCAACTGTGCAATAATTACTTCCCTATTACAATGAAACAGCTTCTGGTGTAAGAGAACTACAAATAAGCAAAGAGATGAGAGAATATCTGTATTAACTGGCAAGATTTTTGACACAGACACTGTGGCCAAATTGTCAGTGCACCAAGCCTTTTAATCCTTGTATAGATTGCTATTGGATATTTGCTCTCTGTACTTCAGTAAAAAAAGTACTCAGACTATGTGGCCAAATGAAAGTTTGGGACAACCCTGGTGGGATTGGCACCTGTTCCATCCAGGCAACTTTTTATTTTGAAGGGGATGCTTAGAGAACTGAAGTCAACCCTTTAAGTGTTCATTTTGGGTTATCTTACACAACCTCCTTGGAAACCAACTCTCATTCTACAACCATTGGCATGTAGCCTCCAAATTTTACTTATGCATTTGAAAGCATGCAGATTATTCCTGAAACCCTCTTTCTGAACCTCTCCTACTCCCACTTTTGGTGTAATTGCTCTTGAGAAACAGAATCATTTTTTAAATGACCCAATCCTTTGCTCAACCAACAGCCAGTGCAGTCTGGCAGCAGGATGCATTCTTCAAGTTGGAATTGTCCAAATGTGAATAATGAGCTCAGAAGAGTTTTGTTTCAGGGGTGATTTTTTAGCTGTGCATATTAAAAAAAAAGTAAAAATCTTGGTCGTGAACCCAATGAATAATTTCTTTGGAGGTTTTTCTAAGCTAATCATACTTTTATAGACAAAAGAGTCTTGCAGACATTTGGGGCTGTATAGCTACATGTTCCTGCTCATAGAACGCGTCTCTTTCCTTGGCCACAGAGCCATGGAATGACACAAAGCAGACCTTCTTTTTGCAACCTAGAGGGACATGTTAATTATTTATATCTTTCCTTAATGGACCACCACCATGGCCAAGCTGTGAACCAAGCTGTGAAAACACCGTTGACTCATATTAAACTCATGTTTAGACAGTGGAAGATGTAATTTTTAACAAGCTTTACACCGTCTGTGTTTTTTATTTATTAGTGTCACTGTAGTAGCCATAAGTCTATACTTGGAGCTGTAGAAGCTGTGCTGTCTGTAAATTCAAGTAAAACACTGCCTCCACTAGCAACACTTCTTAAACACAGGTTTTTTAAAAAAATAATAAAATATTTCTGAGCAAATACAAAACAGAGTTGGTTATCATCTAAAAAAGGTTTCCACTCTTGATTTATGGCTTATTTTGAGCATGAAATGGTGCTGGCACAGGCAGCCTGTAAGAGAAGGACAGGATGTGAAAAATCTCCCTCTCATTAGAAATGGACTTGTCTGTCTTCTTGCTGTGGAATGCTAACAATGAGAACAATTGGGGTCCCTCTGGCCAGTCTTCAGGCAGGGACAGATGAATGGAAGCAGCAAAGAATTTCCTGAGTGAGGAGGAACGAACTTATAGCTGTCAGAAACAGGGACTCTAAATTTGGAAATTGGAAATATGACCTAAACACCTGTTTTCAAGCCCAAATCTCATTAAGAATGGAAGCTGGAGGGAAGAGATGCAATAAATGTGCAGAAATTCCCATTCATTGCAACACTTTCAAAGACAAGTCCAGGATGGGAAAACTATCTAAGTAAAACTTTGGCTCAGATGAGGTCAAATAGTAAAAATCCCCTTACCTTCACTCCTGGAATATTGCCCCACTTGGACAATTCTAGGACTGTAAGAGCTGGAACAGGGCACGCTGAGTAAATCTTAGGCAAAAGCCTCAAAAATGTCACTATAATAAAAGGTTATTAGCTTCATGACTTTAGCAGACCTACCTCAAAGGAATTTTAAATTAATTTGCCTTCTCTGTGGTAAAACCAACGGATTGCAGCAGAGAATTCCCTGCCCTTCCTGCAGCTGCTGTGACAAAGCGAATTTT
This sequence comes from Myrmophylax atrothorax, assembly GCA_026770055.1. Lineage (NCBI taxonomy): Eukaryota > Metazoa > Chordata > Aves > Passeriformes > Thamnophilidae > Myrmophylax > Myrmophylax atrothorax. Next base: position 63,272,394 of record JAOXXN010000265.1, on the reverse strand, counting down.
AAAAATGGGGTATGTGCCATAGGGCCTGGATGGCAGAGGTTACAGGGAGACACAGCTGCCTGATCAGCCTTGGATTTGGTTAAAACATGGAGCTAATTTTCTTCCTAGCAGCCTGTATGATGCTGTGCTTTAGCCTGGGCACTCAAACAGTGTTTGATAACACACCAGTGTTTTAGCTGTTGCTGAACAGCCCTTGTATAGCCTCCAGAGCCTCATTTCCCATCTCCAGTGAGGAGGCTGAGAGGGACACAGACAGAACAACTGACCCTAACTAGCGGAAAGAATAGTTGCTGCCATATGACATTGTGCTCAAGAGTAAAACTGTGGGGAGGGGGAGTTTTTCCAAAGTAGCCATTTTTCCAAGGCTGTCTGGGCATGACTCTACTGGTGGTGAGTTTCTGCTTTTGCACCACTTGTTTCCATTTCCACTTTCCCCCCTCCTTCAATTATTTAATAAACTGCTTTTCTCTTGACCCACCAGGTATGTGAGGGGGGTTTGGCACTTTCCCCTTTCTGATTCTCTCCCCCATCCTGCTTTGGAGGAGTGAGAGAGACTGCCAGTGGGGGTCAACCCACCCCAAAATGCAAGGTTCATAAAAGCTTCTTTTAATGATGTTGCATGAATTGGGTGCATAGAACTTTGTCTATCTGAATATTTATTGATTTAAGGTAAGGTTAAGCAATGAGCTACATTTCAGACTAGAAGATAAGAAGTGCTTTATGAGCACCTGCAGTGATTTCATCAACAGTTCACCACCAGAATTCACCTGTCTCTGGATTTTTGAGGATGTTAAGGAATGATTTCCATAGATGTCATTAATGCTGCTATTGCTGTGCATCTAGATGACCTCAGGAGCTGACTCATGAATGACAATTCTCAGTGCAGAATTTTTCCTTTCACTGTAAGCTTGAAACAGTGACATTTCCAATGATGAGTTCAGGAAAGTTCTTTCAGTTTGAATATATTTTTGAGCTGGACATCCAAGTCCTCTCCTTACCTACAGAACTGACACAGCAGTTGTCAAAGGTGACAAAGCACTGACTTGTACAAACCCTCTCTTGTTTCAGTAAATTTTGCTGATGACCTGGATGCAGATGTTCCAAAGATGGTTGGCCAATCCCATCCATCAGGTGGAATCAACTTTCTCACCTGAACCAGATTAGTGGTGACCAGTTCCTTACCTCATGGCCACTCTCACGACTTGTGTGATCCACCTTAGTTTTCACCCCTCTGATATTAGCAACACCAACAACAATCTCTACCCTCTAAATCAGAATTAGAACCTTTATTTTTGTTTTTATTTTATTTTAAGAGCAACAAAGAACACGTGCCAGCAGTGGATAAGACATGAGCCAAAGTCTACAGGCTTCTGGCACTGTGGCCCTGCTTCTTCCAGCTGAGGAGTAATAATTTGACACCTCTGAAGCAGCAGGACCTCATACCCTGACAACTGCAGCCTTGTTCTACAGCTCTAAGCCATTCGAACACATGACAAAAATCACAGTCAGCAACATCCATAGTGGATTTTTTTCCCACCTTAGCAGTTCTTTCTCTCCTCTGATGTGGGCTTGGAGATACACTCTGCGGTATCACTGTTAAGTTTTTCATTTATTTTTCCACTCTTACCTACACAGAATGAAACACTCCCTTTTAGACTCCAGTCCAAATTATTCAAGAATACTTTTGACAGCTGCCAAGTAATTTAGAACGATACCTTCTTAACACCTTCTCAAAACAGGTCTGCCAACCCAGAAGAGTAAAGTTCTCTCCACTTCTAACCATTCTGCACATGCTGAATTTACCAAGGCTATCGGTTTCTTTGAAGCACAGGTTTTTTATTTCTTAGTTGGGTGAATGGGCTTCATGTTTCTCTGGGCTAGAATGCACAATGCTATTTACCTGTAATTTTCCTCCACTTGTCACCATGAAAATCCACACTTTGGCTGATAAGAACTGAACAGAAGCTGGAATGTTTTCAAGGATATAATTGCTTTCAGAGTATGACCCATAGAAACAATTAATGGGTTCTGCAAGAGATGTGCAGGTTGCTGAACTGGTCAAATGATAGTCTTGCTTTCAAGGGTCTGATTGCAGCACTTTTACATTTGCAGTGTGGCAAATTCAAAATCACCTGATTAGTTTAATTCACCTTCCTACTTGGGTTACCCCCCATTTTAGGAATCATTTTCCTTGCATCAATCCAGAGTAATCAACTAGAAAATAAGGTGGGATGCTGGCTGACTCCTTTTGCAACCCTGAGACGTGGTCCATGGGTAAAGCAGCAAAAATCTGGCATGTGCTCAGAATTAAGGCTGTCACAGAGGGTGGCTCACTATCAATAAATATTAATAAAACATGTAACTTCAAATGGAGCCCTCACAATGATCCAGTTAGAGGGCATACAGCCAGGAATGCTTTTAGGTATGTGGTCTTCTTTTAGTGCATGTGGCCATGAGCAGAAACCCTCAGGGACAGGGGTATTTGATTCAGGAAACAACCCCAAATGTGGAAAAGAAAATAAAGGCTGCATCACTTACCTAAAACAATATACCCCTGTGAAATACATGGATATATAATACCTAAGCAGCATATACCATGTGTTCATCATTATGGATAAATACATCTCTCAGCACTAGACATTTTAGAAAGTAGATTAAAAAAGAAAGCCCTGAGCAGTGTTAAAGAAAAAAGCTAAAATAAAGCAAAACAAAACCCTCAGGAAGGACCTGTCAGTGCTGCAGCAATTAACCTTTCTACCTTATCCTTCATGTCTAAGCCCCTGATGACTATAAGTCCAAGAAGCAAGAAAATTAAGTAATATATATATATAGATATGTAATGAGGAGCAGGGCCAGGCAGGCTTAGGTTTAACTTTTGGCACAGACATTGAATGGTGAGCTGGCAACTTCCCTGAAGGAAGCTACAGTTGACATGGAGGTGTTGGAAGAGCGAGACAGCAGCTTGCACTTCAGGCCACGTCTTGAGAGCCTCAGATCCTGTTCTCAAAGAGGAACACAAGCTTTCATTATTGCAAAGGGTGTTATAACCAGAAAGTCACTCCAAACTGGCCAGTACTCCCAGGCCACCAGTAATGACAGCTACAGAAAAACCAGGGACAGAGAGGAAACTTTGATTGCTCCATTTGACCGGATGGGACAGATTGCTGGTATCTGCTGGTGGCCTGTCCCCCTTCCCTGTCCCCTGAGTAGCAGAGTTGCTGGAAATCATGGTTTAAGCACTCCTTGCGGCACAGGGATCTCTTAAATAGCTCTGCAGCATAGCTGGACCAGGTTGGCAGCTCACCCCATGACACAGATGAGTCAGGCTGAGGCAAGGCTTAGGGTTAGCCTTTCAGCAGTGACACTGTTCCCCTCCTTACTCCATCCTCAATCACCATTTCAGCATGGCACTTGCAGGCACGGTGTGGTCAGATGTTTTAAAGGCACACAGGGATCATGAGTATTAGCAAGTTGGGGTTTGCCTTCCTTTATAATCTCACTCATAGACAAAGTTGCAATACCTGATCAGATTGCTCCTCTCATTTGAGAACCCAAAGAGCCTGACCAAAGAGTCTCTTCACTGCCACAGTCTCTCAG
>JAOXXN010000265.1:63239385-63264211 GCA_026770055.1 Myrmophylax atrothorax | reverse complement strand
ATCTAGTAAATGGACTGGAGTTGGACCAAGGGTTGGACTTGATGATCTCGGAGGTCTTTTCCAACCCAACAGATTCTATGATTCTATGATCTGAAAGTCCAGCAAAGAGCAATTAATTTCACCTTCAAACAGGATCATCAATTTCATTCTGTAGAGGGTAATGTTTCATTAGTATTTGGAAAAGGCAAAAGCCATCCAAGTAAGTGATAGTTAGTATTTTTCTCTTCTGAAAAAAGAACATTGTGTATTATGTTAGGGAGAGCTAACTCATGTGAAATATTCAAACATAAAAATGGTTAAAATATAGTAAGTCCACCTCATATATGACTTGAGAGTGACAACCAAAGGAGCATTTCAGTAGACCAGATTATGGGCTGTATCCAAGGGTTCTGCTCAGTATAATGAGCTAATGAGATCCTGTTCAGCCCTGTCCTTCCCCACGTAAGAGACATCCTCAAGCTGTTAAAATCAACAGAAGCTCCTGACTGTGAACTTTATTGGCCCAGAAGAAAGGGAAGTGGTGGCACAGTTATGCAATGACAATTTTCCTTGGGAAATCTTCAGTCCTTTTAATTCAAACTACTCAGTGTTTGTCTGTCTGCTGGATCTATTGCAACAACCATCTTTTACGAAAGATTTTCAGGGTGATGGGATATTGCTCACAGGATACAGGTGAGATAAGTGGGTCTTGTCTGTCGGGGAGAAGGTGTGGTAGAGGGAGGGTTTCTGTACACTTTGTTTTGGTCTTGAGTCCCATGGCAGCTGGAACTATTGGTGCATGGGAAGCACTGTCTAAGCAAGATTTTAATCTTTGACATGGCAGTGGCTGTTTGGGAGAGGCATCCTTTTAAACTGTTTTGCTATAAATCAAATATTTGTACATGGAAATAGCATTTGATTAGAAACTGTCTACTTCTCTTAAGCAGATATAGGGGCTCTGGTTTCAGATCATCTGTCTTAATATGTTTATCTTCAGAGACATCCAGAAAGTTTTACCACAGAAAAGTGATATGCAGAGATTAAATGACTTTCCCAAAGTCGTATAGGAAGTCTGTGGCAGAGCAAGGAAATGAATCCACGTCTCCTGAATCCTTGGCTACTATCTTAGACACTTTTTTTTTCCCCTTGAAAAGCAAACCTTACATTAGAATTTAAATTTCTGGGTGTGTCTTGAGTCTCACCGGGAGTCCAGCTCCATACATTTAGTAGGGTCACTGTGAATTTTCTCCAAAGCTCTTCTGACTCAGAAAGTGGAAAAATAAAGTAGGTCTTTTATGTAACTGTGTCAAGAGGCAACTCAGACAGCAGCCAAGCCTTTCAAGGAAAGTGGATTTCCCTTGTGTGTTCTGGCTTATAAATCCTGTCTTTTTTATTTTAAGAATATAATTGTTGCACCTTCCAAAACAACATACAAGAAGCCAACTGCAACAGTCAGTGTCTTGTGTGCCTGTAATGATCTTAGCCAGTGCAAGGAAAGAGGAGTTGGTATAAAATTAATGAAAAGGAAAGGCATAAAAACCAAAGCAAATGGGTTTAATCACTACAAATAACTCACTTTTGGCAAGTCCTCATCTGTTGGGTATACGTAAATGAGTCATTTTGTCTCTATGATCTCTCTAATCAAAGGGGAGAACTGAACCCTTCCAGATGCTGGTTTAGTCCTCCTGAGACAGGTTTCCAAAATAAGTGTGATGAGTAATTTTGTAGTGACTCTTGTCTCCCTTCACTGACTGTAGAGGACCTTACAGTAGTGACTTTGGCATGAGAGAAAAGCCAAACATTATTTCTCTTGTGTTGGTGCCAGTTGCAAAACTCTTCTTAAGTTGTAGATAAAGTGGTTAAGGCATCTTCCTATTTTCTCCAGGCACAAGTTCATTTGTATACATTGCCTAAGACTTAAAAAAAAAAAAGAGTGAAGAAGTGTTCAAAAGCTTTAAAGTATGAAGGAGATATTTTCCTATATATAAATATCAGTTCTTGGCTCTATTGTACAGTTAAAATTCCTCATGAGATCAGAGTCTGTTAAATCACTTAGTTGTTAATGTAGGAAACTGATGAACATGAAGCAAAATCAGAATCTTCATTGAAAAGACTTGCAGAACCTTTTACTTCTCCAGAAAATCCTATTTGCCACTTGTCAATACAGAGAAAAAAACATGAAAACTCCTAAACAGAGAGGTGTTGAATCCTTTTACCAGGACATCAGTGGCCAACTGCTTTTGCTGCCTAATGTAAATAAGTTCTTATGTGCAAATGAAAAGACGTAGTTGCCTCTAATTTCCTTTCACTTTTCAGATTGACTTTCACCCAACATCGTCTTTTTAAGGTATCCATTTAGGACATTTACCTCTTAAGATTTTTTCTTCAGCTGTGTGATGAGAGAAATATTTTACCATTGTACTGCCTAATGTCCAGCACAACACCACCCAGATACTTCTGAGTGCTACCTTTATATTAAAAATTAATTAATATTAATATATTAACAGATAGATATTAATTTTATTAATATTTCTCTATAGTAATATTAACATGTGAGTGATGATAATTTTATTAAAATAAACCCCAGGAAATTAATAGATCTACTTCTCCTTTGAGTTAAGACTTTCTCCTTAATTTGGAAAACTTGACCAACAAATTACCAGTATTACACTGGTGCACATACGATGCAGGAGAATCAGGCTATGAAGTTGAAATATAAAGTTCACACACCAGTAGATTCACATATGTAGCACATATAGCTAAAGAAGCAGCAACGTCTACAGACATAAAGCAAATGACAAACCTAAGTGATAACAGTACTAAGATGCAAAAGCCTATTGTTGCAACATCAAACCCCAATTTTTATGCTGTGAGATTTGGAGTCTCATTCCTGATTTGAAAGCTTGCATTTTTTTGCATGGATTTTATATCAAATTAAACTTTGAGGAACCTTCTGCAGAAATACACTTAGAAAAAATGTGATTCTTTCACTTTAAATTTCAGAAAATAAAAAACCTCTTACTTTTTCCATAATGAGTGTGTAACTGCAGAATAATCACATAGTTCTTTGCTACTAGTTGTTTAATAAGCCTATTTTCCTACAGAGCTCTTTCTGCCCATTTTTTTTTACATTAATTTTTGTATTTCCTTTCTTAACTGTTCTACTGGGCTGGTGTAGGTTCTTGCACCTGAGCAGCACTGGGAGCCACTGGGCTACCCACGTTGAGTGACGAACGCACCATTCCAGCTGTTGACTCCAAAACATCCTCCAGCCTCAGGATTCCCTCCCGACAGTGCAAGAGCTGAGCTCACATCGTTGGGCAAAGACAAAACAGGAACCCAGCTTAAAATAGTAGATGATGACATATAGATTGCCTGGATTTTATTTTTAACTAGGTCAACCTTGTGCCAGTGAAAGTGATGGCTGAGATGTCCATTTAAAGTCATAAAGTGATTTGGGCTTGCTGGTGGGGACCATCTCCCTCCAGACTGTGCCGGGGTAACCCAGTCCAGAGCTGATTCCCACCCTGACCTTCCATTCTTCATCTTAATACTTCTCCACAAGTTACTTTGACCATATCTGCTGTTGCCTTTGCTGTGTCCCTCACTCCCAGCTCATCTCTTCTGCCTGCTGATCCTGCCTGGGGGCTGTCTCTCAAATCCTGTCTTCTACCTCCTGCTAACTGAGCAACTCTCACACAAATATATGAAAGCACTTGCTATTCCATTGCAGGGTCATTCGGAGTAAATAACTGCCAGTTATTTGGTCTGCAGCACCGTGGGCCACTTGGAGAATGCTGAATGGGTTTGGTAAATTGTCAAGCCTGGTGAAGAAAAAGCACATGTATGCAATACATACAGTGCACCTGGGTTTTTTATTCATTGGGAAAGCAACAGGCTTATGCTCTTTTTCAATGAAAATACAGTAGGTTTCATTTCTTTAGACAACAGATAATAAAGTGTGGCAACTAAAGCAAACCATAGTTTTTACTTGCAGGAACAGATAATTTACACCTAAAAATATTTAAACAATTGTTCAAGGAGATCTCAGAAGTATTAATAACATTGATTGTTAAGAGACACTGGAACACCAAGAAATTCTAGAGGTCTGATAAGAAAAAAACCACTGAAAACAATTGAAAATTGAACTGGGGGTACCAGGATAAGATGAGCCTGACACTGGTGTTAAGTGAAATCATAGAGAGGCTGTTATGTGACACTGTCCCAGAGTAACGGAGAAATTGTAACATCAAGATGAAAGATATGCTGTCATAAAAAGCTTGACTTTGTTTTCTGATTATTTCTTTTCAAGACTACAGGGTTGATGGTTAGAGATAGTTGTGTAGATATAATGCTTTTAGCACTCTGTAAAGCATTTGATGTAGTCCTCTGTGACTTGTTTTTACATCTGAAAAATGAATAAGCTGTGCTATCAAAAGTGAACATCAATGCAGCTCATGTAAATATATCAAAGGTTAACAGAATTAGAGCAGTTTTTGTAAAAAACAGGATCATCATCTAGTACTGTTTACACTGGTATCCCACAGGCTCCTTTTCCTGGCTGACTGCCACTCAGTATCTTTATCAGAGATATCAAAGATTGGCAGCAAAATAAAAAATATGTGCATTAACAGGCATTGGAACTGCAAGTGGTACCAGCAAGAGATCATACTAACCTGGATACAAATTACCACAGATCAGGGTAAAGTGAGGTTACTAAAACAGGTCCATTTTAAATCCAGGGATGGAAGAATGTAGAACATACCTTTGAAATAGCCAAGTGAACACTGCAAATTAGAAGCTCTGAAAAACATGAAGATTCTAACAAATGATCATTTGTGAGTTCTAGTGAAGTGTTAAAATACCTTTGTAGACATAATTTCTGGTTACAAAAGGAGGAGACAACTGAGTAAAAAAAGAAAAGAAATATTACCCCTCTGTCTGGCACCAGGGAGAACTCTTTGGGAGTCATCTGTCCAGTTTGACGTCTACACTGCCAAAAGAACGTAAAAAAACTGGCAGTGTTTAGAAAAAGCTATGAGAATGACCTGAGATTACAAATACTGGTTTAGAAATATCACAGCCTGAAAGTAATTTCAGATAATAGATAGCTTTCTAATCCAGGAGAAGACAAAGTAAACAGCATTCAGTGACTTCTGCAGTTAGACATAATCCAGACTAGGATTTTGCCTTTTTCATAGGGTGACAAATCAAACACTGGGATTAGGGTGCTTTGTCTCTCAGCTGAGAGCTCGAAATCCAGTCCAGACCTGGACACACAGGATCAGTCAGCTGGAGCTCTGGGCTTGAAGAAGAAATTTCTGGGTCAGGCACTGTAGCCTGTGCTATGTAAGAGTCAGTATAGTTTATAATTTTCCTGTGCAGCTTTTGAAACCACTGAAAAACTCGGTATACTTCTGGAAAACAGGACTGGAATTCTTGTGTCTCCAGGAGACACATGGCCATCCACTGAAGTGGAATCTGCAGCAAAAGAGATGTGGAAGAGTTGTATGAGGAAGGTGCCCAACTAGATTGTTTAAACTCACTTTATCTGTGGCAGACCTGAATGAGGTTTTAATATACATTAAAATGATTCCGTAGGCAGTTACATACTGTGAAGCCAAAATATTTCCTTTCCTCTCCCTTCCCCCCCTCCCAAGCCCCAAGGCTTTTCATTTACAGTATAAAAATGGAGCCAGTAAATCTATACTGTTCTATAAACAGGGCAGCACAATGTGTGTTAAAATTCTGGGCAATTTCTTGTAATCACATGTACTTAAGTAAAATTTACATGGCCATTGTGGGCTGCTCTTGGGCAATGGCCCTTTGTCAGCCTATAGTGATTAGCACGTTGGTGCTGCCAGGACAAAATTCTCTCAGCACCACAAGAAGCAATTTCATCAGGTTTCTTTTTACACTGGCTTGCAGCTCACACGGCCCTGCAGCCTACGAGACTTTTTTTTCCTTCTTTTCCCTAGCCATGCAGTCTGACTCTTCAGATGGAAATTAAAGGGATTTCAAGAATGAGGAGTTCTATCCTGTTTCTAAAAATAACCCTGATCTTCAGTAGGGGATGTGATTCCTTAGCCATGTGCAACAAAGATGACCTCTTTGTCAGGTCTAGCCTGCAGCAGGAGGTGTCTGCCCCTGGTCTACTTTTACATTGGTTCAAAAATAAACAGCAAGTTCCTCTGGCTGGTCTCCCTCGCCAAAGGCAGGCAAGGAACATTCTGTACAAGGAAGCACTCACAATCATTCGAGGGGCCAACTCTAATGAAGTTAATTGATGCACCAAGGACGTGTGTTAAACATTAATGCTCTACTAACATGTTCATGAGTTGCACAGCTACATATTATGTTAGTGCACAGTAAACACTGTACTGTATATTTGGGGTATCTTACGGACATGAGTTGAAAGAGAATGCATTTATTTTTGCAAAATGGAGTCTTTGTGCTCAGATCTGAAACTTATGTAACATGCCAGGGACACCAGAATATATCACTTTTCTAAAAACAGTTGAATAAACCAGAAATGTGTGTGATATTTTACTGAAAAAAAAAAAATCCCAATTAAAAAAAAGGGTCACTTGAGTCCTACATGAATTACATCTTTTAGAAAAACATAACAGGGAAGGGAAAATTTTAAAGTTAAAGCAGCATGAAAGTCATTGCAGTGTGAGCATGATGGAAAATTAACCCCTCCTTTAACCATCTTTAACATCAAGGAATGAGAAAATTACACTGCAGTGCAGGCACTTTGGGAGAACAAAATTTGAGGTAAAGAACAGGAGTCCAGTGACCTATTCCAGCAATGTGGAATAAAAGAAAAATGTACATTAAAGCAGGTTTTATTTACAAGAGAGATGTGAAGTATGGTTAGAACAAGAATCTGGAGGGATATCTTTGAACCTGTAGCAGCACATACACTTCAGACATGAGTGAAGTGCAAATACTTACGCACTTCACCATCTCCCAGCTATAGCCATGTTGGTATTAATAAATTCAGGGACATGGAATAACACTGCTGATAATTTCAGCTGTAGAGTCATTGTTTGGGTTTAAGAGAGAAACATCAGAGCAGAGACAGTGCCATGTCTCTCTGTGATGGCCTTCCCCCAACATGTTATCAGAGATGTACAGTGCAAAGGCCTCCGTAACAGCAGAAAAGAGACAAAGTAGCTCCAGAGACAGAGTAGAATGTGAAGTCAGGGAAATATTTCACACATCAAAGCCATTTAAAGTGAGTGGTAACACTAGCAGTGTTTTATTCCTGTTGCTGGCTTATGTGAGTCAAGCTTGTCTCCACACACGGAGGCACAAAGAGGCAAAGGCAGGCAGGGGAGCCCACCTAATACCCTGACATGGTTTCTATCCCAGGAGACATCAGTGGCTCATCCCCACACACATGAAGGAGCAGACAGGCACAACAGCAGGTGGGGGCACCCCAGAAACCTAGTCAGAGAAGTGAACCCTCACCCTTGCCCCTTCAAGGGCTGCCACAGGGGATGGTCAGCCCCATCACCCACCAGTGACATGACACCCAGCAAGGTGAATCACCTGGAATGTCTCTTCAGACCACCTCACTTGCTTGGTACTTCTTACATACTGAGAAGCAAGATCAACTTTCCCCATGAGGAACACGGTACCTTTTCTAAAACAGTGTTAAAATCTAAACAAATGTAGAATTGAATTTTCTGGAGTAATGACTGAGTAAAGAAGTTGACCATGGACTTTAATTGATGAGATACGGAGAAGTGCCCAGAAGAGTGAATGTGACTGTAGGTACAATATTCAGTGTGCTAAGTACATTTTTCTAAGAAAAACCCCCAAAAACCAGATTCTGGACCCATCATGTTAAAAGCATTCAGCAACAAATGTTGGTGTCATGATTCAGATATTTGTACCAGAGACTGGTAGAGTGAGGCCCTTCCCTGTTACGGTCTTTGAGTACGAACTTAGGTCTGCTGTTTAATTTCTCCACACCATATTTTTCCCATTCGTAAGTATTCCCTAAAAGATGGTATGGTGAAGTGCTAAAAGCTATGCCACTGAGAATGACATAAGTGGATATGTGAAATGACAATCTATAGAGAAAGCAAATTCTTTACTGATGAACTTAGCAGAGGGAGGTGCTTGGACAAGATGGACAGATAGAAAACTAAGTTCTTCATTGTTGATTGTTATTTCATAGAGTTTCTAATTAGTTTTTCTCCAGTTAGGGGTTCTTTTTTTCTCCATGTTTCCTGTCTTCTCTTTTCCATTTGTTCTGGCACTGAAGTTACCATTAGACAGGCATTTGAGCCAGAGAATCCCAGATCTAAACTGCTTCAAAGACTGGAAGATGAGGGATGAAAACAGAGTTTTGGCTCCTAAAATGTAAGGTCAGCTGGGGATTCAAATTCCACTGAGTTTGGGATTGTGTGATTGTGAGATTCCAGTTCAAGCCCATCTCTCCAGTCATAAGGTGGAATTCATGACATTAAAATTCTTTCCACAGCACGAAAGGGATGTCATCATAAACACTGTATTATGACTTCCCTACAGGTTGCTGCAGAAGAGGAAACTAACCCAGGAACAGCACAGACATTTAAAAAACATCGTGACCTTTCAGTAACAGAAAACATGGGAAAATCTAAGTCTTAAAGAAACTAATTTGATTCTGGTTTGGCACTCTGTGCAAAACCCTGCATAAAGAGAAGTTTAAGCCAGGGATTTCTATGCTGCCTCCTTAACTGCAGGCACAGTTTTGCATATACATATTCTAAACCCAAGATCTTCATGTGTCCTAAACCAAGCACTGATGCCTGTGAAGTGTAGGGATTAATTAGGAGAGTGTCATTGTGAGAAAGGCAACCACAGTAACACCTGAGCTCTGAATGTGGACATGGGAAAAATAACAAAGCAAAAACAAAAACAAAGAAAAGAAACAGAGCCTCTGTTGGAACCTTTCTAAAAATCATATGCAAGAATCCAGATGGAGAGAGTTCTGGCTGCTGTTCATGCCTAATATGATCAGCAGATAGATGAGTGGCTTGGAGACGTGAGAAGTGAGTTACAGAAGCTGCCAGACTGCTAGCTGGGATTTCAAGGAGTGTTTGTGGTAAGCCACACTTCAGATCTTTCCTTGCTATAGCTTGAGTGCTGTCTTAGAGACCATGAATGGAAACTTAAGGACCAAATATTTTGGGGCTGGTCATGATTTCATGACAGTGATCCCATTTTCCAACCTGTAAGCCATTTCCCTCTCAAATCTTGTGAGCAACATTGGATCACAAAATCCCAGGCCAGTTTCACTGGCTCGTAGCACGCAGACCATGGTATTAGTAAAAGAAAGGGCTATGCAGGTATTCTCCTCTCCACAAGCTTTAACCTTTTCTTGTAATTCTCTTTCAATTCTCCCCAGCCTTTGCCACTCCAGGTTTTGGGGTGGGGAAGCTCTTTCCCTTTGCATCTCCCTGCCTTTCTCCCCTCCCTGCTGCTACTGACAACGCCTTCAGTCTCCCATCTTCTTTCCCAAGTGGACATTTTATGTTTCAGTGCTCACTTTCAGTCTGTGAGATTCCATCCAGGCTTGTCCAAGTGGTTTAGACTCCTTCCTTTTCCCTTTCACCACTGCTGTTACGTAAAGAGGCAGTGAAAGACAAACCTGGCAAAATTCCTGCTGTGAACATGTGTGGTCAGGCTTTTGTGGACAAAAGTGGTGGTTTACTGTTCTCAGAGTTGCTAGAGAGTAGAATAAAAAGGATGAAACCCAAAAAGGACACACAGTGTTTGTGCCATCCAAACCACCTTTTGTTGGTGGCAGGCACTTTGACTCAGCCATGACCATTTCTTCTTATTTGATTGAAGAGATAAACTGCAATTACCATTTGACAGATAACAATGTTGTCTCCTTTTTCCTTCTGTATTCCCTGGAATATCTAATACAGCTTCCACAGACCATAGAAGACCCGTCTTGCTACACACTCTGTCCAAGGTTCTCAGCACAAGAGCAAGATCTGGAAAGAATTATTTGACATTCTGATTTGCATCAGAACCTGATGCATCTGAACCAGAAAGTGAGGAACCAATTGGCCTGCAGCTTATGCTCTTTAATCTGTTAAAAAAACATATATCAAATGGGAAACACCAGGAAAGGCAAGGTTCCCAGATGTTGGAATGGTGTTCCGTGGCCCTAGGGAAAAAGGGTCATTAAGACCTGAGTATACACTGCAGATGTCAAGTTGTTTTATAGGCTCGATTCAAAGACCATTAAAGTCAAAGAGGATCTTTATCCTCTTTATGGAGGGGTCTTAAGTGACAGTTGATCTGGGCAGAACTGATAGAAAGTGGTTAGAGAGTGACAATCGTGGAAAGGGATTTCCAAGCAGATATCCAAGGAGTATTTCTGTCCATTCTCACACCACAGGTTAATACCCAAGCTACCCCAGAAAAGTGCCCAGCACTCTGTGCTGCTTACTGCTCCAGCACAAGCTACAAGTTGGATGGGGAGAAAAGCCCTTTTCCGGTTGGATTTCCCCTTTAGCACAGCTTTATGGGTTTGTATAATAGGAAACAGCCTTTTCTATTTCTGTTCAAGCTCTGGAGGCTTGGACTTTCCCCAGAATTTTTGATTAACAGCTGAGCCTAAATCAGAGCTGCTTGGGGTCTCCTTTGCCTTACTGACACATCATAATATCCTTTCATCTGCTGTTCCAAGCTAGTTCCTAGTTCTGTCAAGCACCTAACTCCCTCTGAGAGAGACCATGTCAATCCCTCTCCCCTTCTAAGACCTTCCTGAGCTGTTTCAAAGCAGGACTTCCACCACAAAAGGGAAAACCTCCTTGTGTAACTGACTCAGAACCAGACTGCAAAGGACACTGGATTATGGACTGCAGGCCACAAGCGCTTCAGGCTTTACCTGGGTGGTTCAGAGGCCAAAACAGCAGAGCAACAGCAGTGACATTTCACAGCATCTCAACTAAAGCACTCCTATAGCACTTGCTGGGGTCTGTACGTTACTACTTACCATCAGTCATACATAGAAAATCCCTCTGTGTGGCTTGAATTGATGAATAGATTCAGTTCTTGGAGGTGGAAGAAACAAGACTAAAACCAATAAAACTAATTTACAGTTTTAAATGGACTGCCATTTAATTATCTCTGAATTAACTAAGTCACAACAGGATTTTTCTTCTACTTCTGTAAACTTGCTGCCACATGATAGCACCAGTAATTCAAACAGCAAAAGCTGTGAAAGGCAAATGGCAAAATGGTAAGATTAGACGTGCCATGTCTGCAGCAGCTGCATGGGTAGGAATGCACTCAGGACAAAAACAAAGCCCACCTGAAGCTGGAACTATAAAGGGAGGTAAGAATCAGCAGTCTGTATGTACATTGGTGGAAGAATGGGCAAAGACAGTGTGGATCCATTGTTCAGTGGCTTTAGGGACCTTGCAACAAGCCATAGCAAAGAAGATGCATTTTGCAGCTCATATTTCACATGTAAGACTTGTGCTTGGGCCCCCCAAGTTTCAGAACCTACTAACACAGTCTGTCAGTACCGACAGCAAAAAGACTTGGGGATCCTTTCACTCAATTGGGTGTGCACAGGTCAATCAGATCACATAAGGGGCATCTGAGGCTGCTAAAGGATCTGGCTGATGCCACAGAAAAGCTAATTTCTATCACCTTTGAAAGGTTATGGCAATTAGGGAAAACTCCTAGTGCTTGGAAGAAGACAGATAGTGCACCAATCCCAAAAAGGGTAAGAAAGATCTAGGGAACTTGTAGCTGACCATCATAACTTCAGTCCTTGGCAAGATTGTGGATCAAAGTCTCCTAGAAGCCACTTCTAAATGCATGAAGGATGAGAAGGTAACTAGGGAGAACCATCCTGGATTTACAAAGCTAAGGTGATTCCTGCAAACCTTCATGGCTTTCTATGATGAGGTGCCTGACACTGTGGACAAGGCAGGAAGAGGGATACTGAATGCCTTGATTTTCAACAAGCTCTTGACACAGACTCTTGTAATCTCCCAGTCATCACAATAGGTGAGAAACCCAGACA
This sequence comes from Myrmophylax atrothorax, assembly GCA_026770055.1. NCBI lineage: Eukaryota > Metazoa > Chordata > Aves > Passeriformes > Thamnophilidae > Myrmophylax > Myrmophylax atrothorax. Next base: position 63,252,183 of record JAOXXN010000265.1, on the reverse strand, counting down.
GGCTGGATTAGTGGGGTGAAAAATTGAATTGTCAGGATCAAAGAGTTGTGATCAGTAATCCAGCTGGCAGTTAGTAAACAGGGCCAGGGATCAGCACTGGAACCATAGTGTTTAGTGACTTCATTAATGACGTGGATGATGGGATGGAGTGTACTCTCAGCAAGCTTGCAGATGACACCAGATTGCTAGGAGGAGTCTGTATCCTGCAAGGCAGGACTGCTCTTCAAAGGTACTGGAACAGCAGTAGCAGGCTGAAGAAATGGGCTAACAAGAAACTGATGAGGTTCAACAGGAAAAAGCACAAGGTCTTGCATCTTGGATAGAATAGCTTTATTCAGTGATGTGGGGTGGTGACTGACGGACACAAAACAGCTCTGCTGGAAAGCATCTGAAGGTTGTTGCAGACAGCAGCTGGAACATGAAGGAGCTTTGTGCTCTTGAGCCAAAGAAAGCCAGCAGCACTCTGGGCTTTACTAGGAGGAACTTAGCTAGCAGGTCCAGAGAAACCCTTTTGCTCTATTTGACCCTTGTAAGACCATACCTGCACTACTGTGCCTAATTTGGGATCCCCAGTAAAATGACGTATGAGCTAGAGTTCAGTGAGGGGCCCACAAGAATGGAAAAGGGCTGGAGCACGTGGCATACAAGGAGAGGTTGACAGAGCTGGGTTTGACCAGTGCAGAGATGTGAAATCAGTGTTTAGATTCCTATCTTAAAAGCCAGTGAGAGCAATACAAATGTCATAAATGAGTTATGGAGATATTGTGAGATACAGCTGAATAAGAAAAGTAAGTTTTCACTATTGCTTTTACCCTTCAAACTCAGCATATCAGACCCTGAACCATTCCCTACATGACATGCAAGAATAGTTCCTTTTCACTTTTCCCAGTTGTGGGACAAGATGGACAATGGTTGCTCTAAGGGAAGCTAAGACCTTCCCAAATGCAGATCCATTAAGAATCCCTATAGAACCTGCCATCAAGCTGGAGTCATGTGGAGATAACATCATGGATGGATGAGGACAGATATGGATGAGACTAGAAACAGAAGAGTGCTAAAATGCTTTGCCCTCTCATTATCCTCAGCAAACATTACAGTTCAAAAGAGAATTTGGGCCAGAATAATTTAGCCAACTATGGACTTAAGCTGCTGTAAATGTCACCCAAACTCATTCCTACTTCCAAGAAAGCACCAGTTAAACCTGGGGGTACATAATGATGAAAGAGGACCATCTTCTTCCCACTCCAACAACCCAAGTTCAGCACTGAGCTGTTAAGTTCAATGCATATTCATAGAATCATGGAATCATAGAATCAGCTAGGTTGGAAGAGACCTCTGAGATCATCAAGTTCAACCTTTGATCCAACACCACCGATGTCATATGCTTTAAATGATGGTGCCCATGTTTTCTGACGTTTTTCCCTAGGTATACACAAGGCAGGAAGTAATCCTATGGCATGCAATAGGATACATCTTTCCATTCCGCCAGCTAATGACTCTTGGAACCTTCAGATGTTTCATTAATAAATATGTAATTGACTATTATACTGCTCCTTTTTGCACAAAAAAGGACAATGAGGTAATTGGCTTCAACCATCAGCTTGCTCAAATTAACTGGAATGTAAACAGAGACATGGGACAAAATTATGGAAAGGAAAAGAGGAGTAAGAGCATTACTGTAGTGTCAAATTTCATCTGGGTATGTAAGCAAAGACAGGGTTTTTTTCAGAAAAAAATGTCTTCTGACTTCCTATTCAACACTTCCATTACAAAATGTAAATATGTCAAAACATATCCAGATTCCTTCATGCTGAAAATCAGGTTATACTTAAACAGAGTTGGTGTATGTCCTTCTCTGGCAGATACCAATTAAATGTCACTGTTTCAAACACCATTTTTATAACTGGCTTTTATATGTTGCCAGATGAGGTCACAACTGCTTCCTGTCAATTGCTTGACATTCTTCTAAAGCTCAGAATTGACAGCAGACGTGCTTTCTGTCATTTGCTTGACTGTTTTACACAAAAAGAAGGAAGCCTTTTAGGAGAGGGAAAGCCATGGGGACACTGATCAACAGATTGGGAAGAATTCATCCTTGAAGCAGTCCTTCCAGCAATTTCAGCCACTCCATCCTCCAAGCAGACAAATGTTTCATTTCAAGTACGGATTTTTCAGGATGTCAGGGTCCTTTATCACTGGTGTCAACTCTTACCACAGCGAAGGTTTCATCTAAGCTATTTGTCCAGTATCAAGCTTGTCTATAAATCTCAACTTTTGTTCAGAGGCAAAGCACAGAGAAAGGTTGGTAGTCCTGTGCTGCCAGCACAACCTCAGGATGTGACCCTGGGATACTGCCAGGGGGCTCATATCATCCTGTCCCTGCAGCACCCACTCTCAAGGTGGGTAGGAGACATCCCAGCATTCTCTCACTGATACTTTCCATGGTCTTTCCATGTGAGGACCTTCTGTTTATTCTCCAGAGTCCCTGTGTAAACTGACACTAACCCATGATCCACTGTAATACAGGCACCTCATAACTCTCAGAGGCCTTGGAGCAAAGAGTCATATCCAGCTGATATCCCCCTTCGAGCCCACACTAGAACTCTGACAGACCAGGTTATGTGTGATATTGGCATCTGCTACACCTGCAAAGGTTGAAACAGTGCTTTAAATTATCTCAGACATCAAGATGAGATCCTCATCAACAACATAAAGAAATACTGTTTTTTAAAAAAACACAAGAAAAATTAATTCCTCAGAGCAATTTACATCATTTCGCTGGCAAAGGGAACATTTCTCCCCCTGAATACTTTGCTATACGAAAAAGAGAGTTAATCCAACAGAATTCCTGGTATAAAGCACAAATCAAAGCTTTTCTGAAAGCAAAGATTACCAGATTGATTCTATACACAAAATAACCTCTCAATGAAAACAGCTTAAAAGAGTAAGTGAATGGAAACAGCATAAACTAGTTTGGTGACCATCTGATCCCAATCAACTCAACCAGATGACATTTTGTGGGATGCTATTGTGGAGACAGAGGGTTTTCTATCTGGTTTCTTTGGAAGTATAGTATATAATCTAGAAAAAACCTTTGCAGTATCATTGCTCAGCATCTGTCTTTGGGCAGGACAGCTCAGATCACATTCTCCTTCACTCCTTCCATTCTTGTCTTTACAAGAATGAAGCTGAGGAGCTATCTAAGAAATCAGAAGAATTAAAGTGCTATTTATGCCATGGGGGATAACAAGGCACTACTTTCCTGTGCACCTTTACAGATAATTAATCTTGCTCCTGAAACAGCTATCAGCCTCAAATCCAGACACTGAAAAGATCATGAATCCAATCTCACTCTGAAGGCAGAATGAGAGATCTGGAGGGACTACAGCAGTCAGCTCTTCAGTCCTAAGGCCTGTCCAGCAGGCAGTGAGAAGTGTATGTTAGTCCTTACAAGTGGACTTGGAGCCCCAGAAGCTGCTAATTCCAGCATCTAAAGGAGGCTACGAAGATGGTGAAAAGTCTGGAGGGGAAGCCATACAAGGAACAGCTGAGGTCATTTGGCCTGTTCAGCCTGGAGAAGAGCAGACTGAGGGGAGAACTCACAGCATCCTCAGGAGGGGCAGAGTAGGGGCAGGCACTGATCTCTGCTCTCTGGTGACCAGTGACAGGGACCGAAGGAACAGCTGGAATTGTGTCAGGGGAGATTTGGTTGGATACTGGGAAAAGGTTCTTCACCCAGAGGGTGCTTGGGCACTGGGACAGGCTCCTCAGGATAGTGATCCCAAGCCTGACAGAGGTCAACTGTTTGGACAATGCTCTCAGGGACATGGTGGGGTTCAGGGGCTGTCCTGTGCAGGGCTAGGAGTTGGACTCAATGATCCTTGTGGGTCCCTTTCAATCCAGGCTATTCTATAATTCAATGACCCTATGAACTCACTATAATACCTGTCTCTGTGCATGTCAAAGAACATCCCAGGTCTCAATGCCTTCCATGCTGCTGGGGTTCTTCTCAGTGCAGACCAGCACTGTGCACTAGCACAAGGCCCAGTCCCCCAGCATGTACCAAAAGGATTTGGCAGCACTCACACTGAATTTTTAGGTCAAACACACCAATCCCATGTCCCTTTTGGCTCCCATTTGGTTCCAGGCTGTGTGTAGTTTGTGGCAGGAGTATATCAGCTGTTTAGGACCACAGTGGATGGCTGTGTAAAATAAATCACATAGGGCCTCCCTTGTCTCACATACACACCAGGCTTTTCCAAAACTCCACTAAAACATGTTCACACATCATGAACCTGGGATTTTGGGAATATCAGGGATTGTTTTGTTAAGGCTCTTCACTCACTGACTTTCACAACATCTTCTGCAGTAGATCACGATGTCTCACTGAAATCTCCCTACAACAGAAACATGGGTCCTTTCACTTCTCCACAGGCCCTTCAGTTGTACTGGAAATACTTTTTTATTGTAAATATACTTGTCTTACAGTTGTATTTCTGCTTGCTTCAGTCACGTTTAAATCTCTCTTCTGAATTCACCTTGGAAGCAAGTGCAATGACAGGGTAACTGAAGGAAACAGCCCTGCTGGTCTGAACATCTGCAAGATGTGAGCAAAAAAACAGAGCAAGTTCAAATTACCCCTCCTAAAAAAAGTGACAGATGTGAGTAAGAGGTACCGCTCATGAGACACCTCTGTGGAGTAAACATTTTGGAATAATATTCCAGGCAACAACTACAGAGGCTCTAACAACAGATTGACCAGCCATCTATTACATTTCAAACAAAATGACTCAAAGGAAAATGTTCCAAACAGGCACCACTGGGCATTTGACTCAGCCCAAGCAACGTTTTAACTATTTCTTTGCCACAAAGTGTACATGTGCCTCCTGCAACCCAGACCCTGCTAGCCACTGCTCTCTAGATTCATAGCACATCTGACTAGTTTTTCTACCAACTTTCTAAAGCCAGTAGCCACCACAGGGTGCTGTTGTTTCCTCTCAGTGTGGGATGCCAGGTTCAAACTAATTATTTAGCTATTTTAAAACTTTTCTTTTTTTTGTTTGGTTTTTTTTTGAGTTTTTTTTTCTTTTTCCCCTTAAGTAACATTAGCGTTCTGGGTTAGCTGAAGGGCTAAAAGCTGGTTTTAATTTAAATATAAATAAAACCAGGAGTGCCTGTGTGATTGTACTAAAAATAGATTGTTTTCTGTTCTAAATGTTTCACTGATCTTAAAGTAGGGGAGGAGGAGAATGGGACAGGATGTCCAACTCTTTTTTAGCCTAAGCGTGCCTCAAATCTGTGGCATTCTGTCTCTAGAGAAGTGGGTCATTTCTGAGATACCATTAGTTTATCTGGAAATGTATTTACCACACTTTACCCGCACAGCTATTCAGTATGTGGTTCAGAAATCATGAGGGGAAATCACACACTGTTAAGACGAAGCATTCTTGAGTGAGCCCCAGTTATGGCAAATTCAGCAGCAGAAAAAGAGGCTGTGGTGAGCACAGTTACTGAAATTTTCCAAATAAATAAAGCAAACAAGTTGCTCCAGGAACAAACTCATACCTATATGATTTATAATAGCAGGAGCTAGGCCATGAAGGCAAGATGAACCCAGTGAACCAGCAGTCCCAGGCCACCCATGGGCTGCCCACAGAACCTTCGCTCCTGTACCCAGTCCGTGACAACTGGGATGGGCCTCATCTGCTCTGAGGTGTGTGTGGCTTCTAGCAATGCTCAGCAACTTCCACTGGCTTAAAGGCTGCTGATGAGCTCCAATGTGGGTTAGTATCAACAGGGAAAAATATAGGGATCCTATTTACAGCCTGCTGGCAGCAGATAGGTAAAAAAAAAAAAAAGAAAAAACCCTTCTCCAAAATCAATGTTTGCTTTACTGAGGGCCTCCTTAGGTGTACATTGGAAACAATTCTGTCTGTCTTCCACCACAGTTCAGTCACCCTACAGTTTGGTGTGCCAGCCAGTAGTAGTTAGCAGTCCAGAATCAACAGGTTTCTGCTGTTGAGCAGTACCAGACCGTATTGGCCAAAAGCAAATGGAAAATATTAAATGTGACATGACACCTGATGAATGGCGATAAAGAACAAAAAGTAAAGTAGGCACGGTGAGCACCTTGGCTCTTTTTTACCCTCTTTGGGCACAACATAATAGCCAGCATCACTGATGTGAGGAGTGTTTTCAGCAGCAGGACTCCTTCCCTTCAGCACAAACCAGCCCCTCCTCTCCCTTCTGATCACCACTCTAAGCTCAGAGGAGGTCACATCATGGGACTGATCCTCTAGTCACTGGCACCCTGGATAATTATTTCATCCTGGGCAAAGCCTCTATAAAACAAAATCAATGCAAATTCTCAGTAAATTTCTGTCAATAGAAGGCACTTTATCCCGACTGTTCAAACATGGCTGGCCATCCAGTGAACAGAGAATGAGTGAGAAGGGAAGACAAACTGAAAGCAGGACTTTGACAACTTTCTGATTATTCTGTCTACATGTAGTTGTCTCTGCCTTCTTCTCTGCACAGTTTTTCACTATGATGGGCTCCTATATCCAGAAACTGTGTGTTCCTAACTCTTGGCATTCTGATTTAAGACAAGAATAATTACCTTTCTCTTTCCAGTGCTACATATTCCATGTATGATCTAACCTCATTCTTATGGATTCTAGGTGCTAAGGGAAAGGTATTGGTAAGGCCCTTGCTAATGGATATCTGTTTTATTTTCATCGAGTCAGTGGAGTGACTCTTTCAGAATCATGACCTCTGTTGTGTCAGATTTGCTGCCTGGCTTTCCAAACAGCAGATCGCCCTCAGATGCTGTATTCTGTAACAAAGTGTTTTGTGTGGGAATAGCAATCTCTGACACAACTTACATCAGCAAAACACCCAAGAAATCAGACAGCTCCAATACTGCTAAAGATGCTACACAGTTTGGTGTTACTAGCTCAATGTACACATGGAATGACACAGGTGATGGATCCCTGTAGCAGGTCTTGAAGCCAAGCAGCCCTGGGCAGTGCAGGCAAGGATGGAGTTTTTATCAGCACGATGCCATTAAAAGCAGAAGAACAAACAGTTGCTACCTAAAAGCTATTTGCCAGCATTACCTCTCCTGCCACACGGCCTTCTCTGCAGCCAGTGGATATATATGGCATTTCAGAGAGACTGAATGTAGTCAAAGGGACTCAACTTCTGCACAGCTCTGCCCTCAGGTAGAGCCGGTTGCAAGATCAGGGCAAAAGTGAGGGAGCGTGTTCATGCCAAGGGACATTCTGTGCAGGAGGTTGGAATGTCAGTCCCTCAAGCAAGGAACAACCCATGCAATGCAAGCTGTTGACCAGGAGTATATTCCTCCTCTGTACTAGGAAAAACTCCTCCCTTACCATGTACCACCAAAGAAGCAAAAATGCACTCTGGTGGACGGAGATGCTGCATTGCTTAAACAGTTATTTTGTCTCCAGCAAACTGGTGGCACTGCACCCACCATCCCCCTGGTGTTCTGCTGGAGCTTCTGCTAACAAACACACACACCTCAGGGCTTGACCTTCTCCAGGCTGGCCAGTTCTGCCAGAGTTTCATTTACGCACCTGGCACACACTTCAAGGAGCCACACTGGAGCAGGCAGCTAAAACAGGCTTTTTTGCTCCTCCAAGAGAAGAAAGAGTTTGTTGCAAATCATTGCAGTACTGTAAGAACCCTTTTTCCCACCTACCCCCAAATCTTATTAAAAGGAATGTGCATAGTTTTTATCCTGATTCCATGTTGTCAGAATTAGATCCTGAAAAGAGTGTGAAATGTGCTTTTCCACATAGTTTACTGTTTTCCTGTGATTCATGAAGCCTCTTTTCACATGAATAATTGGTCACTTCTTGTTTATGCATCACCATGGTACATAGCTCCTAGCAGGCCAAAAAGAAAGACACAAAGCTAACATTTAATCATTACAGCTACATGCACCCTACCCCCCACTCCCAACTCCTTGCTTTTTACCTACTCCTATAAAAAGAAAACACAGGTTTTTTGATGGAGGAAACGTTTCCTAAAAAACAAAACCCCAACAGTTTTACCTTCCTTAGCACTCATTTGCAATTGTTTTTGCTTCATGCTTATTTTGTGTTTCACATTTTCCAGTGTAAAGAAAACAACTGAAAAGTCCCTTACAAACCAAGTGAGATGGTGGAGAAGGAGGAATGTTCTGAGTGCACGGCTGCTGGGAATGGCAGCTTTCCAAACACCAATTTGTTTATTTCTTGAGGGAGATACAGTCAAGATGACACCTATCAATGGTCACCTGAAATATAAAGCACTTCAGTATGTTCCCAGAATAGCATTTCAGCTTTTAAACACTTTAATGACACTTTATTTTACAGGGCAGTAAACTGAGGCACAAATTAATTTGTTTACAGTGACTACTCAGTGAGTCACTGCCCAAGCAAATCTGCAGGCAAGGTTTGATTTGCAGAACTCCTCCTCTGCTTTCAGCTACAGCTTCCGAAACAGCCTGCACAATTAGCTTGGTGTGAGGTGTGATGAATAAGTGTGGATCTCCATATGGGCGAGATTCACACATATGGAGATCCACACTTGGATCCTCCACATATGGAGATATTGGTGTTTCCTGCTTTGAAAGCTGAGGGGCACTTTGATAAATATTTTGACAGTAGATTAAAAAAAAAAAAATCAAACTGACAATTTTATTTCTGCTTGACACCATGGCAATCCAAAAACACACCAGAAAACAGAAGTCAGCAGGAACACTTAAGAGCATAGGGAAAAAAAAAAACCATCCTGGCTTAAGACTGGCTATCAATCCAAACCAGTAGGTCGTGTGATTCTGCAGAATCAGTGCAAAAAACTGAATGCAAAAGAAAAGAGAATGTTTGTTGTTAGGAATATACGAGATCATTAATCTTTTTACCACAAACCCGAAACAACATCAGGTTTTAAGGCTGGGAAAAAAAAACCCTCAGTGTTTTTTACCTCGTATAGACATGAGACAAAACCAAAGCCTCAAAATCTGATCTTGTTAAGAAAACAGAAGAGCTGTGACGTTTTTGTTTTCCTTTTTTTTTGGCAGCAAGGTAGAGAAAGGAGGGAGTGAAACTTTGGTGAGTGGTGGGGGTTAGGACATGGGAGGGGAGAAGAGGACAAAGGAGTGAGAAAAACAACTGCTTGGAGTCTACTTTTCTGATTCAAATACACCTTAGCAGCACTCATTGGAAAGCAGACTCAGAAGTGGAAAGAATTTCTGGATCCAGATCAAGACAGCAGAAATATCTTAATCTTTGCTGGGCCATAATCTCCTGAGAGGGCTTGTGAGAATTTGATCCTGTCATTCCCAAACTAGAATCTTAAAACTGATTTGGACAAGAACTACAGTTGGTTTGAAAATATTATTACTCCTTCCTGTGGAAAACAAAAAAAAAGAATAAAAATGGAAAAAAATTCAGCCAAACCCAAAATGCATGGACTCATTACAAGCTCAGGAAATCAAATCTATTTAAATCTCTTTCAGCACCACTCTCCAGCTTTAATAGTGTGTGTGTGGAAGCAAATATTACATAGAAGTTCATCCTCCTCTCCTGGTCCCCTGCCTCCCTGTCCCCACCCCAACCCCAGCTCTGCATCTCAGTGGTCACTGTTTGTTTTTCTTTCTGATTAGTCTTGTCAAGAATTTCTCACTAAACCACCATTTTAATTCTTTTCAGCATTGCTCACTCCACTGTTTCTGTGATCTCCATTTTTGTACCCTTGCACTCCTGTGTTTAGTCCACTCCCTGCTTTGCTGATTTCTCTGGTGCCAGCTCCTAATGCTGCTCGTTCCTTTCTTATCAGCTGCTTTGCTGGTTCCTTATTTTGTCTTCTCTCACCCAGTCTTCTAACCTTCAGGATGGAATATCTCAGTGTTGGCTGAGCTCACCCAACTTACCGCTTGCCATTCACTTGCACTGCTGGGACTTTCATCAGGAAATGGTCGCTTAGGAAGGAAGGACTTTTCTGTCCTGAGAGCAGTCCCTCCACTGGCACTGGCACTGGCACTGACACTGGCACTGCATGCCAAACTCTTCCTCTAGACTATGCTCTTTCTTCCTCCCCACTACGCTCTCAGTTTTGATGACAATGTGCGAGATGAGGAAAGACCTATGGGTGACTCTCATTGGTTTGCCAGCCCTGTTCACGTGACTGGAGCAGGTATCCACTCAAACAAGTTGCCACCAAGACTCCAGTGTCAGTGCAGATCTGGTGGCAAGACCTTGGCTGGCTGTTGGAAGCCCACCTAGCTGCTGGCTCACTGTCCTTCCTCAGCAGAACAGAGGGAGAAAAATAAGATGATGGGTCGAGGTAAATACACAGTGATCATCTTTCTGTCAACAGGCAAAACAGACTTGACTTGGGGAATTAAATTTGATTTAATGCCAATGAAAATTGAGTTGGATGGTGAGAAAGAAAGACAAAAATGAAAACTTCTCCCTACGTCCCTGTGTTTTTATCTCAGGCTCAGCTTCCCCTATGGGGACACACTGCCTGTGCCTGGCACAAGGCAGCCTCTGCCCCTTCACCAAAACCTTGCCACCAACAACCACTACAGTATATATTGACTATTATTTCCATTTTTAGAAAGCTCAAATTTCCAGCATGTGAAACTTCATCTTTTTTTCTTAACCACCGGCTATATCTTCTGCAGGTGGATTCACTGGATCTATTTCAAAAAATCAAGGAGAATTTGTAGAATTGGAAATTATTAGGTACTTGATACTTGTTCCTTTTTGAAGCCTACCAGCATGTTTCTTATCTTGGTTACAATTGCACAGCCTTCCTACTTTTATGTCATTTATTGCAGTTTTGGCCTGTGCCATTTTTTGGCGTTGGATTGTCTTTATGTCTACACAGATTTTTCTTGGATGCTTTTCATTTCTCTTTAGTGTTTGATGCTACTTTCTTGTGGGAAATAAGCATAATATTCACTCTAGCCCACAAAGTGCACCCTGTATGTTGATAATTCAAGGACACTCTTTGCAACCACTGCTTTTTTTACCTTGCTTACCAGGTAACCCTCAGGCACTGAATTCACTCTGAAATGAGCAGACTTCATACATGAGTAAAATCCACATGGCTCAGAATTACCACAGCACTCCATGGAAGTGGACTGATCTGGAAATGGAGGAGACAGGCTCTTCCCAGGGAACACAGAAAGCCTGATAATTCTGAGCAAGTTTACGTAGGTGTTTTTTAATGTTCCTCTAAGCTATTGATGATGAGCCATTTACTCCACCTTTATTCCACCCTCTGCAGTGCTGCTCTCCTTAGGCAATGTGTAGCAGCAGATCTAGACATGACAATAAAAATTACTCTCCAGTATGGCCTTTTTCTTCACATCATACATTATCTTACATGTCAAGTATTATAGTGTTGGGAAAAACCATATTCATACTTCACATTATTAACTTGGTCTTAGCCCAGTATTAAATCATTATTTATTTACAGTACTAAATGAGAACTTCTTACAATGAGGATGGATCATTATTCTTCCACAGAACTCCCCTTTTTTCCATTCACAGACACAAGTTGCTTTTTGGTCTTGATTTGTACAATGAGAACCAGCCATGTTCTACTAGTTTTCCAGTTAATTTAGGGAAGGATACTGTGTGTTCTGATGGGTCAATCCATTGCATTGTCTTTAATGAACTTCTGTGAGGACACAATAAGCTTCAGAAATTTCTATCTCTGCTGAGAACCTGTGATCAGCCATTTTTGTTTATGTTCTTTATTTTTAACCTTTGTTTACATATATCCACAGGGTAACCAACAGGGAAATGAATTACTACTTTTCCTCGGCAGTACCAACCTCTCTTATTCATTGACAATCATAATTACAATACAGTTCCTGAGATTTATGTCACAGATCCTGCAGATATACATTTTGACCATATCTCTTCACATTTTATCATGTTTCATTGTGTATTGGAATGAGGTAAGACTTGGACTCTGTAACATGAAGAAACTTTCCTGTAAACAGGATTGACAGAAATTTGACACACGGAGTCTATGTTGGTTTCCACATTTTTGCCTTATCTGTATTCAGGCTGCCTGGCAGCCTGTTAGCTTGGCATGTAATAAGCCAAATAATGTGGGAATGATTGATTCAGGGTCTGCATGATTTTATTCACATTTGTGGCAGACTGTCAACAGGAATCAGTGAGGATTCCATACTCTGAACACTGGGGTTACTGCTCCAGTAACTGCACTAGAAGCAGTTTTAAACAAAGGCAAGTCCCTCTGTTTTCTTGAGTATCACACACCAGTGACATTTGTTCAAGGAAGCAAAGCGATTCCTTGCCTTTTGCATATTCTAATTTAGAATTGCTTGCCAAGAGTTTTGAGGTTATATGATTTAGGACAACTCAGCAGAATGGCATGATGCTTATGTTGTCTCATTAGTAACTGCAGATTGCAAGATCACAAATGAAGATGGCATTAGTGTTAAGCCAACCTGAGAAGCAGCCCCAAACCTTCACCCTGGGAGGTGAGTGGAGTTATGACCATATAACTGATGTTAACAGCAGGCCAGGAGAAGGGCAGAAGTGTGACACAATCCTTCAGGAGAGCCACTCCATTCCAGCCATGGCTGCTCCCCTGGTGATTTTATCACAATATCTGATGTTTTTTAGCACCTTACCTCTTGGGATACTGTAAATCTTAGATCTCATAAAGGAGGAAAAAGGCTTTCTAGCACTTGCATTTCCAGTAGAAAGCTTGAATGTCAAGGAGTTAAAAACCATAAAGCAC
>JAOXXN010000265.1:63222962-63233908 GCA_026770055.1 Myrmophylax atrothorax | reverse complement strand
AAACTATTAGCTACAAATCACACTGTTCTGTTCTTGAGCATCAAGTAGAAGTGTTAAAATAGAATAGGTCCAACTGAAACCAATGAAAAACACCATTTTATACACAGGATCTACCTTGCCTTTTAGGTCACTTCTAACACATAAACCTGATTGCTTAAACTATGTCTTTACATAACAAGATTTAGAGTTTACTTCTAATATAAAGTACATCATCAGATTATTTGAGCTTTGTTGATTTAGTTCTTGCATTTTGATTCTAAAGATTAGTTCTAGGGTTTCTTGTTCTTCCCACTACAGTCTTGCCAAAACAGTAACACTACCAGCCAGACCTCAGAGGCAGATAAAGTTCTACCCTTTAAACCTTGAATATGTTATTTTCTCTTACATGGTACACTGCCTCATGTCCAGGCCTAGAAGTAAACGCAAGAAGTTCATCTAGGAATCTGCTCATACCACATTTCCACAATATATTATGAGACAGCACTAGACTAGACAACCTATTTCATTTGACACTGCCTCTGCACTACAAAAATATCCACAAGTCCTTCTTTGTCATATTTGGTGCAGTTGACAAAGACAAGCATTTTTCACTGGTTTAGGAATGACAAATAAGTAGGTGATTTTAACACCTCTTTTTTTGTCTGCCAGAGAAAATAGAAACTGATCAGTCAAACAAGAAGTATCAAAAATAAGACTGGATTTTTATCTATTTGCAGGGTGAGGTCATAATCTAGTAAAACAAGCATTATTTACTTATTCAGTGAACCTTTGTGCCTACAGAAGACAAAACCTTTGGTTTGGATTACAAAAATGAAGCACAGAAAAAGATTTAATTAAAAACCTACACTTTGTGCAATACATATTTCATACTGCCAAATACAGCGCAGCCATTTGGTGTCTCCTTATTGCTCTAAGAAAACCATTTATGAAAAGTGACTCCTGGTGCAAAACAATAGCTAAAGAAAACCAAACCACCACTGAATAACAAGAACCACACTAAAGAAATGTCCCCCAGTGAATCACAAGCTCACCATAAGAGAGATCATTCTTAGTTTATTTACATACCTAAGCATGAACACTTATTTTCCTTTATTTTATTCGGAACTCTTTTATAACTAAGGCTCTAAGTCTACAATAGAGTGTAGGCACAGAAATTCCGCTTCATCTGCTGTTAGCAGGACTAGAAAGACCTCTGACTTGATTCAAAGTGCAGTAATGTCCATGGGGAGTTTTTCTACTTCCTTCAATGTGCTTAGAAAGGGCATCTGAGGTCAGCAAGCTGCACTCCTTATTCTGTCAGAAATTCCACTGAGGCAGTGCAGTATCAGTCTCCACATAATTACATACATCTTCTTCCTGAAACTGAGGTCAGTCACATTAATCGTAATTTCATGAGAAAATGACTTTTGGAATTGAACTAGCTCTGTAAAACAAAAATAAAATACATACTATACATTGGTTAAGGCAGTGCTTTGCACTACTTTAAAAAGATGCACTGTTTAGTTTTTAAATTTTTCTATTGCTGGACCTGGATTTGTTTTAGAAATGACAAGAAATGCCTGATAACACTTCTAGGTTTCAGTACTCTTCTGTTATACATCAAAAGTAGTAAGAAATAGTAAGCTACTCAGGCTCACCTGAGGCAATGAACTTGAGTATATACTTGGAAATAGAGGCGGACTTGTATGAATATTCAGTTTGTCTCAGTTTTTTAAAATATCAAAAATAATGATGAATTATATCAACACGTGATGCCAAATATAAAAGACATATAATAGGGAAACGTTTTCATCATTTCTACAGTTATACAGAACTTCAATCATGGGCTACTAGAAATTATAATGAAAGCAAAATCATAAATAAAATCAATCAACTATTTTTTTCCCAAGGGATTTTTTCTCTTCCATATTTGCAATCTGATAATAGCAAGAAAATAAATAAATAGAAGAACAGCATCCAGAAATATTTTTATCAAGCATAGTTTCAGATCAATCTTCTATCAATGATACAATCCCAAAAGATTAGAATATATTCATCACTTGCTGAATTCAAATTTGGAGCTTCACAAATCACACTGTATCAGTGGTGCTGAGAATGTCAGTCTCTGTTTTCCTCTGTGGTTGGCTCTTCCTTTAATAAAACGCTTAACTGTTTCTGGGCACATGAAAGGAAAAGTTCCAAACTATGAAGATTTCTCTGACGGACAACTTGATCAAGCTGTTGAAGTAAAAAAAGAAGAAAAAAAAAGGCAAAATTTCAATCATATTTGACAAAAAATTCAACAATGATATGTTACAATAGCGAAATAACCAAAGTAATTTCAATGTGTGTAATTTAGTAACAACTTTAAATGAAGTATTTGAGTTCCTTCAAATAAAAGGTACACAGGGCTAAAAGTATCTTTAAAGCTGTCAAATTCTACATGAGGCATTTGAAAATTCTGAACAGCCAAGCTGCCACACTAGGAAAATCCCCCCAGAATCTTTTAAAATTACAGCTGTTGTTTTTATAAAAGATACTGCCTCTACTTTAAAATGAAGTATTTATAACTACATATTCAAAACTTCAAAGACAACTGTTAATTTAAATGTCAGTGTTTAAATAGTTCCCAGAGGAAAAGTCGTAGTAATTTCTGCCTCCTTTGTTTATTCCTACTTTTTATGGGAGTCCCTACTGTCAAACAATGTGAACTTTATACTTACTTGCAGTAAAGACAATGGCTCTTTCTTCCCCACCAAAAAAGATAAGAACACCGTAACAAGACTTGGCAGGTTATATCATAGAAATGACATAAAAATAGGGTTTACTGAAGGATATCTGATTTTTCTTAATATCATAACATTAATAAATAAAACACACTGCAGAATTCCTTACATTTGAATTTTGATGTTGAAATGTCACACAAACAATATCACAACTGAGCCATGTTCTCAATTTGACTATCTTCTAATCAGCCACAGATTCATCTAAATAAATACATAACAATGACACAGGGGGAGATTGAAAGGTAGTGTGACATAAAAGTTATGCTACTGGAGAGAAAGGAAGTAATGGAATTTTGAAGAAGTCCGGCACTTCTGTCAGACTGTTGCGCACAAGTCCATATGCAATGTTCTGCCTCTTGCACCTCCCACTCAAAGCTTTAATTGCAGCTTTTAACAAAAACTGATCCTATGGTATCACTCTGCCCATAAATGCTTTTCAATCAGTTGTCCAGTTAGTTGCTCTAGCAAACACTTGGATGGATTTTAGTTTTATAACAGATTTTTTCACATATCATACTTTGCAAGGCCTCACTTTGAAAATGCACTCAGGATAAAGCTGCACTGCTGTGATTTAATACACAAAGGGAAGCATTTATAGGACCCTGTGGTTTGCTGCTCCATAAGTTTCTCTAAAATGCAAAAACAGGCTCTGCAAGTTAGAATATTTTGGCAACTTGTTTCAAAGAGCTGAATGTGTCAAATCTAGTCACCAGCAGAATACATACATATTTTCTAGAAGCCACACAATCATAGAACTCTCCTTCAGTAATACAATCATAGAATGGTTTGGGTTGGAAGGGACCTTAAAGATCATCCAATCTCCCTGCCATGGGCAGGGGCACCTTCCACTAGACCAGGCTGCTCAGAGCCCCATCCAGCCTGGTCTGCTTGGGCTTCTACTTCTGCAAATTTCCAGCTGCTGTTCCAACTTTTGCATCTCAGCAAAAGCAGCATTAGTGCTCCATACATAGCCTGATGTGTCCCTAGACCACTGATTTACAACAGATTTTAAAGCAGATCTAGTTCAAATAAATGTCAGAAAGGTCTGCTCTTGATATATTCGAGTAACAGCTGCTAGTGACAAGAAAATGAAAGAAACAGCAAACAGCTCTAAAGAAGCTGTATCTAGAACAGTCTGGAACAAATGAAAAAGCTAAACAGACTATTGTGATGGTGCATTTCCTCTGATTTGAAAATTATCTTGTCTCCTTCCTATTTTCTCATCCAAAACACACAGAACGTTTTGCTTGGGGAAGCTTGCAGATGTTTTTGTGCTTGTGATCAATATTTCTTTGAGGAACAGGCATATATAGTGCAATCCACGTAATCTGTTCACATAATTCACATAATCTGTTACATTATGACGATTCTCTTAAAACATGAGAAACATCTTTCTCTACATATATTATGTTAACAGATTCTGTTGCTTCTGGTAGGTATATCAGCTGGAGGAGCTTAGCATGAAACTGAATTTCACTGGTTTCCTTCTATTGCATATTATATCATCTACACTCCTAGATAAAGTTCTTTATTGAGATTAGACCAAGAGCTTTGGCTAAACTCTCAATTTTCCTTTCTTGCAGCCCTTCCTTGCAAATTCTGCTTTAAAGAGATCAAAGCAGCTCACCAGATGTGTGTTCTGATTTGCTGCTTTTAACTTTCTTTACCAAGGCAGCAATCTCAAATTGTATACGATTAAATTTATTTCACCAAGTGCTAATGTAAATGTTTAATGTGTGGAGTGATTGGCTGCAGGACGAACAAAACAGAATTTCTTTAGGCTTGAGTGAGGTTTTAAAAGTCTCAAATGAATTAAGTACACATTTGGGCAGTCTTTGTTGAACTCAAGTGGTTAGTTGGTAGTCTCCATTTGTGCATAAGAAAAATTTATTGCTTGTTAAAAGTTTATGTAAATTCAATAACATAAAACTGCAGAATTCAGTTCCCCTGTGTTGGTTCAGTATGTGGACAAGCTTTACCTTGAGCAGGACATTTTAAAAATCTTCCATGCCACAGTAAATGAAAAAAACAATCAAAAAAGACTTGGGATCTCCACGTAACATAAAATGAGAAACAACAAAATTATGTTTGCTTTGAAAATGGTGCATTTGAATGTATTCAAAAGGAGAATGTTCTCATTAATGAAGCAATTGGCTTGGCTGGGAAATAGAAACAAATCCAATGAAGCTTTGTTATATAATATATTGTTTAATGAACTGTTAGCAACAGTTTTTTCCAGCAGTTCCTCAACATTGCTGTGCCCTTGCTTGCATAATATACCCTAAGATGTGAAAATATGTAAGTAAGGCATTTTAAATCTCCTTTTTCCAAAGTCTTCCCTCTATATTTTCAGGTTCTGTTCACTTCATGGAATGATCTCATTACTTAAACAAACATAAATGGACATCTGGCAAATTCAAGCTGAATGTGACTCATATGCAAATGTAATCAGTACAAGTAATGTATTTGGGATGGAGCATTCACAGAATCAAACCAACCCAACTGTTCTAACTCTACAGATACTGAAAAAATACACCATGTCACTGCAGATCTACCAAGAGAGGGCATTTTTCTGCATCATACCATCACTGCTGCTATTACTAATCCATGTTTCTTTTCCACCATATGAAATCTATTAGTTCAAGGTTCCCAATTCATCAGACTGTGTCCTATTGGCGCAGCTTTAATTAGCTCAAAGTTTTAGTACTCCTGAACTTCATTATTTTAAGTTACTCAACACTATCTTTTTAAACTCTGTACAGATTTTTTTTTTCTTAAAAACTAGAGACGGCCTCTCTAAGCACTTCTATGGATTCTATTGAGCAACTGGCTATATAAGATTTGGAAAAGCACTTCCTGAAATTCCCAAATTCCCACAATTGTTCAGATATTTCATTTCCCAAAATCAGCTCAGTCTTGCAGGACATTCTAAACCACATTCACTGCTGGTTTTTTTTCCCCTTCTGCTTAAACCTTGAGTCCACCTTTGAGGTTTAAGTGTGGTTCCACAATCCTTCTGGCCCAAGATGACTGGACACGACACCCTGTGGGGTCCCACCTCAGTCACATCCATAGACCACCCAGGATGAGGTGCCTTTGAGCCATGCAGGGCATGACCTGAAGGAAGGCACAGACCTCAGCAGAACTCCTGTCAGTGGATGCAAGAACTCAACTTGGGAACTAAAAGGAAAGGCTCACACCTGACTGTGCACAGCATTGCCACCAGGCAATGCCTCCATCCCAGGCTGCTCTGTTTTGTCAGCTCATCTTACCCTGTATCACTTCATCCACCCACAGATCAAAACAAACCAAAATTAATAACTTTTCTTAGCTCTGGATTTTCTTAGCTTTATCATACAGTTCAATTTTCTGTGAAATGGAAAGACTCTATAGCTGATGCCCAAAGTAGAAATCAGTTTCTGACACAAATAGCTGCACATGCAAATACTCCATACCTTCCCCTTTCAATATCTACCTGCAAATGTTTTCATGGCATACATGTTTATCTTCCTCTCTTGAATATTTGCCAATCCAGGAAATATTTCAAATTTCCAGAAGAGAAACCCAGTCAGAACGCTATAAATTATATCAGAATTATATTATCCATTTCTAGGAACTAATAAAATATCATATGGAAAATATAATTTTAGGTTTAGCACTGAAGGCTTAAGGATGAAATCCTGATTCGCCATTGTAAAGATATATTTCCTTATTAATCTCACTGTGACCTGAAGTTCACCCAGAAAAGTGAAGAAAGCAAAATTAATGTTACATATGGTTCTTCAATTTTCCCTTTTGTATAAACACATTTAAAAGTGTATTTTTTAAAACTATTTCTCAGATGGCACCATATTCCAATAGCAAATGTATTTGCAGCTGTAGAAGTAGTAGCTACATTTATTCAAATATATATATATTGAAAAAATTACCTGTACTTCAATTGATTTTCTGAGGATTAAATGCAGTTGAGTTCACTACTCTGGCTGTATGATAATAACAGGAGTCAAGAATCACAATCTTCCTTGTTATCATGAAATTCAACACACGAAATGACCAGAGATTAAAAAAGAGCAAAGATTTTGAGGAAAAAAGCTTTTAATTTTACTTTTATTACTGTATTTTCATAGCTGATTACACATATGTAGACTGTAAAATAAATAAAAAATATTTATGCCACTATAATTTAATGGAGCAGAGCAGTTTCCCTTAGATCACACAGTCAGAAATAAGTTTTGGAGTCCTGCTGATTTCTTAGGAAATACATAAAGAAGTACATCAAGGAAACATTCTAGCAGTGATATATATGTTTATATTCACCACAAACCGGGTGAGAGAGAGAACACTTAAAATCCTGAAAGTATCCTCATCACTCAAAGAAAATCATGCAAAAAGAGGAAATTTAAGATGCAAAATTAACGTCTTAGGGAATTGAAAACACAGAGATTGATGTGCAAAGAGAATGGTTTTTGAAGATGGAGTGGAGCAGGTCCAGGTTAGTGAGGCTGATATAAAGGCGTTCCCTTTATTTACTGCTTACAAGTTGCTACTTCTTGGCTGTTGAATAGGTAATTCTTTGAATATTGATTCATCACAGGTAATTATTTAAAGACATTATTCTGGCATAATTTCTTTTTTTTTTTTCAAAGGACTCATAGTATAAGCAAATCCACATATTTCCTGTCTCCTTTCTAAGAAATGTTCATTAGAAAGGGGACAGTTCAACACAGCAGGTAGAAGCAATGAAGACCTCATTGTAATATTTGTTAAAGTTTATCTTAGTTTTTTTAGTTTTAATTTCTCTATGTATTTTAATTACTGACAAACATACCAAGGCTTTGTTTGCAAACTAACTAATTTCTATTTCTTATTTTTATATGGTTTTGTAGTAGATGAAGTTACTAACTAAAAAAAATTTTACTAAAAAAGTAAATATAAATTGAAAAATGGCTATAAACATAACTCAGACGATGATTTTTTAAAATAATGTCATTAAATATCTTTGTAAAAAATTAACATAAACTAACAATAAAGTGAACTTACATTCTTCCCTGAAAAGACTCTGGAAAAATGTTTCATTTTATTTTATAGTTCTAACTCAGCACTGTTTGATTAACAGACAGATGGATGTGTCCATGGAGAACAGAACACCAGGTAAGAGCATTGATGATGACAGAGTGCTTTCCTACATATTTAATGTGTAATTATTAAGGACTAGAGGAATAAATTCAAGTCTCTTTGAAATGAGTGGAATCAGGAATTTACGTTAGTTAAGGAAGAAATTATTTTGATGCTTGATTTTTTCATGCACATAAATAATTTACTAAAAATATTCTGTCAGTGGCACTTTTTCCTCTGTGCAGGGACTCATTTGACAGATTCAATATGATGTTGAAAATGTATTGGGTCGCTTATGGAGCAATTAGTCCAGATCACACACAGACTATTCTGAGTTGGAAGGGACCCACAAGGATCATCGAGTCCAACTCTTAAGTCAATGGATGTAACACAACTGCTTATTTGGAGTCAACCATTGATGTTGCAACTGAATTTGTCTTTAAGTATTTCTGTTCAGCCTAATTACATGTATATCATAACAATATTTAAAAAAAATTTAAAAAATCATTTTAGCATCAGTCTGCATTAGAAAATACAGTTATGGTCCTTCTAAATGATGGTTTCATTTAGATGGTTTGAACTTCAGGGCAAAGTGAATCAATGACTGCATTTTAAATCTGTGACATCTTTTAAACATTTTTAGAGATAAAATATTTTGGAAAAATCAGGGCTTTTCCTCTATGATTAAAACCTTAGCTTTAGCAGGTTCCTCCTGCCCCAGTTCATGGTGCAAAGCAATCCTTGCAATGGAATATTGCAATTCACAGTTAGGATTCTTTCCATGTACTGTACTGTGTGTTGCCCAACAAACCCAGTGTTCAGAAGAACATCACAGTGGAATTATACCCTCATAAATGCCTTCTCACACCTTCATTGGTACATGTTCCTCTTTGAGGAAAATTGAAAGACAATGGGGTTTGTTTGGTACAATTTTTAGGATATATAGATAGCTTTTGTTGAGGTTTTTTTCCCCCCCCACAAACTAACCCACACTAGTGAATGATCCTGACATGATCCTGAAATGTTCTGTAGTGGCAGAAGTTCAGCTTCATGATTATATTTTCTAGGAAAACTATGTCCCAGAACTCTTTCCTGGTGTGCTAACATGAACTTCTCCCCACAGATTCAACAGAAGGCTTTAAAAAATTCCCTAGCACATTAAATAGACCATATAAAAATTATTATCTTGAGGAACCTGCAAATCTGAGAGCTGGATGAGGAAACAATGAACTACTTCCTCTCATTTCTATAATGGATGAGAAGGAAAACAGATCCATATGGTACATATGTGGAGCAGAGCTTATTTTAGAGTTAATCCCAAGACAGAACATTTTTGTCTGTCCACCTGTGAATTTCTACTATTGATAACACTTACTAAGTATATAAAAACAGGGTTCTTCATGGCTGTAATTTATACAGTATCTGCTACACATTAGAAAGTCATCAGTGTTCAAGACAACCTCTAGGAAAGAGTGATGTTTAATAAATTATATTGCCATGTGAAAATGTTTTTTCTCTTTAAATAAATAATGTTGCAACTTCTAAACCTTAAGGATTTTATGCTCTGAACTTGATCATCAAAATAATACCATATGTTGGACACATCTTTAAAACAGATTTCCCTAGTTTCTGAAGGTGGTGGGAAAACACCCTGTCAACCCACTCAGAACCTCCAGTCTCCCAGCTGGACACAGGAGTGTTAAAAATACTAACTTTCCTTCATATAAGTAAGCGAAGGAAATTTGCTTTCAATCAAGGAAATTAGATTGAGTGCATGAAGAACTAAAAATGGTTGCAGCACCTGCTCAGACTACTGGAGAAGGTGTAAAATAGGCACATTTTAATCCCACAAAAATAATAATGGAAATATTTATGTGCATGAACACATGAGCAATCTCTGGAGTGACCTACCCACTTAGCAGATTATGAACATGGGGTTCCTTAACCCAGTTATTTATAGATTATCACCATACACTAAATATATGGAGTTACCATAATTGCTACTATATTGGTCTAGTAATCTGATTGTCCTGGTTTGAAGACAGACTTCAAGATTCTTGATAAACATATATAAACACAGCATCCTTAAAATCTCTGAATGACAACTGGTTAGCATTTGGTGCTGACAAATGTCTGCACAGCTTCTGAGACACACCAGATTACAGGCTCCACAAGGCAGGCACAAGCAGAAGACTAATCACAATGTGGCCAAATTCATCAGATCACCCCTTCTGATAGGGAAGAAAAAGCTAGAAATATACACCAGCACCTAAATAAGGGTATGTCAATGCCAGACTCCTTTCTATCCAGGCTCGTCCAACCCTGAGTGCTCACAGAACAGAGAAATCCTCAAGAGTTTTTTGTTCATCTCCAACTGGCTAAAGTACTCAAGTCAGTCTTGGGCACCCTCACATGCTTTAATATGGCTACAAATGACTTGGCAGAGATTACACAGGGCTTCTGTGGAGCTTCATAACCACAAATTACCACCTCTCCAGGAAAAAGCCTGAAGACTACAGACTATGCTTCCTGAAAAGCCCCGAGTGCAGGGCTGGGTGATAGATCTGGTCACAAAGATATGCTACATTTCTAAGTATGTATACACGTTCCAAACTAATCCAGGGTAACCATGCTGGGTTAAACCCAACAAAAATCTTCCTACATGTAAAGATTGCTGTTATCAAACCCAATAAAAAAATGGTATCTGATGGTGTTATGTTGAGTCATGCTCACAGATTGCCTTACAATACTAAGTTGGTATCTACAGAATTGGATTAATTAAGCCTAACTGAAAAGCCAACAGCAAGTACGGGCATTAATAAAAACAATTTTTTTTATTACTGTGAGAATGTATTTTGTATTCTCTGGGGATAAATACATAAAAGAGAAAAAATCACTGCATCAAAAGTGTTTGCAGTGTATACAAAGTGAAAAAAACTACCCTAATAATGTGCACTACTGTGAAACCACAGAGTGAACCTTTCCAGAGTTGTGTAACTGCTATTCCATTGCCAAGAGTGCTTTCTGATCAGTCATTAAAAGGAGATTGACCAGGAGCACAACTTC
>JAOXXN010000265.1:63208327-63222862 GCA_026770055.1 Myrmophylax atrothorax | reverse complement strand
CTAAGAACCATAACAGGTGGTTAATAATACACATCACTGACAATCTCTGCTTTAGGCTGGTTGGTGAAAAACTAATGCTATATAGAAAGCTGAAACTACAAACAATATAATGAGTCAGACTATATTTAATCTACTTAGATTTCAAGGAGACTGGAGTTGTATCATGATTATTTGAAGGTTCCTGTGCAACTGTGACACTACATGTCATTGGGTGTATCTAAAGCAAAGTGTACCCTAACAACACACAGGAATATTGTAAATACTGAAGCAGCACGAGAAAACCCCCACTTCTTGGTTTTGAGGATCACTTGATTTAACAGCCAGATTTTCATTTTAATGAAAACTTAATTCTTAAGATGTGACAGTATGAAAGAGTATGCTCCTGAAGGCATGGGCAAAGAAGATACCACATGAAATACAGGTATCTTTCCAAAATTATCATTGCAGATTAAAGTTGATGGATTCACAAAAAGAAATTAAACAATGAAAATCAGCCTGCAGTGAACCTGTGATAAATATAGCATTAAGTCAGAGGCAAACATATATATGTGAATTAGGATAAGTAATTAAGCATTAAGGTTCAGGGAATACAACATTAATATTCTACTATTCAGACAGAAAGTTTTGAGGCCATACTTAGTATTGGACTTCTTCAGTATGGAGAAGATTGAAGCTTTTGGTAATGCTTTTCACTCAGTCACATTTTACTGGAAAACTCAGTTTGGAATTTAAAGCCCAACTACTGCAGCAAAATTCAGGACAGCTGCTGGAGAAGCACTTTATAGAGCTGCAGCTGCAACAATGTCATCAAAGACAAGACCTCCTTGTTCCAAAACAGACCCAGACTGAGTACCCACGGCTCTCAGCAGGGCAACACAACACCACAAGCAGAAGATTCTAAAGGAGGAGGAGAAAATCACCAGCAAAACACAACAATCTGCAGGTCCCCAAAGCAGTTTCCTTTGGTTCCTTGGCTGCCTGTTCTGCTGCTTTTCCAGATGTTGATCTCAATTAAGGCTTTGGAGTGAAGTAACATCAAGGACATACAACCACAAATAGAATGGCAGTTTTTTTACCTCGATGATACCTTATTTTAGATTATGAAAGGAAAGACAAGCAACTGTTGCTAAGCAGGGTGGGGTGGGGGGAATGAGCAGGGCATGGAAAAATACACTTGACCACAATAATAATATGAGTCAGTAGCCTGGAGCCAAAGCAGAAAAATAACATATATACATATTAACTACATCTATAAGTCATTGAAGCATCTTGCTAAATTTCTTACACATGGGTATACACTTGAATACCAAAAGTAAACAGGAAACCACATAGTTTTGCCTCATCTATCTAATTATTGCTGTAGGTAAGAAAATGTACTTCTTCACATGTTTCTCGAGTGTCACAGACAACTTGATTAAGTCTCAAATTTTGATCCCACTGGCTTTACTGCAGGAATCCAATTGCAGGAAATAATCATAGGAAAGATTCATCAAAACACATATGGTAAGGCCAACTTTCCCATTTACTTTTTCAAATCAAAGTTCATCAGAAGGGTAAAACCAGCAAAAGACATACCTGAAAACTAAAGCAAAGAAGCTGCAAGACTTGGGAAAAAATAGCTTGAAAATTTCTGCATATGACCAGCTATGAAAAGTCTACAATAATGTTCCGGCTGAAAAAAACCTAAGCAGATAAAACTACTGAAGTTCAAATACCTCCACATAAAAGAACTGGGGTGTAAATGAGAAGCAGTACAAAAAAACCCAAACACCAAACCCTGAATATTCCTCAGCTGTAGCAAAACCCATTTAGGAACAGAATAACCTATCCTTATGCACAGTTATCTCCTCATTTTATTTGTGTGGTGAACAAAAGAAATAAAAAATCCCCCTCAAAACTGGACAGCCAAGAGAATCTTCAAAGGAAAGGCTCTGCAATTCCTCTGAGCTAATCCTATCCTTTTACATGGACAGAGAAATTCTCCAGAACATCTTATTAAT
This sequence comes from Myrmophylax atrothorax, assembly GCA_026770055.1. NCBI lineage: Eukaryota > Metazoa > Chordata > Aves > Passeriformes > Thamnophilidae > Myrmophylax > Myrmophylax atrothorax. The sequence goes on along the minus strand of JAOXXN010000265.1, from coordinate 63,220,862 downwards.
ATGAATGTGATTTCTGGATCTTCACAACACAAATCCAGAGACCACAAAACTGTTCCTGCATGTCATGGAAACACAATGGAGAAAAGGGCCTTCTGTATTCTCTCCTTGTGTCTCTGGGGCTCAATTCCAATGTAATTCAGATGGTATCACAGAAATCTAGGGATAAACGGGACTGTGACCCAACTTCTGATCTTTACCCTGGGAACTCACAATAAAGTCAATCAAAGCAGAACAACTGCCAGTTCTCTTTTGCAATCTGACAGTCTGCAGGTGGATGCCAAAATGCCTTTGCTGAGCACGTCCATCATTAACTTTCTAAGACTCTTTAGGATCCCCTTGGTGCCAAGAGAATGGTACATCAGGGACTTAGAAAAAGCCAAGAAGTTGACCTATGACTAAGAAAATAAAATTGCAGATGATATTCTTAGCTTTAATTAATCCAAGTTGATCATATTGAACTGATTAAAATTTCCATCTAGTACAAAGAAATGTGGGTTACACTAACTTAAAGAGCAAATTTATAACTGCTGCTATGTTAGCAAAATACCTAGTTACACATAGGCCAAAACTCTAAATTAAGAAATAACAGTGAAATACAAATCTGGTTACAAGAATATAGTTTGATTTGAAAGATGAATAAAGGTTTCAATAGGAATGACAAAAACTTCAGAAAGTCCTCCTGTTCAAAACATTCACTTACTCAATCTACTAAAATATTGACTGTTTAACCTTCAAAATTCAGCTGACCTGTCTAATTTTCTCATTAGGATGGCAAAATAAGGGTATTCATGTCCATTTACACACATGGATGGACAGATTTTTCTGGTTTTAATGTTTTGGGGCTTTTTTAATATTAAATTACCTTCTCTCAGTAATCTAAAGGTCTCTTGAAAATGCCTATGGACAAGAGTCACGAGTTGCATTGAAAAATTAGTAATTCCACACATCTAATTAAGAACTTTGAACTTTTTCTCAATATCAAAACCTATTTTCAGAAAGTCATACAGAATGCAAAATAACGAATCTCCAAACAAATGATCTGGTTGCAATACTCGCATTTCCAGAAGTACAGTGCAAAATCCTAACACTGAAGGAAGAATCAGGAATAATACAGGAGAGTCTCACTTACAGGAGACCAGAGGTGTGTAAGGATGCCTCACTTCCTCCTGTCACACAGCCTTCCTAATGGGCAACAGAGAAATATGGAAGCATCTGCTGCTTTCTTATCAAATACTTGCAGAATAGAGGGACCCTGGATGATAGATCTTGCATTTCCCTGGACCTCAGGTGTTGCTTAATAACATAATGATGTTAAAAACCACACCACTATCCATGTAGAGATCCATCTGGGTGACATTGTACAGTGTACACTGCAAATCTTCCTTCTTGTGAACAGTCTATATCCACAGAGTGAGCTGAATAATTACGGGATTGCAGACCAAATCCAAAGTTACTCTTGCAGTAATTGTAATGATACACACTGGATTAAAAACACAACACATCTCAATCACAAGAGTAGCTTTGAAATAGTGTAGTATCCAGTCATCTCACTGCTGAACATTATAATTTATCCTGTTATTTTTTTCCCTTTTTGGCTTTGATAGCTCACTATTTTCTCAGTAATAACACCACTTGATTTCAGTTTCAACTGGAATCTCGCCTGACTAAAGAGTACAGGCATAATCTCAGCCTTTGTAGATTTATACACTGAGGCACAAAAGGATATATGAAACAGTTTTAACTTAAGTAAAGAATTTCAAGCTCTGGCAAGTTTACTCTAAAGTAATTGCAAAAAAACATAAAATAGGTTATGTATGTAGTTTCAAGTAAATCGCTTTCATCAGCATAAGTGATCACTCCAAGAGTTTGAAAATTGTAATTCTGGTTATTTAACAATTTCCTTTGGATTTCAATGAACCTAAGTGGCAGAGAATTGTATTTTTCCCCCTTTATCTTTTCAAAAACAGAGTACTATAATTTCCAGGTAATTAAAAATTCTCTTAAATGCATGATGTTTCACTACTGAAAAGTAGCAGAAAAATGCCATAATGCTCTCTGACAAAAAATGCCTAATAGGATCGATCGATTGAAATACTATATTCCTCCGTCAGAAACTCCCATTTCATTTCAATATTTAGAAACAATAGTTGCAAAGCTAATAGTGACTTAAAAGTTCAGGAAAAAAATGCCAGGCTTACTTCCACATCTCATGCAATACTGCTTGAGTATTCCTTATCCACAGAGGAGAAAAGGAGAGCCAGGTGCACCAACTCATCTTACACTCCAACTTCCCATAAATCCCTTGCTTAATCCTTCGGATTTATACTGCTCTTTGAGTTGGGTAAAGGAGTAGTGTGAAAATGCTCCTAAAGCCTCAATGTAAATGTTTCTTTAATCCTATGAAAGCCACAAAACAGGGCCAGCCGAAGGAGCAGGAAACTGAGCTAAGGAACTCTCAGTGACCCGATTGCTACTGTCTCTCTTGGCACTGACCTGTTAGTCACAAGTTCATCCTGGGCATGGCACCAATGTCCTGACAGCAGCCACATTCAGGACACTAACACAGAGATCCCTGCATCACATACTGGATGCTGGTGTGTTCTGTAGTAACATGAAGCTTGGGATTGGTAACTTAAAGCTGTATTATTAAAAAGGCTGATACAGAAATAGAAGATAGGATTAAGTGTTTTTAAATGTGACTTTGTTGCATTACACAGATCTTTATGTTCCCCAAACATGGCATTGAATTCAGCCAAAAATGATACAGCTCTTTGCTTTTAAAGTCAGAAGAAGGGGGAAATGTTGAAAGAAAAATACTCAAGGTGACACCACACTTTAAAAAACTGGGAAACCGGTCTGTTAAAATGTGTTGGTGGTAACATTTAGGGTTTGGACTCTCATTAATGTGGCCCCAGGGAAAATATAAACACTCTTTCTGAAATTAAATCTTGACTGCCCACCGCAGTCTTGTTTTCAGCCTCAGCTGCTGGCACGTCAGCCTGCAATTGAGGCCCTGCATCAAATGCCAAGCCAAACATTCAGGAACAAGAATGGTAATGACACCCTATTTTGTTCTAAGGCATATTAAAATATAGCAAGCATTATAAAAAAAAAGTAAAATATCACTCATTTGAGATTAATAACTTAAAAGAAACTGATTTTCATACCCTCTCCCACTTGCACTTGTCTTCAAATAATAAACCTTCAGAAGAAAGCTGTGCTTGATGCCTGAAACGAAGCACACTTGCAAAACAATGAGACACATCAAAATTCTGATAACTGGCCTGCACTGAAGGGCATAAGCTTTACCTACAAGAGTTCAAAACTAATTTCTCTGGTGTTGATATATGACTTTGCAAGTGTTTTAACACAAATGGATCAATACATGAAAGTCACTAACTGGTAACACAAGTTTTTTCCAGCAGGATCCTTCCTATCCACAATTTTAAGACATACTAATATCAGAACTCTGTTATTGGAACATTTTCTACCAGCATCTGTTTAAGTTCATTCTCTCATTCCCACCTTTCTTCCTAAATACACTGCATTCAAGGTGAGAGTGGGCTGCTCCAGCTATTAGTTTTTCCCTCTCTTCTGAGTCCTACCAGAATCCTTTGGTAATCTCACCTTGCAGATGAATTGAGAGTACCAGATAAAATGGAAGGTACAGCCTCTGTCTCAGGCAAGGAACTGGGATCTCTTGCCCAAGAAGGGAATGGTCAGTCCTATCCATCATAACCCCAGGTTTTCTAGTGTCTCATGATGCATAGGTACTATCCCCTACATAGGAAAAATGGCAGTCTGGATCTACAGGGGGTGTACTGAGTATCTTATATAGTCACTGCTCTAATACATATATCCCTGATGGGAATCTGGGTTGCAAATTGATCTGACTCTGAGAGTAGAATGTAACTGTGACTCAAACCAGAGACTAATGATACCTTACCTGTCACAAAACAAAAGGAAGCTACCAATTCACAAAAGAGACAGAGGAAAGGGTGTGCTAGGAATCCTTACAGGACTTGTTCCACTACTAACACACAATGTTAACTCGAAGCATATGAGATATAACATACCCTAAATGTGCTACTCAACAAACCAAATGAATTCCAAGCTTCATCAATAAAACCAGCTCCTCAATGTGAAATGAGAATGTGTAACCAAGTAGTGTCACTTCATGGCCTAACCTACGTCACTGTGCAGAAAACCTCCACTTTTATTTGCAGAGTTCATGCCTTTCCTTAATCGGAGCATGGTGGGACACTGGAGCAGGTTGTCCAGAGAAGCTGTGGATGTTCCATCTCTGGAAGTGTTCAAGGTCAGCTTGGATGGTGCCTTCCATCTCAAGGAAGGTGTCCCTGCCCACGATGGGGTGGTTGGGACTACATGATCTTCAAGGTCCCTTCCAACCCAAACCACTCTGCAATTTCAGTCTGAAAGCAGATGCTGTGTATCTGCTGCGCCTTGCCTGGGGTAAGTAATTGTAAAGAATGCCGAGTGCTGGATCCTTATCCCTGTTCTAAGCTATAGCTGGGAATACAGCAGCAACACTTCCTAGCCATGCAAGCACATCAGTGCAGAGCATGAATCACACCAGCACTCCTCCTGGAACCAAAGAGTCAACCACATACTTTGAAAACCTGAGTATTATATGCAATAGCCTGCAATAGCCAAATTAACAGTTTAGTTACTGAAGTTAGCCTAGCAGTTAATGGGAACAGTTCTTTTCCATTCAATTCAAGACATTAGTAGGTATTTTAGAAGCCTTTCAAAGCACATTCATTTCACATTCACATGCAGCACTTTTCTGAAAGGCAAGTAAAGAGGTTTCTACTTTTATTTCCATTCATCATCATGCCAGTCAGTTGTAAAAACATATTCTTTATTAGAAATAGTGAATAATTGTGCAAATTTACATAAAAGAAAATAAATACTGGATGTGCACAGTTGAAAAAGGCATACTTCACATACATAAAGTAAAAGAATTAATTTATAATCTAAAAGTGATCATCACCTCAAGGATCTGAGTGCTCAGATTTAAAGCTACATTAGGATTCAATTTTCAAGAGGAGAATTCACTGAGTTGCAAAGGTTACTGGCAGTAGATGTATCAAAAAAATAGTTACCATCACGCATGTATAGAAGCACAGAGAGTAAAGCAAAGGTGTAGTCAATGACAGAAGGTCAAGGAATTCTCAGCTAAACAGAGAGATTACCTATATAATACAATCTAGAAAGCAACCAATTTAATAATTTCAGGAAAGATAAAATATAGATAAGCAATAATTGAACTCTGTGCCAACTCTTAGTTGGCCAGAAAGCCAAAATGCTACAAAAATTGCTTTAATTGTAATATACCACAATTACAAAAATAAGCATGAAAATTGGTGTATGGGTAAGATTTGAAAGTAGAAAAGTAAAAATCAATAGTAAGAAAAAACAATAAGCCATTATTATTTCCTATTAAACTGATGTACGAAGGTGTTTTCTGGTAGTAATTGTTTTCAAAATCTTTTTTACAATCATAGCCAGTTTCAGTCACCAGACAGATATCTTATTTCTCCTCTACTGTACTGATCTTCCCTATTAATTCAATTTAGTTCTTAATAAAAAAGGGCTATAAACTACAAGTTCCTTATGAAGACTATATGACCTATATGCTAAGGTGTTTATGCCCATATTGTAAAAAACTAAAATGCCCTTACAACTGCAGCACTAACATATGTAAAGGGAGAACTTTTAGTCTGATTTTTCACAAAAAACTTCATTGACCATTTTCTGTGATGATTTTGATGGATGAAAAACAGAGCAACTATGTAGAGGATCACATATCATTTCATATGCTCAGCCTTTACAAGTGAATTACAGACAGTTCCTCAGACAATTTGAACAACCCAAAGGAATTTGCTGCCTCTTAACAAGGTGGAAAAATCTAATTAAAATTGAACTTCCTACATTCTCTGGCAGTCTTTACCTTAAACAACTGAATACAAGATACTAGTTTTCATCACAAAATCTTCTCTCAAAATAATAAAGAATGAGGAACCTACAAAGAAAAGGTTTCACTTTTTAGGAAAAAAACCCCAACTACATAGGTAACAAGGGTTATAGCAATTGTAACATAGATCACCTTCTACAATCTGTATTGGTAAAGGTGCTTCTGAGATAGATTTTATAGGCTTTGTAGCTGCTCTACAAAACCAAAGGTAAACAAAAAAAAAAGTTCTAAAACTGTCTTCATGATAGATCAAGTCTGTATGACTTACTTTAATTAGGAAATGTAATACATGACACTTAAAAAAAGAACTTGAAATGGGATTTTGTACCATAACCAAACCCAAAAGTCACTGTATCAGTTAGAAACCTACTTAAAAGGGAAAATAAAGGTCTAGTTGCTTCCTTCAGACTAAATAAACTTACAAAATACACAAATACACTCCATAAATTCAGCACATTATTAAAAATAACCCCAGTAAACAAGGATAGCCATGGAGAAAACCAGCAGTGTTAATCTGACTTGATGAATTTGGTGCTGTCTTGATCACTTGATCAATTGATCACTACTTCCCTTAAAAAGCATTGTGACTGCAATGCACAATTTCCTCTCCAAATGATAAATACTCATTTTTTTCCAGAACAATCCCTGAAATTGGGAAAATGTATGACTTGCTACTTCCCAAGATGAGCCAGACTTCTATAAAGGTGTTTTATCAGAGTAAACTGGCATTTTCCAAATATTCCAAGACTTTTTCAGAAAAGACAAAAACAAACCTGGCTGGACAAAGCTGTGCAGAGAGCACGTGGTCAGGGAAGCAGGAAATGGGCCTGCAATTCCAGTTGCCAAAAGTACCTGTATTATTACTGAACTAAGGAAGCAATTTCTCTATGCACACCCAGAAGAGAAATTTGGCTTTTTCTTCACTTTACTGTAAGACATGGCTTATACCAGCCTGCCAGTGACTTTAAAAAATAAATACTGTTGTTGAAAAAGGTCCTTAGTTTCCAGAATATCAGAAAGAAATGATGCATTACATACTAAATCCCCCAAAATATTTCTTTGGCTATTTGCAATTCTGAAGTGTGCACTTACATTTTGGTAAACATTAGTCAGAGAAATGCAATGTTTAGTTATGTTTTCTTCTAAAGGTTATGAGGCACAGCTGCACAAACCATATGGGAACACACAGTAGTACAGTGAGTTTCACTGTAGTGGTGACATCTTTGCTCCCAGTTTCTGTCCCTTAAATCAGGATGGGAGTGCATTTATGACAAGTGTCTGACTTTTAGGAAAATAGGGGCTGCATAAAAACAAGCCTGTCATTCAAATGATGACTCCAGTCCTAACACACGTGAGCTTTCCCTGGCAGGTCAAAATCCGCCCTTTAAAGCCAATGATAGTTGTGCACAATGAGCAAACAAAACGTGACTGCTTAATATACTCAGTTTTGCTGTCAGAAAACAAGCAGTAAATTTTCCTGAGGGACAACGAAATGTCAGTGCAAACAGAAAAAACATTTGCTTGCTGGGTTCAGAAGCTACAACTACAAAAAAATGCTTACTCTAAGTACTTAATTCACCAAGTGAATCCTTGTAGTTTAGAAAATTTCTTTAAATAAGCTATTCAGCAGAACATTCACTTGGTAGAAAACTTTCTCTCTTGTGACTTACTTTATTCTTTGTATACCACCTTCAAGAATTAATTTTCTTCTCTGCACAGCTAATTAAGTAAAAAATAAAAAAGTAGACAAATGATAGGCACAATAACATTAGAGCACCACATTTTTGTCTGCTATAAATATTCAAACTACAACATACTGAATGACTATTTTTTTAAGCATTCAATAGCAGTGAATAGAAAGCAAATTACTAAACTATGAGATTTAATTCATACTGTAGCACAAACAATAAAATACTAGAATTGGACAACAGAATACTTTTGGAGACCTCCATTCCAGAAATCTTCCTAACATTTGTGTGATTTTAAGAATTAACAGAGCTTAGTTTTTAACAAAAGGCAAACATTTGCGGATTATGTACAAGAAGCCTGAACTCTGTTCAAGTATGAAAAAAATATGAAGCAGAGGAAAGAGTTTCCTCATCTTTCTAACAGCCAACAACTGGAAACAGATCTTAGTTTGAAGTACACTAGTGACCAATTAATTACTTTAATAACTAGAATTTTTATAAGACACCTGGAAATATAAAACTCAGCCAGAACTCTTGGTGGCATTCTAGTCTGACAAACACACATATACTTGCTTAAGCCAGTATTACACAGCTTTCAATATTTTCAGATATTCTGAATTATTCAAAAACTGTTTTTATTTAGTTGGGGCTTTTTTTTTTTGCTTTCTATCTGTAAATTAATTTAAAAAAAATCATTCCTGTCAGTCATATAAAATAGAGGAAACTTTCATACTTCTCTTGTTCTTTCACTCACATATTTGGAATGCTTTTAACTTACCTCCAGAATTTCAGTCAACCTTGTAATTACATCACACAGAGAAGCAAACAACAAACATGAAACAGTTCCTCAGAACTGCCTACAAATTTCACTTTAGGACAAAGCTGTGTTTATATTCACTTTATTCAGTACTGGCAAACTAAAGCAAAGAGTTTTCAGTGAATGGGTCGAAGTCACACATGAAGTTCACACCAACTGGGGCTGGGATAGACCCAGCCTGTCTTTATACTCCTAACAGAGCAACAAGTATCCATTAATCAGGTTTAACCAAAAATATTACAAGAACAATAAAGTTGTATAGGTCAGTGACAGGGCACTGTTATGCCTCTATCTCACAGCCCAGGGATCAAGGTTTTGGAGCTCTAATCCTAGGACACAGTTTGCAGGATATTAGGCTTTACTTCTTGCCCTGATCCCCAGCCAGACATGTACATGAACATGTATGCCACCACATAAGCATGATGTTTTAACAAAACAAAACTATCAACCCTTAAAAAACCACAGAGCTGCTCCACCTAATAACAGGGAATGCCTTCACAAGCATTCAGCATAAAACCAAACACTAGAATTTGTAAATAGTTAATACAAAAAGCTGGGAAATGCTTCCCAGCACTCGCTAACACAGGCACAGGGCGCCTCAGGGGTCTTGGTGCATCTTGGGTCACTTAATGTGCTCATCACAGCACTGACTGTTTCCAGAGCAGTCAGACGATCAGAGACTGCAATGCAGGGCCAATGGTGACAGGATTATAAACATCAGGCAACAAAAGATGATCCTGACAAATGAGTCAGTGACTCTTGAGCCCACATCAAAATGAATGGGCTTTGGATAGTCAAGGACAAAGGCTTCCTTACTCTTTATTCAGCTCCTTCTAACCAAACTGGAAGATTTGGCTCCCCCCTCCATTCATGTCTCAGATACAGGTGGCACACAATGTGCACTGTACGTGTGCACTGGATACAAACCAGGAATAACACTGATTTCTCTGACAGAAGTGGAAGCAGTGGCTTGCCATTTAGTCAGTGCCCACCTCCTCTTTACCTGTGTGCCATACTTCACCTGTCCCTTCATTTCCCACCCCACCACCAGAAAGGTAACGCATTGTTTTGCCTTCCTGATACTATATGCAAACATAGGCATAGCAATTCTACATGATCAAATACATCTTCTGGCAGTTAATAAAGATAACCTTCTAGACATAATGTGGGTGTACCTTTGCCGGAGAAAGCAACTCTGGCTGGTAGTTGTACCAGGTGTATTCAAATTCGACTCAGAAGAAATCTTCAGGGTGTTATGAATATTTATGAAAACCTCTACAAGTCTGCTAGCTATAGAAGATGTCTTTGAACAGACAGGACAGTCTTACTCTATTAAAGTTTTGATGCTTCAGAAAGATGGCTATTATGAAATAATCATGAAACAATAAAGAGTTAAATTCCTGTTTGAAATTTCCTTTGCACCTTAGATACCCAGATTCTTAAGATGTTACCTTTGGCAACATAAAACCCCCCATTTTTCTACTAGAAAATCTTCATATAATAGAGAATGGAGAAAATAAAACTAAGACTGCAGTATATAACTGAAATTGTTGCCAATACAATGCTACATATCTGTAAAAACTTCTGATTATATTTGAACTATGAAATGGCATGGCCCATCTTTCATTTATTGTAAAAATATCTGTTTATATCACAGTTTCCTTTTTTTTTTTTTTTTTAAGCTTGCAGTGTCCTTTATTTGAAGGTGAAAACAAAAGCCAACAAATTCTCTGCTAGCTTTAGTGACTTTGCTGGCTTCTACATAGAGGAAGTTAGGTTTGTCCTTGTCATAATTTTAGCATGACTATATTGGTTTTGGTTAAGTAACTTTCTAGTAATTCAAATAATCTCCTCCATATGCCCATTTTCTTCACTAAGTGACAGTTAAGATGTGTATAGGTCACTGGTATACTGCTTTAATGGTTGGTAGGTCTCAACACTTTTGGAACTGCAACGGTAGTTTTTTATAGTTTACTTTCAATTTATATGTTATGTTGACACAAATTATTTAAACAAACAATTATCAAATCAAATTGTTTTTAAAAAGATCCATTCACAATCAATTCTTTCTAAATCAGAGTAAATACTAATTTATTTACTATTATTTACAGTATAATGTTGAACTACATTTATAATGCACTGCAGAACTTGTGGGATTGCCAGATCCAACATTTATAAACTGTTATGGAAATTATTCCAAGAGTCCAAGCTCTATTTGTGCTTTAAAATACTTGTAGCAAATCGTTAACTGCCCAAACCACAATTGGGTTTCTTAAACTGATATCACAACTATTTTATAATAGTATTTTTGTATTAATGTTTTTATTCATTATGTAAAATTTACTAAAGAAAAGCTTTAATCGAATAAATTGCTAAGCAATTACAAGCTACTTTGAAAATTGATATATACTACATTTACTGTGAGTGATGAAAGGTAATTTGCACTATTAGAAAATAAGGTGGCTGAGAACTGATTTATAATGCCTTTCCTGAAGGACTTAACCAGGTACAAATATTGCTGTGCCTGTGTCCAGTGGTTTGAAAGATTCTACAAACTTATTTTAAAAACAACAATGAAAATACACAGTGTATGTTACCTTTTCAGTTTATAACTGGGATGCCCCCATCAGTCAAAGGGTCACCTATTCTCAGAGAAGAAAACAAGGCATTTTCCCTGAGTTCTTTCTAGGATTTTTTCCATAAGCTGCTACTTTTTAGCATAGTCCATAAAGTATATTTGTTACTCTTACAGGTACATGGGCTTTGACCAAGGCCCATTTCCTCTGCCCCTTATATAATCATATAAAAGCTACTATGCCAAATGATTTGGAGATAAACACCTTTCACTCCCACCTTGAATACAGACAGCCTTTCTAAAGACACAAAAATCTAGCTATACTTTTTTAAAAATGAATGGATATGTGTCAATTAGTCAATAGGAGAAGAAACTTGACTGAAATACCTTGCTATTCAGGAACTCTATGAAAGGAAAGGAATTAATGCTTCTAGTAGATAAACCAAAGAGCATTTTGGTTTTTTGAAGATCATATTTTCATTTTTTCACTGGTTTGTGTAAACTTCACAAGGACAAGACAGCAACCAGGCAATGACATAATGGCAGTAAGCTCCAACTCTGTGTGTAGGTGGAAAGCAAATGGAAGAAAGTCTTCATTCCTGATAAAAATGGAAATCCAAGAGATTGCAGACAGATGAGCTGCTATTGAAGTACCTGCAGTAAATTACTGTCAATTCAACATCTGTCTGTCAGCAGTGAAGAGCCTGCACTAGATGGCCTGGATGACCTACACTAGAGGTTCTACTAACCAATTTATTTATGACACAAGTTACCTTAAAAGCAGGCCTACTTTCACCTTCCCCACAGCTTATCCCTTGTGAATAGCTGACTTCAGACACACTCAAACACCCTTATGGATCATGTTTTGCACCAGATTCGGTTTAATTGTCTTTGAAAATAAAACAAATCCTGTTAAAAGAAAATGTCTCTACACACAGCATAATAGAAGGAGCTCACCCAACAGCAATGCTAACTCAGAGCAGAGAGAAACTTCTGCAGGTAAATCCTATTTACCATAACGCTGTTCAACCCATAGAAGCAGGGAATACAGAGGCAGAGGCCAAATGCATTATTTCTACTTCCTTTCAGCACAACATTACCAATTAAATTAAAGCTCAGTGATTTTGTTTATTGAGAATCCTGAAATTGTATCTCAGGCTGCTACTGTCATATCAAAGAGGTTTATAAAAATTATTTTTTGTTTAAGTTTTCATAAAGAGCTCCAAAGGGGAGAAATGTGTTACACTTTTCTTCTCCTACTGAATGCAAAACAAAGCTGTTCAAGTTACTATCACGTGAAAGGGAGGAGGGAGACAGAAATGCAAAGATTTCTCGTCTTAACTGTATGAATATCAAGTTAATAGCTATAAGTGTTCTTGGAGTAATCAAAACTTTATGAACCCAGCACTGCCTGCCAAACTCCGGACAGAACACAGGCTGGAAAGATTTTTGACTCC
>JAOXXN010000265.1:63159328-63180358 GCA_026770055.1 Myrmophylax atrothorax | reverse complement strand
CATGTCCTTGCTGTGCTGGGCCCCCAGGGCTGGGGCAGAGGGGCAGAATCCCCCCCTCCCCTGCTGCCCACACTGCTTTGCATACAAGAGTGTGTTTCCTTGAAAAAAACAGCAGCTCTAGGGATTGTCCCCGGGAAAATCCATTCCAGTGGTCACCATCCCTGATGTTCCCTGTAATTAGTCAGGGTGCTGCTGAGCCTCACACAGAACGATCCAAGACGAATTGCAGGTGTTTGTCCTGCAGGAAACTGGGATGGAACCACAAAACCAGACCTTTCACAGCTTCCCCTGTCCTGGAAGACACAGCCTTGTATTCTGGACCTGTCAGCAGGATGGTACTTCTCTAGACAGGGTTTTAAGCTGCATCTCCACCACAGCACAACACCCTGATAAAATAAAGCTTCAAAACCAGAAACTTCAATAAACTCTAACAAGAGCTTAAAGACAAGTGGAGAAAAACTGCCTTTCTTCCTTCTCAAAGACACTCTTGGGAGGGAGGGGTATGGAAATTTAGGTGAAAATGAGATTAAGAAGAAAGCATGAGAAAGGAGTTATCATGAGATAATCCTGATTGTGTGGAAATGGAAATAAAACAGCAGAAAGTTTAAAAGGAATGGGAAATGATGACAAAAACTGTGTGGGTTGACAGAGTTTTACATGGGCTTAAAACTTTGAAGGCAAAATACTGCTTGTTAGGCAAGAACATTAGAAGGGAACAAAAAAGGTAATGTTTCTTTAGAGAAGATACTTGCACTGTGTGATTACTGCTGCACCAAAAAACCCTTACTTTCAGTGATATAAATAATCACAACTCTCCATGTATAGGTGGCTATGCATGTACAATCCCATAACAGAACAGTAATCTACTTGATGTATAAACAGCTGCAGTAATTTCTTCAATTAGCACCAAAGTCATTCAAACACAAAGAAATGTTAAACAAACACCAAAACATACATTTAAGAATAGATGCATTCAAAAAGAATGAAAACACATTACCCATTTCTCAGATCTCTTCCATCAAAGATTTACAAGTGAACTAAATTTTCCAGTGTAAATCCTATGTATTTAAACCTGATAGTTCTACCACAAGCACCAACACTTGCCTATTTGATTAGGCTTCAAAATCCCAGTTTCATATTACCAGTAAAGGTGAAAAACCTTAAAGGTGTTGAATGAGAAATTAATTGGAAATTTGTGAACAAAGTTAAATTTTTTCTGGAATTCAAAGGGGTGTTAAAGGTAGAAATTATGCAAACTGGACACGTCCTATGACATGTCCTGTCCTATGACCAACACCAGTTCCTTTACATTGTCAGGTTCTTCTGAGGTAAATCTGAACCTCTTTAACATGTTTTCACATTTCTGTCCCATCTTTTGGGTTTTGATGCAAATGTAACTGATCGGGGTGCAAATTTTTGCTCAATCTGTAAGCAAACTCTCAAAAAATCTTCTGATAACACTTTCAGATTTCACAAGATTCACTCCTTTCAGAAAGGAACATTCAGAAAGTGGTATCAAGCCAGTAAATGATATATGCATTTGAAAAACACAAAACATTTTCTTAAAATTAATTTACCTCGCTTTTAAGGCAGAGCACTAAATAACTGTAATTCTGTGCAATAAACTCCTCATTTCTGATGGAATTGATTTCTCAAGATTATTGCATCTTTCCTTCATACTGTTTATACAGATGCTTTTATATTTAATACATGTTTGCATTAAATGTTAATTGATATGGTCAGAACAGTCAAACAGTCATAAAACACTTCTGGAAAGGGTGAAGTACTTCAAGGGGACTTTTGATGCACTTAGGTCTAATATATCTCAAGAAAATTAAAAAAATATTATGCTTTATATTTTTAGCTGAATTGTTGCTAATAGTATTTAAAATGTAATTGTTAATTGCAATGTAAACAACTTAAGGGCTCTATTAGCAAATTAGCTTTTCCTTTCTTTTAAACCTCTATATTAATGGTCATTATTATTTTGATTCAAGAGCTGTACTTAAGTCAAACCAAGATCTTCTTGACAACAAACCAGATTTGCACTGTTCAGACACTCAACAGTAACTGATGTGATTTCAGATACTTACTATGCACTGTCTTTTTACTCAAGTTGTGCTAAATGAACCAATTTAGACCTATTAAGGTATATATATTTCTGGATATGATATAAGTCCTCATAGCAACCTTCTTTCTTTAGGTAAGATTTCTATGAAATAAAAATAGGGGTGGACAAGAGATGTTTGTGTCTATTAGCTAAGAACCATTAAAAAATTTAGACCAAAAATTCTTGCAAATCCCATACAATCAAATCCTGCACTAAACTACACAAATTAAAAATGACTGCACGTTTTCTCCAAGACCACAGAAAATGGCAGCTGTTAAAGGAGTAAGTATTAAGTTGCTCTGAGACTTTTTCTCAGGGCTACAAATTCTTGAACCTGCTCTAGGCAGGTCTCAGTGATGCAGAACACCTTTGATCCCAACAGATGAAGAGTCCTTATTTATTTTGCATTTTTAAATAATTGCGTTTACTGGTAAGCTGAGGACTCGAGGCAAAAGATTGACTATTTGCTTTTGGATCATATATGTTAATATATTTTTCAAACAGAAAAGAGTTGAAACTAAGAGAAAATCATGAAGTTTTTTGCATGTGCACATCCATACCTGAGCATTAAGAAGCTCTTCACATTTGTGAGAATGTTTTTCAATTGCTAGTATATACTGTTTTTCAATAGCTGCTTCTTGCTGCTGAACTGTAGATTGTAGCAGTGCCTGCAGAAAGAAAGCACAGAATATTCAATGAAGATACAACTGGGATGTTTATTGGTAACTGCAGATCCACTAAGACTTGTCTACAAGCAGAATGTGGAATGCTGTTGTAAATTTGGAATGTGCCACTACTGAAGTACCTTTCTATGTAACACTACCTTGTTTTCAGTCAGGAACAACATTTTTTGGATCTCAGATTTCTTATACAGTCTGTCTAAAAGACAGCAGCATACAGAAGATAGAGAGGGAGAGTATTTCTGTTAAATATACTCAGTTTAGTGGGACCACACAAGAAGAGAAGCATATGAAAGCTGCTGAAGAAAAAAAAAAAAGCCAGACATATTTCCCTGGCTGACAAAACTCCACATCCTCTCGGCACTGTGTAAGATCCCATGGGCCAAGCATGATCTTCACAACCACAAGGCAAGTAAAAGCAGATGGAAATTCTGAGTAACTCAAAACATAAAAGAATGCCCCCCCAGGATGTTCACACTCAAATGTGAGGCAGTGGAAGTCAAAGTGTGGAAAGTCAAAGCACCAAGACAGTAACAAAGAGATGCTACAATGGGGAACTCTGTGTGTGAGCACGTGTGTGTGCACACATGTGTATTCACACACACCTGGCTGAGCTCTGCACAGCTTTCAGCATCTGAACGCAAAAAGAGAAATACAAAGCTTTAGGATACAAAAACCCCTGAATTACTGTTTAAGGAACTATGCTCATGGTGCTGTTTTAACCCAGGATTTACTTAACTCATGCTATGCAAGTCTTTTTCCCTGTATTATAAAATACTTATGTCAATTTCCAAATATTCATCAGGCTATTTACACTCAACCTAGCAAACTATTCTGAACTAGTAATCAATACAGTGAAGTAGTCAAAATGACTGCGTAAGTTAAAACAGATACGAGTTTTACAGAAAACAGACCTTTGGCCCAAATGCAGACAAAGAAAAAAAATCTCATCTTTCAAACAATCTTTATTTTAGTGATATATTACATTCATTAAACATAAAACAACACATTAAATAAAATTCTGAATAATTTTTTAAAAAATCTAGAAATGTATAAAAAATTCAAATCTGCTGACAATTTCTGAACTCTTCAGATTTTCCACTAACTATCCTCTTATGCTAAAATCACTCTTCTTCACTAATGCTATAGTATGATAGCAGTTTCCAGCACAAGTTCAGTGATTTAAAAGGTTAAAAATTGTGCTGAACACACACTTTAATCAAAGTGTAAGAATACATTTCCTGGTGTTTGCAAGGGATTTCACTAACCATAAGTTTACTTTCAAAAAAGCCAATTTATTCCCAAATAAATTTAGGGTTTTTTATTGATAGACGCTCAAGCAATTGGAAAAAGCTTACTTCTCAAAGAAGTATAATTTCTATACATGAAACTTTATATTACTCTGTATGAAATAGAATTGCTACATATCACTGGCAAAAATTAAGCTTGTACTTTGGGGTATGGGTTCTTCTTTTGCTGAAACTATTGTGGCAAGAAATGTTTTCATGTAAGTGGCACAAAAGAAAATAGAATAATTCTGATCTTAGGGAAAACGTAACAGAATGGTCATTAAGCTGCAATGGCAATTCTCAGACAGCTTCTTGCTCATGCCAAGGGTTGAGTCACTTTATGCACTTTGCTATGCAAACTTTACTGGCAACTCTTAAAATCCTATTACAGAACTTCCAATTTTCAAGGAAACAATTTTTATTCACTGGATGGCATGTAGACTTTGTTAAATTTTTGAATTTAATTTATTATTACTATTTTCCTTTTTATGAACAAAACCTTTCCTTTTCTATCATACACACTAGTGATGTGGTTTCAATAGTACCACAGGACTGATCTTGTGTTTGACTATTCCGCTAGTTGGCCAGGTAAGGAAAAAGACAGAAAACTTCCCTTAAGTAGCACAGTACTTCAGAGAATCAGGTTTCTTGATGGGAAATACAGCAGAGAGGTGTGATATGCATCCAAACCTTTTGAAAATTTCAAGATAATCACCTACTTAAATTTCTAATTAAAAAAATTAATTTACTAATTAATTTACCGAAGTAAAACATACATTTGGCTACTTGATGATAGGAACCTCTAATCTTATAGTTACAACTTTCTTCAGTACAATGGCACTAAAAGTCATTTGATTAATTGCTACTGTGGGCAACTATTCTTATCAGTGCTGAAATACCACGTCTTCCTCAATTAATTACATGATTATCCCGGTGGGCTGATGTTCCACAAATCAGTGACGTGATATTAAGCTGGCATTCTTGAAGGAGTCTCCTGTTAATGGCTCATTGAATCATTTCAGTAAGGTTACAGCAGAATGTAGCCCATGGCATCTGTTGCATGAAGTCAAAAGGTAGGATTTTGATATGGGTGCTCTTGTTAATTAATTTCTCCTTTTAAATATTGTCCTTGACCCTGGCAGGCAGGAGTCATCATAGAATCACAGAACGTTAAGGGTTGGAAGGGACCTTAAAGACCATCTCATTCCAACCCCCCTGCCATTGGCAGGGACATCTTCCACTATCCCAGGCTGCTCAGAGCCCCATCCAACCTGGCCTTGGACACTTCCAGAAATGGAAAAGTCATAATATGCTACTCTCATCTTACCAGGATGGGACCCAGGTGAATTTAGCCAAAGAGAAAAATTAGGAGTCTTTATACTGCCTCAGTCCTGATTTTCCTTTCGCAAAGAACATGACAATAGCTCTTGAACCACTACAAATGAAGCCAAACTAAAATTTCAGAGATTTGTTGATTATAGTTCTTATTCTAACAACTCTATTCCTTAGTTTTTGTGAGTAAAGCAGCCCTTACATCACAATGAATGACAATACTAGAATTGTACAGTGTATTAGAACCTTGTAGATCCTTGCAGGAAAGGGAGGTGGACATGGTCTTTTTCCTATAAACTATATGGTTTAGTTGTGTAATAAGGTAATTCAAATACTAGAATTTATTTGGGAGAAGTTCTATGTTCTATTTGCTCTTACACGAAATAATTCGTATTCTCAATGCACAATATACTCCATCACCAAACTGTCTTATCTTTTCTGTTCTTTGTTTCTTGATATATATTCATGATCAACTTTAGGGAGGTTTTAAAGAACAAATTCACATTGTGAATAGGAAAGCTAAGGAGCAACACTTGCATGCTCAAATTTAGCAGGAACTATCAACAGTGCAGCTGCTCAGGAGCATGGCCCAAATAACGGGACTTGTAGGACAACAGTGACAGCAAATCAAGTCTTCCTCTGAAGCTTAAACTATCAGAAACATTTTTAACCACTCAAGAAATCCTGCTTCTTTCCCACTTTCTGGTCTCTCTCCTAACCAAAAAAATCTGCCAGAGAATGGATCCTGCTTTTCCTTCAATAACCAAAAATGCCTGGTGGCTTCTCACAGAACAAAGAGACTGAAACAACTTAAGAAAAAGTCCTCTATGTAGTCTTCATATTCATTTTTCTTTGATTTATGATGGGTTATAAAAATCACTGAAGCTGTTATTTCCTCAAACCATTATAAAAATCTCCCCACATTGAAATAACATTACAAGACATTTTTAAATTAAATCAAGTAAACTAAGGATATTAGTTTGAACCCATTTGAGCTCAGTCGAAGAACTAACCTTGGCTTTAAGTTTCATACATTAGAATAACTTTAGAAGACTCTGAATTGAAACCAGAACCAGACATTAAAATAAGGTCCATAATCACCTTGGGCTGTCCTTAAGGGAATACACATCTTTTAATTACACGCTTCAGCAGTGGTCAGAGAATTAAGCAGCCCTGGAATGTCCCTGACAGCACACCACTTGTATGGTGGGAATACTGGAGAACTGCATCACTGCACACAGAATAGAGACTAAAACATTGCACTGTACCCAGTATGAGAAGAAAAGTTTAAATATCAGAAAACACAACTGACCATAAAAATTTAACCCACATTTCTACAGGCTGTGTTATATATTGAGTACATAACATTTGTCCTCATACTTGAAAAGGCAAAAGTGCAATGACTATGGTTTTGCCAAAACCATAGCACTGACACTCCAGCTCATTTTTGACACAGACCTATTTGCACAGCCCTAGTTCACATTGTCTCCATTCTGCTGGCAACTGAAACCACAGCTACTTGGCCAGAGTTTATTATATGGCCAGAAGCTACAATTTATGAGAATCCTTCTTGAATTAAACAGCCAAAATTCAGATTGTTACCCCCAACTTTTCCCAAATTCCCTAAGAGTAACAAATTACCAAATCACTTAATTTCAACTCTTTTTAATACAGGAAAAACCCAGTCAGGAAAAAAATAAGCCAAGAAGGAAAAAAAGCAGATTTTATTATCCCCTCTTATCTCTTCTGAAAAACAGTATAAAAGCAGCTCCAACCCATGCAAAACACTGGCTTCCCAGCATTGTTTGAAAATGTTAACCCAGCTCACATGTAACAGATGCATCATGATGTACATGCTGTGGGCTTATGTTACAGAACGCTACTTAAAAACACTGCATTAAACCCCTTAGTCAATCCAAAAGTATATCCTGAACAAGCATCATTACTTTGCTTAAGTAACTAAATACAAGCCAGTACATCAAACGCCTTCTTTACCTCAAAATTGCTGAGTCAGGATGACCAAAACAAGTTGCCTTTAAAAATAAAGTTACTAATGAGAAGTGAGGTTACCATACTGATTCAAACATATTTTAAAAGCCAGCATTAATTTCAGCAATAGTACATAAGAATTTTTATGCTTCAAAGCATTAGACAATGATTCATCTAATTCAGAGACCTGTCTCCATCAGTGATTATTTTCTACTACTTTATTTAAGGGTGAAATGCAGTTAACCAGTTGTTTAATGAAAAAACAGAGCAGAGGACACAACTGAAAATCTTTCCTGACCACAGAAAAGATACATTAACTCAAAAGGTACTATGTAACTAATTGTGGTATAATTCAGCTATGAGCCAGGACACAGACTATATTAATAAAAATATTTAAAGATTTTTGAAAATGTCTTTTTTGATACAATTCAGCTTATCCCCTTCAGCACAAGATATTGCACATTTTGACCACTGGGCTATTTCCAGGTGAGCCTCCCATTAAATAAAAATAAAACATGTCACAGCATTTTATGCTATGGAATAAAAGGGAGCAACATACAAGAAAAGGACAAAGTGCTTTTGGCAAAGTGGTATAAAAATTACAACTCCTCATAGTGTAGTAGTGAGGATCAACAACCCACATTTTGAATACTATGATGGGTTTATCTACATGGCTCAGTTTTACTGGCATGTGAGTATAAAAGTTGTATTTTCCACAACTGTTCTCACAGACTCCTGCCAGCAACAAACTGCAAACTCACCCTTAATCAAACCTTTCTATTATTATACTATTTAACATTGTATTTATTTATTATTCTATAGTCAAAAACACATATAAAAGTCAACCTTACTAAAAAGAGAGGGAGAGATTCCTTGCAATTTTTATAACTACTTTTAAAATATAAAGATGTTTCAATAATTAATATTTTTGATGGCCAGATCTTTGGAAGATTGAGACTTGAATGCACCTTGCTTTTATTGGAATTCTGTAGAGAGACTTTCATGGCAGCATCACCTCTGCACATGATTACTCCCATTCTGTAAAAATCACAAGGATTTTCTCCTTTTCCAGCCATCAGCTCTTCATGACAAAAACAATGTTGTTTTATATTCAAGGCTCACTTGAATTCTAGTGTGACTTGCACATGAACAAGCTCAGAAGTTGGAAGTGAAACACAAGCCCTTGCAACAACTTTTGAATTTATCCTTTTATTCATGTGTCAGTGCTTTCTGAGCCAGGATGTCAACTTGGAAACTTAATAGGCTAAGCTGATGTTTTAAAGAGCTGAGAACTGGCCACATTTCAGAGCTTTCCCTCACTAGGGATAAACTATGTCTAAAAAAAGATATCCTGATTCTAGATTAACTTCTTTTGTAATGAAATCTTTTTAAATTTCCTTTGTTTATTAGAGGGTAACCTTTCAGTTCAGAGGTCTATCATTGACACAAATATTTTTGAAAGACAATCTGATTGCCCTCACAGATTCCATACTTTGCAAATATGGAAATTTGAAAAAAACCCACCACCTAACACTGAAAAGTGATAGACAAAACTTTAACTGTAGCAAGGGCTGGAAGGAACTTTGCATCTTGAAGTTAATTTCTATAAAAGGAAGTACTTACCTGATTCATGCAAGCTGTCTTTTAGAAGACTAATAATTGCATAAAATATTCTAAGGAAATAAAATTCATCAAATAAATGCACCTGTCTGTAACCTCATACTCTTTGAAGCTTACATTCAAGGATATTTTACATGGTGAGCACTATAAACAAAACAGATTAAAACTCTTTACTCATCTATTTACAGAACTATGGCAACTTCAGAACAAAAGCTTGATTAAACAAGCACAGGAGAAATTCTTATGTTGCTTGTGGTAAATATCTTAAAATGTGACATGATCCCACAGACATAATTTCCAAGATCTACATTTACTTTTCTTTACTGTGGTTAATTACCAGGGATAAAAGTTTAAAAAAATAATGACATGAAAGAGAGAAATTAAACAAAATTAGGTAAACATGAAAAGGGGAAACTTGGCTTACACAGAACACTGAGCTAATTTTAATTGCTTTTCTGTGTTTCTTAATAACATTTGTGACTGTGTTTTTGGCTTAATTGTTGAAAGGAAGGTAAGAATGTGAGATGTTTAACAATGGCCAAGGCTTTTGAGGGTTTGTGCCACAAAGCATCTCATGGTCTCTGTTAATGGATTTCCGAACACACCGAGCAAGTGAATATTCCAAAGACAACTGCAATAATTCTAAGGGCTTTGGTATATCCAGGTCCCTCAAACTTGAGTGCCTGCTCTGCCTAGGGGGATACCCTGCTAGTGAAGGATCTGTATGGAGAAATACTCCTCCTCGTACAATAAATCCCTGCCCACAATACAGGAATGAGACTATCAGAAAGTGTAACCCCCATCTACAAGCATAGAAAGACATACCAACATCAGAAGCTGCTGCAGCATTTCTATAAGAATGTAATTAGCTCTAAATGGATGAAAACTGTGAGTTTCTGGTTACTAACCTGGCAACCTTGTACTCAGAAGGGAAAAAATGGCAACTCTCTTTCCGTTGTAATGCAAAGCAAAGGCACTTTCACAGATCTACCAGCAGTAACACTCGTCTATGCCAGGAACACAGATAAGGCAAGGCAGTCAACTTTTTCCCACTGTTGTTCAAGTAAAGGTTTTGATTCCTAAGTTAGAGAATTTGGAGTTTGAGGGATTCTGGGGATTATTTCCTGGGACTAATGATGAACAGTTAGTTCATGTCTTTACAAAGCTATCCTTAAACAACCCATGTTGGGCATTACATTCAGTCAAGTCTGCTTGAAGCAGCATCACAAAATTATAATTGACTGGTATCAGAGAGGATTAGTCAGAATTCCAACAGTCACAACTGCAACAGAACCTAATTTGGGCCTGAGCAAATCTTGACTGGAATAATCTACATAATTTCATTTTACTAAAGCCCAAGGAATGCAAAATAAGACTGTGTTCATCATTAGAAAGATTTTGCTTCCCATGCCTTTTAAACAATTCAGAAGACTTGCTTAGGTGAATTTCCACACTCAAGGTAATTTTGGGATTAATTAGATAGTACTTACAAAATATATTGAAAATGGAAATCACTTCTGCTGCTCAATGATATGCATTAGTGTAACACAGACTTAAATCCTAAAGACATATTTTGGCACAAAATTAAGTATGGCTAATCATGAGTAAATTAAGAGAGTCAATGAATCTCATAATTCTGTATTGTCCCCCAAATGCAAAATATTATTTTTATAACTACAAAAAGACATTTGACTCATCTACTTGAGGAAAAAAAAAAAAACTTAACCCTGTTCCATATTGAAATATTAACCATGAATTACATTTAAAAATATTCATGAGATTAGTTTGTCAAGCAAAACTACATAATACTTTTTGCCTTCAGTGAATTCTCTGATGATTCACTGCTGTTCTTTTATTTTTTTTTAAGTACACAATAAAGAGGTACTAAAAAGGTATTAAAGTATAAACAACCAACCAAAAAAGCTTGGGGTTTTTTTAAGCATAGCAACCCTTTCTTACTATTCTTGTTACCCTGATGAATAAGTCCCTGCATGTTTGCAGAGAAGAATGATTGCAGTAATTTACTTAGAGGCTGGTATATATCTGATATTATTTCTCATCAGTGTTCAAAATATGGCATCTAACCACAGGAGGCAACAGAAAACTTGTATGAAGTCTATTCATGTCATCGCTCCCTAGTATTAAAGAACATCTTTACATAACTTGAATATAAACATTCTATGAGAAATAACACACTAAATAGATACATTGTTTAGAAACAAAGAATTAATTAACTCCCTAATTCCTTATGCTGAATCACTGAAACTGATAAACATAAATCTTCTTTTCCAGATGGCATATTGGATCTTCTCCACATGGCACATAAATATATTCCTATCCCTAACTACACATGAAGAAATTATTTCTTAAAAGGGGCAACACCATCCATGCAAAACTGTTCTTTAGCTCACACAAACACTTTAAAATGGTGAAAAATTACACCTAGAAAACATTCAAAACTTTAATTCAATACCATAAAATACTTGCATTTCACAACTTGTTTATATTTTCAGAAATAAAAAGGAGGAAACTAACTACAGTAATTACTAATAAAATACAAGTTCACAGAGAAACAACCAGATATTTTATACACATCTAGCACAAAACAGACATGAAAAATGCTGATATTGAAGACGTTCAGTGGCCCATACAAAGCAGCACAGTCCAAAGAAAATTCGCCTTTGGGAGCTTCTATTGCAAAATGGTCTTCAAAGAAGTAAAGGAAAAGAACCACAGTAATTCTCCTCCAGAAGTGAAATGAGGGAGGTATGGAGAAGTGGGACATCACCAGCAGCCATGCTTAAGTTTTCTCAGGAATGGAAACTTTCAAAGCCATTTTCTGGATATATTCCCTTTAGATGAAATTAGGAGAAGTTGCATTGATGGAGACAGACATATTTGTGCAATCCTTACTAGATATATCTATATCTAGTTTTCATAAAAGAACAAAAGACACAGATTTATCCTCCATGGTAACACTCAGTTCTTTCAACTCACTGGCTGACAGGAACTAGAAACAACACAGAAGAATTACAGATTCAGCCTAATTTCATCCCTAACTCCTTCTCTTAGTGCTGCATAGATAAAAACCTGCTGAACTGCTCTGTGATGCTGCTTTCCTGCAAGTGCAGCTCTTGAGACCGAAGAGCTCCAACACTTGCTTTTGTGATAAACAATCCAAACCAAAGTCTACCACAAGTGACAGCATTTTTGTTTTGTTCTGGTTTTAAGTTTCCTTACTGAAAATGGCTAACCAGCTTTAGCTGAAGTTTCCCAAAGTGCAGACTGAGAAAACATCATGCAAAATTTCAGACCAGACAGTCTGAATTGAAAGCAACAGAAGAGACAGACTTAAAGTGAAAGAGGTTGAGCAACCAGAACAAGCAGAGTATACTAATAAGTATGGACTGCAGGCAGTCATATATATTATTACAATAACATTAGTTGGAAACTGCTTTAGCTTGGCAACTCATTTACCTTGAATTCTTCAACAATAATGCTCAAGGCTTCATGTCCAGCTTTTCTCATATCTTCTAGTTCCTGCTTATGCTTTTCCTGTAAAAAACATGGAGAAGATTATATGCAACATCAGCACTTGACATGACAATTTTAATTAGGGGAATAAATACCAATTATTTTCCACATTTTTGGTATTCTTTATGAAGAAATGCACACAGCTTGAATCTTCAGATACAATATATATGCCAAATTCAAGTAGGTCCCAGTATTAAACTTATTTTCATTTATTAATTTTATTTTATACATCCCAGATGATTCTAAATCATTCTCCTTTTTTTTCTTGTTTCAGAATTTTCTTAGTTTCTTGGTATACCTGTGGATGGTGGGGCTTCTGCAACACCCTCTTAGTAAATGTCATTTACTGCTCATACTAATAAAAGCATTGAGATTGACTAGTACCAGCTTCCTCAGAAGTGCACACCCTTCTACTCATTACATAGCTCCTGTTTTATCCTCTGTTTTATTCTTAAGGTTCCCAGGAAAATGTTCTTGCATAAAACATCCTGAACATGTTTTTCAAGTAAAGCTCTATTGTTCAATTTTTATTTTATTCACATTATTAAGCAAATAACATGGAGAGGAACATTCTAATATATTTGGCTTACATAAAAATGCTTTCCTGTAGTTGGCTATCGGAGTCTGCAATGTGAACACCTCATTAAATTCTCATCACCATTTCATGCTTATCAGTAAAGGGCATCAGTTTTCCAATCACCAGTTAGCAAAAGGATGAAAAACATTCCCTCCTACCTCACACTTTGATTCAGGGATCTGTTCTTAAATCAGTTTGAATGGCAGCACTGTAAGTCTATATTTGATTAGAGGTTTCTGGTCTGTCATTCGTTTGTCCTGAAAGGGCCATCTTAGCAAAAAGTGGGAAATTACAGCTATACAAACACTTTATCATTGGCCCAAATATAATGAGATATTCAGATTCTCTTGAACAGAACTAAGGTTTTTTGTAAAGCCCTGCTAGAAATATTTGTACAGTACAAAAATACAGAATTAGTACAAGAAGGAAAAATGTGATTCAGTGCTTAACTGCAATATGTCACTTATCAATAACAAACACATTTCCTGTGAAAAGTGAATATGGCGGAAACATGAGAAAAAATGCAACTACTACAGTAGTACAAGAGGTATTCACATATATATATATAAAGAGAGAATTACACAGAAAGAGGAAGTTATTGGTTATTTATTCTTCTAGCTGGAAAAAACCCAAACCAACATCACCAAAACTGAAGAGCAATCATCCCATGTTAAGAAAAGCCTTTGAACTAAAACAGTTAATGCAGTAAGATTTCCATCTAAGACCTGTCAGAACCACCTTGAACATGACAATGAGACACAGCGGATCAAGGCTTGACGTGACTGAGGAAGGAAGAGATTGCATTCTGGTAGAAAGCACAGTCCCCCTCACAAAGCAAAAAATGCAGCTTTTCCTCTTATAATAACTTTTCTCAGTTTTTTCCAAATTAGTGAGTTGTTCATAGTCATGTCCTAAACATGAACTGGTAACACAGGCTGAAGCATCAACACCAAAGTATTCTACCAACATGAAGATTCCACCCAACACATTCTGGAATACTTTCTTAAAATATTTCCTAAATTAAACAGTCACTAATAAAGAGCTAATAGTAAGGAATCAGCTTTGCTCTGGTTAGGTCTAGGAATAATTTTCTATCACAGAGGAAGAAGAACACATTTGGAAGTGTATGTACTGATGTACTGTCTAACAAGGAAGATGCCTCAAAGTTCCTGAGTTACATGATTTGGATATGAACACAACAACAGAAACATTTCAAAAACATCAGCTTACTCATGAACAATGGTCATGTCAGTTCTTCACAAATTCTTGACAAAATGTGTACTTTCTACAGGAAAATGAGTTTGATGAATTGACATAACTACTCTTAGAATTATTACTCTGTTTGTAAGAAAGAAAAGGGATGCTCTATGAAAAGTTCTGAATGGTATAAACCAGAAATTAAAATGCAATATTAAGATTTCCTACCAAAGAAATTAAAATTCTATGTTTTCTGGAACTTGTAGAATCCAGTATGGCTTGCATGACTTCGCAGAGGTTTTTAAAGAATCCTATTTCTTCTTTTATTTAAGAAAAGCTTTTAAGAAATGAATCAAACATAAGTTGAGAAGTTTGAAATATAAGTAAAGCCACCTTTAGAGGACTTCCACTGGCTTCACCTGTGCCTTGTGATGAACAGACTATCACATTAGAACACTGACAGTAATTTAACATAAGCTTGGAAGACAGAGCAGTTTGTTTTATGCTGCGATCACAATCTTGACAATCATTCCACACAGCATGAGGCATTCTGTATGCACACAGACAGAAAGTAACAGGTGACCATTGCTTGATGGTCATCGATGTTTCAATTTTTTTATTTATTTAATGAATCTTATATGAGAAAACACAATATAGTGCTACCAAATGCATGTACCTTCAGAAATATATCAAATAAAGCTTTTATTAGAAGGATGAGAAGATGATACCAAACTTTCAAGGTTTTCTTACAATTTAAAATCTAAGTGACTCCAGACTTTACTTGGCTTTTGTTAGGCCTCTGTGATCCAAAGCACTCTAGAGGCAGATGGATCCAAGTGCCTGGTGAGTTTAGGAGAGGGGCAGTTCCCAAGAACACCACGGGGCACAGAAACCTGGAGAAGCAGCTCTGACAGTGGAAAGGATACAGACCATCCTTGCTCCAACTGCTCACCACTGTCTGACAACAGCCTTAGCACTTCCAGATCTTTTATTTGAATCATTTTGATCCAAGTGAGCCATTGTTAGCACAGACATTTTAAACAGGGTTCTTAATTAACATCCAACACTTCAACAAAAATGCCAGGCATGAGCCTGCACGTACTGGGAAGTGCAGGGGCAACAACCTCTCAACAGAGTCCGATGCAGGATCTGCAGTAAGAGGACTTGTGAGCTCTGGCTGGGGAAGAATAGACTAAACACCCCAACCTTAAGTCTATTTCGTTGTATTTATTCACCCTTAAGGTGATACTTTTTTCTGCAACTTTTTAAGCAGCAGACTGCCTTGAATTGTTGGGGGAAAAGCCTCTCCATGC
Organism: Myrmophylax atrothorax; assembly: GCA_026770055.1. Taxonomy (NCBI): domain Eukaryota; kingdom Metazoa; phylum Chordata; class Aves; order Passeriformes; family Thamnophilidae; genus Myrmophylax; species Myrmophylax atrothorax. Next base: position 63,164,717 of record JAOXXN010000265.1, on the reverse strand, counting down.
ACAGACTCAGCACAGATTCCCTACCACCCTTTCTGCTCTGGCATGTCTGCAGGTCACACGTAACATAATAATAAATGAACCCATATACAAGGAAAAAAAGGTACTCACTCTCTCACCTTCTCCTCAGCTAATTCAAAGGAACTGCAGTATCAAAAGTGGATGCTCAGAAAAATTATTTTGTGTCAGTGTCCTAACACAGATGAAAAACAGCATCAGAAAAAGAGACTTGATACTGCAAATTAGGGCAAACAATCACAGCTACCTGAAAAGAAAGCAGGTGGCTGCATATCAAAGTAGCTTTTGATAATAATCAGCACACAACAGTAAACACCATAACAATTTTGCAATCCCAATTCTATAGCTGGCATAAGTAAAGCACCTCCTCCCCCCAAAGTTCAAGCCAAATAACAACATCAAAAACCCCAACAAACAAACAAACAAACGCCAACCAAATCAAAGTTTCTAAAGCAACCAAAGAAATCAATTCATATCATGCCTACTGAATTTATTACATTTCTCTCTGGGTATTTTTTTGCTCCACTGATTGCTCTCTTGTGATCAGAGCAAAAGAAATCTAGTTTAATTTTAGGTTGTCAATAATTACCATTTAGAACATTTTGAAAGATCACAGCAGTAATATACAGAAAAAGCAAAAGCGAGTTCTGCACTGTGAGATGACACTTCTATGTGGGGAAAAATGATAGAAGAAATAAAACCAATTCAAGAAAGAATTGTAAATTTTTTGCCCCACTTTCCAAAATAATCAAATATATTCCATAAAAGAAAATGCTGTATGTTGGGGTCAACTGGTATTATGTGCTTTTCATATTTTTTATTACTTATTCATAATCTCTGTTTAAAAGAGAGTTAGTAAAAGCATGCCAATCAAATAGTGAGCTACGCAAAGCACCTAAAATTTAACTGCACAGCTGTTCTGTAACACCTGAGAGGAGTCCTGTATTCCTATATAATAAAAGATGCAAGCCAGTTATCTGAGTTGATGCTGCCTGCCTGCATTCTGTAACACTGTTCCATCTTCACAGGTAGCTGCAAGTCTGAGCCAACATCTTAGAAGGCAATGTACTCTCTTCCCTCCTTATCTCTGTACTCCTGTAAAAAGGCAAATTAGTTACCTGCAGGCAATTGAAGTAGAAGATAAGTTTCAAATCTTACACAGTTTTGCTCTATACAATTATATGATTAGGACTCTTTATATTGGGCTCTCATTACAATGAGATTTTTATCTCCACAAAAACATCTCTTCTTTCTTTCAAAGCATCATTAAAAAAATTGAGTAACATTTATCATTATAATGATTCTGTTAAGAAACTGGTAAGTTCTCAATTAAAGATATACATACATACATACATATATATATTTCATTCAATTCATGCAAATATAGGAAAAAAACCCCCTGAATGCCACAGAAATAAACCAATGAAAAATTGAGTTAAAAATTATTACAATCAGTCCATAATGGCTAATTAATATACACACTAGAGTGTGCTATTGTATATAAAATACAGATTGGTCTCTATTTCTATTCATGTGAAACAAGAACGTGAGTTATCCAGAACTAAACCACTGGAGTGTCTCCAGGCCTATAGCAAAGCAAATATTTTCACTTTGGCCATAATATCAACATCCTAATGAAAGATACAGCTAAAGATCTAAAGATAAGAAAAAAATGTAGGAAGATTTCAGATTTCCCTGTATAACCAAAAGTCATGCAGTATGTAAAACCTTAAACTCACCACAAGAATGAAGGAGATATTTTATACAAGTAAATATCCTTTATATCTGCACTATAACAATAGAAGACTTTGAAGTGAATAATGAAGTGAGGTAGCAAACAAATTTTCACGAGCAACTGTCTCACATAGTGGTGAGGACATTTCCTGCTGAGTTAGAACTGAGCTGAGCCAGAGTTGAGTGAGTGTGAGTACAGCAGTCTGCTGGGAGATATTATGACTGATTAAATGTGAAAAACTGTGCAAAGGAAATAGTATGGAAGGGCCTGTACATGCCCCAAACTGAAACATAATTATCATTCCCATACCACTCTTCAAGTATTTGCAGCGTATAACAGAGATCTCTACCCTGTCATATTTAAGACACTAATATTATGTGATTTAGATCTGCTCATTTTTTTCTACATGACATGAACACAGAGACTCTCCACTGAAGAGGACATTAAATAAGAAAAGCAAGAGCTAAAGCTCATTCAGAACAATCTGTTAATTAACACTCAGTGTTCTTAATACTAATATAGTTTTTACTAGCAGAACTGTGTGATAAGGTAAATAGCACAGACCACTTGGCTCAGGAAGCCTTCTCCGACGGCCTTCATGTTTCTGAAATACTATACAGAGTTACTTCCTTGGGATAAAGATACAAATGTGCCAGGGCAACTTGGGCCCTGGATGCTTTCCTACTTCCCTACATAATCTAAATGATGGGATATGATGGCAAGAGAAACTAAGGAAGAAGGATTGAACAGAACAATCCCAGGGAAGCTGACAAGAGAATGCTTCCCTTAAACAATACAGTTAAGTACAAAAGGAATTTGTGCCTTCATTAGCATATTCTCATGTCTCTTACCTGAAGACCATCAGTCTTCAGATCAATTTAAATTCCATCACTGTTCATAAAGAACAAAATATTAATTTGGAAAGGGTTGCCAGCTGTCATCCATGGCGACTGATACTGAAGGCAGTTATAATACCCAACACAATTTTATAGGCTGCATATATTTAAAAATACATCAGTATTTATGTAGTTCTCTATGACTGTAAAATTTATTAATATATATATAATTTGTGTGAAAAAACTGGGAGAGTATTCCTTCTTTCTATAGATAGGAGACTGGCCTGCACACTGCAAAGGGACAAAAAAAAAAGGAAATGGCAGAAGAGCAGGGTTAATGCAATGAGTAGGAAGTCAAGGAAATTTGCCAGAAGGCCTGCATGGATCAACAAGATGCTCCTGGCAAAACTCAAAACCAAACAGGAAGCATATACCAGTTGGAAGCAAGGACATATCATCTGGGAGGAATACAGAGACACTGCCTGAGCATGCAGGAAGAAGATAAGAAAAGCCAAATCCCAGGTAGAAGCAAGGGATGTCAACGACAACAAGACAGGCAGAAATGACAAAAAAAAGGCTAGAGAAAATGTGGACTTACTGCTGAAGGAGATAGTGGACCTGATCACAGAGGACATGCAAAAGTCTAAGGTACTGAATGACTTTACCAGCAAGACCAGCCTTCAGGCCACTTGTTTTTCCTCCAAACTTTTCCATGAAAAGTACTACAAAGATCTTGCTATTGTATTATAAAGCAAACATCAGTGGAGTGCTGCATATTTATGGAGGTATTACAGGTGAGCCCTTCCAAAGGACCCACTGCCCACAGTTCACCACAGCATAGATGTTTTCCAATACTTATTCAGGATAAAATTTTTTATTACTGGTTTCAAACACATGAAACTTCAAACCTTAAAATGAATAGAAACCAAACCCACAATTTATATCAACAAAACTATAATTGAACTAGAGACACCTTCTGTGCCAAAAATTGGTAACATTTCCATCTGCAGCTTTGTTAACCTTAGAGAAGTAATCAGTATATGCTTTAGAAGTAGAACTAACTGAAATAATACATATTGAATTTTCATAGAGCTGTGCTATTTGTAACACATAATGATGTTCACAGCACATTCCCAGAGGACACCTTCAGTCTTTAAAGTATGTTTAAAAACTCCTATCTACAGAGAAACTTGATCTTCAAAAGTATGCAAGCAGAAATTTCACTTAAGCATGAATAAAGGCTTTCCAAGATTTAATTCCAGAAGATATAAAACAAGAACTCATAGCCTCATTCTATGCAAATATTCTAATCATTGTATGTAAAGACTGTAAGATTAACATATCTTTGAAATTTTCCCAATGTAATAAAAGAACAAATTGTTTTCTTCCTTCCTTGCTTTTGCAATATAGAAAATCAGTTTAATTATAAAATAAACAATCCTGTTTTGCACAAAATCAACAGAAAGAGAAGATACATCTTTACATTTGAATCTCCTTTTCTATTTTCTTTGGCTGCCTCTTGATACAAAATTCCAGAAGCAAACAGTGGTGATATACTTACCTCTTCTTTCAATCTTTACTCTTTTTCAAGGTTTGTAAATACATTTTGGAACACTAAAAACATTCCAAAGCAGACATGCTATCAGGAAAGTAGCTTATTAACAGCTATTTTCCCATCAAAATACAGGCAAAGCATCTTCAACACAAAGTGGTTGCCACCTTTATTCTGAGCTATAAATGCTTTTCTTGTTTATTTCCTGAAGACAATGGATTATGTGCAAGTTGAATAAAACTGACAGAACTTGCAGGACAACCAGAGACACAAGTAATCATCTTTTCATCAACTTGTTGTATTTGCTTTATTAGAAAGATGACAAAAATTTTGCTCAGAAGACAAAACAATTGACAGTTTGGGAAACTGAGTTCAAATCAAGGATCACAGATAGGTTTCATAGTATCAGCTCCTATTCAAACATGGCAGATACATTTAATATTGTTTCCATACAACAGTGATTTGGGTTTACAGTAACTGATTCTCTGACTAGTTTAACATTTCAAATACTGCATGAATCAGATTTCTGGTTCAGGCATTCCTGACCCTGCCCTTAATTGGCAACGAGGTAGGCCAGTTTGGAGTAAACCAAATAATTCAGCCTGGGGAATATCCCCTAGACTGGAGTAATGACTTCAGTGACTAGGAGCGGGCTATTTATTTTTCTCAGTTTATGACCAAAATATTAAATCACAAAATCATACAATCATTCAAGTTGGAAGGGATCTCTTGAGGTCTTCTAGTTTAAGTTTCTTCTGACAGCAAGATCAACACTGAATTCAAACCAGATTGTTTAGATTCTTGCCTAATCAGACCCTGAAAATCTCTGAGGATGGAGATTTCACAACCTCACTGGCTAAGACATCCCAGTGCTTATCTTCATCATAAAATGCTTTTTCCCTTATACCAAGTTGCAACTTCCCATGTTTGAATTTCTCAGCATTTCCTGCTGCCCATCTCTTCAGAGCCTGCCTAGCTCCATTTCTCTGATAACATTGTAGGCATTGGACATCTGCTGCCTGGTTCCCTCCAAGCATTCTCTCCTCCAGACTGAGGTCAAGTTATACAACGTACACTGCATTCATCTCACCTACTCTCTAGTGTTTCACCACAGAAGGCAATCAGGTCGGTCAGGTATAATTTATATTTTGGGAAATCCCTGTTGGCTATTCCCAACCACCTTGTTCATGCGCCCAGAAATGTGCCATGATATTCCCAAAGACCAAAAGGCTAGCTTGCCTGGATCCATCC
>JAOXXN010000265.1:63105002-63115165 GCA_026770055.1 Myrmophylax atrothorax | reverse complement strand
AAATTGTAACTCTGACTCATAATCTCTTTTGTGTGGAGTTCCTTTTCTCCTGCTGGTTTACCTCTAAACCAGCACAGGAATTTACATTTTTAATGGTTTAACGGTTTCATTGAAAGACTGGATAGAATCCCTAGAATTTATTTAATTCCTATCTGTAAAAGTAGCACCACCTCTGGAGACAGGTCTGGAGAGAGGGTATCTTTGCTTAAGGGGTGCAAAAGGATAAGAGAAGACTGGGGTTGCAATAGGCCTTATCAGAAAAGCTAAATCCAAACCTCACATTTATGGTATTTATTTTTACTAACACAAGCAAGGATCATTTCCATATAAATCTTAAGTCTTTAGAAGGATGAGAGATGAAACAGAAAAACGCCTGCATTTTGAATTTCTGGTGCATTCTTATGATTAGAAATATCAAAGTAACAAAGTAATGAGGGGTAACATGATAATACAATGTCTGAAAGTCATCCTGCAACACTTGGCTAATCTGCCACTTACACTGCACTGAAATGTGGATTTAGTCTGCATGACTTAAAATTTATCTGCAGCCTGAAACCTCAAGAGTGCGGAGAGAAAAGCCCAACACAGAAGAAAAATCATAGCTGAAAAAGTATCAAGATTGGTTTAAGAACATTTTTTCCCCCTCATTATTATGATCAAATTAGTTTTACGTAAGCAGAAAGAATTTTCTTGTAAGGATATTCAAGCGTCAAACACTGCACAACAGCAGAGTATAAAACACACACAAGCATATGAGACACAAACCACCACCTCGTGCACCTGAACAGACTCAAATGAACAAGGACAAGAGGGTGTTCAGAACTTCATATTGAAAAATTCACAGATATCTTGTCTCCATCACACCACAAACTTTTTTCCATTTGGTGTTGAAAGCTTTCCTGGAAGTTGGGTTTTCAGTAAGCCAGGAGGAACCCAGCCAACTGCTCAGATAGACACCATACTTAGATGTCTCAGCAGTTCTGTAAACATATGGAGAGGGCCAGTTATTGCACTTAAGATTGCAATTCGATTGTTCCTCTGGACCATAAATATGCTTTCCAGAATAACTGTATTTTCGCACCTCCAAATCTATGTAGGTATCATCAATCTGACACCACAGAAACAGCTAACGGTGTCCAGGCAGCAATGTTCTTACCAAACTCTGGCAGGAGTTGTGTCACTTGGAAAGACACATGGAGGAGTTGGCCTAACGATCCCTCATCTTCAAAGACACACAGAAAACAAACAAGGAGTCTGTAACTAGGTACAAAAGGAATTAAACTGTACTGAGAGTTCTATTGAAACATGGACTGATCAACACATCTCCATATCACAGAATATGCTGAGTTGGAAGGGACCCACAAGGATCATGGAGTCCATCTCCTGGCACTGCACAGGACTATTCCCAGGAGTGCCTGAGAGCGTTGTCCAAATGCTCCCTGATCTCTGTCAGCCTTGGTGCTGTGCCCACTGCCCTGGGGAGCCTGTTCAGTGCCCAACCACCCTCTGGGGGAAGAACCTTTTCCTAATATCCAATCTAAACCTCCCCCGACACCAGCTCAGGCCATTCCCTCAGGTCTTGTCACTGGTCACCACAGAGCAAAAATCAGTGTCTGCTCTTCCTCTTCCTCTCAGGAGGAAGCTGTAGACTTCAATGAGGTCTCCCCTCAGTCTCCTGTTCTCCAGTTGAACACACCAAGTGCCCTCAGCCACTCCTCACACAGATTCCCCTCAAGGTCCTTCTGGAAGTTTAAGTATGAACATGACAGAAGCAAATGTGTAACCAGAAATGCTCAGTTTTCACTAATCCTGGGTAGAATTAAACTTGAAGGAAGCCTTAATTATAGCAATGATCAGAATATGATTTGGATGAAAACATACCCAGTGGTGACAGACCCTATTTTAATACCCACTGTCTCAGTCTGGTGTGCACACAATCGATCTACCTCCTCAGCTGAGCTACAGTAAGACACCATCTCAGCTTTAAGGCAGAGTGAATGTCCCAGGCTAAGTGCAGAAGGAATTATTGGTGCAACTATTCACCAAGACATGTGGAGGCACAGAGCACATTGTCTCCTAGTCTCCTGTATTTAATTGTCTCCCCTTCAAAGTAGCACCAGACTCTCAAGAATCTCTTTAAGAGGTTCTGAAAAAGCCTTTGGGATTATCTACTATCCATTGAGCATCCAGACATCACCTGTTTGAACAATACTGTGATTTTCTTCTTTCAAATCCTACCAAGCAAGATCACTACTGCACTTAACAGACACTGCCTGCCCTGCAAACTGTGTTTGAGAATGGTCAGCAGTCTGCTTCCAGAATTAGGGACTGAGACCCTGACAGTGAAGCATTTACAACACTAGCACCAATATTTAGACATTCAACCCATGGATGTGAAGGCACTCAGAACAAAGTCATACATTTAAAAAATGTATATGGAAGAGCAAAATCCAAAGAGCAGAAAGAAAAAGAGCCAGAAAGCACAAGAAACACAAATAATTGAGTCTACTGAAAAGAGATGTTCAAGCACTGTGACAAAAAATACCCAAAGTTCTGCTAAAATATTGCAGTGAAGTGGCAAAAGATGTATTCAGAATGTGCAGTTCTTAGGCAAGAGAAATTGTTAAGACAGGAAAGGAAAATTGCTTTTAAATATAGTCTCCTGAGAAGAACCAAAGCTGCAGAGAGTTCAAGAGTATCCCACAGAAGGCTCTCCTCAGGTGATATCAGGACACAGTCAAGCCTGTCATACATATCAGAAGCCTCAAAAACTTAGAATGTTTAAAGACCAGATTTATAGAAAGTGTTTCAGATGCCTGAAGATTCAGAGAGATTTTCAGGAACACTTCAACACCTGACTCCACTTATAGTAACAGGTATTAGGCACCCAGGCCCCTCTGAAAAATCAGACTAGGTATTTCTCCACAATTAATGATTCTGGATGATGTTTGAAAACTTGGCCACGCAGAGGTCTCGGAAAGCGAAGGAGCAGAGAACTTAAAGCCAGGATTTCCAAACCTCTGAGCTAGAAACTAATCACAGGGTTCTCCTTCCTGATGACAGGGATACCAATTTTCTGGTGCAGGGAAGGAAGGTCCCTGCTGCTCCTTTGTAGTAACCTTTACACCACATTGCTATGAACAGCCATCACTGCACATGGGGACCTGTGCTGTGGCACAGGGAGGGCCTGGAGGAGGAGTCAGGCAGATGCAGGCAGGGGATAGGAGGTGATGGCAAGTGAAAGCATGGGAAGACAGGTGGAGGCAGGTAAAGGCAGGTAAGGACAGGTGAAGGCAGGTAGAGACAGGTGAAGGCAGGTAGAGACAGGTGAAGGCAGGTAGAGACAGGTGAAGGCAGGTAGAGACAGGTGAAGGGGGTGAGCTGCTGCACAGGGAAGGGCTTGGAGGAAGAGTCAGGCAGCTGAAGGCAGATGATGGGAGGTGGAAGTGGGCAGAAGCGGAAGGCAGAAGGCAGGTGAGCAGCAGTGCAGAGAAGGCTTCCAGGAGTCAGGCAGGTGGAGGCAGGTAAAGATGGAAGGGGGCAGGTGATGTCAGGTGGGGGCAGCAGAAGGAAGGTGAAAGCAGGTGGAGGTAGGTGAAGGCAGAAAAAGGCAGGAGGCAGCAGGTGGAGGCAGATGAAGACAGAAGGCGGCAGTGGAAAGCAGGTGGAGGCAGGTGATGATGGCAGGTGAAGGCAAGTGAAGGCAGGGGGCAGCAGGTGGAGACGGGTGATGATGGCAGGTGAAGGCAGAAGAAGGCAGGGGGCAGCATGTGGAGGCAGGTGAAGGCAGGTGGAGGCGGGTGAGGGCAGCAGACAAGGAAGGGAGATGGAGGCAGAAGGCACACGGGGGCAGGTGGAGCCGCACCGGGCCGGGATCATCGCCCGCCCCAGGCTGCGGCCGGGCTGTACCGCCCGGTGCCCCCCAGCTCCGCTCCCGCACCCGGGGCACACCCCGCCGGGAGCAGCCCCGGCCCGCCCCGGGGTCATTCCCGCCCTGGGGGCCGTTCCCGCCCGGCGCGGCCTCACCCGGATGTGCATCGGCTCGGCTGGCCCGGCCCGGGTCAGTCGGTGCCGCCGGGGGAGTGTCCCTGCCCGGCGGAGCGAACCCACCTCTGGCTCACGTCAGCGATGTCGTCACAGAACTTCTACACCACGGGTTGCTTGATGAAGGAAAGAACCTTGTGTTTCAAGCGTTGCGTAAGATTACATCATCCAAATAAATATGCATTAGGTGGGCGGGGAATGTGCACCAGGTAGGCGGGCTTGGGTGACTTTCACTGTATAAAAGACGCGGCTTTGAACCCCTCGGTGTTCCTGTTTGTATGAGCTCCTTGTTTGCTTTCTGCGCACAGTAAATAATGTCTCTTTGCTAAGCTACACTTTTTGTTTCGAGAGCTCCTAAAATCGGCGGTGGCTCCGCACCCGGCAACGGAGCGGCCGCGCCTTGCCCTTCCCGGACCCGCCGCCGCCGGAATGCCAGGCTGGCCCTGGATGGGATGGAGCCTTCGCCCCCTGCCCTTCGGCTCCGGGCTGGATCCTGTCCCGGCCCGGCCCTGGGCTCGGTGCCCCGCACACGGCGGGCAGCACCTGCTGCCTCCCCCGTGTGTCATCTTGGAAAACAGGATCACAGACTCCTCGGGGGGGAAGGGACCTCTGGATATTATCTAGTCCAACCCCCCTGTCTGCAGGAGTAGGTGACACAGGAGCACATTCAGGTGGGCTGGAATGTCTCCAGAGATGGAAACTCCACACCCTCCCTGGGCAGCTGTTCCAGTGCTCTGCCACACTCTGTGAGAAGAAGTTCTTTCTCACATTGAGGTGAAACTTCCTGTGTTTTAGTTTTTGGCCATTGCTCCTCATTCTGTCACTGGGCACCACTGAGAAGAGCCTGGCACCATCCTCTGGCACCTGCCTTTGAGATATCCATATATCTGAGACTATATATAAGACATGTAAGATGTATAAGACTTGAGATCCCTTCTACTCTTCTCAGGCCCAGCTCCCGCAGTGTCTCCTCATCAGAGAGATGCTCCAGACCTGTTACCATATTTGTGGCCTCTGCTGGACCATCTCCAGTACCTCCACATCTTTCTTGTATGAGAAATACGGAAATGAATCAGGAAAATGTCAGATGGTGTGGAGCAGCTGCTGCAAAGTGCTGAGAGGCCATGGCATAGTGTGACCAAGGGGAAGAAGCCAAATCGTGAATGACACACCATACTGGGATGAACTGGGGAGACAGCTGGTTGATTTCACCACTGAACTTATTTTGTAAGTGAAACAGTGTCAGTATCTAATAGAGTAGATATTTACTTAATGAACAGTACATTCAAAGGCATAGAATGAAAAAGATTTAGCATTGTGGCACTGCAGCAATTTTCATATTCCATACTTCATGAAGAAACTTAAGATCACAGAATCAAAGAATGCTTTGGGGCTGGAAGGGACTTTAAAGATCATCCAGTTCTAACCCCCTGCCATGGGCAGAGATGCCTTCCTCTAGCCCAGGTTGCTCAGAGCCCCATCCAGCCTGGCCTTGGACACTTCCAGGGATGGGGCAGCCACAGCTTCTCTGGACCATCTGTGCCAGGGCCTCAAGAAAATATTATTAAAAAATAAAAAGATATGATGGTGTAGGCTCAGTGTCCCATCACATGTTAAAATAAATAAATATTTGAGTTCATAGAAATTCTGGAGTAAACAATATTGCACAAAGAAATCACCTAGTTAATCACGAAAAATTGCTCAATTCTGGGAGTATGGTTAAGCTGTGAGAAAAATATCCAAGTGGTCCTTTTTAAAACAGAGTTCCCAAAGGTTGCTATAGAACATGATTCTCCTTTTTTTTTGTAAATAAGCTGTCTTTTCCCAAGCTGTGCCATGGGAAACAAACAAACAAACAAACCACAAAACCTTATGCCTGAACACTGCAAAATTTAGCAGTTTGGTGGAATTTTCTGAAACATTGATCATCAGTGGTCAAAACCAGCAATTAAGAGCTTGTCTTTTGCATTAATTAATCTTCTACTGAAGTATTATCCCAGCTAAAGATCATTATATAGGTCAGCCAGATGGTAGAATTTCTTCTTGGATGTAAAAGAGGAAAAAATCTCTCTAAAACTTTTTCAATATTCTATAATAATATCAGGACATTCAAGAAGTTCCATAAAGTTTTAGTCAGTAGTTACCTTGTTGGTTTGTGTAATGCTGAAAGTGACCATTCTGATTCTCAGAACTTCAGGAGTTTCTTTCCAGGATGGTTTTCAAACACATTCTGAGGCCTGGAGTGCCTTCTGCTGTTTTGTCAATTACTGAGGATTTCACTTGTTCTAACTATCAAGATATTGTTCTCTTTGTACAGGTTAATGCAAGTTTCTCTTACTGAAGAAAGTAATCCTAAAGTATTTTACATTTGTAATCAGTGTGTTCCAGTTTTCAACTCTGTAACATGTTCCTTTTCTATTTTAGAGTTTGGTATACTGTTTTTGCAGAAGGAATAAACGTTTTCTGGGAAAAAAGCCAAGAAAAAGTACCTCTTACCAAGCTAAATTAGGTAATTGCTCTTTCACTGTGTCTTTCAAGCACAACTGTGTCTTTTGGGTTGTGAGGATTAGTATATAATACACCTAACTTTACATTTTTCTTCATATGTACAGGAAAATGTCCCCTCAAAATGCAGACTTGTCTAATTAGCTCATTTTCTCCATTTTGAAAATCAGTAAGTAAATGCATTCCTTAATTATATTTTTATTATTATTATTTTTCCTGGGTTTCATGTTTCATAATAGCCATTATCAGACTTCTCTTATTTCTTTCTGTATCAGAATTTGGTAGATGAGAAAAAAATGAAAACACTTCTGTTTTGATTTTCTGCTAAAACTATTGCATTAATTTTATATCTCAACACTCTCCAATGCTGTTTTAATGACAGGTAAAAAGTATCAGTGAAAGATGATGCAGAGACACTCTACCCTTGATTCATGTATCAGCAGCATGGGGGGAAAGTGTCCCTACTATAGTAAAACACTTCCAAAATGAACCCAGATATTAAGGATTTGCATATATGAAAAATGCTGCTCCAAAAATCAATTTCAACATCTCTTCTGCTCAACTGATATTTTTGTAACACAGGCCTCCATCTCTGGTTGGTTTTTTTTTTGTTTGGAGTTTTTTGGGGTTTTGGTTTTACTTTTTTTTTTAAGTCTATAATTTTCTAAATATCTGTATTTTTGGTTTCCTTGGGGTCTGATGTGGTTTTGTTTTGATAATCATTTTCCCTGCTGAGTTGCCACAGTGTAGCCTTTGAAATAAGCTGCTGCTGGTGAATCTACTTCACTTTTACTTCAGCTGAGCTGTCTCAACACCCACATCAGCTCTTTCTGAAAATCTCCCTGAATAATGCCCGTTATATTTTGGGAGTATTTCCTACTGTTGTGCACCCAAGTAAATAAAGCTAAAATTCTCTTGCTAACTAGAGAGTTTTCTTTCTAACATTGCAGGTCATTGAATGCCCCAATTTGCACAGACCATTGCTATGAACTGGCATTTTTCCAAAGCAGAACTGGTTCTTGACAGCCACCATATTTTGAAAAACTGAAAGGTGAAGAAATAAACAAAAACAACAAAATCCCTTTGTCTCTCTCACTCTCAAACTCAGTCCTTGAAGCCTGGGTTTGACAATTTACTAAGTATAAGTTCAGCAAGTAAAGAAAAGGCCAGAGGAGGAAACACATTGCAGACTGATTACAGCTTTTAAAAGAAATTGGGAAGAAGAAGTTGGATGGGAGGCTTGTATTTTGACTTAAGCTTGAATATAGCAATTAGCTAAAGATTGATTGTTTATGTTTGGTAGCTATACTCAGCTCTAAAGTATGTTCCTCTCTAGAGCTTTATGAAATATGAAAAAGACCTTTCATAATACTTAGATTACTGAAAAACAGAGGGGCCAGTGTAATTTGCACCCAAAATAGTTTGAACCAATCTAAGACCAAAATCTTCTTAATTTGGGCTGAATGTTATTGTTATGTCTCCTAGAGAGGAAAGTTTATAGAGATTCCTGTCAGTTCTGGAATTTTTTTTGAAATTCATTCAGCCTTACATGGCAACGTTGGGTGGTTATAAATAGGTGGGTAAAACCCCCCTTCAGTCGAGCCGTTTGTGTGGTATGAGGCCAGTCATATTTGTGGATCTTCTAAAGGAAACAATGGCTTTAATGCTGTTGGACTGGAGGCTTTTTTTAAGAGCTTAGTGGAGAAATAAGAAAAACTGCTGAACAAGCATGATTTTTTTAGGTAGATAAGGATTGATTTACCATTATTAAATGCCATGATTAACCTGAAGAGCTGACTTCCTTGCTGAGGGAAATTGGTGATATAACACAACCAAATGAAGTATTCACTTTTCTTATGCTGAAGCAGATTGAGACAATGGGAGGTAGGACAGTAAGATTCTTTATATGAAAGATAACCATTATTTTTTCCAGAAAGAGTCAAGGCTTATGGCATCTAAAGTCTTTATGATCTGTTGTTTGATGATCAGAAGGAAAGAATGGACCAAGTTCAGCTTCTTACCAAACGTAAGAACCAATGTACTCTCTCATCCTTGTGATCAATAAGAGCAAGACCCAAACAGTCAAATTAAACAGCTTGAATGGGCAGGAGAAGAAAATACCGTGTCAGCACTAAAAGTAGCCATCATATGTAGAATAATTTAGTCTGTTTCATCAACTTAAATCTCTGATTTCTGCCATATTGAGGTCACTGCTCCCATTGCCACCTACTTCAGTCCTCACTGATATTCCCACAATTTCAATAAAGCAAAAAAGCGTGGTCTGTTGCCAGACCACAATGTGCCTGCTTTAGAAAAATTCTGCCACCCTTTTCTACCCACTTAAAAACCACAATCAAAGCGTACTATACTTTTTTGCCTTTTAAGGTTTTATAGGAAAAATCATGGTATAGAAATAATTACAATATCCTTTCAAGAAAATTTGCTAAAAAGTACACATTTAAAACTCCTGCTGTTGAGCCAAAATGCACTATAGAGTACCTTTGTTCTCCTACCTATTACATTTCTCCTTTCAGAATGACAATAACAGAACCCAGAGGCCACATTCTAAAGTGGTTTTTTCCCATTTATAGAACCTGTTTACTGGCAGAAATTTTACGTTTTCACCACGTTAATCAAGTAGACATTCTGATAAAGTGTTCTATTGTAGCTACCACCTCAGGTCCTGCAGTCCTGTCTGTGCAGTGTTTTAGAGGTGTCCACTTTACCAACCTTCTCTTGCTGTCACAGCTTTTGTACATCCAGGCACTGTACGAGGTGACTTGGTGTTTTCCTGGGTTGGGTGTTTTTGTTGTAAATATTTGATCCTGCTGTTTTTTAAATCATGTGGAAGTAGTTTTGAATTTGCAACCAGTGATCTATTTTTCAGCTACCTTTTTCCAGTTCTAATTGATTTGTATGTTAAGTGCATTTGTATAAAAGCAGCAATGCTACACTAGAGACTTCTTTGTGAAATCATGTTAAAAGGTTTAAGATAGATTTTCGATTCACAAGGGCAACTCTTTTTAAGTCAGTTTTTGCATACATCTGCAAGAGCAATTTATGAACAGTGCTCTTACTTCAAGTAGTATTTTCCTGCAGTATTTTAGCTTCCCTTATTTAATGTTAAAATAAATAAATATTTGAGTTCACTGAAATTCTAGAGTAAACAATATTGCACAAAGAGATCACCCAGTTAATAATGGAAAACTCTGCAAGTGCTGGGAGTATGGTTAAGCTGTGAGAGAAATATCCAAGTAGTCCTTTTTTCAAGCCATTACAAGTATACTTGCAGCACTTAAAATCAGTGAAACCTCATCAACAAGAACTAGGGCTGTGTTCTTTAGCTGGTAGCTACTGTACACACATTTTGTGGGGATTTGAAAGAGTGGACAAACAAGGTCCATAAATTCTCTCAACACCAAGTGTAAGAGTCCTGAACTTTACCCAAGACAAATAGTTTCTGAGGACAAAAGTATTGCCATTTGAAAATAGTTCTGTTTTCACACTTGGCTTTCTTAGAACTTCAGGATTCCAGACCTGTATGGATCACTCTCCAACATAATTTTAGTTGTAACATAATCAGTATCTTCTACACAATGTTGCCAAAATACTTA
>JAOXXN010000265.1:63075902-63103386 GCA_026770055.1 Myrmophylax atrothorax | reverse complement strand
CTGCTCCATCCCTCTGACCATCTTGGTGTCCCTCCTCTGGCCTGGCTGCCACAGCTCCATGTCCTTGCTGTGCTGGGACCCCAGGGCTGGAGGCAGCTCTGCAGGGGGGTCTCATCAGAGGAGAGGGGCAGAATCCCCCCCTTGACCTGCTGGTCAGTCTTTTGTTGATGTAGCTATCAAGCCATTGCCACTCCAAAAAACCCCAAACCCCTGTTGACCATTTAGCAAGTATTTTAATTAAAATGACAAGATAAAATGTTTCCTACGCTATATACTAAGACTCCTTGCCTCTTATTGTCAAGAAATGTCAATATAACATTACAAATGAGTATCTGCTTGTAACTTGCCAGTGGTTCTTTAAATGCTTGACAGTTCTTTTTACTAAAACAAGCAATTAAAAACATGGACTGTTGGCCTTCTGGGGAGACATTTCAGCAGACAAAATTTGATGGCCACTACTATTAGTGGTTTTCATTAACCAGCATCTTCATTTTATTAAAGAGCAAAGGAATATTCACACTGCAAATGTGTTCAAAGCACCGGAAGTTTAGATCCCAATACACTGTATTATCATACCCATTAATAGAATCATAGAATGGTTTGTGTTGGAAGGGACCTTAAAGTTCATCTATTTCCAAACCCTCAGCCCTGGGCAGTACAAGTTGCATAGAATTACTGTAGACAATCAAGGAACTTGTTGAGAAAGTACTGACCACATGGTATGGCCTGAAATGGTACTGACTGTGAGAATTTACTTCCAAGATGTTTGTGAAAAAACTTATGCATATATACAAAATTTGCATTTCTCAGTTCCACAAAATATTGTTAAGCCTTCAAAGTCTTGGAAACATCTGTATTTATGTGAAAGTATTAAGAAATATGTCCACATGTTGAAAAAATTGGATGAATACTTGCAAAATTACTCAGGAGAATTTTGACCTTAATCCATTGATCCACAGTTTAGTGTACTATATACATGAAAAATAACATTATTTATTAGCATATTATAATGGAATATCACACCAGTATACTATTTATGTGAGTGAATAAAGCAAAATCATTAATTCCAAAACTGAAGATTTTCTGATTTATTGTGAGTTACTATATATGAGGGAGAGCAGTTGGATTTGCATTTTAAAAATTTAGATGAAACATGTACATTTCTTAAACATGGAGAAATCAGGCCTGTGTTGATGGTTTTTCCAGACTGAATATTTGTTTAGAAATAGGAGTTCTATTAGGTAGAACAGGGAACTGACATTGTACTAAATGTTAATAAAGATTTCAAAAAGTTAATTTAATACTTCAAGTATCTTTGTAAAATACTGATTTCGTAAAAAAACCACAAATCCCTGAGACATATCCTCTAGGTGTGTTTATATTAGCACTTTAGATCAGGAGGGTGCTTTTGAAGTGAATCACTCAACTGTCCCCACTAATAGCACTTGAAATCCCATTGTGGAATATTCATGGAACACTAGAGCTGAATTCTTTTGGAATAAAACTAAACTGGAAGATGCCAGTAGTGCCCCTAATGTCCCCAGGTGTTAATGTTTGTATGGTCTATAAGACCAGATAGAGCTCGTTATAGAATCATAGAAGCATAGAATTATTTAGGTTGGAAAAGGCCTCTAAGATTATCAACTCCAACCATTTACCTCACACTGCCGAGCCACCACTAAACCATGTCCCCAAGTGCCACATCTACAGATTTTTGGACACTTCCAAGAATGGTGACTCAACCACTTCCTTGGGAAGCTTGTTCCAATGCTTAATAACCCTTTCTGTGAAGAAATTTTTTCTAATACCCAATCTAAACCTCCCCTGGCTCAACTTGTTACTTGGGAGAAGAGGCCAACCCTCACCTGACTACAGCTTCCTTTCAGGTTGTTGTAGAGAGCAATAAGCTCTCACTGTTGCCTCCTTTACCCCAGGCTGAAGAACCCCAGCCACTCCTCATCTGAATTGTTCTCTCATGGTTTTGCACCTCTTCCCTCTACTCCTGAACAAGAGTCTCGGGGAAGCAGTTGTGGAAAAAGACCTGGGAGTCCTGGTGAACAACAAATTGAACATAAGCCAATAGTAGGCTCTTGTGGGGAAAAAGGCCAACTGCATACTAGCAAGAGCATTGCCAGTAGCTTGAGGGGCACAAATCTGATTTTATTAATTGGGATTAATGAAGTCCCTGGGAAGTTTCTGATTATAGTCATCTCAGACCATAAAAAAAGACTGTGCTGCTACTGCTGACATGCAGCAGGTACAATCTGTTATGCAGATTGTGAGCTAATAACATGAGAACCCTGAAGTTTTCTTCATTGTGACAGGATGGCTCAACTGCTCTCTTTGCAGCTGTGTATGGAAGCTTTCCTCTTCCAATGCCCCTAAGCAAGTAAAACAGCACAGTGGTTTTGTGGCCTGTGCTGAGATGGAAACAGGACTTGAGTCTTAAATACAACAGAATCAGATCTTGTAACACATAATCACCTCAAATACTTAGTTATTATCAAATGCCTGTGTATTGCTAAAGGAAGGGGATTTTTGCTCATTTGTTAGAGAATGAATGAATGACTCTATTGTTAATTAAAATCAGATTGCAAAAAGTGTTTGCATTTGTATGAAGAAACTTCAATTTGAAAAGTCACTGTTCAGTCTTGCCCACAGTTTTGCGAACATACTTTCTAAAATCAGCAAGTGTTGGCTGGAATTGGAGCAGATAAATGACAATCCCTGTGTGTCTAGGGGTGAGACTGACCCCACAGGCTCTAAGACTTGACACCACCTAACTTTTCACATTCCATAGACATACATGGTGTGGATAAACCTAATTCACACTAATAAGCATGCCTGTACATCTTAAAATTCTGGTAACATTATTTATAAACATTTTTGTGCATAGTTTACACACATCTTCATAAATTAAAATGTATCTTCCTATTCTATGCTGATTTTCTATTCACTCAGGTTTCCTTTGTGATGGCCTTTGTTTAATAATGGTATTCTAACTAGATTTATAGAGAATTCACTTGCAGTCATGTCAAGGAAATTAACAAATGTATGTGATATAGGAATTTTCACCTGATACTTGTTTAAATACCGGTTTTCTATAGTATAATACCTATTACCTTGTACTTTACCCTTCTAATATGTTTATACTTTTGTGTTTCACAGGGATATGAAAGATCTGCAATGGTACAACATCTGGCATTGTGCACGGACTGCCCTGATAGCTTATGTTTAGACTCATCCTAGGCTCACACAGTTGGAGAATTTTCACAGTAGGATTTTGGACTTGTCAGTTATTCCATATGTGCTGCACCTTTTGTGACGGATCCTCCATCTATGCTCACCACTGCAAACATCCACATTATGCCTGTGTAGTCAGCAAGATTTGATCTACAAGCCGTTCAGTAATGGTCTGCAACTGAAGCATGTGTAAGGCACACAACTGTGGCAGTGGGATTTCCAAAATCCACCTCTTGTTAGGGGCCGATGCCCTGTGGTCTCACACCTTGAATGCATCATGGAGACTGTGGCCCACCCTCTCTGGTTCACTTGCAGTCATGAAGGTGAATCACAGGTGTTCAAGAATTACATCATGTAGATTAAATCCAGTCTGCTTTCCATGGAGCAGGCAAGTGTGTCCCTGCAGGGCTAACTCAGGTTGAGATTCCATATGTACAAATATAAATTTGGTTTTTAATCTTATAGTTGTATTCTCCTGCTGCATCCAGATCAAAGTCATATTCCCTCTGTGGCCTTCTTTGTTTGCTGGTTAGAGATTTGTTAGAAGAAAATTGTTTGTTCCTTTAAATATTTCCGGAAATTTTGTTTTCCTCCTAGGCCCATATAGTTCCCTTCTATGTTGTTATTTACTAAACCCTTTCATGTAGTAACTGTGTAATCATATAAAGACTCCCTCGGGCAGCAAAAATGTGTTTCATGCCTAACAGATTTTTAATAGAGCACTGAGATTATGTTGGCACTGAGTCATGGTGGAAGGACATGGCAAACTGATAGGGTTTTGAGGGACTGGCGCCAGGACAAATTAATTCAGCCATGCCCCTTACCTCCTATAACAATAGAGCTGAATCATAAATCAGATCCCCAGCCTTTGTCCTTGTTCTCTCTCCAGCACAGTTTGTCTGCCAGTCAGCATGGTAGTATAAGCTAAAGCTGAGTCTGAGTTTGCATTAACACATAGACAATAAAGGTGTTGCAGAAACTTAAGTTTTAAGCTTCAGATTGTACACACATGACAGTGCAGGTGCATCCCAAGGAGCCAGGAAAGTTTATGCTTCAGAACAGGGGCTACTGACAGAAAATATCCTTTATTTAGGAGTTGACTGTCATTCTGAAGTCCACTGACAGATTTCAGATCTACTGCTTTGTTGTAGCAGGTATTGTAAGAAACCAGGAGAGTAATTATGTGGTACTGATAGAATCTATCCAGCTTGAGGAGCACAGGACCAAACCTGTTCTTAGTTTTGGGAAGGGATTCATTTTCATGGATTCCATTTTGTTTAGGGTAGGTTGGTTTTGGCTTTACTCCAATAAATATCCTGAGGTTTGACTAAAGTAAAAATTTACTTTTTTTTTTAAAAAAAAAGCACATTCATTAAGCACATTCTTTTGAAACAAATGTTGAGACTACATCAACACTGCCAGTTATGATTTTTTTGTGAAACAAATATGAAATGAGAGAAGAAAACCCTCGTGAATCATGTGTAGACAGCATCTGATTGTGAAAGCTTGGCAGTGGCATTCATGGCTTCTTATCAGGGCTTTGAAAGGAGGGGAATTATCAAGTTATGACAGTCATACCATGGACAATCCCAGATAACTGTCAAAGGCAGAGTTTTCAGTGGGAAATTGCATGCAGTTTCCAGAAATGAGTAGTAATCTTACTCTACTGAAACTGGAGGTTCTTCAGATTATTCATGTTCTGGTTTTTTACTTATCTATATAATTTAATGTCTTTTTTGAAAAAAAAATCAGAGTTAAAACAATCCTTTCTCTTTACAGAAAAGCCAATAACTTGCCCACAATCTTTCAAAAGGTGCTCTTCTTCTGTGTAAGGCTTATAAATAGAATAAAGCATTTCTGAGACAGGCAAGTTGTGGCTAATGATAATAGAACTTCTGTTTTTCTATAAGTTGTTTGTCTTACCACCAGGGAACTCTGATATTATTAATTATGATTAATTAGTGATCAGCTGATTATGCTGCCCTGCTCAACCTGAACTATCAGTGGTTTATCGGCAAATAACATAGTGCTGTAATGATTATTATATGTAATGATAGTTTAAAATATGTATTTACTGTTAGAGATGTTTCCCTTACAAATTACTTTTAAGGAGTGTTATTCCCTCCCATAAATGGCCAGAAAAGGAAACATTTGATGTGTGGGTATGGGTGTGCCATAATAAAGGTATTTTATAGTATTAGACCATTCTCTGAGTAAACTCCAGGAGTTTTGAGCTTAATTAAAGTAGAGAATAAAATATGCTGCTGTAACACTAGTAAAATAACTTCTGTTTTGTTTCGGGTTTTTTTCAAAGGGAAGGGAAATGCTATTATACTAGAAAGAAGTATATTGTTACTCATATTGTGTTTAACATTACTCTCGTGCAATTGCTTTCCTTGATTGCTTCTACAAGTCTTTCAGGGAGCAGTAAAAGAGAAAAACACTGTCAAAACATGGTTATGAATCATTATATATAACTACTAGGATTTCAAGTTCATTCTAGCAGCACATTGAATTTCATTCAGTTTTGTACCTTTTTGTTTTCCCTGGAAAATAAAATAATCAGGCAGTTTGTGAAATGTTCTAAAACAAATCTGAATTGCAGTTTCCTTTTCTGAACCCATTTTATGTTTTCAATGGATGTGTCATCATTTCATTTTGGATGCATGAAACCAATTTTAGCAACTACTTTCTACCAAAATAAACAGCAGTAAAGGTAATTTGTCACAGAATTATCTACTTGGCCCACACTGTTATCTGTGTAGAAGATGTGTCTGAAGGGCTTCCGTAGAGCTTGAAAATTCAGCATTTGTCTGCAAATATTTTAGTTGAGGTTTTAATTGAATATAAACATGAACTGAATGAACTTTGACACTTGAAGGACTCTTGAGGAAAAGCTATCACTAGGAATATAGGACTGTAAGTACTCATATATTGTAAGGATATTGCATCAAAGCAGTCACTTGGTAAGCAAATCAGCCTTTCACTTCTGTCCTGGAAGCCAACAGGATGCTATCTAAGTGTGTTTAGCCAGCTGAAAGCTATCAGAGAGCTCCTCCAAACAAACATTGTTTGAATTAATACGTTATTTCCAAACGAGTTACATTGGCAAGGTATAAGGTAACATGTGGTTTAGAAAAATAAACCTAAAGAAAATGAAAACAGGAGCAACAGAAACTCTGCTTGAGTCCTGTATGAACTCTGTGTGGATTTCATCTCATATGGCAAATGACCGAAAATTAGAAGTAATAGTCTAAGAAGAAAAGGTCAAGACACAGAGAGAAACTTTGAATATAGATGTTTTTTCTTTTTTAGAAAGCTCATCACCATGGGATCTGATTGTCTTCAAGATCTATCCTCAAACATTCTCTGAGTTAAGAAATGCTGCCTGTATTTTTCAAATGAAGGGACAAAACTTGTAGAAAAATGTTGAGGATGGTGGTAGGTGAGGTTTAGGCATAACTGGGAAATGAACCTACAAGACGGCATTTCCTTCAAGATAATTTTTCTTTGCACTCTGATGTTTTGAGGTGCAACTTGCAGAATCAAATTAGTAGGTAGTACAAGAAATATGCGAGGTGAAAAATATGATGTAGCTCCCATTCTTATGTAAAGGAATATTAATGTGGAAGATGATAATGGAATGAGAAATTTTGCTGGACTTAATTGATTTTCTGTTTGCATGTAAACTCACGTTGATACTAAACATTTAATTTGTAATAACTATACAAATACCTAAACTTTGAGGAGTTCACTGAAAATAATTCACATTCCCTGAAAGTCATTAGTCCTTTATTTTTAATAAAATGATATTTATTTCAGTATTTTTCATTTGGTGGAGCCTCTTGGTCAATGGGAAGACATTGTTAGCATTTAGTATATACCAGTGTTCAGTTGCTGATAAGTATATAAAAGCATATTTTTCAAGAACAAGGCACAGCATGGTCTTCAGGATCTTTTTTGATTTTAATTATATCTAGTAAGCCCTAAAATTTTCCTTCTCTCCATTTCTTTAGGAATTACATTTTGATCATGGCCATGAAAGTAGAAAGTGTGGATGGACCCTTAAAATGATCTGTAAAAAACCCTCTATTAAAAAGAAATAAATTGTGTTTTGTATTCTTAATTCACAGACATACACACCAGAAGGATATTTATCATTTATTGAAATATCTTTAATCTTCTCCATATAACACCTCCTACCATGAACAGATGAAATTTAGAAACAAAGCTGTTTCCAGAAATTATTTGGATCCCTTGATGAAAAATTGAGGTTTAACATTCTTAAACTATTAAAATCTATTGTAATGTGTTTAATCTGTTGAATAAAATAGCTTCTTTCCTCTATCATGAAATCTAAAGATTTTTGTTTGTTTTTTAAGTAATCTTCCTTGTTTAGTAATACCACAAACTGGTAACAGATTAGTCAAAAAAGGTTGAGAGAGCAATTCAAATAAACAAAGAAGAAAGGTGTGAAGTTTTAGGACCCAATTTCCTTAAAGTTTTTTAAACACTGTAGGCCTCTCTAGGTCTATTTGGAGTTTTACAGCAGGTACGAGGGAGGACTGACCCCTCAGCTTCTCATTTGCACTAATCTTTAGTGCAAACTAAAGTCTAGAGGGAGCTCAAGTTTTGTTTTGATATTCCTTTAATTGACCTTATCTGTATTTATCTAAAGAATATCTTATTGTTGAGGTTATAGGCATGCTGCTTCCTTTCCTTGCAACATTTCCCCCCTGAAATCATGAGTCCAAATTCACTGGATAGAGATGTATGCTCAATAAATTTCAAGTGGAACTGTCCTTGAGAACAATCTCAGTGTAAATTGCTACCAGAGGGATAAGGGAACGTATTTTCAGTGTCCCCTTATCCTGCCAGATCCTGCCTCCATTATTTTTTATACTTCCAGCCTTAAAATATCTCTCTTGTGTACAGGCTAGATAGCATGATCTGCTGAGGAAGCCAAATAAATGCTTCACAATATGAGAAAACGCAGGTAATTACAAAGAAAGATGCTATTTGTCAGTATTGTAATTATTTATCCAAGCCTTATAGGCATGATTGTGTGTCCAGACAGATTTTATGTACCACTATTTTCATACCATCTTTTTGAGAATTTAAGAATTCTCTGATAAATAATTGTAAACAATTTATCAAGCATGGCAGTTTCATAAAATCTTCCTTAATTCTGCCTTGTATTTAGTATTCATTCACTTTGATCAACTGCTAGAAATTTAATTTTGGAGAAATTTATATCAGCCAAGTAAGTTCAGTTAAAATTTCCAGCATCTCCTCTCTAGATGGTCTCATTTTAATACTGTTGCACATTATAATCTTCCTTTGGGTACTGTGGAGTGATAAGTGCATAGGTAATTTCATGTCCTCTAGTACAGCTACTGTGTTAACAATGTTTATTTAATATTAAAGAAATAAAATTACTAGTCCTTTTCTGTATATGCAAGACTGCCCTGAAGATCTCTGGGAACTGCATATATGCAAGGAAAATTTTTATGTCAAATGGTTATATCTGCATTCAAAGAGGTTGAAAGGAGCTTGGAATGAATGACCAGAGCCATTAGAATTGTACTCAGCAACTAAAATCATAGCCAATCTTTAATTTGTAGTCAAAAATCGTGGAAGTTTCAGTTTGAATGTGATATTTCCCTGCTATGTCCTACTCTGCACAATGCTGGCTTGATTCATATCCTTTTTTTTTTAGACAAGTAAAACCTATTACATGTTGGAATCCACATCCTTAAGCATATTGCTGCCATCATATGGTTATATACTTATTTGTCAGAATGGTATAATGAAAACAGTTCTCCATTTTAAAAGAAAGTTTTTTATGTAAGGAAGTATAAAGTTGCACAATGAAGTAGTAATGAGTGTAATAAAGTTTCTAATCCTTTCTCATGTTTAGGCTGTAACAGCTCTGCTTGTCTGTGGGCATGAAATACATTGTCTCCTGAAGCAAAATGAGTAAGATGATGATCTGTGTGATCCATACAAGGTGACATAAAGATAATGGACATAAATATTAGTCAGAAAATATACCGTGGGAGAGAAGTTAGTGGAAGTTTTGCCTGAATAAAGAAGTGTATAAAACATCAGAAAAGCTGTTAGAGCTTATCCCAGGTGGTTACAAAAATAATCGTGTGAGTGCATTACAGTCTGTTAAATCAAATTCACTCTTATTCCTTTTGTCTACTTTTTGGACCTTCTCATGCAACTTTATTCAATTCATATGTTGGCAGTCCTTGACTGACTTTTAAAAATCAAATAAATTGTCTTTTCAGTCTGAGGCCCATATTTTTGCTAGCAGGCATAAATCATCTTGAAGGAAATGTAATTTTCTTTTCTTCTTATTTGTCCCATAGAGAACATAAGCCTGCCCAGTGTGGCAAATGCACAGTAACAGTGTGGCTAGTAAGAAAAAAAAATGAAAGGACGGGATAGGAAAGGAAGAATATTCACTTATGAATATATTATATAAAACTTGACTTGGGTAGGGAAAACTATGCCAAAATTAATGCCATTTTTTAACACTTTTGAAAGAATGTTGTTATGAACAAAAAGTGTCAGCATATTAAGAAAAAACTTCATCTTTTAATTTTCAGTAGTGTACAATTTCACTTGATCAGACCTGTTCAATTTCCCCCAAATCATCCACCCCTCATTAATTTCTATGACATATTATTTATTTTGAAATAATTCTACAGGAAGTGACAAACTTAGGGTTAAAATTGGTGATTCATAGTGTTGCAGGAAATACAGCTAAGACAGCTTACTCAGCCATCATAAAACAGATTCTGAACCTATAATGATAATTGTGGAAAACAGCAGAAGAAAAAGTGATAGAAAGGACCACAATGAAATATTCTGGTTGATCAGTGTAATGAACTTCATCAAAAAGATATGTAACTTTCCTGGCTATAAAATTAGGATGTATCATTTCCAGGTGAGCTGCTTTGTATTGGTCTGGAATTTCAGAGCACATCAGCAAAGCAGTATATTAAAAGATTTTAACCCCAAGTATAACTGCCAGACTGCACTAGACAACAAAGATAAACCTAGCTCTCATATATATTGAAAACAGATGTTGAAAGGATGTAACAGTTTTATAAATACAAATTTGAGATTACTATGTTGCTCATAAGTGATGAAATAAGAAGTGCAGATTCTCATAACTATGTGGGGTTTTATTGATCCAAAGAAAGAAATGACAGAAGAAAAAATATCTCCATGGTGCTGTTCTTTTTCTATTGAAGGATCTCTTTCACCGTTTTTTTTTTTCTTTTTAGTTCATGTGGTTGAAATCTGTAGCTGGTTTTACACCTTTCATTGCCCTAGAAGTAGTAGGCACAGGCCAGATGTTTTCTGTGCCACAGGTATCCTTAACATTTGTGTTTAATAAGACTTACAGAAAAGCAGCAGCAGCAGACTCTAAAGTCTCTGGCTCTCCCTGCCATGTATCATACAACTAAACTTGAAGTCCCAAATCTCCCTCAAGATTCTACTACTGTGGCAGTCAGGTGTGTCCTGCTTCTGGCATGCAGTGGAGATCAGTAGAAGAGGAAAGCAGCTCATCCCAAAGCTCAGGCATGTGAACAGAGCATTTTCTAAGGCTATTGCCACTATTTGGTGAATTGGCACAAAGGTATACAGCATGTGTGCTCAGGCCAGGAGAACCCAGACACTCAGGACTCACAAGCAATACCTTAGAACCAAAATCCATTTCTTAAATTCCAATTAGGAATCAGTCCACAGCAAGGAACACTGGGGCATATATTGCTGCTAACAGCAGCAGCTCTTCTTTCGGTGTGCTGTGTTTTGTAGGATTTTGGATTGCACTCCATATAGTTGACTTTGAAGTCATCCAGTCCTGAGGTATGAAAGCAAGGATCTTAACCGGAAATTTCACAGTCGAAGGTGATGTTTCAAGCATGGGCAATGCAACATTTTTAGTAGCTTCTGCTACGTGATCAAAGAGCAACTGTATCCAACATAACGACAAATTTGCAAACATAAGGAAGAAAGAGAGAAACAATGAAGGATTTAGTGGTTTTACAATTCAGTTGCAATGCCCAGCCATGCCATCAGTTTAATCCGTGTTGCACTGGATGAATCAGCAAGATTTCATCCTTCTGCAGTTTCCCTAGACTTTTGGCAAAAGACTGCTGCATTGATCGTTAGAGGAGTGATAAAATTGTGGTAACATCCTAGAAACAATACTTGGATCCTATTGCTCGCTCTCACCCAACAATCTCTAATTCAATTGGACAGGAAAGGTGACAATGCAGATCTCCAAGGTAGCTCCCCCTCAGAGGCCCTTAAGGGGAAGGAAATGAAGTTTACACAAGATATTCTGGGAAAAGCAAATTAGGGGAGAAAACACCAATTCAAAAGCAATGTTGTGTAGTATGAAAGTTAGTGAAACTTGGCAGAGAATTCTCACAGTATTACCATAGACATGCACTCATAATTCAGTCTCAGATAATGGGACCAGTGCAATTTCCGTCCCATCCCTTTGCAAATAAAGGAACTGAGAAGGATCAAGGGGCCCTGAGATAAGTAGGTCTTTGGGAATTTTCTTTGCCACAAGTTTTGATGTGATTTTAATGGAAAATAGAAAACAAATAATAGGTTGATCATTAATCAAGGCACTCAGCATCAAGTGTCCATTGTTCTTTTCACAAAAACAGTTATTGCATATGTCTCACACAGGTAAAATTGATTTAAAAGGCTTAAAAGATCATGTAGGATGGTGAATTCATAAAGTACTCAAACTAAGGGGCTGTCAGAATTTTGAATCACCTTTTGAATATCCATTGAGATTATGAGATTAAGGGCCATATTGTCTTTTATTTTCTCCAGGGAATCTCCGTCTTACTGAAGGCACAAGGTGGACAGATTTCAGTTAATGAACAGACATGGAACATCTATAATGCAGTTTCTTCAGCATGTGATTTTGTTTATTGGAAGCTGTTGGGTACATGATATGAGAACATAATTGGCTACTTCTCTCTGGCTTTTCATTTAGTATTCATACCTAAAGTTTATGAATGCTTCACAAATATTTGTGGTGTAATTTTCACAAGACAGTTTCAGGGAACACAGTACTATAGGTAGAGAACAGAAGCACAAAGATCTCAAGGTCAAAAGTTTTCACTGGTTGTGTGGGTCAGATCTTGCATGCCTAGGAACAGATCTTTTCAGAATGTAAAGCACTGTCTATGACTTAATGTGCTCAAAGCACAAGTCCCATACATATCAAATACAGTCTTGAGCTTTAGGTATTTCTGTAAGTCAGGCAGACACCTAAAAATTGAGTATATATTTGCATATCATCTGGGAGAGATGGATTGAGCTAAGCTTTCTGCTATTACATGGGAAGTAGTACAGTCTGGAAGAGAATCCTCCAGGTCAGTATCTGACAGTCATTAAGACATTCTCTTACACTATGTTCTCTGCCTTATGACTCCCTTTGCCTTGGACTTCTGCTACAGCTAAAATTTCCTTCATTATACTCAAAAAAACCCTGGGATCTTGTGTATAAATAGCTCTTCAACTATGTAATTAAATATGATATTGCAACTATGTATTTGGTGGCCAAATGAAGGGTGCATAAATAATTCTAGTTTGGGCTTTTCATAAATGTTAACATTTGACATTATGATCATAATGCATAATTGCCATGTAATGTTTTATTTCTCCTTAAATTTTTAAGAAATGAACTGGAAAAAAGTACTGTATTCTGGCAGCATGTGAAATGTCAGCAGCATTGGAACCCAGATCCACTGTACTGCTTTGCCCTGAATAAACTGACAGAGTAATTGATTGCAGGATGACTAACCATTGTCTAGGTGAACCAGCATAAACAGAAATATTACAGTTTTTCTACCAGAGTAAGAACATGATGCCTGGTAATTCCTGGTTCTACTCAGGACTGGTCTCTTTGCATTTCTCTGGGATTTTTTTATTACAGACTGACTTTCCTTGCATAGCTTCAGAAAGACCCAGCTCCTGTTCACTGGAGAGTTGTCCAGGTCTTCTTTCTCCTCTCACTCTTGATTGTCCTCATCCAGCACACTGGGAATGTGTAAACCCAGCTTTCCTCCTAAGCACTTCAGTTGTAGCTTCAAGCTGATGAGAATGACTGTTTATCAATCTCTTCTTCTCCTGCTCCCGGACCTCACTGACACCTCCCAGTGTCTCCTTCCTTCCTATCAAAGGCCAGTTCAATATGATTCCATTCTCTAAGCTTTCAGAACTTAGCCACTCTTCTTCTTCTCACCATGTGTTCAAACATCCTCCTTTCCTCTCCCTGCCTTTCCTTGCTGAAGGAATAAAATGTTTTGAATTGTCTCTCCAGATACCTGAACCTGGCACAAAGCAATCCTGGCAAATGCAAGAATCTGGCCACTGGTTTTCATTCCAGCACATCTCTGTTTCCCACAAGCTCTGTAAGTAGACAATCATAGGTTTTGGATTGGTTTAGGATTTTTTTTTTTCCTTTATGCATTTTGATCAGCTGCTTTCTTGTTTTACTACAGTCAGCACTATTTTGACTTATCTGTTTTCAGACACATACAGAACACTTACTGTGCTGTGGAGTAAAAATGCATTCTCAAATAGATATAATCAAAGTTTGATTTCTGCCTCATGCTGTAAGTTTGAGCAGGACTGGTTCTATCAGTCCTTCTAGTCCCCACCTTTACTGAAAAGAGAATATGATTTTACATGCAGAATAATAGTGTGTAAGTTAGAGGCAGTGGAATGTTTTGCTATTATGGAATTCTGTTTATAAGGAGATGCAAAAAACTCCCACAGACAAAACCTGGTGATTAACTGGGTATTGTGGGTGCTTGATGTTTTTAATTTAAGCTTTCAGAAATTAATAAGCCCTACCATCCTGTGCTAAATGATCTTCCTAAAAACCCATTTGTATTTGTAGCTTTTGACCCTATATACTGCTTAATTATGAAATTCAAACAAAAGAAATCTTGGTCTCTCTAACTAAGAGCCTTAACCATTGCATTTAAACTGGTTTTCAGCAAAACTGCATTGAATAACTCTCCTCACCCGATCTTTTTTGTTTTTAGTTATTACTTTTAAGTGGATGTAGTGTTATTCATGTGGTTTGAAATCCTGTATGTTGCTAAATGGCTACATTTCAGTGGGCTTACTTTATGAACTCAGCTTCTTTCCCACAGCATAAGTCTCTGAACAGCTGGTTTGCAGCCACAGGAAGGCCTTTTGGAGAAAGCTGGGGGCAGAGAGCGGGAAGTGATGTCAAAGGTGCTCAGTGTTTTCCCCTGCTCCAGGGGACCAGCCAGCTCATCCTTGAAATTGCTCAGCAGAGTGAGAAAGTGTCCTGATTTACTGTACATCCTGGCCAGTCTTGGCCAGGGCAGGTTCTGTGGAACCCCACCCCTTTCTTTATTCATGGTAACATTTCATTCGCTTTTGATTGCCTTTCCACATTAAGCAGATGTTTTTATTAAGCTCTCCAAGGTGACACACAGGTCATTTTCTTGGGTGGTTACTGTTAATTCAAAATTCAACAATGTGTGTTAGTAATATCCTTCCAACACACCTTATTTTGAATTTTCCATCATGAACTTCCTTTGCCATTGTGCTGCCTAATTGCCTAGGTTTGTCTTGACTAACTTAAATAACTGCTCTGTTGAATAATTGTTACTTGTTAAAAAAATGGTTCCATGGCAAATTGTGCCACCGTGCTAATTAAGCCCTTTCGCAGCATATTAATGAATATAGTGAAGTTCTGTTAGTCTCAGTGCTGCTAAACATTGCCATATTGAAAACTGCCCATTTTACTCTGTTCTCTTCTCTTTCAGCCATTTTGTGGTCAAAACACAACCACCCCCACCTTACAACCTCCTGGTTTCCTTACTAGCCTCTTGTGAGGTATATTGTCAAAAGTGCTTTAAAAATCCCAATAAATTATGTCAATGAAAAAATTCTTGTTCCTCATCCAACTGAATTCTCTCAAATGTTCTCTGAAAACTCTCAAAATGCTCTAATCTAATTCAGAAAAAGAATCAGGAATGCTAGTAAATTATGGTTGACTTGCTTGTTTTTAGTAGTTGGCAGTGACTCTATTGATGCTGTGTCTGGCTCTAAGCCATTCATATTCCTGTCAGAAAAATGAGTAGCATTAATTGTTGCTCTGGGATTGCACTGAATCCCAGGCAGTTTCCGGTACCAAAGAGAGGCACAAAGCTCTCCCTGCACACCTGCTCTGTCTGGGAACTCAGTGTTCTGGGCAGTGGTAGCGATGCGAGGCTGGGCTGGAGGTCCAAGAGCACTTGGAGAAACTGGATGAGGTCAAAACTCTGTGTGCAGTGAGTCCCATCACATCCCACAGTGTCTGCCTTCCTGCTGCCAGAAAGCCTTAACTGAGTCCATGGAAACCCTCTCATAGCTGACCTAACCTCTTCGCTGCCAGTTTTGTATGTCTGCAGGACAGGAAGTATTTTTGGCAGGGAGAAGACAGAAAACATGCTGAAGGTAGTGCAGTCAAAAAAGGCCTGAAAGTATTTTATTGGAATTTTTAAAATGATGGCGAAGGGAAGAGAAATGAACCAGATTCTCATAAGATGCTAGGTAGGAATGACAGTATAATCTTTACTGTAAAGAGGTAGAGTAATCTTTATGGAGAATATCTTTTACGAAGGGACTAAGTCTATGGGACTATTTCTTTCAGCCCTTCAGTCTCCAGTATTGAATTGACATTGCCCACCTCCCTCAAAGACCTGGCCTGGAATCTCTGCATCGTATCAGAGTGATCTGAAGAAACAGTCACAGCTCTTTTCAAATTTCATTGTCACTCATCAGTCTGCACATTTCCTCAATAAACTTTCCTAGCTGCACCAAATACATACATTCTGAGCAAACCTCAATTGGGAATAACTTAATATCATGGAAATAATTACCAGCAAGTCATGTTATGCTTCCTGCCAGTTCACAAAGAACTCTATTTTTCCAAAATGTGAATGTTATATTGCTGCTTAATAGAGTCTAAACTTCAAAAGAAATGGTGAAAATTTCTCTTTTATCTTGGCAGAGAAGAACAGCAGCACTGCCACACTTCTCAGATACAATCTAGAACTGCTTTAAACTGAGTGTATGATCCACACACTGTTAAAAACCAAGGTGAAAACTGGCTTGACTGGGAAGCTCTTTCCATATACCTGTAGTTTTGGTGATATCAGGAAACACTGCTCTCACATTTCAGATGTTTGCAGTTCCTATTAAGTAAATTTTCCTACAGATGGAAAATGATCTTTTATTCAACACATATTTGGTTGGTACACTAGTCAAGTTTCATGTCTTCAGGTTTCATCTATCACATCACTAATTTCTTATGGAAGCTGTTAAAAATGTGGGTGTTAAAGTATGTCCTCTGCTGAGGGGAATTGCACCATCAATTTCTTTTGAAATGCTATTTATCAGGGGATCAGACTTTGAGTGGTTCTTCTGTAGTGATGTCAAGCAGGAGCAATGCCATTGAGGTTCTTAACATGATGCCAAAGCAAAGTGGATGAAAACCACTGCAAAGCACAGCTGTTGACTCAGTGGCATTTGTTTTTCTTTACTAAGACATCTGCAGTTTTGTCAATAAGAAGCATGATAAATTAGTGTTTGTTGAAATATTTGTTGCCCTATGTTACACATCACTGGCAGAGAAGCTGAAGTGCCACTTGTTCTTACTGCAGGATTGTTCCAAACCAGCTTGGGAACATCTCTGTCATGCTGCAGGCAATGGCTCTGATGGATTGTCAAATATCCTTTATCTCTTTTATTCTTGTTTTAACATAGACTTTTTTCATGGCCCACAGATGGCACCTGAAAGTACAGTGTCGGTTCCAAAAGAAATTCCAGGATCTATTTTTTCCCCTCATCTTCTTCCAAGAGAAAAAAGTACACATACTTTTTGTGTGTTATGGCCTTATGTGGGACACCACCCACAACCTCACCCTTTTTTCCCCTTCCATGGATAATCTTTTCACAGGGTGGAGAGGGGATGGGATGGGATGGGATGGGAAAAAAAGAGTTGCTTTCATGTTTTCTAGCAATGATTTTGTCTACAACTATTTCCTTCTTGACTTCTTACTCACTGTTTATGAAATCTCCCTGTATTTTAACAATAGTATTGTTGCCACAGCTGCACTGATTATATTTCCCTAACTTCTCTCATTTTGGGGCTTGGAATCAGTGTGGTTTGTTTTCATACATGGTAACTTGGAACAGCCTATAATAACATTACAGAAAGCCCTGATAATATAATTGTAATGTGCACACACACTACTTTCTCTGCTCTTTTGCCTACAGGATCAAATACCTAATTTGTTGGGGTTTTTCTAATACTTTGTCTACAACAAAAAGTAAACAGCCCATTCCAGATAGGAACAAAAAATTTAGATGGTTTACAAGCATATTAATAAAGGGTCAATAAATATCTTAAGTATTTAATTGTACAGCCTTGTGGGGTTTTTGTTGTGATGGTGGCAGCAGCTTTTTTAAAATTTATTTTAATCTGCTGTATCCATTCTCCTCTTTAAAATAAAAGAAAATACCAAGAAAACCATTCAAAAGATGTAACATATATGGATTATTTTTATTTTAAGTTATAAATCTTGTGCGATTCTCAGCTGATACTCAAAATAAAGATCTGGTTCTTGTTAGTGCTAAAACCTGTGTGAGCACTTTTGCAAGGCAAAGGGTCCTGGCAGTGCAAGGTTCATCTCCACACTACTGAAGTTCAGCCTTTGAACTTCAGGGCAAGTCCTCCTTTGCTGGAACTCCACTCATTGTTCTTGATGTTCTAAAATAAGAAGAATGTATATTAAATATGTTAGATTTTAAAAACCTTCATTTGCTGGATTGTCATCTGGAGGAATATAGGTGCATGTAATGAACAGCTACTGCAATCGGCAGTTCCCCAGCATAAAAATGTGGGTTGTGGGACATTCATTTATTAGACATATTAGGCAATTAGGGCTGTCTCACATTTAGATTGCATCAGATACCTGTGCAAGTCCTAACACACTGTATACTTTCCATTGTTTCCAGAGCTGACTAGGGCTGACAGAAAATGGCTCAGTGACAGTCAGGGACACAAACACTTCCTTAACCTGCAAAACCCAAAGCGATGAAATGTGGGAGTCAGGACATTACCCTCCTGTCCTGCTTTTCTGCACAGATACTCAGAGAGTTTTAAGGGGTTGGGGCAGGGCATGAGTGGAGTGTACATATTCTGAGCCTCCCTGCTCCAAGCCAGCCCCTGAGACAGGCACTCAGTGAGAAGAACCTTGGGAAAGCTGGGCAGGCCCCTTGTTGTCTACAAACAAGAGAGGAGAAAATATCTTCTAGCATTGTCCTCCCATGAAAAAGTTGTGTCCTGAACACTAATGGCACATGGAAAAGCAAAAGGAATTGGACAATAGTGGTATCCCATTGTTACCTCAAACAATCAACGAACTTCAAAAAAATTATTAGGAGCAAAGCAGATTCATGGGGTTTCTTAATTATTCCATCAATTATTCCATTCCTCATGTTTTACATAATCCATCCCAATTACAATATTTTTCCTAACATGTGGAATATAAATAAGGTAGTTATTAAATCCAGGTGATGAACAGCTAGCTTGGCACCATTTGCTTTTATAGTTGCTCCCCGTATGATGACTTGTAAGGAACTAGAATTGCAGAATTCATGGTTGCTTTTCCTGGTGTCAATGCACGTAACTGAAAAGAAGCAGGAGGCAGCATGCTCAGATTCCTGATGCATTAAAGGAGAAAGTGAATTTAAAACCAGAAGACAAGTTTTTTTACATCTCAATAGTAATTGCTTTTTGGCAAATTAAAATTGAAAGAAGAGCCAAAATCTCTCTAGAACCAGCCCTGGGACACAAGTATGTTTCAAGGTTAATCGATGCTCTCATCAGCAAATGCTCTCACGCATTGTCTAGCAGATTCCAAAAACCCTTAACACAATGAAAAAGCAGGATTGTCTGCACAGGCCACAATAGGTTTTGATTCTTTTTCTCAAATGAGTAGATGGTTAAAAAAAAAATAAGTGCCTGATGTTGAAAGGAAATGTTTGCACCAAACAAATTAGAGAGGTCATCAGTCAAGACTGTTTAATACCAGTCAAAATAGCACCGTTGCAATAAAGTGGCAAATTGAGCATCAGTTTCAATTATCTTTTGCTGTAAGCTTGCAAGTTATATATGCCTAAGGGAGTCTGTTGCAATTTGCATATGCTTAAATCTGTTTCAGATGACATTTTCATTTTAATTTATGAATGGTGTTTTCTATTTCTCTTCTTTTCAACATTAACTTGCCTCTTACCTTCTCAAACATGATTGTAAGCTGCCAGATGTATGTCTGAAAAGAAGCAATGCTGTTGACTTCAAGCTAAGGCCAAATGATAAATTTCTTGTGAAATCAGTGCAATTTTAAGGGATATCTTATACAGAGTTGCTTGATTTTTACTGAATTCAAGAGCTTTCTCTTAATGATGGCATAAAAGGTTACAATTGTGCATTCAATGCACTGCTATTGTTACTCCAGTCGAATAAATTCTCAAGAGCCATATGTATTTTACACATGTAATTTAAGTATCAAACAATAGTCATGAGGTTTGAGCATGGCCTCAGTTCACCTATGAACTCTGAGAAATTCACTTCCATATTTCTCTTGTTGATCCCTATTTTTGCAAGCATCCATGGCTTCCATCTGGTATTCGTAGCAGAAATGCTGAAACACATTGAAACACCTCAGGGAACACACCATATTGTGTGGAAGTACTACTAAGTTTTGTTTTTCCCCCTAAAATTTCAAAACTCCCTGCCCAAGATATTTGGGAAATGTGCACTTGCTTAAGTACTTTCCTGAACCTGAACTCCCTGATACCAATCATAGTAATACAGAAGAATTCATCCAGTAGAGATGTTTTTGCAGAGGTTAATTTTTAGGTCAAGGTGAATGAAGATCTCAGTCCTGTTGCTTCCTCTTCTGATATGCTGAAGAGAAACACATTTGACATTTCTAGACTATGTTCTATAACCCTGATGTTGACAAGTCAAGGGAACTGTTGCAAAATAAGGTGAGGCTCAGTGTGAATCAAAGGGCATCAGGAAGTTTCGCTTTAGCACTACCTTTTGAAAGGCATCCTGGCACTGTGAGTCATTGGAAGTTAGGTGCCTTGGTCCCTTTGGGGCTGCCCAGTGTGCATCTCTGAATTTCTGGTTGACTAAACCACTTAAAAAACCCCACTGGTATCTTAGACTTTGGGGCTGTAAATATTTCTCTGTATGCTCAGCTTTAAGCACAGGAATTGATTAATTTTTGCTACCTAATCCCAAATCTAGCAACTCAGAGGTTTATGCAGATATTAATATTTGAATGTCAGGAGTTTTATTTTCCCAAAATCAAACGGTATTTAAGGAGTTGGAAGGTGTTGGTTCATTTACAGCCTTTCTAAGGTGTGATGTGATCCATACTCAAAGCAGCAGCATCGCCATCTTACAAACAGGATTCAAATTTGTATTCAGAGGTTCTACATTAAATGTAGCAACTTCTGCTGTTTTGTGCTTCTGCTTAATATTAAACAACTAATTGTAATAATTTATAACTATAATGATTTACTTGATGAGGAAGACCCAACATGCTAGTCAGCCTAAAAGTAATATTCTCCATATACTTTTGGTATTTGAATGTGTTAAAATAGCTACAACATGATAACAGGATTGCCAGTTTTAGAATGAGAATAGCTACTACTGTCTTTTTAAATCCGTATTAGTTGTGAGTCAGTCTAATCTGTGGCACAAGTTGTCTCTTATTATGCTCATATAAGTGACTTAGCTGGGGAAGTATC
This sequence comes from Myrmophylax atrothorax, assembly GCA_026770055.1. NCBI lineage: Eukaryota > Metazoa > Chordata > Aves > Passeriformes > Thamnophilidae > Myrmophylax > Myrmophylax atrothorax. The sequence continues at coordinate 63,082,239 of JAOXXN010000265.1, read as the reverse complement.
CTCCTATTTGCATTACAAATGTTTATCAACAGGAGAAATAAAAGGTTACTTAATCTGTCATTTGAAGATCAAGTCAAGATGTTCCAAGTGTATTGGTATTTTTCAATTGGAAATGGATTCTGAGTTTTTAGATCTTCTTATGCCATTTTGGCCCTCTATCCAATATTAGATGTATGTTTTGTTTTCTCCAGAAAATGTATTTATAAATGTTAGATATTTATGAATGTTCTTTATAGCTGTAAAAATTGCATAACTTGATCTTGTGAAACAGTGAAGTAGTGCTTTGCATCTTTTGGTGTTTTACCTCTGTACCTGAAGATATTCTTACGAAAGACAATTGTGCAGTCTACATTCCTGCAATTCCTGAATATTATATTTAATTGGAAAGATGCAATCAACTGCTTATTTAAAACAGATATAACACACTTTGTCAGGTTATTTTGAAGCACAATCAGAGGGAGGTTTTAATTTTATTTTCTTTTTAATTGTAAAGACAGAGACTGGGATTTTCACTAAAAGACAGGTTTAGATTTCCTAGGAGAACTCTGAAATGTGGAAATTGCTATCAAAAACTTTAGCCTTAAGAAGTAGTCACAATGAGTAGCATGCCTGTTGCTTTGCAACACAAGGGGAAGCAGGTGATGTTCACACAGCCTGGCAAACAGGAATTAAGATGCAACATCCCTGAGAGGGGGTAATTGCATTTCAGAGAAATTTCTGCAGAGAAGAGCAAAATTTGAACTTTATTTGTTGTTTGCTTTTGGAAGGGCACTATAGCTACTGCTGGCAGCCTATGGGAAGATCAACAGTCACCTTAATCATTGTTCCTCTGTATTTCACTACTCAGACATCCAGGCTTTGTCAGAAGAATGTTATGACTCCTTTGCTCCATCATTACCTTTGCCAGACTTTCCTCTATCAAACTATCTGTCTTCTATTTTACACTAAAGGAAGACAAAAGCCAGGGATGAGTCTAGTCACTAGAAATCTATCTCACTAATCTCTAGCTTGTTTGAACAGGAATCTGCTTTCCAATAATGTTACCACTGGGTCTGGTTTTTTCATGTCACTTATCTTGCCTGTAGCAAAGAATATACTAGAATTTAGACATACCACAGAGGTAGGTCTCTCACAGCAACGTGCAACCCACTAAATCACAAAGTAATCTAGAGTGAATACTTTAGAGCACGCTTCTTTTTGGAGAAAATCATCATTCTTCTGTGCTGTCTTTATGAAGTTAAGGACTATAGAGCCTACTGGTGTTTTCATAGCTATATTTTTTCCTTCTTTGTCCAAAACAACATGGTTAAAAGTTCCATCTTACTCCCATCTTTCCTTCCCTGATGATAAAAGAGCTCTGGGGGATCTAGGCTGGTCAGGGAGGGGTAGTGATTATATTTTCATATGCCATCAATAAGCATTAGCTCTTTTTTTTTTCTGGAAAAAGAAAGATGGTGCATATTGGACACGTCAGGAAAACTTGAATACTCCAGTAATACTGAAAGTCTCCTCAGACATATCGAATCTAAAAAACATATGAAGAAAGAGCATTACTCAGCCCAAACACTATCAGCCTGTCTGCTGCCTTGCAGAGAGCCAGATCATCATCCATAAGTGAGGGCTTAGTTTCCTCTGAAGCCAACAGTTGCCATTACACATGGACAGGAATGCTACTTACTAAATGGGCTTAATGAATTTTTTCCAACTTGCGGAAATATTTATTAAGAGGAAGAAGTATCTCCAAGAATCTTTGGCACCTACCCCAAAAGGGTTTGACAAGAACCATTGAGAGACCAGAACTTTTCCACATGCACATCCTTCCTACTCCGTCCATATGCAGTAGAGATTTCACCTGGGCCACATCAGATGAAGGAAGACACAAGACTGTATCTCCCTCACTGACTGTCTTCTAATCTTACTGGCTGCCCCAGTTAAAGGATGACTTGCAGAGAGCTGTGAGCACAGTCCTTCTCCATGTCCTGGCCACCAGCCACATGGCTCCCACACAGTCAGCCAGTGGCAGCTGCAAAATTAATGTATTTGTTCATTTGGACATGGGATATAGTGAGGAGTCCCACAGGCTCTGCAGGACTTCCTTTGGACATACCTAAGGCTGTGCTTCAGGTGGGAAATACCAAATACATGGTTTTAGTTTAAAGAAACAGATTATTCTTAAGAAGCAATGCAAAAAATGAAATCCAGTGTTTTCAGGGTGTTTTTTATTTTTAACTCCAGGTCTAGTTCAGATATGTTTATAGTAGTGATGGAGTAGGGTGATATCTGAGTAAGAGACTCATCTTTGTTTCCCCGTCTCCAGGCATCGATCAGATTTTCAAGACTTCCTGTTTCAGCACTGTCAACATTGGCATTACCTTCAAGGTTTTTTCTAGTCCTTGTTATCCTTTCACGATGATCATGGAATATACTACTCTGTCTGTGGAAGGAAGAGTGAACTCAGAACAGTAAAGACCAAAGTGATATGATAACAGATATAATGTTAAGATAGAGTGAGGAGAAAATGTAGAGCAAATGCAAGAAACTTTCACAGTAGAGTGGAAAAAGAATGGAGTATTGAAAGATGTAAGAAATTATATTCTAATAATTATCCTAAGAAAAACAAACCCAAATGGGGGGAACCCCACCCCCCCAAAACCCCACCCCTCTTCCAAAAAAATAGCAAGGACAAATAACACAGTGAGAGTGGGTTATTTACATCTGCCATGCCATGTAAGGCATGCTGTGTATGTTAATTTGCATTTAATAATTAAGAAATCATTCTGCTTTCTGACCCACAGCAATTTCCTCCTTTACTCCAAGTGGGTGGGTATTGTATGGCCACTCATCACTTTTAAGATCTGAATTATTTTTTAACAGAATCAAAAGCAATAGTGGAATTCATAGATTTTTCTGACACTTTAATTAGAGTTCTAAGATAAACTAACCCACTTTTTTGGGGTACGAAGTTTAATTTTCCCACACAGCTTTTAAATTTAAGTGACTACAGTTAACATGGTTGTAAGACCTTTTTTGGCTGCATATATTAATATTTTTCCTTAGTTATTCTATTACAGCAGTTCTCTGATGGCCCTTTCTATGAGACACTTCATGAACACAGAGCCCTTGTCCTAAACAACTTCCAAGTACTGGATATTTGGACTAACCTCAAGTAACAAGGAAATAAAACCACCACTTATAACACTGAAGAAATTCAGGTTGGGATCACTGGTATAAAGTTATTATCAGATTTTGCCCCAAGCCTGCACACATATCCACAGTTACATTTAAATACTCTTAAATGATATGAAATTCTATAAAATAAAATCTGGCTGGAGCTTTTTTTTCAAATGGAATTAGGAACCCTCCAATACTAATATGTCTAGCATGCCTGTATCTTGACAAGTATCTTTCATGATTGGTGTACGAAAAAAGAGCTTTCATGTTACCCAGAGCACCTTAAACAAGGGGGACACCAGAAAATAATAGTAGACTTGTTCGTGTTAGGGCAGAATCTATAAACCACAGTATCTTTGTGAGGAAATAGACTTCCTGTCTGCTGGTTTTGTGTGTCTAATTAAGTACAGATTTTTTGGCTACTAAAACATTTTTCCAGAGCTACCAAGAAATAAAACCTAAACAAGTCCAGTAAAGCCATGAATGGATAAATACTGTGGAACTCTTTCACAGTAAACTTTGAAACCTCCACATGCAGGTGAGCCCAACTCTAACATGGGTGTTTTTCAGCCATAATATTTCTAACAAGCTCTTACTTAGTTCTTCTGGAAAAACCAACTCTAAGCAAGTGATTATTTTCACTTTCATGTGCTCAAGAAAATAACTTCAGTTCATCTTTCAATCTTGCAAGTGGCTCCATTTAAAAACATGTATTTGTTCCAAGCAGATGATCATGCAAGTGTCTGCCAAGTCACCTAGCTGCTAAAAGAGAAAGCAGGGACAGAAATGGGCAGAGAGATTGGATGGAGCAGAGAATTGGGATCCACAGTGCTGAAGACTGAGGTACTGGCCCCACTTTGTAAATTCCTGGACAGGGTTCTGTGGCAGCAACTGCACTCATGTTTACCCTCTTTAATTGACTGACATCACATGCACTCCCCAGCTCCTGTGAGATCTGTGAAGGTGCAATGCTGCCTGGTAAGTCCTCACAAGTCCTGGTGCACTTTTGGCAGTAGGACTTTCACTGCAAACCACATTCCCACAGCACTTCTACACATTTGCTTCGAGCCATCAGTAAGGAGAATCACATAACTTCACAGCAGAACTTTATGCAAGTCTGTTCCTCCCTGGGGATGTGCCTGTGGACCCCCAGGCACACCTGACTTACAGGTGAGGCAGGGCAGTATATGCAGAGATTTTCAGTGAAGAGAAAATGGCAGCATTTCTTTGTGGAGATGTGGGAAGCAGTGGGGTTTCGAGGAGAGCATAGCTGGATAAACCCAAAGAAAACAATTTACAGACATTTTAATGAAACCTGGAAATTCTGCTACCAAACCTGACCACTGTCCTCTAGCAACTTTCCTATTCCATAGACATAGAGTATTTGTGCAACACATAGAGACTCCCTTTTCTGGCTAACAGGTAACCACCTTCATTCCCCTCAAAATGTTTGAAATGCTGCTTGTACTGTTTTCCTTGCCCTCTCATTATGCAACCCTAAGGAAAGAAAAACTCTGTGAACAGGTGTCCAGAAGCTGATTATCACCTTTGGCTAATGGGAGTATTGCTTACAGAAGGAAATGAAGCAGTAAACTGGCTCAGAAAATATCTGACCAGACTGGTACCTTTAACAGGAACTCACACACAACCCAAAGAAAAAAGGTTTAAAATACTGGTAATGGCAGTAGAAATTCCAGTCTTGGGAGATTCTCACCAAGGTTTCTGAAGGGATGAGGCTTCCAAACAAGATTGGACTTGGTTCTGCAGAGGTATGTGGGTAGTGAAACAGAACCTCAGACATCTGAGAGATTTCTTTAATCCAAAGGATATAATGACTATTTTGAGAGTTTATGCAAAGCTGACAGGTCAGAGAGGCACGTAGTGCTTATGATAAGAATTCAGAGGATGCTGTCATAAAGAAGGAAATTCCAACAAGCTCCTTCTCTTGCTGATTGCCCACCTTGCAATGCTCTGGGACAGCCCTGCAGCTTTGCTACAGCAGCACAGCCATTTATGCTGTTGCACAGTTTCACAGAGATCAGGTACTACTGTTCCTCCTTAATGAGATGTAATAATAAGTAGGTGCTTATTAACTCTTCCATTTCCAAATCCAATTTCTATAGAATACAATGGGTTTTAAAATGAGGCAGTTTCTCCTCTTTGCAAGATTTTCACTACTGGCTAGAGAATAAGTTCTCAGATGAAAGTTTGCATCATTTACTCTATTAATGGACTGCAAATTTCAACATATCTTCTGCTCTCAGTTTTTATAAATGGGAAAACTATAAATAAATACATTATCCTGAAACTTGGAATTTATCTATTCTGCATCCAGACAACATCAACAGGACAGTAGTCATAACAGTCAAGCTACTAATTTAATTTTCAGATAGGAGTAATTTGAGAAGCTGGATACAAAAACATGGGATTTTGAATATGTGTGGTTAGTGCAAGAGTGAAATAAGATCAAAGGTTCATCTTATTCATCTTAATAAATGCAAGGAAAGCCACAAATAGTATTCTCATGTTCTTTTGTTTTTGAGCCACGGGGCCTAAAGGGTATTTTTAATGCAGAGGAACTTAATCATGCTTGTCCAATGTATTTTCCATGAGCTTGAAGTTATATATCACTGTACACATTTACATGTATTGAATCTTTCTGTTGTATCTTTGTGGCTGATAGCCAGTGGGATTAATGGAATGTACAAAATACCAGAGAAACTGTGTTGCTTGAATCCCCAAAACAAAAGCTAAAAGGCAGGGTGGTCCTATGAGTTCAGTTTTCACTTAATCTACTGAGTCATTTGGTGACCTTGGACAAGTAAGCTGACCTCCTGGCACTGTGGTGAGGCCAAGTGTAAATCAGTGTAAAACCAAAGAGGGAAGATCAATTGCTGCAAAAAAAAAGAACTGAGTCAGTATGGTTGGATAGTACCCCCCAAGCACCCCTGCTGCTCATCAGAAAAATCCTAGATAAGATAATATGTTAATTTGTGTTTGCTTGTGTCTCTAGTGATCAAACTTGGAAAAACAGTTATTCTTTGAAGGTGTTTGCCAAGCCTTACAGAGCTACTTCCTCTCTCTGCACTGTTTCTTTTCTAGACTTCTACATTGCCAGATTGGGTTATAGGCTTAATGCATAAAAAAAAAAAAAGATACATATCTG
>JAOXXN010000265.1:63062976-63074161 GCA_026770055.1 Myrmophylax atrothorax | reverse complement strand
TGGTTTTAGGGCAGAAGGAGAAAAAAAAAAAACCACTGAAACATAAAGCAGTGTAGATTGTATGGAAAATTTGACTCACATCGAGTGCCTGGCCAACACCACAAAATGGACTGGAGACAAATCTGATAATTAGAAAAAGCAGTGAATAACAAAATATTTTTTACTTATGCCATATCAGGCAGCCTCTGAAAATTCTCAGAGGCAAGAAAGCAGGATTTTATTCCCTGCAGCTCATCGCAGTTTTATGGCAGAGCAGTGCCACTGATTTCAAAGGCATTATACTGGTGTAATACCAGAGTGGGCACCTAAACCAAAATTCGCCTAATCCTTTCAGGACAGTTAATTTTGACAGCAAATTACTCAAATTGCACAAACAACCAGGTAAATCAGGAATGACCAGACTGACATGAGTTTTGTGCAACTGACATAAACAAGATTAGAAACACTCCTGTTTTATTAATCTAATTTACAGTGCCTGGAGTTTGGTTTAGTTTTGTTTTTAAACCAACTGGCTGGGGTAAACACATGTGCTGGGCAGTCCCCAGCAAGGGGGGGATAAACATAATGACCATCACACAAGGGATACCATATAGGGGTAAGTATCTCTCAATCCCTGTTTTTCATCTAGTGCTGCCCCTGCCAAGTGCAGCAGGTAGTGGAGGCTGGAAGGCACAGTGATAAGGGTTAGAAAATAGAGATTTGCCAGAAAACAGTCAAATAAGAATAAGACAAGAATAATGCCTGTGAAGGAGCCAGAGCACAAAAAAAGGCCAATGCAAGGTAAAAGAACCCAGGAAATAGCTGGACCAGGCAGTAAAGTGGAGAGTTGAGGAAAGCCTCCTGAAGAATCCAGAGCTGAAGAGAGATGAAGCAGAAGGAGGTGTGAAAAGGTAAAAGAGATACCTGGAAAAGAATCTGAAATCAGGTAAGAGGATGAGCAACAACCTCTTGTCACAGCTGTAGCTCTTGCATATTATATCTAACTCTGTTCAGGGAAGCAGGATGATAGTAGTCATAATAAGCATGGGTACCTTCCCTGCACTTACCAGGTTGCTTTAAATGGCTACAGAAGGTTGAGGGCAGTCTTTAGAAAGCAGTTCTGCATGTTACACCCTTTTTGCACTCAGTAGGATTGCTGTGTCTGCTTGAAGAGAGTCTGAGGAGTTATCAGACAGCCAGCATGGTTTCAGGTGGCTCCCCTTTGTCTTGGGAGGTATGGGGGGGAAAGTCAGGTGAGCAGAGGGGCAGTTTCTGTTGTCCCTCTCACCAGAATTTTTGATTTTTATGGGATTTGCAACAAGTTTTTCCTCACTTTTTCTGTGTATTAATGAACAATCAATGTCAGAGAGGAAGGAGGAGGACGAGGCAGCAGAGAAGAGATTCCTTTGCAGACTGTGGAAGAGATCACAGTGGAGCAGATATTCCCCCTGGAGCTGAAGGAAAGGACCATGTTGGGGCAGACATCCACCCTGCAGCCCATGGAGGATGTAGGTTATCCTGGAGGACTACAGCCTGTGAAGGGGAGCCACAGGGTGAAGGTGTGAGGAGGAAGCAGCAGCAGCAAGGAACTATTATGGATTGACCCCCCACACCCTTTCACTACCCTGGGGGGTGAGAGGAATGATGCAGAAAAATTGAGACTGAGGAACTGAAGCTGAGACTGGGGCAGGGGGGGAAAGGAGGGTGTAGTATTTTAATTTTTGTCTTTTATTTCTCCCTATCCAAATTGACTTTTATTTGCAATAAATTAATTTGCCCTGTTGAGTCTGTTTTGTCTGTTGTCAATAACTGGGAAGTGCTCTCTGTACTTATCTCCATCCATAGGCTTTCTCATCTTGATTAGTCCCCGTGTCTGTGAGGATGGGTAGTGAAGGAGCCTCTGGGTGGCATCTGGCAGGCAGACAAGGTCAACCACCACAGTGATACACATTCTGCTTTTGCCACTCCCTTCTTATCTCATGTCCTTCCTCTCTAGGAACAGTGAAGCCTAATAAATAAAGAAAAGTACCTCGTGATGTCACCCACAATGACTCCAAGCAGCAGGTTGCCTGAAACAAATATGCAAAATATGTAAAACTGGGGAACATTTTGAAGATTAGGAACACTATCAAAAATAACATATAAAGCAGAAAAATTATTAACTTAATCTTCCCTCTGTGATTCATGTACTTCAGTTGTTGGATGAAAGGGAAAGCCTTGTCTCTGATTGAGTCACAACTAAAGCAAAGACTAAATGCTTACTGCTTGCGCATTCTTATGTGCAAAGCAAGTGAAGAAGATACAGCAATGCTCCTCACTTTCATGTGGTATTTATGTTTCATTTACATCACACCAAGAAGCAGCAATATCAAATTTGAAGAGAGTTTTTGTTCAGAATTATTAAAAAAAAGCAAACTGTATATGGAATCCAGTAGCATTAAATTGGATCCTTCTGAAGCTCTACTTTAGCAGTAAACGCTGGATTCTTTCTGTGACCAGCCTACTCTTCAAAACATTGGTAATGCTGAGAAAGGACCTGCAGGAATCACAAAAATCACTCCTTTAAAACCCTTTGGCTGCTGGATATCTCCATGGCACTAAAGTTGTTGTCAGAGGCCAAGTCCACTGGAGGCATTTAGAGGTTGATTGTAGTGTCAGCCCTGAAACAGCTTCCACCCATTCCTATTTGTCCCACTATTCTCACTGTGATCCATGACTCTTTCAAGATTTCAGTTCACATCAGGATATGCCTACAACCATGTTAGGTTTCTTTTGTCTGGACTAACTCAGAGTATACATTTCTACCAAGTTAACTAATGACTGACTGGTTACCACTAAAATAATCAAGGTTTTTCATCAGCTGCCATAAAAGGATACTAGAAATGTATTTTTATTTCTACTTCCAATTATACAGAATTGTATGACAATGATTTTGTAAGCAATTGGCTTCTGTAGGATCTCTGTTAATATTCTAGATAATGAATCATAGAATTATAGAATATGCTGAGTTGAAAGGGACCCATGAGGACCATCTAGTCCAACTTTGGCCCTGTGCAGGACATCCCAAGAATCCCACCTTCTACGTGAGAGCATTGCCCAAACACTTCTTGAACTCAGACAGGCTTGAGCGGTGCTGGGACCACTGCCCTGGGGAGCCTGTTCCAGTGCTCAACACCCTCTGGGTGAAGAACATTTTCCTCCTAATACCGAATTGTAAATTCAGAGAATTAAAACCATTCATTTCTCCATTTATGAAAATCATTCCCATTTCTCAGGGATATTATGATCTACTGATTTCCTTAAGTTGCACAAAGATTTATGGCTGAAAAACTGATTGTGGTAGTTTTAGCTAAGCCTCAAATTAGCAGGCTCAGAGAATCTACATAGATTAGAAGAGACAGGTATCACCTGACTTAAGTAACCAAAGAAATATTTCATACCAGATGATGCAAACCTGAGATATACAGTAGGGTAAGAAGAATTTCTCAGTTCCATCATGTCTGCAGTGGAGGCAGGACACTCTGCTGCTTCCCTGCTGTCCTGAGCCTTGCTCCTGCCACAAAATACATCATATTTTGTTTTAGTTTCAAGGAAGTAGAAACACTTTTTTTATGCTCTCTCTTTTGCCTTGCTAGGTCTCTTTTGCCTTGCTAGGTGTCTTTTAGAGCATTTTATGAATCTAGAGTAATGAAATCTGTTTTCGGTGGGAGGTAGAAAATTGTTGTTGAATCTAACTTGTGTAAGTGTGTGTTATATTGTAGTTTTCTCTTCATTTTCTCTTTTCTGTATAAATATATATAATTAGTTTAAGTTTAAACCTAGTTTGAGTTTCCAGAGGGTTTTTTTTTTCCTTTCTCCCTTTTCTCAGCAGGGGGGAGGGAGGCTCTAACACTCTATGTTGGGCAGTTGGCATTTTGCCAGCTCAACACAAGACACTGATTAACAGGATATGCCTGTGGTTCCTTATCCATAGAGGGCTCTCTTCAAATTTAGTAAACATTTTCTCAAATCTTTAAATTCACCAACCAGAAGATGGTCTGACACAGGCACATTCTAAAGCAATTATTATTTTTCATGTCACTCTCTGTTATTTGAGAGTGCACTTAGAAATTTTTAACAAGCCGGAAGATTCTGGATCAGAAAAAAGGCACAATGTTTGTTAGAATACCTTTTACCATAAGAATAATTTGAAAACTTTAGCAAACAGCTATTCCATTTAAGTAAAACCAGTTAAATCCCAAATTAATCTGGAGCCTTTTAGTCATTTCTACTTTTGGCCTTTTTTGAATCTCTATTAACTCTTCAATAAAAGATTAACAAAATAAATAAACTTAATATAAATAGGTCAAGTGTTCATGTGTTCATGTTTTTAATGAGCCATAATTTTAATTTTTCCAGTGTCTGTATCTTGGATGACCTTGGTTTCTTTAGTAGTTCTATACTTCAGACACTGAGAAAATTACCAGTATCATAAAATTAGCAAAGCTGCTTAACTTTATGCTCATTTGGATCAGAAACTAAATATGTGAAAATTCTATATGAAATGGAAATAAACTACAAAAAAACCCCCCAAAACCCAAAAAACAAAACAAAGCAAAACAAAACCCAAAAAAACAAAAAAAGATGATTGGAAAAAAAGTGAAGTTTGAAATCCAAAAATCTTCTCTGAATGATATCTCTCCAGATTTATGCAATGAATGTTACTCATGTAATATCCAAAGCTCACTGAAGTCACTGAAATGGTGGGAGTTTTTTCACTTATGTCACTAAAATTTGGATGACACCCATAACACTTTATTAGCATCTATAAAATGCTTTAAAAATAAATGATGTAAGGAAAATTGTTAGGTCAGTTATGGATCTTTCCTTCTCATACTCTGTGTCACAAGCAAAGAATGTGTTTCTATGCTAAGAAGTGTTTTATTAACATATATGAGGGGTAGATGGAAATAAGTCTTTTAAAAAGCAAAGGAATTGAACTGTTCTCATATCCAGAATTACAGTACAGAAAGTGGTTCTTTTGTGACTGGATAGAAAAGTTGCATTAAATGGTATAAATAAAGTCCCATTCACAATGAAAAGCAATATTAGGTTAATTATCACCTGTGATTTGACGTTTCAGAACCATAGGATCTTCTAAAACAGGAAACATTTTGTAAATATTCCTGCACTATTCAGATTCTGAATTCCTGTATTTCAGATTCTTGAAATATTGCAGCCTTTTAGGTGCTCAGTTGTATATTCCCAGTGTAGACAGAGAACTTTCTAATCTACAGCCACTGGTCCATCACAGGCCAAACAGATTTCCAGAACATTTTAGAGATCAAATTCAATCAGGTCAAGAATATTTGGGCTTTTTAAGGTATGTGTAGTATATAAAGAAGCTGCTGAATTCTGATCTGCAACACTTCTGCTATTCTAATCTTTTATTTTCACATGGCTTTGGAAAGTGTCATGATTTTAGGCAACAGTGTGTTGAAGAGTTGGATACCACCTGTGGATTCTTGGATGGCTATTTTTACATTATAAAAACCATGCAGTTTATACCAAGAACTGTATGTTTATGCTACCCATGTTACTACTACTTTTTCTGCACTTGGTTTTTGGTGCTTGCTGCCTTCTGGGTTACAATTCAGTGAACTGCTTCATCAAGTGATTGTTCCATGTGCCCAGCTGTGAGAGAGTTATACCTTATAGAAACGGAACCATTTATTTATCCAAATAGTTAAAATTATTGAGCATGATTTCTTTTTAATAGTAGATGTTTCCAGAAAGTCAAAACAAAACACTTTTCTGAAAAACAACAACAAAAAACTCCAATGAAAAAATAAATCATAATTTTCATCATTCAAAACATTGCCAGAGAGTAGAGAGAAAAGAGAAAAAACCGTAAGATTTATGTCACCTGCTACAAGATTTATGACAGAAGATAATAGAGTCAAGATGTGTTTCAAGTTCACCTTCCTTGCTCCTTTAGCTGCCATTCTATTTCACTAATGCCCAACATTTACTGAACATTTTAGCAATTATATCTAATTACACAATAAAAAATCTGAACATTTTTTACATTACATTATTATTTACAGACGGTAATGTGACTGGAAAGGGTGGTTATGACGCTGTATAAAACTGATGCTGGTGAAGTCAGAAATGAAAAGCTGAATATTTTTTATATATATTTGCACAACCTCTCTTCCTACTAGTTGTTTCCAAGTTCTGGTTAAAGCACCTATTTTTATTTCAGCTTGAGGCTGGCCTTTTTCCTATACAGAGATTGCCAAATGTGACAAACCATAAACTGTTTGTCAGCAATTTAGAACATGGTGAACACAGTGCTCCATGCTGAGTTTATGGGTGAGTTATGCTGACTGCTCTATTAAAGAAGTCTGTACTTAATCATTTAATCAATTGAAAAGAGAAACACTTTCAATTTTCATGTGATCAAGCCCACAGTTATGTCAAACTGACAGCAGTATTTGGCAGGAAACTCTTCCTTCCCGTTGGAGAACTGTAAAGGAAAAATGAACTAAGTTGGAGAGCAGGGCTTTTTGCATTGTCAGGGAACAATGGGAAAACAAGGGTGAATTCTGTGCCTGAGATACAAGAATGATCACGGGGGAGTTCTAGATGAAGATACTCTAAGATTGGAAATGAATTCTTAAATAATAGATTTAAAGTCTCTTTCTGGCATAGGATGTACAGAGATCACAGGAGATGCTGTCCATGAAGGATCACCCTGCAGTTTTTATATTGGCTCTGTTGGGACTGTCTGGAGCTGCTGTTTGTGACCACTGGGGACAGACACTGTCGGTAGTACTGAGATCTCCAGTCTTTGTGTGCTGGTTGAAGGACCCTCTCACAACTGGGACTCTGCAAACAGCTTCATTTCTTCGTTGACTGATACAATCAGGAAAGATATTGAGGTGCTGGAGCGGGTCCAGAGAAGAGCAACGAGGCTGGTGAAAGGACTTGAGCAAAGTCCTATAAGGAAAGGCTGAGGGACCTGGGGGTGTTTAGCCTGGAGAAGAGGAGGCTCAGGGGAGACCTTATCACTCTCTACAACTACCTGAAAGGATGTTGCAGCCAGGTGGGGATTGGTCTCTTCTCTCAGGCAACCAACAGTAGGACAAGAGGGCATGGCCTTAAACTCTGCCAGGGGAGGTTTAGGTTGGATATCAGGAAGAAGTTCTTTACAGAAAGAGCAGTCAGGCATTGGAATGGTCTGACCACCTGAGAGGTGGTGGATTCTCTGACCCTAGACGTTTTCAAGGTGAGACTGGATGTCGCACTTAGTGCCATGATCTAGTAATCACAGGGGGGTTGGACCAAGGGTTGGACTTGATGATCTCGGAGGTGTCTTCCAACCCAGCTGATTCTATGATTCTATGAATACTGCAGCCCCCTAGATTGAAGAAGTAAGTACAGCTGCTTCACTGTAAAGCAAAAAGAGGTCTGGAGAAGTCTCAAAATAAAGCTTCGTGAAGCTGAAAACCTTTCATCAGTTCATCAGTTAGAAGTAATATTTTATACTGATTCTTTTAAAGTATTTATATTTACCTATCCAGTTCTTCGCATTACTCCACAATATCCTTACAACTGACTTTCATTTTCTTTTTCCAGTTACAGTCTGAGCTCAGAGCCTGATTTATTAGCTTACCCTAAATAAAAACTGAAAACATTTGGTGGCTGGAGCCTGTCAATTCACAATTATGGAATCAGCTACTTATTTATATTCAGAAATCAGAATCCAATCTGGCTTTTGAATCAGAATTGAAGAGGCTGTGTTTGTTGCTGGTTTTAATTAGGCCAGATCTCTGATGTTTGCTGGGACTTTTTCTGAATGATGGTGTAGAAAAATTGTTATTATCATTACCTTCTTTTAATGATTAAGGCATGGTCAGGCCTTTGAAAACATACAGCAATACAGAAATCTCAAGCATTTTATTTGCATAAAGATTATTTTATGCAGGAGGAGGTAGTGAAATGAGATACTAGAACTCTAATACATAAAAATCGTATGAAATATAGCCCCTTAGTACATAGATGGAAAAGTTTCTGTAATTCTGGGTCATTCTGACACAAAATTAGCCTGCCTTTACAAATAAAACCAATATATCAAACCTTAGCAAAACCTTGCCCTAGATCCTTATCTTCTTGTTAGCTACCTCCATCCCTCCTGACTTTTCTCCTCAGAAGATTTCCTGGCCTCTTGTTTTTCTCCTTAACTTTCCTGTTTTTCTGTTGGTATAAAAACTGAGTATCATTTCTGTTGGTACAGAATAAATAGTACTGAACAGCTAGAAAGTCTCATCTGTGAACCTAATTGCTCAAGTACTGACTTGCAATTTCAGGGTAAATTTTTTATCTTAGAATTTAGTACACGTCATTAGGGTTAGATTTTTTGTCTTTTAAAATTGTTCCATCCTTACTGGTCAGTGATCCTGTGTGGGAGCCACTTGGGCTTTCAGAGGAACAGACAAGAGAGGAAGAACAGCAGCACCCACATGACCCCAACACTGTTTCATGTCATTGGAGAGAAACTCAGGTGTTAAATAGATTTCCAAAGGCTAACTAAAAATGATCAAGTAATGATAGTGAGAGGGAATCCCCACCCAACCTTGCAACTGCTGCCAGGGACTTGCCTTGAGCTCTCTGTCTTCTTGTAAGAGGGGAAATGAAGAAGTTAATGACTAATTCCAATAAGGTATTTACCTCCATTTCTGCTAATGCATTTCTAGGCACCAAAGTCAAAACAAATTTTTTTTTCAGGGTAATACACTTGTCTCTAGCTCTTTTTCAATGCAGGATTGTTTTTAGCCTGCAGAATAAATTCTTTAGCCCCTTTCAGAAAGCTGCTCCTCAAAAGAAAAGAGTGATTAGACCTAAGAAGAGCAATTTTGAATAGAAATATAACATATAAAATACATATGAAAGAAACAGCTGTCACTGGGCTAGACTGAGTCCTTTAAAAATGGCCTCAGGCAGGTTTTACTGGGAATATAAGAGGGTATAAACTGAGCTCACTGAACTGCCTCAATTACCCTCTTTTTCTCCATGAGAGAAATTTCCCATAGCAATCCTCATCCAATGGCAGTTGGTGGTAGCAGGGGGAAGGCAGAGGGGGGAAGGAGCTCTTTCAGAGGGTGCATCATGTACTTTTGCTAAAATCAAGACTTTTCACCCTAGTGCTCCTTTTCAGCTGAAGAGAACAAACCTCATTGCTTCCAGGCTCTCATTTAGGTTTGGTGCAACTCAAAGACTGAAGTTTTCAAAAGAGTATTTGAAGCATGTTCTGTAGGTTGTGAAATAAAAAAATTACTCCTGAACACTAATACCCTCTCCTTATGCAGAAGACAATTGCTACAAATGTCACAGATGTTTAGCCAGGACCAAAGGAAAAAAGAAAAAAAAATCTCTTACATTCTACTACAAATTCCCAAGACATCCATTCCCCCACTAGATGTGTGTTTATTTTCACCTCCTGTCTCAACAAGACCTACTGAGAAAAGCTGAATGAGACCACAGGAATGCTGGAAGCGTTTACTCATGGAAGAACTTTGTTGGTAACATTTTACAAAGACTTCATGGAAGATGCTCTAGGCTGTATCGTGTTTTGTTTTTGCTGGGCTCTACGTGCAGGTAGACCCTGCTGATAAGGTCAGAGAACCAAGTGGTGCATGTTTTTGTTCCAAGATGCCAGGAGCAATGGCAAAAGTACATTTTTTCTCCTAAGAAAGCATGATAGACAGGTGTTTATGAAATACTTTTGGGTGCAACATGCATACTTTGTTATTTAATAGCTTAATGCTGCCAGTTGCTTGAGAACGGTGGAATCAGCAAAAGAGCAATGCTGTCACTTCAGCAAAATCTACTGAAAAGTCTACTGAGCTTTGTCTTCCTCACTAGCATTTTTTGCCATAAGCTTTTGGGGAGGAAAGAGGCAGCTCTCACTGGCAGCAATGGCAACTCACTCCCTTGCAGTCATATGGCTGATGTACCTTCTAGTACTTGTCACACATCTGACATAAGCAACTCACATTGAAACCACGGAAATTAGTGTGCATATACTGTTTCTCTCAGTGTGTGTGTGTGTGCATGTGTATAAATATGCATAACACTTATATAAGTGTGTATATATAAAATTATTGATAGTGAGCTTTTGGACTGGAGTGAACTGTAGCAAAAAAACAGATCCCAAAAGCAGAAGGTGGGTCTTTGATTTGGCATCTTGAGGAAGGAGGCTTAATCCCTTTGTCCCTTCTTGCCCTGAACTTGCTGTAGTCAGAAGGGTGTGCAGATTCAGGCATGTTATGATTCATTCTGTATGTGTCATATGGTAAAACTTAGCTGTAAATGGAGCAGTCCAAATTACCACGTAGTTTATAACATGGCCTAAAGTGCTGACCTATACTACTTTTTTCACCTAATAGCTGTTATTGAAGTTCTCATGAGTCTGAGGAAACCAGATGATCACTAAACCTACTGGAAGCAGGTAAGCAACTTAAGGTACAGGTATTAAGCCACTCGTACCTGACAAAGTGTCAATTTGTTTCCGAAGGACAGCTAAGATATAAAACCAGATCAAAGACTTTTCAAAGCAACAAATGAATGCCCTGCCCTAATTCATCACAGGAAAATTACCCTGTCTAATATGTACTTCCTGTCATTCTGTTTCTCAAGGTTTTTGAAAAACAGCAGGAGTCAGTCTGCCAATGCAGAGTACTTATAGGATAAGAAAGACAATTACTCCTGATCACTCAACAAAATGGGCTCCTAAAGACCTCGTGAACCTGGTCCAAAGTCCATGGAAGGGAATAAAATCCTTTCCATGGCTTGCTGGATGGGGAGTACTGTACTGATATTCACATTCTCTTCAATATCTGGTTCTTACTGGAGAAACAGAGTAAAAATAAAGTATTTGAATAAAATACTGAGAGTTTGGGTTTTCTTTATGCCTCGTTATGCTGTGTGCTGAAGGAATTCTGCAACGATATGGTGATCTTCCAGGTCCTAGGACTGTTAGCCCATGAACCTAGGAGGAGATGTGTGCTCCCTGTTCACCCTCCAAGCCACGAGGTCCCTGCAAGCCCTAGTGAAGGACACACAGAGACCACCAGCGAGGGAGAGAGGAACAAAAGAGAGTGTTTATTCAGGGGGACAGGGTTATATAGACTTTGGAGGCATACAAGCTCACCACTTAGGGACG
>JAOXXN010000265.1:63049034-63062804 GCA_026770055.1 Myrmophylax atrothorax | reverse complement strand
TTCTGGGAAGAAGAACAGTGACAAAGCAGTTTTCACATTAAGTACATTCAAACCACATTAAAAACATCAGTTGATAAAGCATTCTCAGTGGCTGGTTGATTTTCTTCATCAGCCCATTTTTGGCAAGAAATTCTCCATGCCTCATATTGTGAATGCATTGCTACAAAATACCACATCAAAGCACAGGGCTACTGTACCATCAACTCAGCCTCAAATTCTGCAGCTCACCTCAGCTGCTGGATTAAGATATGCCCTTAAACTAACAGTTTGTTCTACTGTTGCTTGTTTAGAGGTCTCTGAGTTTGGCCTCAGTTCTCACAATCTGGGGTACATAGCACAGATCAAAGAACTGTTCTTTTCTTCTTGAACTTTGAGAACCACAGCCTAATGACAGGTAAATTTTGGAGCAGTCCACATTGTTCCCTGACTAGCTGGGTCTTCAAGTTTTCACCCATTGCTTTTGGTTCCTCTTGAACTTTCAGCCTTCTGACACCAGACTCAGGGCCTGGTTTTGATTCCTCCTTCATTTTTTCCATTTCCAAAGAGCAATGGACTTGAGGAAGTGTCTACAGAACGAGTCCTCTGAGGAGTGGCCAAGTTAGCTAAGGTTGTTTAGCCTGGGGAAAAGGACCTTCAAGGCACCTTATTGCTCTCTACAACTACCTGAAAGGAGGTTGTAACAACGTGGGTGTAACTCTCTGTTCCCAAATAATAAGTCACAGGACAAGAGGAAATGGCTACAAGTTCTGACAGGAAAGGTTTAGATTGGATATTAGGAAAAAATTTCTCCACAAAAAGGGTTGTCAAGCACTGGAACAGGCTGCTCAGGGAAGTGCTTGAGTCACCATCCCTGGAGGGGTTTAAAAAAGTGTTGATGTGGCCCTTGGGAACATGGTTTGGTGGTGGCCTTGGCAGCGTGAGGTTAGTGATTGGACTCAGTGGTCTCAGAGGTCATTTCCAACCTAAACAATTCTATAATTCTATAATATTGTGACTTTCTGCCTTGACTCTGACCTCAGGTATTGTGAATCAAAGGGTTCTTCCTTTCATGACTGATTTCTGTTGTCTTCCTTTCAGATGACACTTGTGTGAGTGTGGTTTATTATTTCAGATCAGTTTTTTGCTGTTTGCCAGGAGCCTTGGAAAAGCTCTTTGCAGTGGTAGAAGCCTTTTCATTAAAGCACCCCGGCACAGCAGCAGCATCTTAAATTGGATAGTCTAAATCTGAAATAATTCAGGTATTTTCTTTAGGAGTGTAGTACTCAGCATCTTAGCAATGGTTTCATCAGCTTCTAGAAAATTGACTTAAATGAGGTGCCTGTCTCTATTTACATGTCTTAGGAAAGAAAAATCTACTTGTTTACAATAAGTAAGTAATGACCAAGCACTAGTGTAACTGGGCAGCAACTGGTTGGAAGTCAAGATCTGTCTGCACACAGATGTGACATGAACACATGTGAATGAGCATTGCCATTTACAAGGTACAGTTCAGAGTTTACAAAAATGCTGGTTCAAAAGGGTAACATCCTCCTTGCTTTATCTTGACATGTGATTTTGTAGCCACATGACCTTGGAGAGGCATAAGGTGCACTCATTTTTGAAAAATTGTGCATTCCAGTCGGGAAAAGTCAGGTCAGATGTGTATCTCCAGAAACTGTGGTAAAACTTTTTGATGAGTAGGACTAACTACAACTTTGTAAACAGAAGTTGTTCTTTCCTCTCTCATAAATAACTGATATTCTTCCATTCCCTCTCAAATCACAGTATATACCAAATATGTTATTTCTGATTGCACACATAAATTTGACCTTCCCTATTAAATCTTTATATTGACTCTCAGAAGAGATTTTTGTGGTAGTATTTATTATGGATTCTGTATAAAAAAAATGTACTTTTTTAGTTTTCTTAGCTTAAACCTCAAATAATTGTACAATGATATTATGGGTTAGCATGAATAAGCAAGTCTAGCTATAATTGTTTCTACTGTTGACAATAATGTGTAGTTTACATGTACTGAAATAAAATGGTATATATTGCTTCAAGGACTTATGCCAAGCACAAAAGTAAATTGTGTCACCCCTTTAGCCACAGTGGTTCCAAGAATGCACTTTCATGGATTTAACTTATGTGTCCAATTACCAGAAAAGAGCCCTTAAGGCCTGTGTGTCTAATAAACCCCAGGCACTCTGTTAAAACTAAGAGTGCCATAAAAATGGCATAATATCCCACACCTTGCATAGACTGTATTAATAGAGTGATTTTACTTATGGTCATTTCATAATAAGAATCCAGCTCATGCAAAATATTTTTTTTAAAAAATCCCCGATGTTTCTTTCAAAATAAAAGTACTTAAAGGTCTATTCAGCTTCAAATATGTTGAAGGTTTATGGATAGTTCTTGTTCCTGGAAACCTATGCCCACGGTTGATACTATGCAATCTGAGAGATCTAGTAAAGTAAGAGTTTAGCCAAGCAGATCCACCAGCAGGTTAAATCATCAGCTACCACATTATAAACATGTACATGATTTCTTGAAATTCCCACAAATTATAACACAGTGAAAGGATGTGTGGACAATATCAGCAAAAGCTCTTTAGAGGACTCCATTAGGCACTGCCATACCAGCCTGGGAGTGGGATTCCTTCCCAGGATTCCAGGCACATATGGGAATTGCAAGTTCACTGCTTTGACTGTTTTCCTTGTGTAGCTTATTTGACAAACTATAATTGGATGCGAATAGCTCCACAGATTGACTCACAAGATAAGACTGATCAGAGCCACCCCTCTTCTGACCCTCTATGGCTTTTTCCCAAGGATATGAAGTCCTCATGAAGAAGTTTTGTAATGAGTATATCCTTTACAATCTCCATCACTGAGCACAACAAAACACAATCTGGTCTATTTTTGAAGATTAAAAGGAGAGATTTGAAAGATTTTTTTAAATATCAAAAACTGTACAGCCTAGAACTGGGTAGAATGTTGATGTAGTAACAGTCTATAAAGACTGAGAAATTTGTGAACAAGGTCAAGGTACAGATCCCATTTCTAGGATCTGAATGGTGCATGAAAGACCTGATTTCTAATCTCTTGACTGTACTTGCACTCTACAGATGCAAGGTTGTTTTAATTGTGAGAACAGGGAGAGAGGAAGATTCCAAATTTGGAACATGTGAAGGTAAAGAAGAGGAGGATGTGAAATTCCCAAGAACTGTATGGCAGTCACCCAGGGCCACATCCATAGAGTCACAGGGCAGTTGAGATTGGAAGGAACCTCTAGAAGTCTCTAGACTAACATCCTGCTCAGAACAGGGCCTGTTTTGAAGCTGATTCAGTTGCTCAGGGACTTGTCTGACAGAGTTTTAAAAATTTAAGGAAATCCAGCAGGCTCTGTGGGTACCTTTTTCAGTGTGAGTACATTTTCTTATGTCTAACTAGAATATCCCGAAATTTGTTGCATTTCATTGCACAAGTTTGAGAAGAATCTAGCTCTATATTCTCTATAATCCTTCTCTGAGTAACTGAAGACAAAAATGAATTTTTTTCTTGTCCTCCACTTAGCTTTTTCTTCTCTAAGGTGAACAAATCCAGCTCTCATAGCCCCTTTCACATATCACGTGCTCTGAGGACGAACTGCAATATCCCAACATTTTTCCTGCATAGGAAACCCACAGTGGGACCCGGTGCTGCAGGAGCTGCCTCACAGGGGCCGGGCAGAAGGGAGGAATCACTTCTGTTAGCCCACTGGAAACTGTTGCTAATACATCCCTGGATGTGTTTGGCCCTCATCATCACCAGGAACATCACCAACCATGGCGTTACTGCCCCAAATTTGGTAGGGGGTGTGGCAGGCAATGCTTAGATATCTGATAAAGGATAAATGTTTGAGCTGTTCTATCGCTTAGAAAATTTGAGGCATGAAGAAAAGCCAACAGTGGGCATTGTAACAGCACTGTCAGCACACCTTTATGTTGTATGGCAGAAATATCAATTTCTCCAACCAAGGCAAACTGTGTACAGCAATGAAGATAAATGCCTTCTCTGGAGACACATAGGCATGTCTTTCCTCTGAGACAGATCAGTTTAAGACAGAGATTCCTCTCCAGTATCAGGAGGTAACAGTTAAATTCATTATTACCCTTCATAAGTTGCCTTTCCCCCATCTGGCTGCATATGAATTATTTGTGCTGAGTCTGGTTATTCCATCCAAGTGTAAACGTTAAATTAGAATAACTGAAACACAGGAAGGATGATTATCTCAGGCCACAAAAATAAACATTTCCAGCTTTATTGTTTTCAAACCTAACTATAAGCTTTTTAAACACAAACACCATAACCCTGAAAAGGCCATATCTAACCTATAAACTAAGGGCTGTAGTGAATTAAGTGTCTTTGCTTTGTTCTGCAGATGTTAGAAGAATTGCCCACGAAATATGACAGTTTCAGTTAATTTTATCTTAGACAAATGTAATGAGCATCTGTTTTGATTTTTCTCAGTCATTGATACGATTCCTTTTGAACTTGATACCAGTTGGTTTATATAAGTGTGCAAAAGTTATAAACAGCCAAAACCAAAGCTATTCCAATGTTGAGGAACATTTATTCATTCCACTGTTATCTTTATGCTAATAAATATAATAGCAAATTAATACCAAAACAGTCAGGAGTATTTCAAAACACAGCAGGATATATATCTATAAATAGGGTCTTATTTACTGAAGAGTTTTATGTTTCTGTGTAAATACTATACACAGCATGTGCATAAATATATGGATGGTGTTATCCTCACAGCAAGCTTAGAATCCCAAGATGAACTGCAGAACCATGCACTAAATAATATTTATTACATGGCTTCACAGTTTATTATGTGCTTCTGAAAACCTCATCTGGCCTTTCCCTGCTAACTTGGCTCTTCTGGGACTCTTTCTACCATTCCATATTTCTAAGCACCTTCAAACAGCTGTTCCCTTCTCTCTGGGCAACCCACAGCAAAAAGGTGTTTCTTTCTTAGAAGACATATTTGTGAAATTGTCATTCTTGCCTCTCAGCTCGTTGAGGGGAGATAGGCAGGTGGCACCACTAAACTCTTCAGAGGTTTCTGAGCCCAAGTGCCAGCTCAACCTACTTCTCTCATCGCTCCTCCACTCACGCCCCAAGATGGAATTGGAGTGTCCTCCCCACTGTCAGCACTCGGCACCACACACAGAAGGACATGGAGGGGCTGTTTTTCACATAGTCACAGAGTCTGGACTCTGCCTTGTCAGGGATGTGAAACACCACAACAGGGCATGCTTCATGCTACTGAATGTAGCACAGAAGGGTTTTGACATGTTTCCAATCCCCCCTGAAAAACAAAACCCCAAACCTCCTATACTATTCAAACTGTGGGCTGAAAAATGCCTGTTCCACAATTATGAATCAACCAAATGTAAACTGAAGTTTTTGGAACCCACAAAAGTCTCCTCCCTAAGTCCAGATTTATCCTTCCAGGAAATTTTCAATCATACTGTAAATGATAGAAATATTAGGATAATAAAAAGGGGTTGAGTTTATGTGTGCTTGCATGCATGAAGGTTCAACAGTAAATACCATGCTTCTAACAATAAATATAGTGGAAAAAAAGCTCTGAATAGCTTGCTAATGACTTGTGATGCAACCTCAGCTCTGACAATAGTTATTGCATTTGTTTGCCTAGCATTTCAAAAGCTTCTGGCTAGAAATTCTGACCACATGGCAATTTTCAAATTCCTTTGTTCCATATATTTGGGGTAAGGGAGGCTCATTCAGTTTGCTTGGATGCACTCAGCTCTTGTAAAGAGGTACTGGTTTTTTTTCTCACATTTGGATCCCAGTGGATCTTGAGAATAGCTTAGAGGTGAAATGGAAGATAAAGAGAAGACAGGGAGATGGACAAGTTGTAGGAAGATGAAGAGAATAGAGAGATCAAGGGTGCTAAACTTGTAATTAGGCAATGAAACTACTAAATCCTGTATTTTGTAAAAAGTGTAGATGACAAACAATTTTGTTTAACTTTAGTGGAAATACATGATGAAGCCACTGGTCTTCAGGGAATGTGTCTATACTTATAAAGGTCTTACCATTCTTACTATGGTAAAGCCAAAGAGAACCTTTGAAGGATGAAGAGTCACTAAGATTGATTTCTACTTACAAAACAGTAACAATAGATCCAAATGCATCACAAACAATAATTTTCTGATAAATTATCTGATGTCTTAAAAAGCTACTTTCAATCATTTCTTTCTATTTAGTTATCTATTAGCGCACTATGGATTTAGTGCACTAAAGCCCTTTTGTAAAGGTGCCACTTGCTTTCCTTGCTAAAATTTCACAAACTAATTTAGGGTAAGGTGTTAGGGTTGTTTTAAAATTATCTAGTAATTTGCTTTTTCCTTTCATGCTAAAGACATAATTGAGATATTATTTATTTAATGAAATAGTTTTCAGTATATTCTCAGTTTCCTCCAGTTGAGGTAGATTTTCTTCAGCATGTTTATTGCATATGGCATGGGTTTTGTTTATTTGGGACAAGTACAATCTCATAGGAAGGCAACTTGAATTGGTATTGGGTAAAGGGAAGAGATTGTGTAGTATTTACTTGTGTGTTTCTTTGGTGTCATTATTATGGCATTACTTTGAGTCTGCATGGTTTTTTTCCTTCCTATTACACTTGGTGTGTAATAGCTGCCATCTATACCAGCCACAATTTGGCCCAGTAATTTTGCCTGTTTCTTCGGGACAAAAAATATATAGGTTGAAAGATCAACAGATTGACTGGCACAGATTAATTACTTGAAAAACACCTCTGGTCCTTTCTTCTGGTTTAGCCATATATGGGAGAAAAGAAATATGTAATAGAACCCTACACAATATATGATCCTCTCCACAGAGGACAACACAGTCACAATACTCAATTTCATGTGTCAGCATAATCGGTTTAGACTCTCAAAAGGAAAACTACTTGTTTGTGATAAGATAATAATTCCATAGAGGTTACATGGGAAAATATTTCTTTCCTCCCTGCCTGCAAATCTTTTTTGCTTTGATTGGAGAAGTGTTGTAAATGGTCTTAAGTGATTACGGAGTTATACACCTATTAACTGGTTGCATGCTTGACAGGAGCTTGAAGGCTCTGGAATGTGAAATAATGAAGCTTCATTTTAGTAAAAATGTAAATATGAGTATCTGAACCAAAATCCCAGCCCTGCAATCAGATCTATGCAGGTGCTCTTAAAATGCATCCATGGGAAAAAATAAAAGGAAGTGACTTAGCCATTCAAGTTAACAAGGCTCTCCAGACAAGGAAAACACGTGACAAAGAATGCAAGTATATGATCAGATCTTCTTCTTGTGTTTCATGTCATCTCTCAGTAGTCTGTGATAAGATATGGAACGTAATATATCTTGACTCTACTTGGACAAGTCTTAAGATTAATAAAGGTTGCTCTAATGGAAAAGCCTTTCATGCCTCGCCTAGGGGCATACTCCCTCACTGGTGCAGAATGCAAGCCTTTTGAAACAGTTCTGACTAATCAAATATTTCAGGTTAACAATCAGGTTAGTGAAAATTGTGGCATCATCAATTCTCTGTTTGAGTCGCTGGCCAGTGTTACCTGTAAACATTTTTAAATCCAACAGCTGTAAGAGCAGACCAATGTTGCCACAGCTTTTTATGATTTATCACTTTAGCAGTCCCATTCCCAGAACAGCCAACTTGTTTTAATGATATGTAGCTTTCAGTTTCATACTGTAAAGTAATCAGCCTCTTCTATAAATTATGATTTTTTTTGGAGTAGAGACTTACATTTCCTACAGGGGGTGTACTGAAGGAAACATATCTGGAAAAGGCATTCTCTTCCCATTAGTGGCTCTGCATATGTGAAGTTAATAAGAATGTAAATCTTTAGACAAGTTTAGCAAGCATATTCCACTTCTTTGCATTTATCTTCTGAGGCTGATAAAATAAGAAATGCTATAATGTTGGTATTTCAAATAGCCATGTGAAAGAAGGAATGGGAAAGCAATATTCATCTCTCTCTTTGTAAGGATTTTTGACTGATTTTTATCTGATGATTTATGCAATTCCATCCACGGATGTCTTTGACACACTGTTTATAAAATTCACACTCAATTTCCAGGCTTCAGTCATACTCAGCTTCATCACATGAAAATGATGTCTTCAGGAGCTTGTTCCCTCTATTAGCAAGTCTCTGCTTTCCATTTAAGTGCATCTAATCTGTTAACAAGTCTTTCCATATCACTCTACTTGGTAAACTGAGCAATAGGAGATCATTTCTGTTAACCATTCATCATTCTGTCTGTGAAAAATCTGACTTATTGACACAGTTTTTATTTTCTGGCCCAGATATGGTGGCTGTTTCTGGCCTACTCTGCTAGAATTGACCACCTAAAGAAACACCGACAAAGGTATTGGCAAAAGCAGTGTTTAATATCAATTTGTGAAAATGAGACTTTACAGAGTTCACTTTACAGAGTTTACTACACAAGTTAAAGCATACAAAGGAAGATTGAATTAGAAGCAATCAGGAATGATTTACATGGAAGCTGGGAATGCAAAAGGGTGCAAGGGAAATGGATGCAAGGATAATGGTTTAGCAGCACTTAATCATTGAGTAGCACTTTTAACATTTACAAAGTGATTCAGTAGGGTTTGCTGCAATTGCAACAATGACTTAACTATAAATTTGGGGTACACCTATTTTTGTGTGTGCAAAGGTATCTATCAAAAATTCCCCTCGGGTTCAGAGAAATACTTACATCAAATCCCTGTTTCCCAACAGGCAAGGATATCCCCTCGAGGACCATGGAGATGGGAGAGGGAAGGGTATCAGCCTAGGCCTGGCCATCAGTGATGCTTCTTTGAGTATCACAAGCCGGAGGGTTTGTGAGCTCCAAGAGGCACCCCCAAACCAAGGGAGGTTCTGGCACAGCCTACTGCAGTCCAGGAGAGCTCCAAGTGCTCCTCACAGAGCAGATGTATAGGAGCTGGGCATTGCCAATCCATTTTGCTATGATCATTATGGAAGTCTTGCTTGCCACATGCTGGCTGGTCTGCCCGTGAGTGACGGCTCATCAAGAGCCATTCAGCACCCTCAGCTCTGCAGCAGTCTTAAATAATTCCTGTTTGCTGTATGTCAGAAAGCGTCCCCAATTTAGTCTGACTATTCTAACAATGCCATCTTACCTCAGAGTCAGTGTCTGTGCATCCCAACAATCTTCTCAACCACAGCAGGCTGGCTCTCCTTTTATATGGCTTTTCCCCACGCCCATCCAATCCAATATCTATTTTACAAGAAAATCCAACCCCCACTGCCAGTACCATGTTGTAAACCCTGTGGTTTAGAGGTACCTGCATGTCTGCCAATCCCCTGCTACTTTTTGTTTATGAGTTTCCAGTGAACACCAATATGTGGTGCAGCTTGGTCCTCAACCTCTGTTGAGCTCTGACTACACCTGGGCAGTCTCCAAAGACAGCTGTTGCTTCCTACTTAACCAGCTGGACTCCAGCATGGAGAGCAGTGGTAGAATCTCAATGGCCTGTTTATCTTCTCTGTGTAATCTACATGAGGATGACAGCAAACCTGTCTAACCTGTGCAAATACTGAAAGTCTGAGTGCTTTGGAGGCTCTCCACCCTACTGACAGAGTGTCTGGGTACGTTGTCCTCAGTAGATGTAGCTCTGCTGAGTAAAGGGGTTTGCAGCATGCCCTCTGTGTTTTGGTGGCCTTTCCTCCATCTTGCTGTCATGGCCCTGTAATTCGGCTCTGCCTCATCTCTAGAGCCGTTTTAATCCTTCCCTCTCCCTCCAGCAAATTTCCCTAAGCTTCTCCAAACTCAATCCTCCATTGCCATGATGTTGGGAGCACATTAGATGCCCTGCTCATGCCAGCGTTTCAAGTTCGCCCTTTAAAATTTTTCCTGGTTTGAAAAATGTTTTTCACCTCCTGGACTCTTAATGGTGGATTAAACTGGAGGAGAAGATTTTGCTTCTGTTTGCTATTCCCAGCTTAAAGAATTACCCATGACATTTGGCTATGCCACCTGTGCAATTCTTTCCTATACCATCAGTGCAATTCTTTCAGACATGCTTTCTTGGTAGTCATAACCATTAACAGGGGAAGAAAAAGCCATGGCTCTGCTCCATGTTTAACACACCACAAGATAAGTAGAATTTAATCTATCTGCCAGATAATAAAATCATTCCATAGGATGCTCCCTTCCCTCTTCTCAGTCACATAGAATTTGCATATTAATTAAATTTGCTTCTTATTTGAAAACAAAGTTTTATTCATAGATATTTTTATTTTATGTTCTATTGTTTGGTTAAACCTGGATTTTTGGTGTTGTGTGGTTGGGTTTTTTCTCTTGAAAACTGGATTTCCTCAAAATCACGTTATTTCTCCTGAGAGAAAGTGGACAGTCTCTGGAGGCATTCCCTGCTTGGCATGTCCTTGACTTCACAGGGAGCAGACACTAATGGCAGGCACACCTACTTCTAAAGAGCTGGAGGCAGCTCCTGCACTCCTGAAATGCCGTTTTTCATGTGCCTCTCAAACAGCAAAGGATGTCACCCTTTTCTCAGCTCTAATAACACATGTTGTGGCACAGAGGCTGCATCAGACTTCGTACTTAACCAATGTGGATGCTCGCAGCTTGAATTATGTGGGCAAAGAAAGTATCCTGAGACTTCTGGAATATTTCCTTAAGTGGAGCTTGTGTATAGGTTTCAGTGAAAAGGACTGCTGTGAACCCAGCAGTATGTGCTACCATTCCTCAGTGAGGACATCTCATTTCATACGAGTCCATAAGAAAGTCCATGATATCTCTAAATTTTGGTAAGATGCACTTTTAAAACTCTCCCTACATAACACCTGCAGCCTCAGGGATTCACAAGTTTGTCTCGCCCAGTAGCTGTTAAATTCTTTAATGAGAAGCAGTAATTCCACAAATCATTGGAACTTTTATACATGATCTGATGAAAGCCCTGGCAAGGCAAGGTCACATGCTTGATCAAAGTACTTTCTGTGAAAACTACATTTCTAGTTGATACTAATTGCATAAAAAGTGGAACAGACTAGTCTGCTCCTAGGCCTATCTCCTACTGTGTTTTTTTTTATTTTGTACTGTCTTGCTCTTACTTCATGCTGCAAGTCACCACCCAATATGTAGTTGTCCAGGACTCCTGATTTACAGAGCCATTGTAGACTGTAGCTGAGGAGTTCTGGTTCAGGATTTTCCACTCTGAAAATCTGCTTCCTTTATGTGAAACATCCCCGTGTGGTTAT
The DNA here is from genome assembly GCA_026770055.1 of Myrmophylax atrothorax. Lineage (NCBI taxonomy): Eukaryota > Metazoa > Chordata > Aves > Passeriformes > Thamnophilidae > Myrmophylax > Myrmophylax atrothorax. The sequence goes on along the minus strand of JAOXXN010000265.1, from coordinate 63,051,484 downwards.
AGATGAAATTTATATTATCTACCTTTTTTTTCTTATTTGAAACAAAGTGTGATGAAAGTGGCCACATTAAATATCTTTTGGAGTCATACAATTAAATTTACAAACAATATGTATATTGCTTTATAATGCATCCAGTTATGCTCAGTTTTATACAATGGTGCTGCACCATAAAGTACTGTTAATTCTAAAAATTCTACAGTTGGGGGACAGATCTTTCTTGCAACTGCCTTTCTGGATGACAATACAAACATTTGCAAAGAAAAACACATTTTGTAAGAGTCAATACTATTCATTTGACATTAAGCAACACAATAATTATTATAATAAAGTGTATCTTACACCAAGTGATATTGTGGTTCTTAAATGTCTGTCTTGCTTTAGTACTTAGAGCCAAATTTTCCTTCCACTCAAATCAATGGGGAATTCTGCAGACTTCAATGAGAAAGAGTCTAGAACCTTCATCAGCTGCAAAAGCCATTTCTGTGTGCATAGTAACTCTAAAAGTCCTTTCCCTTTCAGTTGTACGTATAGGCATATCTGTAGCTTTCTTAACCTTAGTCAAGCAGAAACACTACCTCAGAGGACCTAAAGATACCTAGTTAATTATCTTCACTGTATTTTTACTCCTGAAGCAAACTTGAACCCGTCCATGGCTGATAATGCAGCTGTGAGCCCCTTTATTGTGGGTTAGCAGCTACATCTAACTCCTGGGTTTAATCTGCCTCACTTTGCAGATTACTTCTCTAACACCGAGTTATTCATTGAAAGAGTCAAAGTCGTATACTGCACCTGATGTGAGACAGAGGAGACTTTTTGTCTGGAGACATGGCCCAAATTCAACTATCTCAATAGCAGCTCCTCTCTGCTGCCCTCCCTAAGGAATGATGATGGAACTCACATCACCATTGAGTTACACAACAGGAGCCCGATAAACCTTTCTACATTCTATTATTTTCATACGTTAATGAGAGGGTGATGATAAGGTGTTACAACATCTGCGTGCAAGACGGCACCGTTTGTTACAACAGAAGGACTAACCAGATTCATTAGAAACAATCTAACCTCTCCCTACCAGAGGAGTGAGCTCTTAATTAGTGTGATGTGCCCAAGTTTCAGTCACCACCTTGTAGATTTACAGACCCTGATGCTTGTGCAGGTACAGCAGTAATTAAGATCCAAGCTTGCAAGCTGGGTAGTGTAACAAAGCCATACCACCTGCATGTTGACCAAAAAAGGAAATTTGTAGTACAAAATTACCATAATTAGAGATTCTTTTTTCATCATCTGAAAGTGGATCTAATCTGTCCATGTGCTTCTATTTGAGTTCAAAAAGTGACAAAAAATGACCTGGAATGTATTTCTACTGAAATAAGAAGTATTGGCAAGTTAGGCAACTTTTTCATTTCTCACTCTTCACAGGATTCAACAGAGGGTTGATAGCCTCAGATCCAGAGGTGCTACTGTCCTTGGAGCTGGCTTTTCAAAAGCCAGTATTTACCAAAAGGCGCTACTTTGAAGGATTATTAGACTTATGATGGTAAAGTTTGCCTTTTTTTTACCCACTGTGATTAGCTTTGCCAAACTCTGATCTGATTTGTGAATCAGCATGTTTATACCATTTTTTCAGAGGGGTGATCAACCTCTTTATGACTGATTCCAAATCAGCTTTAGTCATCAGGTAGAGCACTAGTACTTAGCATACTACAGTCTTACCAGGTACTGTAAAGGCTTCTTCTCTGGAAGAGTCGCTGCCGTGGGGCCACAAGGTCACATCAGAAAAACTTCCCACTTCTTCTGCAGGTGCATCAGTGTGTTCACTGCATGTGAGCAAAAAGAAATTGCATACAAGCAAAAATCTCATGAGGAAGAGGGACTAGTATCTGTGAGCCAAGAAGCTTTTACGTGAAAGAGGAAACAGGGAGCAGTGGAAGGGAGGAGCATGAAATCCAGACGTTACCTCAGGCATTAACGCCCTAAGGGCAGATAGAGATATGTTAGTATGTTTATAGAGACAGATTAAAATCGGATTTCACACATTGTTATCTAGCACACCAAGGGTTATGAAAATCCTCCTTGACTGGTGAAAGCACAATAGAATAGTGGTTGGTTGCCCAGCAAACCTGAGGAAATTGGCTCTGATCCATGCCAACAAACAATACAGAAACCACACAATGAACAATCACTTTTGTACTGAACTCAGATCTTTTCCTCACTGGGGAAATCTTCTCAAGTGAAGGAGGACAAGATCTGAAAGGTAAGCTTGTAGTTACACAAATCCACCCTAACTTTTACGTACACCTCAGTAAACTATTGCTCAGACTGAAATCATGCCTTCACCTCCTGTGCCTTTTCATTGGCAATGTTACATACACTCAGCCACCTCTTTAAACCTTTGAGAATTTTCTTCTTCTCTTTTTGTGGGGGGGGGGGGGGGCGGGGGGGGGGGGGGG
>JAOXXN010000265.1:63016781-63029134 GCA_026770055.1 Myrmophylax atrothorax | reverse complement strand
AAAAAATTCTTTCCAGAGAGAGTAATCAGGCATTGGAATGGGCTGCCCAGAGAGGTGGTGGATTCACCATCCCTGGAAATTTTTAAACTGAGATTGGATGTGGTACTGAGTGCCATGATCTGGTAAAGGGACTGGAGTTGGATGAAGGGTTGGACTTGATGATCTCAGAGGTCTTTTCCAACCCAATCGATTCTATGATTCTACGAATCTAACAGGGAAGTAAGTGGAAAGTCCATATTTGTCTTCTCTTTGGATTGCTTAGAGGGGAAAAGCAATTTGATATATTTTTTATAAATACTCCCATAGGACAGAATACGCAGAAACCATTCAGGAAGAATTAAAGCTGCATACAAAACCTGCAGAACTGCAGTGAGTAGCTGGACATTGCCTTGGAAATGAAATCCTATAAAAGTGTGAGGAAAAGCAATCTGAGTTCTGCATATCCTTGCATGGTGTATTTGCACTCTCTTGGATAATTTCCTAATTCCAATTGTTCTTTGTTAATAATGATACAGTACAAGTGGAAAAGATAGAGAGTGTAACTATTCTGAGAAAAATAAATTAAATTAAAGCAAGATCTGCATAGGAAGAGAAAGGAAATGGACTACAACTTCCCTTCTGGAAAAAAACAGACGACAGAGGAGAAATCTAATAGCATCTACAAAATTGTGAATGGAAAAGAGAAGATGAGCAGAAAATTACTATTCCCTATTTCTCATAACATAAAAAAATTAGAGAGAAATCAGTTCCTTCCATATTAAAAACAAACAAAAGGAAATACCTTTTCGGACAAAGTAATAATTAAACTGTGAAAGCCACCACAGGATGTTGTGGAGGCCAGCACTATAACCAAGCTCAGAAAAGGTTTTAGTAAAACTCAGGAAGAAAAACTTTTTGGTGGCTATTCAAAATACATCTGCCAGTCATTCTTTAAATCAGCAATTACTGAGAGACAGGAGAATTTAACTGGGGATGATTCACTTTATATTAACCTCTGTGTCTGCTGCTGGCCTTTGCCACAGGCAATCCACTGGGTCAGCTGCACCTTGATTCTAGTTTCAGATGGTTATTCTTAGGGTCTCTGAAGCCTTTAGATATCAAGGCATGTGTAAGTGTAGTCCCATGAAATAATAAACATACACAGAAAACTATGACATTTGCCTTTCATTTTTATTGCAATGTAATATCCACCAATTGATGCAGAGATGAAATGGCCTTACATGTGTAACATGAATCAGCAAAAGAAATACAATACAGGGTCATTTGCCTCCTTAACCGCCACACAGTTCCACAGTTCCTTTGCTTTTGGTTTATGCACCTGTTTTAATGTGTGAATGCCCATTTTTAAAGGACTACTTGCAGGCTTAATGCTAGGCCTACACTCAGGGTGGGTTGTAGCACTGATTTCATAACTATAACATCATACAAGAGTTTGATTTTTAATAAAATTAAAGACATATGTCTCAGATTGATGCAGGGCATTGTGTGACTTCAATGTTTGTTGGAGAAGCTAATCCTGTCTGAGGCCAGGCAAATGCTAGAATTTTTCCATGTAATCCTGCAGTGCCCTTCAATCCTGACATAGGTTCCAGCCCTTTTAATATATTAGCCCCTGTTGTGCTTGGTTCTGAACCAGAAAAGCTCAGCAGCCTTTCCTTAAGTTAAGCACTTGGGTAGTCTCCATGAAATTGGGTATTTGTACTTCCTATGTGCTTTGTTTTCTTGTAGGTCTGGTGCACAAATCTGGCTTTCAGCACTCTTTCTGTTCCCCTTCTCCCCATTAATTCAAAGTATGGATTTTGTAGCAGCTGTGTCTTTATTATTCATTAGGTATCAAGATGAAGAAACCAAACTCCTGGCTACTTATTCAGGATGTTAGCCCAAGTCTCATGAGATGAAAAGTCAGTCAGGGCATAACTGAAAGGGCACTGCCTCAAACTCATAAATCATTCCTAAAAAATCCTACTGCAGTTTTCTTAGGATTGCCATAAATTTTCAGGGATCAACATTACTTTTTGAGTGTAGACTACCTAAGCAAGGATTTTCTATGAAAACTGGGAGTGGTAAGTGTTAATTTTTAAATTGGTTTCCCTTGAACTTCTGGATGCACATTATTGTGTTTACAATCTTCCCCATTTGCATTGTTATGTGAAATGTTGGTAAGTTTTCTGCCAGGCTGTAATCCATACTAGCTGCTAGCCTGTAATCGGTAGTAGCTGCTCATATTTAAAACATGTCACACTCCTGACATGTTGGGAAGTATCACAGCCCAGTATAATATTTGGCTTTCAAATTTTTGTTTTGCAACAAGAGGACCAACAGTCTAGATCGGCAAAAGCGACTTTGGTTATTAGAGTTCGGACATGAACTTGGCTTTCTAAAGCCAGAGAAATACAAGAGCCTCCTTTCATGCTCTTAATGAAATCATTAATTATGTCAGCAGCTCAAACGATACATCTCCACACACTTTACATTACTTTGCAAAAGGGTAGTCACACAGAAATCTTAGAAAAAATATATTCCTAAATTCTAAATTCATAAATTCTAATCATAAATAGATTCTGGTTGCAGGCATTTGAACAGTCATTTTCTCTCATCCTCTTATTCTGACATACTGTGACTGAAGATTCTGTTATTGCTTGTGGAAAAAAAACAAAAACAAAAACAAAAACCAAGTAAACTGAACAATATATCCATACACTGTTGCCTTGTTGCAACCTAAATGAACTTCCTGAGCCTGAAAATTGGCCGTGCCCCTGATTAGCAAAGAAACATCTCAATAGACTTCTTTCTTTATAGCCAAGCATTTACTGTACCTTATTGTGACCCTTGCTATATTTCCTATGATTACTAAATAGCTGTTTTGATTAAATATGCAACCCATTGACAGTACTATAAATAACAATTAAACTATTTATCTTTCACGATTTAAGTGGACACAGCTTTATCTTTTAAAACAGCCTCCATTACAGAAATGAGGTTTTATATATGATAAATAAAACCAGATTTCAACTGCTAAAATCAAAAGAAGTCTTGGGGAAAACTGTTTCTAATCACAGAGCTACGATAATGCTGTCTGTGCTGCAGTACACTGAGGGAGGGAGAGAACTTTTGAACTAAAGCAAAGACTGACATTCAGATTGTTTTTTTTAATCTTCCACATAAAATGCATAATTTAATTCTTTGTTCTAAAAAGGCCAACTCCACTGATACTGCTTGTTTCAGTAGGCACTCATTTGTTGTCTTTCCCACATGACTGAAAATCAAGCTTGTGTTCTGTGAGGGCATAAAAAGAATAAAATTCATAGTAGCATGGCAGATACTTTAAAATAAGCAAGGTGATATAAATAAATGAAAATTACACTCTTTCTGTCATTTTGTTTATGGCCAAACACTGTATTCCTATGCCTTGTGAAACCTATAATGAAAAGAGACTGGGAAAAAAATCCCAATATTTCTTCACACTGCAGTGTTTTCATGGAAATTCATACATTGAATTTTTGGACTTAAAAGTGTGATTACATAATTTATAAAGAGTTTCCAAGAAGACCCTGGAAAAAACAACAGAAATGCAGAAAAGCTTTATATGTGTCCTTTTGACAGTGTTATTAGAGATCCTTGCAGTACAGAGGCTAAATCAAGCAAGCAGCTTTAACTGGGATTTGAGAGAATGGTTTCAGGTTGGTGAACTGGTTGGTTTGGTCCTTTGGAGCAACTTGAAAGACTCAATACCTTCCATATGAATTACTTAAACAGGTAATGTAAAACTTCATGTGTTTCTAAAGTAACTGTGATAGCAGAGGGTTATGACCAAACTGTACACAAAAAATAAAGAAGTTGGGATGAACCAACTGTAGGAGGCAAACTTATTACAAAAGTGAGGTATCCACAAAAGGCAATAATAAACTTGAGGGATTAAAAAGAAAAAAAAAATACGAGAGAAAATAATTATTTTTCATACTGAGGTAAAAGTTCAGGAATAGGAAGACTGAAATATGCTGTGTTGTAACCCAACTGAGGCTGATTGAAGTTCATTATGAGAGTTATAGTATACAGGCAAAATTACATACCTGTGAACTTTGCACTTGGCAAAATATTTCTGTCCTACACTAGTGGGATGAAAAAAGACAAAGTCACAATAATGGTTATAAACATGCTGTAGTTCTTTCTGTCTTTAAGCAACTCCTACTTGACAACATTGCCTTTTTCTTTCTGCTCCTCAAAGGAGGTTGTGTGCCTTTTGCAACACCAAATAAACGAAAAACCAAACAAAGAAAAAAAACTCAAAAAAACCCAACAGTCACCCTAGAATTCTTCTAACTAATACTATTCACAGATGTCTCCAGTTTGACTTCTAGCCTCTTCTTTTGGCTAATGCAGCACTCAGGTAAGTTTCCAACCTCTTTCTCTTGGCTAAGTCCCAAATCTCCTCCTCTATCCACATCCTCATAAACTGCTCATTTCTTCTGTTCAGCAACACCATGTTTAAATTTCATGTGGCACTGGGCACTGTGTTTCACTAGCTTTCTTTACTTGGTCATTTAGGACCTTTTCCAAATCATGTCTCCTCTTTTCCCCCATTTCCCTTTCTTTGGGCTTTACACTGTGCTGTCCTTAACCCTTCCTTTGTGATTATGTGTTTGCATTACCATAACAGTCAAGAGCTTAACTATGAACTGAGAATGACAGCATGAGACCTCCCTAAACACAGAACACTTATTCACTCTCAAACTACCTTTAGAACAATGATACATGAAATTGCCTTTATCTAGTTCCATCCTTCATTCCATGTTTCACTTTTATAGGCTTGAACTTAAGTTTACCATGATTAGTATCTCAGCTGAGCTCCAAATCCACTCACTTTCTTTACTCTTTCTCCCTGATGATGAGGCTTTTCAAACACACAGTCTGTTGTGTCCACAGTCTGTTGGATTCTGAACTTCCTTTTTTGTGGGGGATGTGTGTGTGGATTGAGATATTTTGATGTTTCCAACACTTGTTTTATCCTCAAATATTTTCCTCTTTCAACATCTTCAGAAGGTGTCCTGAATAAGAAAACTTTCACCCGAGTGCTTCACCCCTGCACTTTAATCCTCAGCCATTGCAAACTGTTTGTCTGTTCAAAGAATTGCCCAAATCATCCTCTTTGTTATTTTTTTCAGAAAATTGTTATTTATACCATTCACGGCCTTCTGTTTCCTTCCTCTTCTTTCCAAAAATGGCAAACAAACAAAAAACCAAACCAACCCCACCTAAAACAAACAAATAAAAAACCCCTTATATCCTTCCTTTAGATCCTTTGACAACTGAACTTCATTTTACCTGGCTGCTTACTTCTTCCAATATTCCCATCTTCACACTACTAGCAAGTCCCACTTTTCCTGCCTGTTCTTCCACATTTACCTCAACGTCCTCTGTGCTTTCTCTCCTTGTATCCCTTATATCATTAAGCTGTTTTGTTACACTCCTGAAGATTTATCTGATTTGTAGACAGCAGGCAGGCTGACGCTAAACTGAAATGGATTTGGATTTGTTGTTACGTTACCCCACTTGCCCTCTCTCTATTTACTTGTTTGGTTCCTGTGTTGCAATTTGTCCTTAAACTGGATTGTAAATGCAGAGGCTATTTTTGTACCACAGGAATGTCCAGCACCAAGTGCAGCAGAGCCCTTTGGCTCGTTTGCAGCCTGAAGATGTTCTCTATTGTGCAAAAGCTCCATAGAATATCCATGGGATCTTGGAGGTCCCAACATTTGGCAATACTTAATACAACTGTCTTAGTTCAGCCTTTGTGTGTTGATGAGAAAAGGCCTAAAATTCAACAAAGATGTTGTTTTGTGCATTCTTACATGCACTTTTTTTCTGGTTTTGTCAGTAAGTGTATTTTGAGGCATAACAAGTAAACAGCTTACACAAGCCTGAACCTGAAGCTGAGCACCTGCAACTCAAATAAGATCATCATTGTTTGAGTAAGGTTTAAATAATTTAGTACAAATTGGCTTTCCTATAGGTGTTGACAAGCACATCATCACTACTTACTAATGAGTGCAGGATTCCAGAGGTCTGCACAGATACCACACTCCTCCTCAGACTGCGCATGTGTCCCTCGAAACAAAGTATTTCACAAACAAGCACCTGGAGACCTTGATTAAAAAACACCTGCTCTGAAGCTGTTGGGAAGACAGATTGCACAGTGTGCAGGTGGCCTTCACAGCATGGGTTGTTGATATTTCTGATATCTGTAGTCACCGAAATAAAGCTTGCTTCCCTTCCTCCCACACACAGACCCAACCCTTTATGCTGGTTACTTAATGAAAGAGTTTGTGAGTGTGCCCTCAAAGAGATGGTTGAGGGAGAGTCTGACAAGCTTAACAGTGACTGCAATGACAGAAGGGATGAGTCTAACAAATCCTGCCTTTGTGACAGGGCAGGCTGTAGTTATTACTGATTGTCTTTTGGCCTGATATTGCTAAAATAGTGATATTCAGTAAAAGGAAGACAAAGGCATCCTGGGAGTAATTTGTGATAAGCAACCATCTGGTAAGCTTCACCACCTGTTGCACAATTTTTGCCTATTCATGCCTGTGACTCCATGCATTGTTACTAAAAACCCATATAGATGTAATCAGGTCTGACATCCCCCCTGAGTTCTACAAGCTCTTTATTCAAATGGGATCCCTCAAATTTAATGTCAGTTTTTTTCTGCAAGCTCTTTATCTCTGTTCAAATGGGATCCTTCAAATTTAATGTCAGTTTTTTCTGGTCTACTGTTCCTGGTACAAGGTTGTCATAGGAGTTTCAGTTCTGTACTTTTAAAGATGGGAAATAATAAAGTGAGGAAGAGCTCTGTCAGCTCTGGGCACATGTGAGGAATTTTTGCAATGACTTGTGTCTGAAAGATTCTCTGAAAAGGACTGGAATAGCCACATGCCCTGAGTGACTTAACTGTTTATGGGATGCCCAGGAGCCTTTCCTGTCTGTGTGTATACTTAGTTTCAAAACTGATCCATCACTCAAGCTGAAGCAAGAAGCTTACCACATTTCCATGCCCTGCTACCGGCCCTTTCTCAAAGGCAACATCAAGGAGCCACCTTTTATTACCTCAGGCCTGCTTGTCCTGCTGCAGAGACAAGGCTTATTCAAGATGGTAATTCAAGTTAGTCAGACAGCAAGTGCAAAACTTCAACTGGACAAAGATGGCAAAACCACTTATTTTGTTTCCAGCCTGGTAGCCTGCAAAGCAATGGAGAAATTGAAGTATTTCCAATACAACAAAAGCCAATCCCTTGCTGTTATTCTGATCTACAGGCTGGAGTGATGACTACAGCCTCCTAATGTCAAGGCTGTGTATTACAACCTGGGATCTCAGTCTTCCCAGCACAGCAACCTACACATCCTTCCTGGAGCTGTCCTCAGCCTGCACTAAGTACAGATTGCTTTGTTTTCACATGCCTTATGACTACAGAGGCCACCCCTGAGTCACATGGGCTGCTCTGAGAAAACTCCCATGTGTCATTATCTCAGGAGCTCAGAAGATGGAGTGATTTCAATAAGAGCAGCAGAACCCAGGAACTCTGACTGCCAATGTCCAGTCCTGCCCAGAGGCAAAACTCTTCCATCTCCCACAGCCATCGAAATTGCTTCAAGCATCTGGCAGAAATAAAGTCATCAATATTCTTAAGAAACAAAAAAACGGCCTTTAGAGAACACTGTTTATAGGTCAGATAGAATACATAGAGTAATATTTCTTGTTTTAGGAGAGATGAAATCAGGAGGTGGAGGAGCAATTAACTTAATTTCACTGTAAGCCAAGTTGTTACAAAAACCAGTTTCATCATCTTGGGCTGCACAAATAATAACAAATAACTTTCATAGTTTATCCTTATTTATTTCCTCAGGTTAATTGAATTTCACATTTGATAATCTAGACAATTTAGAACCCTAACCTGCAAGGGTTAATTGAAACTCCTAAAAAATGTGCTTGCTCACACCTCCTGCTGTCCAAGCTTATTATGCATTGTGTCATGGGCAACTCTACAGGCTACATTTCACTGTGCATGGCCTGATTAAAGCAAGTCAGGTGGTCATTCCACTTCGTTTATTACAGCTGAAGATTCACAACCTATGGGACATCATGTCTGGAAGAGAAACCACACTGCGAGATTAGAGAACATTCAAAATTTGGAGATGGGATGGCTGTATAAGATGCTGACCATCATCCAAATGAAGTGAATGAAGAGAACCAGTTTGGCTCCAGTGAGAGCTGGACTGGATCCCATGACTTCTGGGAAGAGCTTAAAGATGCAGTTTGTTCACTGGGAATTAGGGATATGAAAATGGATAATTAATGTGGTATGAAAGAGGAGAATACAGGATCATTTTACTTGCATAGCAACAAAGAAAGGAGCAAAGCACATCTGAGTCAAAGCAGAGGATGAACGTAACAGTTCTAGTCATCTCTACTTTTTAGAACAAACAGCAAGAAGCAGCAAAGTCCCGGGAAGGCGGACTGGAGATTATAAAAAATAATTAGATTAACAAAAAAACCCAACACATAAAACAAAGATATGTATTTCAGAAATGTTAGCCAATACAGACTGTGATCATGGTAGAGCATGTTATGGTACCTTGCCGTCCAGAATCACCAGCGTGACTTCAAGCTTCACACAAACAGGCTCTTTCCATCAGCCTAGGTGGGAAAAGGCAGCCTGTCTTCTGAGCTGGGGAGTAAAATGAGACTAAATATGATCCTAAATGCAACTTCCTCTTGTGTTCCATAAGCTAGAAAAATATAAAAATCAAACAAAACTATATCAAAGGAAGGCATACCTTAACTGTACCAGCCCCATTGTGCCTGTGGGGAAGGACAGAATCCCCCTTTTTTTCAAATACTCTGCAAACCTAAAGCTAAAGAAAGTGTGTTTTAACCACACTATCCCTGTGTGCCACCAGAGAAGGAAACTCCTTCCTTTTTCCTAGCTCACCTCTTCTTTTCACAACTTGCAATTCCCTTCCATTGTTGTATCATGGCTGCCTGGACTTCTTGTTTAATCAAGGCTGCTGAGAATAACTGTTAGATGGGAATTTTTCCTTAACTAAACATTCATTTTTCACCCATTGGAAAATATCAATTCATCACAAATGTAATTGGAAAAGTATTTAGATATGGGATGGGGTGGAACTGAAAGAAACCGACAGTCTGGGGATTTTAAGACTCTGAATCAGAGAAGGGAAGGACTTGAACTCTGGTGTCCCACATCCCAGATGAGTACATTAAACCACTAAGCTATTCCAAGGCAGGAGGTGGGTCTGTCTCCTCTCAGAAAAGTGTCTAAAGGTCTGGGTTTTGTTCCAACATAGAGCAAAAACAAATTGCAAACCTTCCCCTGTCACATTCCCCCAACTCTTTAAATTGAATTCTTGTTATCCAGCCAGACTGGCTTGGTAATAATTTTGTGTAAGTTAAATAGACCAGACACATTTCTTCCTTGTTGGTATTTAATAGATATTCAATCAGGAAAAAAAAAAAAGAAAAAAAAGAAAAAAATGGAAAAAGGAGGAACAAAATAAAAGTTCAGTCTATGTTAAGAGATATTTAAAGCTAAAGTCAAGATCAAGATCAGACCTAGAGAGACAGCGTAAGACCTCAGGGTTTCAGAGCACTAAACGAAAATACAAGTGCCATCAAAAGCATGGTGACTGTTAGCAGTCCGAGAGCCATGAACATTTGGAAGGGAGTGTGTTTGCAAGTCTCCCTTCAGCGGGGCTCTAAAACAGCTGCCTGTTTCTTTCAGGTTTCCTCCTTCAGGTTAGGAGTGAAGCGGAGGTTCTGTGGTAGAAACTGCGCAGGTGGGATGTATGGCTGTGCCTTTGGAGAAGGGAGGTCAAGAGCGGGGACTCCTCACGCAGCCGGAGCCGGAGCGGCGGCTCCCCGCGGGTGCCGTGTCCGTGTCCGTGTCCGCGGGCAGGTGTCCGGCGGTGCCGGGCGCAGCGGAGCGGCAGCCGGGGCCGCTCCACCATGGACAGCTCACTGGGGCTGCCCGGCCCCGCCGCCGCTGGAGCCCGGCCACGCTCCGCCGGCCGCGGGGTGACATCGCGACACCGCCGGGCTGCTCGGAGCCGGGACAGCCTGACTCTCTGCCCTCAAATCTGAAAATTATTCCTTTCGGTGTCTACTGGATTCTAGGAACCAGACAGATTTGGCGAAACTCTCAGTTCCACAGAGCTTTTCTTTCTTTCTCTCTTTTTTTTTCCTTTTTTGCTCCCCCCGCCCTTTCTCGAGTGCATTAAATTAAATGCATATTGTCTAAATAAACGGCGCACTGTGTCAATAGCTGAGCTGGGGGAAATCCGGATGGTCCTCGGGTGGGAGAGGCGGCTCTGCCGAGCTACTCTATCATTGTTTAATAAAGGAGATTTGTGTGTACAGATGGAGTGCCACGGAACGTCTGGGTCTTGCTGATGGGGAGGGAAAAAACGGGTTTCTTTTTCTCCCCGAGCAATCTTTTCACTCAATAAGAAGACTGCACCACGTCTGACGTGGACTAAGAAGTTTCTCATCCCTGACGGCCACCGGAGAGTCAGAGAAGAGCAAAGCAATCCTTATGAGAACTGGGAACAGGGAGAGTGCAACAGGGCTAGATTGGAGCAAGTGAGTATGTGCTAGAAAGTCTGTCTCACTGTCCAAGCAATCGTGTCTCCTACCAGTTGCACAGCAGCCTTGCCCTCAGGCTCACCCTGGGAGCCTTGGGAAAACTCTCGGGCTTCGCACCTCGCCTGCAGAGAGCTGCGCTCCCTGGCTTTGAACCTTGGTGGATCAGAGGAGTTGTGCAAGTGTCAGGGGATTTCTGGTCCTCGTAGGAGGAGTCCAGCAATCACTGATGTGCCGCTCCCTTCCCTTCCCCGCCAGAGTCTCCAGCAGTCAGCACGCCTGTGTTTTTTTTTTGCTGAACACCATTTTTTCCGCCCTGGGAAGACTGGGGAGGTTAAACTCCCCGTCTGAACCAAAGCCCTGGACGAGTGCAACTGAGGTTATAGAAATCCGGGAGGGGAAATGACGAAAATGCTTTATTGTGAATAAAACAAGAGGGAGGAGGGAGAGGCGGAACTTCAGAGGTGAAGGATGGGAAGTTTGCAGAGCTGAGGGTTTAGCCCATCTCTAAGCACCGGGTGGGTGTTTAGTCATTATTTCCCTGTCTCCCTGAGGCTGGAAGGGCATCTCTTCAGCAAGGAGCTGAACCTGTCCCACTTGTTGGCTTTTGTTTCAAGGGAACGCTTCACTCCAAAGAGTCTTCTGGGGGGAGCCCGGTCACACACCCGCCCGCAGCCCCTGGCCTTATTCCCCGCTCGGGAATTGCGTGCCAAACCTGGAACAGGGACTTATCTTCCTAGCCAAACACCCAGGTCGACTTTCCTCGTAGGAAAGCTGATTTATGCCTGTTTATACGTATGGAAAAAAGGACGCAGAAGCCAAGCCCGGCATCCCTCCAAAATCTCATTGTCTTTGAGGTGGAAAGAAGGGAGAAAGTGGAGGCACAAAACCTAAAATGATAAGGTTTGCCTTGTCACCGCAGAGAGGGCTTGACCAGAAAGGCAAACACAGGGTTTTGCCTCACCTCCCCGCAACTGAAGCCTTTTCCAGGTCCAACAAAACGACCGTTTCCCTCCGTGCGTCCCGGCTGGATAAACAACCAGCCGCCGCAAGTTCCTCGCCTTGGAAAGCATCCCTGCCGTAACCGAGGCCCCGGCAGGTGAAACCCGAACAAAAGTGTGGCTTTACCCTGCTCCAAGACACAGGGCCAGCCGTGCCCGTGGGTGCCCCATGATGCTTTGGCGCAGGTGTGGGGATGGGAATCACGCCAAAGACATCGCTCCGTCGGTCTTTCCTCTCGTCCAGCCTCATCTTCTCTCACCCCTCCGAGGCCAGGGAACACCCGGAGCTGCCAGGGCAGAGCGGCGGGGCTGGTGGGGCGAGATGCTGCAGGTGGCGGCGAGTCCCTCCCTGCAGCCGCTGAGCCGGCTGCGCATCTCCCGCCGCATCGGGGGCGCCGTCCTGCGGGGAAGGGAGGGTTTAAACCCCAAGTGAGGGGATTTTTCTCCCCAGCCTGCCACGGAGGAGGGTTCAGGCTTGCGGTGAGGCTTGGTACCAGGAGTTTACTCACGGGTGAAGCATTTGTGTAGGTGTCAGGTGAAAAAGCGCTGCACAGGTTGTTGCAGATGACAGTCTTCAGTGAGGGGAGGGGGGCAGAGGGCGCATCGTTAAGTGGTACCATAGTAAAGTCTCCTAAACAGGTTTGGCACTGCTTAGTTCCTGCCGTATTAGCAAAGCCATAGTTGGGTTTTTTTCCTTCCAC
>JAOXXN010000265.1:63005687-63016681 GCA_026770055.1 Myrmophylax atrothorax | reverse complement strand
TCCTGCCGTTTTAGCAAAGCCATTGTTGGGTTTTTTTCCTTACCCCCCCTCCCCCCCCCCCCGCCTTTTTTTTTTTTTTTTCCCAAGCCCACTGAGGCAGAGATGAGGCAAACTCAGCCATAGGAAGGTACTCAGTGATGTCACAAGATTGGTCTTTTCAATAAAAGCAATGGAGAAGGGTCTCACTCTCTCTATATATTAGGAGAAGCTTCTGTTCTTCATGATAAAAAGAGCAGCAAGGGGGAAGAGCACCTGCTTTAACACCCTTTACTTTGCCCTAACCTGTTGCAGGCAGAATAAAGGCACTTTAGGGCTGGATTTATTTTGAAAAGTATTGCCTTTTTTTCCCCCCATTTAACTTTTTTCCCCTCACACTTTTTCTTAAGCAAAGAGCACAGTCTTAGAAGCGACTGCTGAGAAGATCAACCACTGTTGGCCAGGGTGATCTCTGAGAGGCACAGACAGCTGTAGCTCAAGGAAAAGGTGAAGTAAGGAATTGCGAAGAAACTTCAGTATTCTGAGTTTATAAAGGGTATTTATTTTCCTGAGTCTGTAAGGGTTGGTGTGTTTTGGTTTTTGGAGGGTTTATTTTTAATTTTTAATTTCTGTGGGAAAGTAAATTCTAAAAATATTTGATGGACTTTTTACCTTTAAAAGAGCAATAGACTTATGAGTGTGTGGGGGCTGTTTTCAAGGGTTCTCACAATTATTTTTAATTACTCGAAAGGTCAGTGTAAATCGAAGAAGCCTATTAGCTATACACTTTAATTTATTCCCTACCAGGTGTTCAGGGAATTTATTTACAGCATATATGATTTAATATTTTCACCATGATTTCTATTTTAGCTCTTATGTTGTCGGTTTTATTTGCTTGTGCGGTACGGTATTTGGCTAAGGATCAGGGCTTTAAAATTGTTGCAGCAAGTGTCATTTAACATAAAATAACCTGCAGGTAGAAAAATACTTTGCTTTGCACTCAAACTTTCTTCAGAGAGCCTTTCTTAATTTGGGAAGAGGATGAGAAGGAGCAACCAGCCGGCATGCCTCAGTGTTTTGTTGCGGCTTGTGAGGGTGTTAGGAAAGCATTCCCTGTAAATCAGGCTGTCAGCGGCAGCAACCAGCGACCCCTCTGCGCCTGGGGGCAGTGGCGGTGCCCGCGGGAACGTGTTTCGGGGAGGTTTCCGCGGGCGCGGAAGCTGCACGGCCGCGGAAGGCTGAGGGGTCCCAGGATGCTGCCGAGACGGAGTCGGTGTCCCCAGGTGTTCGCTGGCAAGGCGTGCGGAGCCCGGCCCCTGCCGTCGAACTGGAGGAGATCGGCGCGCAGGGTATTTCAGTTTGGAAGAGTTGCTGAGGGGTGAGGGCAAGGGGCCCTCCAATTTCCCCCCCGGCACTCTCCCGGTACCTGAATAGTAAGAGCCGGGGGCAACTTGCTCAAACAGGCTAGAGAAAGGGGCGGATTGTGTTACCTTCGGTTTCTACATAAGTGTTTTCCTGTGATGGAAAAATTTGGTCCCTCCGTTGGGGGGTGTGGGGCTGCCGGCCGTGGGTCCCCGGTGGGGTGCGGGAGGTGACCGGCCGCCCTTCCGCCGCTCCGGGCACCGCTGTCCCCGCAGCCCCGCGGCGCTCCCGCCTCGCAACCTGACACAGAGGTTTGCAACGCCCTGGCTGGGCAGAAGGAGGGAGAAGTGGAAGAAAGAGGGAGAGGAGGAGAAAACTTTCCACTAGTTCGCTCTTTTGGCCAGGAGTGCCTGTGCTCATAGACTGCGAGTCCTTCCCTCAGCCCTCCCCCTTAGCCCCCGCACCCCCCTCACTAGCGTACAATTAGCATCATTAGCAATCGACCCTCCAGCTAATAGGGGAACGGCGACGAACGACGGTAGGTGCGTGAAAGGAAAGGCGGCAACAGCTCCGGGCAGGGGTTTGGGGCTTGAGCTAAAAAGTGCCCCCACCGACGGTGGGATCGCCCTGTTACGGCAGGGGGGGGCCGCTGACCTGGGGATAAACAGAAAAAGGGAGAGTTGGAAGAGGAGAGAGCGAGAGAGAGAGAGAGGAGCTGCAGAAGATGCGAAGAGCTCGGCCGGAGTCCTTAGGGTCCGCTGCGTGCATGTGCTGTCGGGTGTTTCCCTTTCTTCGCTTCTTTTTGATTCTGGTCCCGGGAAGCGCTCATTTCTAGTCTCCGTTTTGGCTGTGGGTGTCCCGCCTGGGCTCTCGCTCTCTCCGCACATGTTCCTAGGGCGCCATCTCTTTGCAAAACCCTCCGTCCGCTCGCAGATCTCCCAGAGGCTGCCTCGGAGCGTGTGAACATCGCAGGCTTCAGCCCGGTCCAACCTGCCTAGCCAAGCATGCTTCCCAGCCCCTAAGCCTCCCCGGGCTACCGCTCCTCTCAGACCTCTCGGGCTCTCCATCTAGGCTTGAGTTCCTTCTTCTTGTCAGAGTTGGTAGACCAAACTTTCCGGAAGCTGAGGACGTGAACCTGACCCCGTTTTATTTTTCTTGCAGAGGTATATTGGAAGACAGATGTATAGGTGCATCCCCAGTCTCAGTCTGTGTGTGTGTTTGTGTCCACAAGTGTGTTTACAGAGAAGTGGGCAGCTGAGCTAACTTATGGGAATCTTATCGTATCTGCAGAGAGGGCTTCTCCTGTAACATAAAAGACCTGAGAGGGTGGCTTAGCGGACTAGAATTGAACAGGGCTCAGGGAGCCACATGTACTCGCTCTCTAACCGTATTCAAATGTGAGCTAGATGCTTTTTAAACTAATACCGAGAGAGATCTTGCCTGCGGGCAGTGAGAGACAGAGAAAGAGGGAGGGAGGGAGCGAGGGAGGGAGGGAGAAGTAGACAGCGAGGAAGGGAGAGAGACAGAGCGAAGTTTGGAAGGAGTGAGCGGAGAGCTCAGAAAGTTTGTTTTTCCTTCTGAGCCTCGGAGCCGGTAGAGAAGCGGGGACTGCTTGAGGACGGCGCTGGCGCATGAGTCCCTCGGGACTGACCTCCCTTTCCTTGCAGATTTTAAGCCCCGGAGGATACAATGTTCGCTAAACTCTTCCAGCAGTGGAGTTTCGCAGTGTTTCTGCTGAGTTACTCTGTGCCCTCTTACGGGAGATCAGTAGAGGGGATCAGCCGCAGACTGTGAGTTTCTCTTTTTATTTTTTTTCCCCTTTATTCTCCCTGGCTGCGGTGGCGGTGCGGGTGGGGAGGGAGGTGGCCGAGCCCCCCCGGGACCAGTGGCGGGAGCAGCCCGGGACGATCCGCAGCCAGAAGCGCTCCCGGCGCTGCTCCGTGTTACCTGCCCCAGGTGCTCATCGGCGGTGCCTCGGCGTTAGGCAGGGGGATTTGGGGCAGGGAAAGGGTGTTTTGCAGCTGTCTGACCTTACAAAGCTTTGGGGAAGGAGATGTGGAAACGGAGGGTCTCCCCTGCCGAGGGGAGCAGCAGCGCAGCTGCGTGCTTGTTGTGCTATCGTGCGCGTACCTTTCGGCGTCCTGGGATGATCCTTGTAGGGAGCATCCCGGTTTATCAGACTGCTGTATATTGCACTAAATAACATATACTTCTTCGGCACTGGCATGGAGCCAATATCGAGAAGGGTAGGGGAGACACGCAGGAGTGAGGGCTATCATGGCACTGAAGTGCCGAACAATTTCTTTGGATTTCTGCCACTTCAAAGAAGAAAAAAATCCAAAGGGAGTCCAGTATCTTACTTGGAGGCAGAAGAATATTTTTTGATAAATGATAGTGTAACTTAAGACAGTCTGTTCAGGAAATGACCTTTTTGCTCCTTCCAAAATAATCAGCATGGTTTATACTAATACACATATGCAAAGTGCAGGAGAAGACACTGGGCTGATGTAGAAGCAGCTGTCTCACACATCTAATTCTCTGGCTTTCCCTGGACTTGCATCAGATTTTCTAAGGAAGAAACACCTCAGCTGTACTGTGGAGGGCTGTATTGTTACTCAGTTCAAAAGGAAGCCAAGTTGGAGAAAGAGCGTTGGAAAATCCAATCACAACTTACAAGGAAACATGACACAGCAAACACTTTCAGATGGGTTTCCTTGTCAGTGTTTCATTACGTACATAAGGACAAGATCTCCAAATAGCACTTCCTCTGCTGTTTAAGAAAAAAAAAAGGAAAAAAAAAGAAGCCTAACTAAAAATCCCCCAGGTGAATTGACTTCAGACACACCTAAAGTTTGGCACCAGGCAGACAGCTATTACAAATCTCCTACAGCAAATTGTATAGAACATGTTATTGCTGATAAGGTTGCAGTGTCTTTTTCTCAGTCCATTAATGCTTAACTGTTTTGTACTTCTGCAAGCTATTATTGAACTATTTCTTTCATTTGAGACAATTTTCTACTCTGGATACAGAGGAACTAAACTTCAGTTTCAGAAATAAAAGAAAATAATTGAAGTGCAGTGTAATGCTGTTATTTTCTTGGATAGGAAACTCTGAATTGGATATAAGCCAAATTTAGCTGTTTTCTAGAAAAAAAAAGAGATTTGCTAAGAAATACTCTTTTTTATTTTGAAGTTAGCAGTGTTGTAACACTTGTTTTTAAAGGTCAGGATTAGAGGTCTTCCTAAAATCCCTAATCTGTCATGACAGGGGGAAGAAAAATGGAAACTAACTGGTGAAAATGCATTTCTAAGCTCCCTCTTTGCTATGGCATGTAAAATACACACAAGAAACCAGTTAGCTGTCAGTTAGTGGCATTCATGTAGTTTTGTTTGTGGGCACAGCACAAACACAGACACCACACTCAAACATGTGTCCTGTTTTAATATCACCACAAACCATTCCTAGAGTTAATGGTTATTAACTCACTTAAGCCTCGAGGTATTTTTTTTAGGCAAAGGTTTAAACCAGTAATGGATGAAAATACTAAAGCACATTATTATAGACATGCAAAAATAATCAAAATTACATAGGCCTGGTTCTACAGACTTTACTGAGGCAAATCTCCCATGGAAAGCAATAGCAAATTGTCCCAAGAAAAGATTTCCAGACATATTATTTGTTATAGGAATGCTTTAGCTGCTAAAGAACTTCTGAGAAATGCAGTAATGCCTCAAAGTGAAATTAGATATTTTTATCAGCGTGCCCAAACATTGCAGCATCATGTCCCCAGATCTGTTCAAAATATTTTTCCTAACCCTGAGATAGGTCGAGCAGATTTCACTCCCTTTGGAGTCAGTGGCAAGGGCACTCAGTCTTCAAAATCCAGACAGAGAGTTGACTGAATCTTCTCCAGTTATTGTGGTCAGACCTAACATGGACAGTCAAGGGTAATAACAATTAAATAAGAGCAACTCTCTGGGACAGAAAGTTGTTACTTGAAGAATGTTGCCTCTTAGTAATGCTAGATATCTTGGGGGGGGAAATGGAGGAATCTGACAGAACAGTACAGCTTATCTGGAAGTACATGAATTCAGGACAGTCACAAGTCATGGTTTTCTACTGTTTTCCCCATGATGAGACATTACGTCTCATTTGTACATAGTGTGCTTGGATACAGTAATTAGTTTGGATGCTCTGGTCAAATACAAACCATCAACATCCTTCTCTCAAAAAGTGCCTGCCACATGTAAGCTTAGCATTTACTGCACTTGGCTTGGGCACAGACTCCCTTTCCTTGGATGAGAAGTGAGTTTTATAGAAGGATGGAAGGGACCTCTAGTGGGTCATCTTAACCCTAACAGCCAAATATTTTTTTATATCATAGCCAATATGTGAATACAATCATTCAGGTTTCCACTGCCTTCCTACACTGTATATGTGGGTGAGATATTGTTGATATCTCCATCTTACATCAGTCTTCTTGGGCAAGTATTTCTCCATGATTTACAAACATAGGAGTTGTTTGAATAACTGAGGCAGAAGCAGGCAGAAGGTCAAAGAGATATGTATCTACCACATCTTCTGTGTTTCAAGGAGATTTTTGATCTAGAGCATACAAAGGAAGCTGGTAGGCAAAATGTAATCCTTAAGTCTGGCTGAGTAATAAAAGTCATGTGAAATGTAACACTACGTAATGTTATACAATCATCTGGAATAACAGAATGTTATTTGGGGCCAGACTTGATGCTAAATATCATACAGACATTTAAACAGAAAGTCACCCTCTTTGGCACACTAACCCCTCACATGTCAATCCTTTCATTATTTTGAAAATGCACACTCACTCAAGATGTAGATCTTGTAATGCTGTGTGACTGGCTTGTGTGTACTGGAACCAAATGTTTAGTTTTCAGTTCTGTAAGATGGAATAGGTTTTCAATCAAGAGGCCTCTAATAACAGGCTTTGGAGAGTCAAGATTTTGTCACAGTGGGTAAACTGACCAAATACACATTACAGGATTAAGGCAGCTTTAGGTTGTCTGTGGTAGAAGGAATTATCCTTGGTAGCTTACAAGAGGCAGTAGGAAAGCTTTGCTCATCACATGAGACATACTGTTTTAGACTCAGTAAAGTACTGAGATTTTGTATGCTTTCTATAAACTAGAAGAGTAAAAGTAGAACTGCATTTCTCATGCAAATTTCCTGGGAAAATAGCTTACTGAAGTTAGGAATATAACATGAGCCACACTGGACAACTTGACAAGCAGCACAGAGGTACAGCACTCAGAGGAGTCCAAGGTGCTAGTTTTATAATTGTACTTGCCAATCAGACTGACCTTAATGAGAAGTTTGTTAGAGATGGCTATTGGAGAGCTTCAATGGTCAAAAGAATTCTTCTGGGGGAGATCATGAGCTTCTGTCAATGGTCACAACTGCACTGAAGAGAAAGAGAAATAAGGGTTCAGCTTAGTATTATCACATTGCATTTTTGCTTAGGGATATTGAGTTGAAGAGCATGAAATATATGCCCTAAAGACTGAAGTCATGCCAAACTGATTTTGACACTTAAACCACTGACAATATTTGATTACATGTGTGCTCACAAACCTCAGTATATCTAGACCTGATTTTGAGCAAGATTTTGATAGTCATCTTCCAGTCTCCTGTGGAACAGGGGAAAGCTGCTGCTTGAATTTTTCACTGAGTAATACAGAGGTAGTGTCAAACTGGAGCCCATCACTTGAAGCCAATACTCAAATAGTGCAGTCAAAGACAAAAGGTGAAGGGGATGATCTTAAACCAATGCTACTTGATGTTATGAATTTCAAATAGCTCCACTGTTGATTAAATCTAAAGAATTTGGCTAAAGGGACAGAGAAAGAGAAAATCCGGAACACACCCAAACATTTAGCATTTTGAAACCTGGTAGCATAGAAGGAAAATGAGGTATAGGATGGAAAGAAGGAATATTTACTCACAATTGTCTTCTTCCCATTCTCCCACATGCAGAAGCAACCTCTTATCCAACTGACTGACCAAAAGATTACAGGATAGGGAAGGCCATGAATGGATTTTCTTTGGCCAGTAAGAATCCAGTTACATGCAGTACCCTGGTGCAAGAGGATAGAATACATAGCCAATCTCTGCATGCTGAAGAAGGGCAATTGGAAGGATAAACTGTATGGCAGCATTCATGGGAACCCAGCTAAAATCCCAGTTTGTGCTCTTTCTGAGGTTCACAGTGTAGCTGTGCATCTATTCCACATGAAGGAAAAGGCATGTATTTTCTCACAGTTATTTATTATCCAGGTGTCACTTATATCTTCTTTCCTCAGATGTTTAATGCATTCTTTGCCAGTACAACATCTCTAAAAGACAAATAGCTAGTCATCTCCCAATTCCTCGAAAACAAGACTGAGTTCAGCGTACTAAAAGGTCATGATGAACTCTGGAAAAACCACTCAAACAAACCAGGATGCTCTTGAAGAGTTCCTGAAGAGGGCCAGCAAAAAACCTGAACAGCACAGTAGACAAGAAATTTGGCCCCAAAAGTTCATGCTTGAAGCAATACTAGGAAGGCACCTCAACCTAGAATTAGACACAAGTGGCCAAACAGTGATATCAGCAGGAGTGGCTGAGGCTCGTCTGGCGATGCTCTGCTGCCACTCTGGATAGCTCATTATGGACTGAAGTGCCGAAGTTTTAGGCACCCCAATTTGAATATTTTTCCATTATGCTCCTGCAATTGCACTTCTTTAAATTTAGACATGAAATGCACTTTTGTGTATTTGTTATGTTTTTAAAGTACATAACTGAGCAGAAGAAATTATTAGAATGATGCTGTATAAACACTGCTTCCTGCTCCAGGACAAGTACTTGTTATTCCCTCTCTTGCTTGCTGCAGTGCTCCAGTATCCAACCCTTTAGTTTTTCTGCCTCTGACAACTGCCTTCCTGCTTTTACTGCATGAAGTGTGATATATTAAGAGTCATAGTGCTTTCCTAGAACAGAGCAGTGACTAATCCAACTCCAGGTCCAGTGGTGTGTGATCAGTCAGCTGAGAATTATTACCCGCTTAGGTCTTTCCCTTCTCTGTAGGGAGCAGCTACTCTGAGAAACAGGACTTGCTCCAGCAGTCTGACTTAATGGGATGTTTGTAAGGCTGAGGGCCACTGTGTCCACTGTGGCCACCATGGCCAGAGACGAGAGCATCTCTGCCAAGTACTGGGCAATAACCAAATCCTAAACAGTTTTTCCCCTCCTCTTTTCTCTTCCTTTAGCAAACGAGCTGTATCAGAGCACCAGCTATTGCATGACAAGGGGAAGTCAATCCAAGATTTACGAAGAAGAATATTCCTTCAAAATTTAATTGAAGGTGTCAACACTGCAGAAATCCGTGCAACATCTGAGGTGTCACCTAACCCTAAGCCTGCTACCAACACGAAGAACTACCCTGTCCGATTTGGTAGTGAAGATGAGGGCAGATACCTAACACAGGAGACAAACAAATCACAGACCTACAAGGAGCAGCCCCTGAAGGTGGCAGGGAAAAAGAAGAAAGCAAAGCCTGGAAAACGTAAGGAACAAGAGAAGAAAAAGAGGCGAACCCGCTCAGCTTGGCTAAATTCTGGCATCTATGGAGACGTTGTGACCGAGAGTCCACTCTTGGACAACTCTGTTACTACACATAATCACACTTTAAGGTAATTCTGTTCTATCCTTTCGGGGAACATACTATATATTTACTGAAATTGTTATCCTTTGGTGAGAGAGGCCAAGGCCTCACTCAAATCTGGGGTAACAGCAGGTCTTTATACCCATAACTGGGGGGAGCAGTACACAGTCTCTGGGGTTTCTTTAAGGTAATTGCCCCTTCCACTTTGCAGGATGACAAAGTCTTTCTTTTCTATGACACAACACAAGTAAACCACTTTATGCCCAATTGTGCTTCCAGAAGCCAAGTAGTAAGTGCAGTTATTTCTGCAAAAAGAAAGCATCTCACAGCCAGGAAAACTTCCTTTCCTGTTTTAACTGTAGTGTCTCTCACATCATATCTTAGTCCCACACTTGGGCCTCAGCAGATTGAAAGCTTTGACTTTTATTTAGGGCTTTGCATCTATAAAACGGCAACGTTTTCTTTCTTCCCTCTCAACACCTCCCCTTTTTGGCAACTTTCCTACCCTTACTTTACAGTTTTTCATTTTACTGTTTAACCTTAGGGGAGAACAAGGAAAATTTCTCTCTTAGCAATATCTGCAAACAACATAGACCAGCCTTTCACCAGAAAATTTTCCCTGCCATTAGGACTTTTTAATTCAGCTCCATCTTTTTGTTAGCTTGTGAAACAATTACATTGCTGCTGAAAAACATTTAGCATTGCTCTGGGAGAGAGATGCGCTTCCCTCATGTATGGCAATGAAGGGTTTTCAGGGCAGTGTGAGCTGGAGATACCAGCCTAGATGTCACAAATGACTCACCCACTTGCAGTCATCTCAGCTTAAATGGACATTTGCAGAAAAGCCAAGGGGTCCACTTCTCAGTTCTCCTCAAATGTTTGCATTTTCAACAGCAAAACCCGCACCTTTTTCTCTGCTCCTCCCCTTCACTTTGGCAGAATAGAGACATAAGAGACATGCCACTTGCTTACAGTAAATCCCTTGGAAAGAGACACCAACTTTGGGATTTACTTAAATCTAGGTTTGGGTTAAGCTTTACAGGCCACAGTTTGCAATGTGCTCCATCGCCTCAACTCTTGCTGGCATCTACAGGAGCTATTGGAATTTGGGGCTCAGTATCCCGGACCATAAACCACTTTGCAGGGCTGGAGCAGGTAGGAGTGAAGTAAGAGGGGCTGGCTTGTCTCAGCACCTTAGGGGAGGCACAATTCAGGACTCTGCTCAGGAGATGCCTGACATTTCAATGGATGTCAAGGAACTGTGTTGACCAGTGAATAACATGTGCCTTCAACACATAGAAATCTTGGCTGTAGGGGAAAAGCATCCCAGGGAATATCAAATCTTGGATGTAGGGGAAAAGCATCACAGGGAATTTCAACTGTTACTTCTTTTTCTCACTGTGTTGTCTTTGGTTGTATATCCAGTGGGATATATGAAAGAGCTTCAGGTATGGTACAGCCCCACTGATTTTCCTTGTTCAGCCTTTCTGTTTGAAGTACAGTTGAGTGGCTGAAGGCTCTCATTTTTACTGTGAAGTCCAGAATGCTTAAGACAGTCCAGCTTTACCTTAGTGATATTAACATCCAAAGTGCAGTATTTCTTCAGGCTAAAAAACAGATCCCTTGACGAACCTATACTTTAGATACTTAACTGAAGATGATTAAACAAGAATCCATTAAACAAGGAAAGCAGAATTCCTCCTTCACAAGTACAGAGCATAATATATTGATTTAGCCCCTAAGAAACTGTTAGTACACAAGCTTTTAGTTATCCCAGTAAGGTGGCAAAAGATACAATTTCTAGACTTTAAATGAAATCAAGCCCTTACTTCCTGACAAGTTTTTTTTAGATGAGGGATTCAGGTTCAATGCAGTTGTCAAAGCAGTTTTTGGCACAAGGTGGGCAAATAGAGTTTAGAAGGAGGGATGGCCACATCTGAGTGAGGTTGACTCCTCAGCTGAATCAGGAACTTCTATCCT
>JAOXXN010000265.1:62991212-63004214 GCA_026770055.1 Myrmophylax atrothorax | reverse complement strand
GCCCTTTTACTGCAAATGTTTACTAGAAGGCGTATCTGTGGCACTCATGCTATTAATTTTATGTACATGCATTTGAAGTGAAGCTTAATTTTTCTATCTTTTCTGTGCTCTTTGCAGGAGGCGCTGACATTTTCGGCAAGAGATTTTTGGAAGACATATTGCAGTATTCTGTAATAGTGAACATATGGGAAGTATTAAAATATTTATTACCTGTAAATATTGTAAATGCTCAGAATAAAACCTTTTCCCCCCATTGCTCTCTGAAACTGCACATTTGGTTATTGTGAATTTTCCTTTTTTTTTTTTTTTGCTAAGGCTAAGACAATTATTATTGTCACATTTACCATAATTTATTTTATTGACTGGTGTATTTATTTTGTGAACATATCTTGGTGCTGCTGACTTTCTATATTTTTTGTAACATAATGCACTTTAGATATACATATTGAGTACATTAATAACTGACATAAAATGTTCCTGTTTTGTGGTTGATTTCAATGAATGCCTACATACAACTGTTCAAACTGATTTTCCTTTGTGCATGTATAATAGCAGTATTTTAAAATTTGTAAAGAATGTCTAATAAAATATAATCTAATTAAATCATGACTCAGAAGGAAAAATGTGTCCTTTAGGAATTTCAAGAGCAGGAACATCTTTTTTTATTTACTACATTTGAAAATCGTTTTAAATTTAATGTGTTTACATTGGTTTAAACTCTCACATTTTCACATTAGCTTTTACTTAAAAATCACTCAAAACATATTTTGTTCCAGTGCTCTATTTCAAGTCAGCTGAACAACCTGGGGGTACAGCCGTATAGTTCACATGCAGTTGCGGGGAAAGCAGATTACCAACCTTTCCAGTCCCCAGCCCTGCAAAAGCTGAACTCTCCAAATTCCAGCTGGTGAATAGCTGCCCCAGGGGATGCATCACTTACTGCCCTCTTGGAAGGTGCTCACAGGTCACGCTCCGTAGCCTTGTTCAAAGCCAGACAGATGCTCAGTGTCCTCGGCTCCCAACACCCTGCTCAAAGGTCCAAATATCTGCTCCATCAGTGGAGTCTCAGCTCTTCATGCTTTGCAATCATCTCATGTTAATGTGAGGAGAGGGAAAAGACCTGTTCGCTGGGTGAATATGTAAATGAAATAAAAATGGGAACTGCAGTAGGTGACACATCCCGAGATACTGTTGCATTGCTTGAATAACTTTTCCCCTCTCCCACCACAAGGCTTCACGTGGCTCTGTTTCCAAAAACATCTGCATTAATTTTACTTATGCCTTATACCCAGAGATAACAACAGCTAAGGGAAAGACCACCTTCAGTACTTCATGGCCACTGGTTGAAGAAAATGAGAAAAAAATTACGATCAATCACTTTTTGTAAAGTGGACATATGAGCCCTGTTTCTTATCCCTTTACTACCACCCACATGTTAATCTCTGCAGTTGCTTGGGGGCAACCTGAATAAAGGAGATTGTTTCACGGAGATATCTGTACTTTGCAAAATCCTACCCAATTTCCTCTGTCTTACTGCTTAACACCAGCAACATCAGAAAAATGCAGGCATGGAAAAACAAATTACAAATCCTGGGAATTTTAAGATAGTTCTTGTAATTGTTGCTCTATTCTGTAGTTGCCAAACTTTTCTTTTTTTATTCTTCTTTCCTTTTTTTTAAGTGCCATCTTTTCCCGTGGCCAAAGCACAGCCATCATGTAATATAAACCAGATGTATTTTTGCTCTCTACCCAATATTGCCGAAAACTACCTCCAAGAAAGTACTGAAAGCAAGAAAACTTGAGAAAAAATTACCCATCCTTCCCAATCTAATTCTCTAAAGTGTGGAATTCAACGCTTCATTATGTCCAGTTAATTACTACAGCCACAAAGCACATGCACACTCTTTCCTTTTCAGATGAAAAATATTATACATGATGGAGCATAACACTACAGAAAAAAGGCATGGTTCCTGAACATTTTCAACTTGGCCTCCTTGCACATCCTGCCTATTTATAGTTTCCAGCTAATGCTTGGATTTATACAACTGAAGTTAACTGTAATATATTCAGAAGACTATTTTGTATCTCAGAATTACCAGCTGGAAATAAAACTGAAGGCTGTGGTGGGCAGAGGCAATTTATCTTCATCAGAAGGGATGATCCTTGGCAGACGGGGGCCCAAAAAGCATAAAACAAAACCATACACCCAAATGCTTAACCTTGGCTCCATAGAACTGGCTTTCTCATAAGAGAAAAACTGATTTTCGAGTGTCTTTGGGCTCCCCTGTATCTTTGCACTGTCCACTAAGTACCTGTATTTTTTTTTCTGGTTTCCACATATAAAATTTACAATAGTAGAGAATTTAAGCAAAAATCCTGTTTTTTCTTAAAGCTCTTTATACAGACCTTATGAAAGCTTTCTTGTAGTTCACAGACTCTGGTTTGAAAGTCACTGCTGCAGACTCCACAAAGCTGAATGCAAGTTTTTTTCAGCTCTCAGCTTTGCAGGAAAACAAATCTTGAAGATCTCCATTTCTGAGACAAACTAAAGCAGCTTTGCCTTCCTAACTGTGGAGGGCTAAATTCTTCCAGAGATTTCAGTTTCTCAGGCAATTCAACCCAAATGGTTAAAGTACTCTCCAAGACACCTGCAGTAATCAGGATTTATCCAGATATTTTCTGATGTACATGATATCAAAAGTTAGAGAAACAAAACAGAACTTCAATACTTCATGGTTCATTGCATGACCTCTTGAAGGACTGCACTTGTACATTCATGTCCTTTCAGCTGTGTGTCTCCCATCCCCAGGAGTACTCCTTCCCTCCTCTTTGGTCAGCTAATCCCAGACCTCACCTCACCCACACCAGCTTCCTTCACCAATCTCCTGTTTCAACAAGTCCTTTCTCCACATCCCAGCCCACAGTCACTGATCTTGTGCTTCTCCAAGTCCTTCATCACAGATTTTCTGCTGATGGGTTGTGTTCTCCCCTCAGCAGCCCCATCAGGTTCATCCTGCTCTGTGCTCACCTGCTCACAGAAAAAACAACCAGAACAGAGCAGAGAGGCTTCCTCCTCACTGTTGCTTTACACTGCCCTGTCCCAGGGCCTTTTCCCAGTCTCCTGGAGAAACAGGAGTTGGGGGAAAAGTCTTCCTTTGCCTTCACAGTCTCTGGGAAAAGCCTGCTCAAATGGCACCGTCTGCACTCCTGGGGGTATGTGGGAGCTGGAGGGTGGGGGGTACCTTTGGTTTGTTTGCTAAAGGATGTGCACTGAAAGTCCAGTCATATGCAGGACTTGAACCACAATGGAGGCTTTTGCTGATAAAGGAGATTTCACTAAATTAATGTGATTATTCAGAGGGTTACAACATGGCCAGGTGTTCTTCAAGGTCATAAAGGAGCATTCCCAATGCAGAGGATGCATTTCTGAATTTCTGTATTTTATCTCGGTGAGCCACAGAGGTGCTAGAGCTTCTCAGAAGAAATTCCAGACTTTTAACATGGATGATACTGTTGATTTTCCCTGTTTCACATTTAAAAATGGTATGACTGTTTTGGCTGAAATTTTCTAAAAGACAGTTTATGAGGGTTCAGCTTGAGTGGTGAAATACAAGTCGGAACTACAAAGAAATTAAGCCAGGGGGTCATACTAGGAGATGGTGGACTACCTCACGAGGGCTCTAAACAGCAGTCCTGCCTCTCAGATCCAACCAACACAGTCAGAAACGTTGTTACTGCCCAAGACCTCCAAGGGGAACATACACTTGGCACCTCACTGCTGCTCTGGTTTTAAAGCAGTCACCATGTTTACTACAGAACTTAAAAGCGGTTAAGAGACATCAGATGATGACAGCTCTTCACAGCAGCTCCCCTGTGCTGGACCTCAATCACAGATCTTTTCAGGCTCCGTGAGCTTGGCAGTGGGAGCTCACTAACAGTGGAGTTCCACTCACAGAGTTTGTTTCGTGGTCCTTTGTAAATACAGACATTCATTTGGCATTCAAGACACACAAAAAACAACCATTGCAGTTTATGCCTGTCCTCTGGAATGGCTCTATGCTCTCAAGGAAGGGGGTTTAGGCACAGGAACTATTTGGCTTAGTTTTAAGCATTCACCATCCCAAAATGTGGACAGCACTATTCCCAATACAATGCACCTACAGTGTCGTAAGCATGAGTGTTCACTTATGAGTAAGTGCCCTTGATCTGCTGAACCACCACAGAGAATTTGGCTTTCTTGCAGTAATTCAGAAAGTAGGGGAATGCTGCCTGTATTTAGTTACAGTCTTTGAGAGTTTAAAACATTTTGTTATTTGGCCATAATTTACTGCAGAGAAAAGGTGCCATAAGACTTTCTGTGGAGTCTGAAGGGCTTTTTCTTATTTACAAAGTAGATACTACTAGTAGCAGAAGCACAAGCTACCTCTTAAGCATCACACAACAATATCTCCCATTATAAAATGAAATCATCAGAGTGAGGAGTCAGGTCATATGAGCAACAAACTCATTAAAGAGTACACTTTGTGCTCTGCTCAGATCACCATATTGCCCATCCACTACAATGCCCCTCTAGACATTGACTTCAGTGGAGGCTTTGCACACAACTTCCCCCACAGTTCTCTGAATACATACCCCCTAGAGTCTTCTTTTTTAATTGGTTTCCTGGACTGTTCTCCTCACAAATAATTTTTTCCTATAGTAATGCTAACTAATTTACTGTGGAAAATATCTATGATCTAACCCTCTCCATGCCTTTCTCTCCAAATGAGTTAGTGATCCAACAGAGTGGTTTGCAATGCATATGCCATAGACCATGCTTTTCCAACAGCTGGATTCTGTTCTCTGGCAATGCAGTGGAGCATCCCCTGGACATTACTGGGTGCACTGCTACACTGAAGGACAGACCTGAACTTCAGGAAGTATATTTAAAGCCACTCTGCATATTGTGGATGAAGTTCCCGTTATAAAAACTTCTGAAAATT
The DNA here is from genome assembly GCA_026770055.1 of Myrmophylax atrothorax. Classification (NCBI taxonomy): domain Eukaryota; kingdom Metazoa; phylum Chordata; class Aves; order Passeriformes; family Thamnophilidae; genus Myrmophylax; species Myrmophylax atrothorax. The sequence goes on along the minus strand of JAOXXN010000265.1, from coordinate 62,999,232 downwards.
TGAAGAGGTTTTTTTTATTTCCCTGGCGGAACTACCAGAGAAACCCCACACATGCACTAAACAAAATCCTTCATTAGCAGCAATCCATTGGAACTTCCTTTCTTGCCATGACTGTGCATGCACAAACATGATAGAGACAGGAGGGATTTTTGTGGATTGATGCCATTAGAAATAAGTTCTATAAGATCTGGGTCACTTAAGCAGAAAACTAGGGTGCAACAAAAGGCAAAATTATCCCACCTTGTAACCTGAGTTTTCTAGTATGTATCCATTTTTCCATTTTGTCATTGCACTGGAAGAGTGAAGAAGACCTGCTCTGATACAAGTCAAGTTTTCATGCTGTCAGACACTTCACTTGTTTTCATAAACTTATTCTTGCCCTCTTTCACCCTTTAGGAGTTGAAAGGACATGGAAACACACAAGCACTGAGTGCAGTTAAACTCTGGTCCAAATAAGATCAAGTCTTTTCCCAATAAGAGGAAAACTGGCTGTGTAGTATTTTGTGCTTCAGTTCTGCAACCAGATCAACCTTCAGCATGAAAACTGCCCCATGGCTCCTCTCATCCAGACCAGGGATCATAGGGTGGTGACCCATCAACATGAGAAATTGGGGCTTTAGTAATCAATTCCTCAGTCTGGCTTTTAGGCCAGTCTGGTTTTGGTATTCTGAGACAAAACAGGGAAGATTTAGGGCTTTGCTGTACCCACTTAAAATGTCTACATCTTTCAATGCCAGCAGGCAAGAAGTGTCTGTAAATAGATTCTTTTCCTTTCTACCTTTTGCATCGCTCCAGTTCCTGTTCCAATAATAACCAAGAGAGATTTACCAGGAAAGCACATGGACTTAATAAATTTTTTTCATAAGAGGAAATGAGCTTATCATGCTTTGGGGGATAGCAATGAGTCTTCTTACTGTGTAGTGATGACATTCCACTTGCACACATGAAATCACGAAGGATGAAGGATGAGTCTCCTTGTAACTCACTACCTATATTGAGAAATGTACCTTGGGTTGGCAGGTTTGCTTCACAGCCTCGAGCAGTTTGAGTATAACACACCAACATGAGTCCCACATCATTGCTTATCCATAAATAGGCAAGAAGTTCATGAGCTCCTTGTCCCCAGAGTGGTTGATCACATGCACAAGTGCTCAGTGTTGCAAGCATTGATCACACAGTGTTTGCTGGATACAGAATCTATCAGTCACACAGAACAAAACCATGACAATGCACAGACTCTGCAAAGAAGGGGGAGGAAGAAGGGTAGAGCAGGGGCAGAAACGCCAGCAGGGGCTGGGGAGATCTGTAGGCTCATCTCCTGGTACAACTGGGCAGCACAGGACAGCTTTACTGACAGTTGCTTGAAGGACACTCAGTTCCAAATGATATGTTGTGAGGAATTGACATCAGTATAAAAACTTGACAAAAGTTTGGGATTATTAAGTGTGAAAAATACAGAGAAGCTGTTGTTTAAAAGGCCTCTTCTCAAGTAGCCTATCTGTTGTGCAATGGCTACAGGAAGTTCCTTACAGGACTGAGTAGATCTGTTTATATTTGGAACAACAGATCATGAAATAAGATACTGAAAATTTTATCTACATTAATGAAATGTAGCTGATATCCACTGATTTTTGATTTTACTTTTGCATTTTACTTACTCTTAGATCCAGAGCTCTCAGCTTTGCTCAGTTCCAGAGGCTCAGTATTGGCAGAAGAATGAAAACTTTAAATAAATGTATCACAATCACTATGACTGCATTTGAGTTACTCAGATAATGGTAAGATGACATGGGGTAAATACTTGGAGTTAAGAGCAGCTCTAACAACAGATGATCTGTCATTTATATTTAATCCATTTAAGAGACGTTTTTATCAGACAAAGATCAACCCACTGGGACCATTAATAGCTACACTTATAAAAAAAGCCAGCAGCCAGAGACCAACAGAGACAGACGCAACAAGAGTTAGTCTTACAGTCCAAAATCACCAGTAAATTTAGAACACACTCACATGAACATTTTGCTGTGCATGTTATTATTTAAGCAGCATTGTAGTAAGAGCATATGCACGCATAATGAGAAAAACGTCCAAGGATCTAATGAAAATACTCTGAACAGAAGACCTCAGGAAAACGTGTGGCTCATCTTAGGGGGTTTGAAGCCATGAAAAGGAAAGAGAGCACTATGGCAAGTTGCCTGAAGCTGGGAAGGAGGTAGTCTGCGATGGGGGTCTTATTTGTCAGAGCCTAGGTAGGATTATATGGAATGATATGCAGTGGTATGTACAACATCTGTTAGGCATGGTGAAAGGAATGCTTGTCTGGGTGCACTGTAAACACCCTGCAGAGCTTTTGTTGATGTTAGCAGGAGCTATCCCTGGGACTGGCACACAGGCATCGGGTGCTGCAGGCTGTGCTCACCCGCCTGTCCTTTCCTTGTGTGCACAGGCAGGCTCAGCTCAGGGCAGGCTCTTCATCCATCTGGAAAAAAAATATCAGTAGCTAGCCTAGAAACTAGAGGTTGATCTCACACTGGATTCTTGGGAGTCATCCTGCATTTCACCAATATTTTTCCTTCTGCCACTAGACAGGACAATCAGGAATGAGGAAGATCACAGCAGATGAGATGGATCTCTGAGCAAAAGTGAACACTGTAGGCATTTCTAAGTAGGGCAATTAATGTGTAAATTCTCCCTGATACAGTTTTCTCCAATAGGCTACAAATTCATTCCTGATAATTTTCTTTAACACCCAGACTTCTGCTTTCTGTTGCTGATGATGTTGGACTTGGGCAGGTGGGGGAAGTCCAGAATCACAGAATATGTCGAGTTGTAGGGACCCACAAGGATTGTTGAGTACAACTCCTGACCTGGCCCAGAATCACTCCCAAAAATCACACCACGTGCCTGAGAGCATCATCCAAACACTTCTTGAACTCTGTCAGGATTGGTGCTGTGACCACTTCCTTGGGGTGCCTGTTCCAGCACCCAACCACCTTTTGGGTGAAGGACCTTTGCTCTAGGGCAGGATTCAATGGCCTTTAATGATGGAAACCTTCCTTGGGTTCACTGGGAGTTTTGCCTGAATAAAAAACATTGCTAAGGGACCCTTAAAGTTTGACAGCATTTGACTTTTTCTCAGCACAATTCCTCTTCCAGCCTATAATGACCTGTCTCTTCTTTGCCTACAGAGGTGTCTCAGTCCTAGCCTCTGATGCCCTTCCCTTTCATTCCCATCCTCCAGGGCTGTCCCATCAGCTCTCTTTAGAGTACAGATTTATAAGCTGTACATATAAGGTGAGCAGGCTTACAACTTCAGAGCTTCTGGCACAAGGTACAAAGTTATAGCAACAAAAACACTGACATATGCAGCTGTTTCTTTAAATAAGAGAAGGCCAAGCAAGGTGACTGCTGCCAGCCAAGTCTGAATGTATAAAGAGAACCACTTCCAGAAAGAGGGCTCACAAAGTTCTTGAAAGTGGGACCACCTCAGAGACGAAGTTAGTCCCTTCCCCTCCCCCAGTCTCCCCTGACCTGCTTCAAACTTTGGCAAATCAGTTTTTCCAAGCCTCTCACCCTCTCCCTCCCCTTGAGCAGTCTGATTTTTCTATGTGAACATTTTGGCAGATCTCAGAACAGTTTTACTCATTCATTTAATAGTCACAAATAATGGTTCTGTTTCACCAGCAAATTATTTCACCAGTGTCACAGATGCATGCCTTTCCTGCACGTTCAGCGAGCAGGAACCCAGTGCCCTCACAAGCAACAACAATAATGTGATTAAAGGACTGATGCATTCTGATTTCTTCCCTTCAACACGTTTTGCTCTGTGGATGTTTAAAAGAAAAATGAAAAAAGAGAAAAAATGAGCCCAGTTTCTTTGGAGGGACACTGCATGAAGGACATAAACGAAGCGAACCACTGGGGGTCACTGTGACAGAAAAGGAGAATGAGTCAGATGAAAGCAGGACCTCCAATGAACCAGCCACCCGTTTGAGGTGGTGGTGGTGGCGACGGCTGAAAGGGTGACAGAAGAGACTGCATCTCCAGTCTGACTTTACTGGAATTTGGAGTCACTGGCTGCCGAAGCAAGGCAGGAGACGAGGCTCGTGTCCACATCAAAAGCTTGACTTCTGACCAGGTTTTGCTCCAAAGAACGTCAAACTTTTATCTCTTGTATGTGTTTACCATCTTCAGTCCGACTGTGAAGTGTCCTGCCCTGTTCAGAGGCTCCCAGCTCTGCGCTGGGCTGAATAGGAGCCTTTGTGAAAAACAAAGTTACGTTATATCTTATATATATAACACCAATCCAATCTGCTTTCAGGAATACAGTTTTTCCCAGGACTGAGGGAACTTTCACCAAAGGCTTGGCCTCTTCTCCAGATGGCAGAGAGGCTTTTGTGCCCCAGCACTGTACACAGCACATGGCACTGACTCGTTCCTGAAAGGAGAACCGCACACTGGTTACAGCGCTGCCGGCTCTCCAACCTATTTCCAAGAACTGCTTAGCTTGAAATCCTTATTCTCTTTATTAATGTGTGTAGGAGGGAGGAAAGGAAGTGCTGTGGGGGCGAGGGGGACAAGGCAAGAAACATCACACCTTTCAAATGTAGGGGGTCATTATCTGCTTTTTCCACCCTTCCCCCCAGCAGCTGTTAAATCCCACGTTGCTTCAGCCATGCCTGCTGCCTCTGCGACAGAGGAATGCACAGCAATCATCACTTGCAATGGCTGAAATCACTTGGCTGGACCGGACCCACAGGAGAAGAGGTTTGCAAGTTCATTTGGAATACGAACCCAAAAATGTATACAGGTTTTTTGTTTCTTGGTGGGTTTTTTTGTTTGTTTGTTTGTTTTATTTTTTTTTCCCTTTAGAGGCCCCCTGTTTAGCCTGCATCTTCCTTTCCACACCAAAATCTGTCTCTCACACCAGTTTCTGATGTGCTCTTTATCCACCCTATTACCCTCTACAAGTTTCTGGTAACTTCATATTCAGCTCAGAATACCTTAAAAAAGAAGAGGAAGAGTGAAATTATCTGCTATCAAATAAAAGAATGGAAATTAGGCTGCAAATGCTACGCTTTGTGAATGATGTTCCTTCAAGGGCAGCTTTCCTTTCTGCCTTGTTTTTTGTGTATGTCTGCATGTATTTTTGACTAATAACTATGCATACATGCACATGCACGTACGAGTGTGTGGGGGAGTAAGAGCCAGAGAGCATATAAAGGGTATTTGGGGATTCTTTGGTTTTGGACTCTCACACACAGTCAGGGAAGGCAAGTTATAAACATAAAGGTAGATCCAAGAATGAATACTTTAATATTTGCAGATCTTGATGGCTGCCAAATGCTAGCATTTCAGGGATGCATATTCACATGCAGCTGGCGACACACGTTGGAAGACACCCAACATTTTGCCAGTTAGGTTCCAGACTAGAAATATCTCAGCAGACCCATATGTGTGTCTTCATGTGGAGTAGGGAATGTTTCGCCTTATTCTCCATATTCATTAACTCATAAGAAAGAAAAAGAATTTGCTGAGAATAGGAGAATAGAAATAAATCTACTAGAAGTACTGGCCTTTTAGAAAAAGGCCTTTTATCCTTCCCAGGGCCTCCAAGTCAACCTGCTACCTCCCTAACCTGGAGAAAGACACCAAAGTTTATTAGGCTCAATAAAAACCTGAAGTCATCCCCCTTTGGGAACCCTCACCTTCATGATACTTTCTAGGCATTTGTGCTAAATGGTTCTTTGCAGCTGGGCTTTTTCTTTAATTTCAGTTTCTTAAGGCTGTCTCACAGCTCCAACATTCCCCAGCTTGTTTACAGCTAGTCTCACCAGTAAGCTGGGTGCCAGTTATATTTAATTTGTTTTTCCAGTGGCAGCAACAATCTGTGTGGAAAGCATAAACAGAGGGAAAGAATCTGGAATCAGCAAATGGTGTGCACAGCTGCACACCATAATTTCTGCTAGTGAAAGTTTTAATTCCGTTCATCAGAAGAAGAGCAGAAGAGTTGGAGGCAAAGAAGAGGTGGAGTAGTGGAAGAAATACAGCAAGAGGAAATAGTAAAATCCAGGGCAGCTGGAGAATCTTGGAGTCATTATAATTAAGGTCCAACAGGTTACAATTTCTCCAAAAAAGAAGTCAAAGCCAGAAACCAGCCAACGAATCTTCAGGAGGGATTTCTTGAAGATGTGATTCTAAAATATATTGTAATAGAAACAGGAAAATGGTGCTCATTTCTCCTGCAGATAAGAACATTTCAGCAAGACACAAAGTGAGGGGAAAAATAGTCATAAGAGGAAGAAAATTACATCAATTCAAGAAAGGGAAATATATTTTAAAAGTTAAGTAGCATTACTATTGGAGGTGAAACATTCAAAATAACATTTCCAGCCCCTCTTTCATAAGAATACTGGTAAATGGCAAAGTTGGAAACTATGGCAAAAGGCAAGTGTAAATATAGAAATGACAAGAAAACTTACCCATCATGTGTTCCTGGAAGGCACCACACTGCAGCTATAACTGGTCATAGAAGCAAGTGAACAGGCTGAATTGCTAATATATGCATTTTGAAGTAATTAAGAGAAGTAATGGAAAACATATAAAATCAATAGTGCTATTTAAACAGAGATAGTGAAAGGAGGGAAGGGAGGGAGGAAGGAAGGAAGGATGGAAGGAAGCAAGTCATTCAGTCAATTAACAATCAGGAAATACAATTTCAGCTGTATTAGAACAAAGCTGAAAATATTCAGAATACATCTTCAGCATTTAGGGGCTGATGGGTGAGTCAGGAATAAGACTATAGCTCCTAGTTAGTTTCTGGCTCAGTATCTTCTGATGTCAAGCATTTCCCTTTAGAGGCAAAGCTGGTTTTGTACCTTCAAAACCATGGAATTTTAATCAATCCATTCATCCAGACAGATTCTCTCACTTGCCCTGCTGAAAGCCTGTTGTAGAGCATGTCCATGCTTCCACAGTCACAACTACCTTTTATGCCCCTGCTCATGAGATTGTGCTAACTGGCCCATGTTCAGAGGCAGGGGATGATCACGACTTACTATTGTTGTTAAGACTGAGCTCAAGAGAATAATTTAATCCTCTATGTGCTTGGATGATTCCTTCCCCCTACAGCAGATCTGTGTCACAGGAGCATGTAGGCTTTCATTTAACCACCAATTTTTAATAGCTTGTGTGAGCTTAGGCAGGCTTCCACAATGCTTTGGGCTGTGTTTGAGTGCCCAGTATATTGGACTACTGTTTCTGGGTAAGATTTAGTCACTGCTTCCAGATAAGGAGTTCAAAACAAAAGCTGTTAGACCAACATGGGGATGACACAGGTGGAGAGATTAGGAGTTGCCACCAGGAGTCATATCTAATCCTTCTTTTGGGAGAGACTGTACTTCAGTTTGGTTCAAGGAGCCAACAGAAGCAGCAGTCCTGCTCTACTCCTGCTGGATCCTGGCATGACACCCATGTCTAGATTGACCCCCTTTTCCTCAGAGTCCTTTCTTTCCTGTGGCTGACAAATTCGCCAGGAGGTCACAACTTATTTATTTATTTATTTAGTAGCAGAACTCAGGGAGAAGAGAAGAGGAGAGAAGGCCACAGCCCACAGCTATAACCTTCCTGTACAGCTCTTATCAGGAGACCTTCACTTTCTGCCCTCATCCTCTTCACAGATAACAGCTGCAACTGGCCTTGTCAGGCTCAGATTATGGAGCAGAGAGTTGTTCCTTGGCAGCCATTTAAGAACTTCACTGGCTGCAGATATCAGCAAGTGGCTTGCTTTGGTGATGCCATTAGTACAGAAGTGCAGTGTGCTTGTGATATATGTGCTCCTCAGCAGCCTGCTGTCTGGGGAAGCAGCTGGAGAATTCTGCTTAACCTCAGCTTAGGGTAGGTACTATGAGACTGGTTCCCATTCATATTTTGAATTCTGCCTCCTCCACTGTTTGAGCTTCCCCAGCTGAAACAATGCAGGTAAACTGCTCAGCACACAATACTTGACATAAGAGCTGTG
>JAOXXN010000265.1:62979777-62991112 GCA_026770055.1 Myrmophylax atrothorax | reverse complement strand
TTGACATAAGAGCTGTGGTTACGTGCCCAATTTGATGAGACAGTGGCTTGTGCTGTATTGTTCCACTGCTAGAGTTTGTGCAGCCACGTGGCAGAAAGATCATCCTGAAGCCTGTGCCAGCACAGGAGAGGCAGGAAAGAGCAGGAGCTAAGGATGTGATGGAGGAGAGGGTTGCAGAGATACCACTTTTGGCTGCATAGATTTATGCCAAGTTAAAATGAACATTAAATATCTGGGTAAGACCTCAAAACCTGTGACTGTGGAATTTTTTCATGAACTGACATATATCTTGAGGGCCCTTGAAATTTTCTTTTGATCCAACAGCACACATGATTGAAGACACACGATTGAAGACTTTACCCTTTTAGCAGTGGCTGACAATCATATCAATGTCTTTAAAAGGGTGTTAAATATATATGTACAAGTGCCTGAGTACCAGACATGCAAAAAAACCTCCTAAAAACTAAATAAATATAATAAACATGAAAATAAAGACTTTTCAAGCAAATAATAAATTTTTCTTAATATTATTCAGTAGTTTAAAAGAGCTATGGATGAAATAAACACAGAGAAAACTATCTGAGTTTTAGCATAGATTTCAAGGTATTGCTATTCAACTCTACTCATTTATTTGAAAATTGACTTGAACTTCTACATTGGAAACTGGCTGAAAGACCATAAACAAAAAGGCAAAGAGAAGGACTGCATTTTTGTCACAGCTGTCATGTGAGTCATGGATTTTCATGTGCTTTCAAAGTATCCGTGACTTTTGATATTTAGGGATTTTGCATGTGGGCTGGTAAACGTGATGGTTAAAGAGCTGAACCAATTTCTCTGAAAACCTTGAGTTCTGCCAAGTTAAACCCTAGACTGCACAGGAGGCTAATAGAGAGCAGGAGCTCAGCAACAACACTGTGGTCACACAAAGGATCAGACCAGTGAATTCTCTCCGAGAGCTTTAATTCCTCCAGGGATAGTGAGATTTCTCTTTCCCCACAACATTTGCAGTTAAGTTGAGCTCACAAAGGCCATCTCTGGCCAAACAATGACTGAAGCTAAATGGCTTCTCACAGCAAAATGCAGAATATTAATTACTTGGGGGAGGCAGGCAGGGGAGAAAAAGAAAGAAAAAAGAAAAGAAAGAGAAGGGAAAAAAGTGTTATTTATAACAGAAAAAGCACTTCTTCACTTCTTCACCTGCATCCCTGCATCTGTCACAACTCTCTCATGACACTTCTGTAAAATTGTAACAGCAGTGAATCAGACCAAAGATCCATCTGGCTCAGTACCCTGTCTCCAATGCTGGCCAAAAGCAGATGCCCAGGGAAAATTATAAGCAAAAGATACAGTGATACTTCCTTGGAACACTCTTCCAGCTTCCAGCAATTTGCAGTTTAGGGACTTTCTGGTTTTGCATTTAATAGCCTGAGTAGATTTTTCTGCCATGAATTTGCCCACACACTTTTTGAAGCTGTGTAATTTTTTCTTGGAGTTACTGTCAGTGAAGATTAATCAGAGAATTCAGTACAAAACGATGATACTAAATAAATATTCAACAAGCGCAGACAAATGTGCCAAAGGAGTTACCCTTGGTCCTGTGGTGAACATTCCTTAAAAAAGAAAAAAAATGACAGGGAGAAAGAAATCTTTCTATTGCTCCATCAATTGTCTGGTCCCATAACCAGTACAAAAAAGTGATTGAGTGTCTCAGGATACACAAGAGATAATTATACACTGGAACTACTATATATGCAAAATATATGAATGAGAAATAAAGATGGTAAAATAGTGTTTACAGTAAGAGATGCTGTTAATAGCTATGACAGCATGGACCGGGATTTCAGACAGACAGATGATGGTTTCCTTAAAAAGCAATGATCAGTCTCTTCATCCTTTTCCAACTGCACTTGTTCAACTAGAAGATGGGTTTTGCAAAGGGTCATTGAGCTTTCTTCAGCCAGGGCACCCAGGGCTAGTTTGATCCAGTCAAAAGTCTTAGGACCTGTTGTTCCTCCTTTACCTTCTGTGCTATAAACCAAATAGCAGGACCTGGGGTGCGCTTAATCAACTGCACACTTTTGAAAACTCCAACTCCAAATAGCCTTGCCACCGTAGTTCATCAATTTATCATAAGACTGGTACAAAAGGCCTTGTATCTTCCCTGTAACATCCATCCATTTTGTGAAAGTGGAATCCTGTGCATATGCAGATAGAGGTGTATGTTGTTTGCTTTGACATGTGAAGTTCCTTGTTGTAGAGATTATGTTCTCCACTAGCAAACATACCAATTGGGATGTCAAATCAGTTAGAAACAAAAGAAATTTCCGCTTCATTTCCTTAAGGTGATATTTTATTTTCATAAACACCGGTAATGAAATAGTCGTGGCAATCAAAAAGAAAACCAAACCCAAGAAGCTGTAGAAAAGACTCTTACCAAGATTTCAGGGAAACCCGTTGCATAGGCTTTTAAAACCAGACTGATTACACTGAACAAATTAAAATTCTGCCTTACAACTTAGTTTTTGAATATGTCAGAACAATTATGTCCCCTTGATTTGCATGCAGAATCATAGCATTCATACATAGAAAGGAATATATGCAACAGGAATTATTGCAATGGCATTGTAAAATAAGGCACTGATAGGACATTGGGTGTTAGGAAAGATCCAACCTCACACAGCTTCCTTATTGCCTGTATCTGCTATTCCCTGTATCTACTATTCCCTATGGATACAAAAAAACTCTGAAATAATCATGTGCACTGAGCAAGACTGGTGGTGTGCAAGATACCAGTTGAAATCATTGCAGTTCAATAAATTCGAAGTCCACCACAAGTGGGGTACAACAGCCACAGGTAGTGCTGCCCCCTCAGTCTTTCTTTTCTGTTCCAATCTGCACTTTTCATACTAGGCTTTTGAAAGTCCTACTGCCTTGCAGATGATGTTTCCTTGGATTTCAGAACTCCATGAGTCTTTGTCTGCAGCATTGTGGTCCAGTTGGAAACCCATTATGGAGTGGTTTTGCCCAGCTTTTCCTCACTCTGTCATTCAAAAATCTTTAGTCAAAATAAAGAAAGTTTGGGGGTATTTATGCTGCTTTCTGAATCTATTACTTACCTTTTGAGATGAATTACAAAACATTAGTTTTCTGTTCCATATACGAGTAGCTAAGACTCATATAGAATCTTTAGTGCCTATGTAATAGACAAAAAACCTGCTTCCCATTGATTTTCTGCTTCTAAGGCTATTTCACTCTAATATTTTCTGGGTTTGTATGTTTGTGGGGGGGTTCTTTTTAAAGAATGTGTTTTCTGTCTTATTTTCTCTCAATTCTTATTAGGTTAATCTTTACTTTTAATATCCTTGCTCAAATCTTTGAAGTAAAAAAGAAAGGTTTTTCAATTTTTCCTGTGTCAGTCCAAAAACATAGTGGCCCTTGGGAATTCCACAGTGCCATCTACTGAGAGGTACTAAAATAACTGATAATGCAGCATGGTTTTTCCACTTGATCTTACCTTCCTGACTTGTTCCAAGGTCTCTTTTGCTTCTGTGCAAATCCCAGCATATTTTGTTCTCATGCCAGTTTCTCTGGCTCTCTTTTGCGCTGTACTTGTGGTATTAGCACTGCACTATTTATTTCCAACCCTAATTTTACCATTCATGCTATTATTTTTTTTGTGGGTAGGTGTGGTAAGGCCACGCTGGTTTCTGAGGTATGACTCTCTCCCCTTGACAGATCTCTGGCATCATCTTTCCTTCTGTAAGACCTCGGGAAAATTCCCTTCAGAGTCTGCCCATGATGACTGTTCATTGGCCAGAGGGCGAGGTGAGACATTCAAACCAAACAAAGCATTAACATCCTTCCGGAGGGAGCCCAATGTGCTGTCTCTGCAGCTTCTGCTGGCCTTGGAAGCAGGAGGTGAGGAGAGAGAAATACACCCCTGCTCAGTCTGAGAGCAGTAGAGCAGAGCCTGTGTTGACTGACAATTTGAGCACAGGCTGGCACAGCCTATTGCTTAGCAAGGATCAAAGAAACAAAGGTTCACCAGAGTGATGCTTTTTCCTTTGACACCATGAGTTGCTCCATTAAGGTAAAATTTGGAAGCCTAGTGGAATATAAGCGGGCTGTAGAGGCCTTGGGTTAACACTCTGTTGTTTTGAACTCTGATTTTCAGGCTTAGTTTTTGTTTGAGAGAAACTTCAGGACACAGTGAGGCAGAGTAAGAAATGTTTATCAGTTACACTATCACCAGCTGACAATGCAACCCAAAAACTGGAACAAAAGTTTCATCAGTGTCTCAACAGTTTGCTAGTTTTAATATGTGATAGAATTAAAACACTATTAAAAATTAATATTTGGTATCATCAAACTCCACTACACTCAGGCAATTATTCTGTCCTACATCATTCTGATGGGTAAGCAGAAAGAAGCTTCATCTTTAACTGTGGGGTCTGTAGGCAGAGAGGCACTACACAGTGCTTGCCTAGAATCTGACTAAACTGAATTAAACTGAGTGCTCTTCATGCAGCTGCCAGTAACTGTAGTCTAAAAATCCCCATAGAATAGCAAAAAGGAAAAGTAATGAAATGGAATGGGGAAAATATTAGGCTGCAAATCACAATATCCCTTCAAGCCAAAGTAAGGCACGTTTGTTCCCCAGAAAGAACAGTTCTCACCTCAGATTTGATTGATTACCATCTTGTTCTGATCAGATTTGAGAGGTAATAATGAATTATAAGAAAAGAGAATGGAGCATGGTTATGTATTTATATATTTCTCTAAATTGTAGGGGATTTGATACACTGGTCATATACAAATGTTTGAACATTAGTGCATGTTTGACAACTCCAGACAGGAAGATTTCCTTAGTTACTATAAATAGATACATAGCCTGTTAATCACTAGCACAGTCACTAGCGAGTTATGTTTATTCTAGATCAGAAAATAGATATACCTAGACATGCCAAAACGACATTGATATTTCTAAAATTAGTCAGGGGAGGTCAATCATCTTTTAATAGCACTGTTAAAAATTGGCAACCTAATTAAGTTATGAATTACAAAAGGCTTTTCAAGCTGGAACTATTTGCTTAAGGAAGAAATAAATATATAAGGAGAAGTTCCTCATTGAGCCTTAATTCCTTTCTACATAAGTAATGCCCAGGAATCTTGAGTAAGGTTTGATCCCAGCTACGTAAGTGTCTTGAGAGCTGCTTAATATGTGATCTAAGGAAAGGGTAATTGTAAGCATGGTTTCATTTCAATTTTGTGTCTGTTTTGTTAATCTTGGAGTGAGAAGAAATTCAGTCTCTACTCTCTCTTTATTTGGGTGGTTTTTTGTTCCGTGGAAGGGCAGATGGCAAACCACTGAGGAATTTCAGCAAGATTAGAATATTCCTCAATGAGGGGACAGGGCCATGGCTGTAATGACCAATATTTCCAAGGAATAGTCGGGGTGGTTCCTTGCTAAGCCATGTGGAGACCAGTCTGGCAGTGTTGCCTTTGGGAGTTGCTGTGGAAGTGGGGGCTGTACCAGGTTGTCGTCAAAGCGGGACTGGTTTGAGCACCTGAGCCTTGGTGCACACACAGCGGAAAGTGGACAGAACATCCCTGTTTACCTCAGGCCTAAAATGGTTTTAAAGCATTTTTAAAAACATTAAATTGCAGCTTCCTACCTCAAAACAGGGATCCCCTTGGATGTTCATCCCTGCAATTTCTTCTAAATGCCCAGAAAGGCCACATAAGCTCCCTCTTCTGCAGAACAGTGCAAATTTTCATTGAGTTGGGGGCCATTTTCCCATGCAGAAATGACCCCTTGGGCATTATAGCATATCCTCAGTTCATATTTACCTGATCTATTAGAGGCAAAAGCAGTTCTGACAAGAACAGTAATTACAAGAATGTAATGTTCATTTCTACAGAGGGCACGGTGTCTGCATGCCTGGGAAGGGCCCAAGATGCTTACAGCATTTCTATTTTCCATGCTGTGGTGAATTTGGAACCTCTACACAGCTTAAGACAGAATAAATTTCACTCCAGCACAAATCTCTTGATCATTTCTCCTTCAAATGTGGGAAAACAACACTGAGAATGTGGAAAGTGTAGAGCACATCATAAATCCATGGACACAGGAACTCAGAAAGCTGCATAAGGCACATAAGGTCTGCTATAAAGGAAGCACTGTGCTTTCATATTATTTTCTGTTTAAAATCTACATGTGTGGTTTGGGACAAAGGTCTTTTAGTGTGGAAGAAGGAAGGTTCAGTGTTTTTCTTCTTTTTTTTTCAATCCTAAAGAGAGCTATGTCTCTGGAGAGACAGTGGAGAGATGTGCTCCAATCTCTAGCACACACTGCTGCAGGAAAGGTGAAATTTTTGAAAGTACAAAAAGAATCCTGAGGAGAACTCAGCACCCAGGATATATTTCACATGTGAATAACCAACAGGTGTTTAAACAAAGATACAGGTTTGCATGCTGGCTGTCATTTGCTAAGTTTCATTACAGATTTCTGATCCTGGAATTGTGATGGCTTAAAGAACCTCTACCACCTGATCTTGTCAGAAAGCACACATCCTCTTTCTCCTCTCAGGAAGGAATAGTGATCCCAACAGACTCACTCTGTAGTTGCATCTCCTGGCATGGAAACATGCCACCTGAATGTTTCTACTCCTGCTTTAGAAAAGAGAACCCTGACACCAAAGAGTGTATGTATTGCTTGGTTTCTTGGGGCATCTGACATTTCATAAAGACTTCCTTTCTTCATCTTTATATGCTCAACATGCCTGCCCTTTTCCTTGTCCTGATGAAATTCAGAATTAAAATCCCCTAAGGACTTTAGGTAGATATAATTTAGACAATTGAAAACCAAATCGTAGATTAGTCATCTATTTAATGGAAGAAGTCAAATCATCCACATCAGCTGTCACAATAAATGCCATCAACTCTATTGTTGCTAACACCTGCTTTGTATTAGGGAGACACACAGGAGCCGAATTTTGCAGTTCATGTCCACTGTGACTGACAATGGCTCATCTCCCCTCACTTTCAATCTTTACACAGTAGATTTCATTCTATAGCTGAATGAGCCACACTGAGGTCCCTTAATAAAGAGTGAAGAGACCCATTTTAGTTGTGTAGCTTCTGATGAGATAGATTATGCTCTAGGAAACATCAATTACACTGATTTAATCCTGACTACGAATGGACCCCAGTGCAACCAGTCTGGGTATGGTCTTGATACTGCAGCCAGGTACACAGAGAGGAGCTCACCCTTTCAAATGTGAGGTAAGGGACCTGTGGTGGCTGGAGACTCACACATCTTCTACTAACTTTGTTGTAAAGCTAAATGAGAGGCAACTGGAGTTTCACTAATGATGAAGCCCAGGTTTTGCCCTCAGCCACACCAGTCAAACCTCAGAAACTGGTTCTGCTCCCAACACAACCATGGAACAAGCACCAATGGAAATAAATTGTCATGCAGTGGGACAACATTATGCTAAAGGTATCTAGAACCTTTCCTGAAAATATACATCAGGATATATCCTCACCTATCCTGTGAAACTGTCAAAGGAGAATCAGTAGAACAGTTATAAACACTATGGGTGACTCTATTGGAACATCTGAGACCCTACAGACCTCCAAAAGGACAAAACAGCCTGAAGCTCAGGTTGTTTTAGGAACAAACTGGCCTGACTTCTTCGAAAGAAATCATAGACTTCATAGTATCTGTGGCATAATAAAACTTTTTTTCCTAATTCAGACTAACTTATGTTACATTTTTCTCCTTTCCTCATGGAAGTGCACTTTTTGCTCATTCAAAGAAGTATTTTAAAATCTACATGCCTAACAAGTAAGATTTCTAGTCTAAATAAATCTGCACAGTTTACAGTATACGTGCTAATTTGTAAATATTTGTTAAATTCTGTGTTGCAATGAAAAAGTACAGTAATGTTCCTCAGGAAAGGTTTATTTAGGTGCTATGAATTTCAGAAGTTATTATTGCTTTAGGAAAATGCAATTTTTGCTTGTGGCATGAATGTACAGAAATGTCAGAATGCAACTAGAACTAAAACTATGTGAAAGGTTAATCAGATCCATGGGCATGAGGAAGACTCTTTCACTGTTCTTGATGCAGATACTCTACAGCACTGCAAATTGCAGAGCAGTGAGGTAGCTTGTATTTGGCCACTGCTGCTGCTGTGGGAGAACAACTGTTCTTCTCTGCTCCATAAACGTTGGTTTTCACAGGTTGGGGGACTGTAGAAAAGCCAGGTTCTCTAGTCAACAAGGATTGTCTGTGCTGTCATTTGTGCCTGATCATTTATGATTCAGAGTTACACACACCCCAACAGCATCTCCCATTGTAAGCAAAGTCCTCAGTGGGGTCCACAGAGGATCGATGAGAAGGGACATAAATACATGGAATTTTGACACCTGTAGCTACCATTGGACCACCCAGTTCCAGGAAACCAGTTCCCCTGAGGTCCTTTTATAGGTGCTGCCAGAGTAGTTATATTCCTTTTGTATCCTTGGGAGAATCCTGTCACTCTTTCCCATGCAAGGAGTCCAGGGACACAGTTAACACATCAGTTGGATCAGTTCCTGCAACTGGACCCTCCAAAATAATTTCATTTGACTTCTCCACAAAGAGAGGAATAAAATCTGTTGCACAACTGCAAGGTGCCAAATTTCTGCTGACCTGCAACCTGCAAGGACCTAACTGTTCACTATAGTGCTGCTTCATCTCTGTTTTAAGGGATTTGTGGCAGAGAGTAATCCAGGAAGGCAAGATGTCCCCCCCAAATTTCTATATGGACATATTGAAGATTTTCAGATCCTGGATCAGATGAAAAAAAAAGTCTATGCAAATACCAGGATTAATTTATTTATCAGTCCTTGCTAATATTGTGTTAGAAATCACTTGTAGAAACCTTACAAATCACCATTAGGATGATGATAATGCTCAATCGGAGGCAAAGAGCTACAACCACAGAGCAGAAAGAAAGCAGCAGCAGCAAGAGTACTTGGGCTATCAATTTCTATAATCTCTGTGCCTACAACTAGACATTTGCCCACACAAGTACAGTACCCTCTGTAACAGAGTACCTTTAATTCTGCTAAAATCCACTTGAGAGTCTGTGTCAAACAAATGTCATGGTCTCTCACACACATAGAATTTTCTAGATGTTAATGCAAGCTTTTATTACATAGTGTGTATAGTAGAAAAAAAACCAGATAGAGTTTTAAAGATTCTGTCTTAAAATCCCAGGCAGCTTCCAGCAGGCACCACAAACCTGTGTTAGCACTGCAAGCTGCAGGAGACAGGGGGTTGTATTGAAAAATTTTGTTCTGCCATACCATGTAATAAACAGCTCTTTAAAAAACCTCTTCTGGTTACTGGCAGTGTAGGTAGGAGAGCTAACCTCCCACCTACTGGAACTCTCTCAAATCCATGGAAATAATATCAGTGATTTTACTTTGGAACTGAGTTTAAAAGTGTGCATATCTTACATAAAATCAAGAAGTTGCCTTTCTGTGAAATGAGAGTATATACATTGCCAAACTTTTCCAAATAGAGATGGCTTATTTGCCATTGAAATCAAGTCCATCAAATATTCAGAGTTATTTGTTCCTCTGATGAGCTTTACTATTCCTAGAATTCACAGTTAACCCCTCCTGAGAATTGCTGTATTCCCTACAAATTCTTAAAAGTAAATCTATTTTTTCCTAAAACTGTCACCACGTTATCATAGTCAACTGACCTCTGCAGTTTTCCAAGAAATCTTTGGGATCCTGTATGGAAAAGTGTGTGTTACATACGGAAACATGCACTGGGCCTGGAAACTTCCATGGCTTGGAAACTTTGCGACACTGAAGTTTTTGTTCTATAATCAATAGAAATACTGGATCCTTCTGAGAATCTTTCATGGATGTAGGCTATTTGGATCTATAAAGAGAGTGAATTTTCAGCTCAAACAAGTGCCCAGCATTAAAATCTCCACATTGAAAGAACAGAGAGAGTTTTAATAGGCATTTTAGTGCCAGGACATGTCAGTCAAATTATTATTGGCTCTAGTTGCTCTCTCACAAGCTGTTACATTCTTTACCTGCAGCAGAGTGGCACTCAAAAAGGTGCAAAATTCTTCTTTGCTTTTCAAAACACCAATGAAAGTTAAAAAAAAAACAAACAAAAACAACACACCAAAACCAAACCAACAACCCAAACCCTCCAATTTAATTCACACAACTGAAAACCTCTGATCATCATACAAGAAGGGTAGACACACAAAATTCAGAACGAAGGGTCTTTTGAGAGATAGAACTTAGGTCCACTAAGCCAAGATACTTAATTATTACTATGAAATTCATAAAAAAGTCAGATTCCTGACATAAAGTGAAATGGACATGAATTCCAGCCTCAGTAATCCTATTACCACACACAGGTCTGTGCATGTATGTGCAGTGTTACATAACGTTGCACAAGTAACAATAGTCTCAGGCTTGCTCTTTGCCCAGATCAAATTCATAGAGTCATAACTGTGTCTTGCAAATAAAATTGACCTCACTGAAGTGTTATATGGTTCATATATTCCCAGGATGGAAATTTTCTTTACATAAAATGAATTACATTGAGAAGACGGGCAAGGGGGAGAGAAAGAGAGGCAAGGGGAAAACAGAATTCTTATTTTTAGATCACAATGTTTTGAAATGTGATCTGTTCTTTAGTCTAAGATTTCCCAGCTGCCATGTTTTGGGGGGTTTTTTCCACTCCTTTTTCTTTTTGTGAGGGAAGGGTTGAGATGGGAGGGAAAATCATATATACACAAAACAGCTTTGTCTATAAACTCTAAAAGTGTGTTTGGCCTCGCAGAAGAGGTCCTATATGAAATTGGGGAGTGGAGGCTAGGGGATGTTTCGTGGGGAATCACACTGCTATGTAATTAGAGATTTTGTATATGTATAAACAAACTCTGCCGTAAAATCAGCAGAGAAAAAACTTGTTCACTTGTCTGATGGCCAAGAAAAATTAAACTAGAGAAGGCTATAAATAGAATGAAGAAAAAAGTGAGGAAAAAAATAGTCCTCGTGGCTGAGAGAAAATGTTTTTCTTTGCAAAAGGGTTAAAGCTATGCTTGCAAACTTTGCTAGACCCGGTATAGGCCTCTTTTTCTTTGGATTTCATAAGAGAGATCATGACACAGATCTTCCCTGTGGAGCTTTTCGACCATCCCTTAGGAACGACACTAAATGAGTGTCAAAAAATTTCATTTCAGGAGAAGGGTCAAAGTGCATTTCAGATAAAATGAAACAACAATGGCAGAAAACTCCACAACCT
>JAOXXN010000265.1:62947512-62959689 GCA_026770055.1 Myrmophylax atrothorax | reverse complement strand
AGAATTGCTTGACTATGGTATTAGTCATTCAGACACCTAATAAATTAAGGACATTTTGGTGCTGGAGCGTGTCCAGAGAAGGGCAACGGAGCTAAGGAAGGATTTGGAGCCCAAATCCAGTGAGGAGAAGCTGAGGGAGCTGGGGGGACTCAGCCTGGAGAAAAGGAGTCTCAGAGGGGACCTTCTCAGTCTACACCTCCCTGACAGGAGGTTGTAGTGAGGTGATGGCGATTGGCATCTTCTCCCACGTAATAAGCAACAGGATGAGAGGGAATTGCCTCAAGTTGTGCATGGGAGGATTTAGATTGGATATTGGGAAACATTTCTGCACTGAAAGGATGATGAGGCATTGGAACTGGCTGTCCAGGGCAGTGGTGGCATCACCATTCCTAGAAGACTTATAAAACCATGTAGATGTGGCACTTAGAGACACGGTTTAGCAGTCTACATGGTAGCGCTGGCTTAGCGGGTGGACTCGATGATCTTAAAGGTCTTTTCCAACCTAAAAGATTATATGAGCCTATCCTACAACACAATTCGTTGGCACTGTGGTGGTTTCCTAGAGATTAAGTTTGGTTCCCACCCCTGGTGTAATAGCTAGTCTAATTGAAAGGATTACATGTCTGTTTGGGTGTGAGACAAACCATAAACTGAGTACTGAGGCACCAGTTGTCTTAAGCAAAAAGAAATTTGCTGCTGAAGTCACTTTATATTGGTGGGTTTCTACAGTACTTAAAAACTAAAACTCAGTAAGCCAGCTGTCATCTAAAGCTCCAAACATGGTAAACAAAGAGTACATGGATGCCAAACTTTCTGAGTGGTTAGTTTATTAAAGTTAACAAGTCCACAAAATGTAAAGTTAAGCACATGTCTAGGTCTCTGCAGGACCAGGACTAAGCTGCTGCATTTTGATCAAAGCTAAGGGGTCAGTTTGGGCCACAGCAAAGCTACTGAGATCCAAGAACAATAAGGAGATATCCTGATACTTGGGGGTTTTTCACTGAAGCCAGTGCTCAGATGCCATCAGATGCATTTAGTGCAGAAGAACCCTGACACTGGATGGGACCCACACACAAGAATGTCTATTAAGTTGATGTTGGTTTTAATTTGTTCAGGGATGGAAATCTGTAGTGTCACAGAGAGCCCCGATGTCCCTTGGTAGAACAGGCGGTTAACTCCACATTACAAGAGGTCTGCTTGGAGGCTTGAGGTCAAAAGGGCTCCTAAAAGGATTTTGAAATTTTCTCGTAAATGCTGAATGTTTAAGTTATGATTTAGTCATGTTTATCCGTTAATTGTGCAGTAAATAAAGCTGTGGCTTTTTAACCTTCTAGTCATAGTGTGTTAATTAGGACTGAGAGACTGAAAGCCTGCCAAAGCTGTGCTGTATGAGAGGCTGAGAGGTACAATTTGGTTATCAGTTCTGTTGACATGTGCTGAGCATTATGTGGTCACACTGCATACCCAACAGATCTAGTGCAGGCTCTCCTGCTTATGAAAGGGCTGCTGTTTGAAATATTTGGCTCTCAGTCAAAGTCTCTGAGTCTGAAGATCAAGAGTTGGTTGGGTTGGGTTTTTTTTTCCTCTCTCATTTCTATTAGTTTTTATAGATCCACTTTCCCACTTAGAGGGGTGTTGCAGAGGGAGGAACAGCCTGACTCATGTAACAACAGTGGATGAGGAAGGGTTGTGGGAGAGGGAAAAGAGTGTAAAGATTTGACTTGCAGCTCTGCATCTACTTACTCTTTCCCCACTATTTCTAACCTCAGCCATTTAACAATACTTAGAACTTAGTCGTAAGATGGGACTTGAAACTTTCCCACGGATTGAACCTCCTTGGATTCAGAAATCTGCATATGAGCCATTGCTAAACATTTACCAAAGCTGTCTGCTTTCAAGCTCCCAAGACGTTCCTGGGGCACTAAACAGAGATACGGGATAAGGAGATGGAAGTGACAGATAATTAGGAAATGTGAGAAGGAGAAGGCTAGGGAAAAAACCAGCTGGTTGTTCACAGAAACATTCCTGCAAAAATGTTTCCTAGACAGAAAACAGAAATCTAAATATTCTCATGTGAACTCTGTCGTGTGCATCTGCATCTCAAATTAATACCACTCATGCCAGTACCTTTTGTTTGCATCTCTATTCCTTCTCCACAGAACAGTTCTTATGAACTTGTCAGGATATTAACACATAAAAATGCTATGGTCTGTTACAGCAGTAAGTCAGCTCTTCAGTCCTGATTCACCAATCCAACCCACAAGCAAATTGCACAATCAAAATCCAGGGAAATTCTGAAAGAAAGAGAAAGAGATGTCAGTGCCTGAGAAATTATTATCTGTTGGGGAGAAGTGGATGGATCTTGAAACAATTCAGTATTTTGTTGTTTGGGGTTTTTTTCTGGTGGTGTAGAATTTTCTTAAAAGAAACCACAGTGCTTGAGACATTACAGTCCTGCAAACACAGCTGCAAACTACAACCCAGGAAACACAGATCTACTTCTCACTTCTGATTCATTACATCACTTTCTGCCTGTTGACCTTCCACTTTTGTCTGCCAGCAATATTTGTTATAATAACAATCAATATTTTATTATAAGCTTGTTGAAGCACAAATTATGTCTTGTAGAATAAGCACAATGAAGACATTAAATCCAAGTATAGCAGGGAGTTATTTTTCCATAAACACATGGTGTCTGTCAGAAAACACTGCTCATTTAATGTTTATTCTCTACTTACATGAAAATAATAGATTGGCTTTCCCATTCCTCCAACAATGCATTATCATTGTAGACTCAATGTTTGCAGAGTAATTAAAGGGATTCTATTCAGATGATCCCCAAACCGCAACAAAAATATGGATGTCACTTGCCATGAATGAATGAAAACCATCATATAAAGTGCTTACATCCTAGCTGATTCTCCAGAAATCCATAACATTCACACAAAAACGCTCCCTGTGCCATCCAGATGAGAACATTCACATTTGGTATGTGGCAATATCAGCAATGTCAAATCAACACGGACATATTTCCAATTCATTCAAAGTGGAAATCAACCAACAGGTGATTAAGCACCTTGTCTGGTCAAACAGCAGGTTATTAGCATAGACCAAACTAGAACAGAAAATTATACGATCCTCACTTTGTTCTTAATCCACTCAGTTCCATTGGCCCAGGAATTCCAAACTGTATGGAAGGCAATTACTATTATGCTCTTCACTTTTTAATCAGCCATAATAGGGGCATTTTTGCCTCTTTCAAGATAAACTTTGAAATCAAGGACAATCTCTTGCTAGTTTTTGTCTGTCAAGGATATAATTTTTGGAAGACAAATTCCATGGACTATTTTGACAGTGCAAATTACTGTGGGATCCATGCAAAGAATGCAAATTGATTTCTCATTCCCCAAGGGCATCTCCACACATGGGCATATTAAATTAAAAGTCTTGAAGCCAAAGGTCTCTTTTTACTTCATCCTGGTACAACTCTTATTATTTGAAAGATACTTTGAAATACCTCATGCTTACAGGCAGTTATGCATGGGGGTTGCAGTCACAACTTTAATTGGTCCCCAGGACCTTGCTTTGAAGTGATGACTCACAAAGAGTATTTTGTCAAACCAACTGTGCCATAAAAATATTAAGTGTGGCTTAAAACAGTAAAGGTTTTATTATCCTGTTAACTTTCTGTCATGAAGCATTGCATTAAATTGTGCTTTTAAGGGATTAATGACCTATTTGCTTCATTCCTTGCTGCATTTGTGGTTTTAAAAGCTATTAAAAGCTATGTTATCAACAACAGTGTTAATGAAGATATTGGAAAACCAGTGAAGCACAAATATATTCTAATCCATAGTATTAATCCAACTGCCTTTCCCTATGAGAGTTTTTTTAGTGTTCCCTGGTGACCTTGCAGCATTGTCACCATTTTGTGGGCACAGTCAGGAAAGTTAAATGTTTGTGAGAGAAACTCGGGGAAGAAGAATCTGAACCTCTGTTATATAAGTCTGAAGTCCTCTCACTTCGGAAGGACCGTACAGAAGTGTGGAAAATGTCCACATCAACACAGACAACAAACAGCACAAGGTTACCACAGCTGAAAACAAATTCAAAACTATGAGAAACAGTCATGAGTTTCGGTTTTGTTGTTTTGAACAGACACACTACAAGACTGAAAACTAATCCATTTTTTTCGGTAAGAGACAGGTCTGCAAAATAAGCTTTGTAAAACAATGATGAATTCTTAAAGTTTTTGTTTATAAATAGAACCGAGTAGATTGATTTCTTTGCTCTTTTGGCAAATAGCTTATCCACAGAACTATGTGGTTCTGGGCAGCGGAAACCATTAATGAAGTTGTTCTGAATTTCACAATCTCTTCTGACAAAAAAAGATCAAAATGTAGGAAAGCTGAAATGTTTTGCACTGATGTTAATTGAAACATTTCAAAGTTGTATTTTTCACTTTTAAAAAATACAGAATTTGTTGAAAAGAAGTTAAAGATAAAACATTTCAGGCACACTTAAAACAGGATCACATTTTCAGTATTACAACTAACCAAGGCCCCCACCATTTGTGTAGCTTAACACTTATCTTTTTTTCAGCTATCAAATTGTCAACCATTAACAAAACAGCAATAGGCTGCTACACACTCATATACTGATGGCCATGTCAGAGGAATTCACACCAAGTTGCCACCACCCACAGTAATAAGGATGCCAGGAAACTGGTACAGTACTCTTGTAAATCAGTACACTGATAACACCACTGAAAAACCCTCTATGTTCAACACTAACAGACTGCAAAGGAGGGTTAAGGGTAAAATCAAGTGAAGTAGAAACCAAACAAACATTCAAAGTCCTGTATTTTCATGCACAGGGATATAGGAGAATAGGTCTCTCATCACAGACATGTCCCACGGACATCTGGTGGCTTTCACCTCTACAGCCTCAAGGGCCTTACTGGGAGAGGGGCTTTCACAAATGGGGACTCCAAGGCTCAGCAATTTTCTTAACCCCACACAGCCACTCACAGAGAGAACCTACATGAGAACCCAGCTGAGCCAGTTCCCAGTCTGGTCCCTCATCAATGGATCTATTATCTACACGATGCAGTTTTTAACATCTTATATGAAAGACCCATACATATTAAGACTCATGGCACTCAATTTATTTACCTCAGAAGGTGAGGAGATTCAAAAATTCTGACTAGTGATTAATTTGTGCCAAAGTAAGGAAACAAATGTGAGGCTTTTCTTCCTTCTAGATTATCTTGTTATTTTTACTGCGTGCATGCAGTTACTGATAGAAGAAATTTGAATGTGACCTGCAAACCATTGAAAAACATTTGAAGACACCACTCTCATAAGCTGAATTGTAGAAAGAGCCACCTCTGACACAAAGTACAGATTTAGTAGGTCATTGCATATGCATTGCAAACTAGGTGAGTTCTTTCTTTACTTCACCATTTCATTGTAAAAGCACTGGAGTTGCAGAGAGACTGATGATGAGTTTTCCTTTGTATCTATGTTGAGAAAGCAAGTGGCTGGTGTCACTGATCTCCCTCGAGGTCAGGAGGACATGAGCACCCATGGGAGTCCTCCCTTTAAGGACACCAAAAGCTGTGAGAAGCAGAGGTTTCTCTGTCCCCACTTTGGCTCCTATCATCCTCACACAAAACCTTGACATCTCAACACAAGGAAAAGCTGACCTAGAAGGCACAATAGGCAATGGAAGCTTCTGCTCTGCTATGATTTCTTCTTCTCTTCGCTCTTTCCTTCTGAGAGGCTTCATAAGAGCTAATAACTTTTATCATAAGTGGCACTCCTCTTTCATAAGAAAAGAACAACAACTTTTAAATATTGGTACATTCCCAACAATCCCACAGAGTGGCTCCAGCAGACATAAGTTCTAGTAGCCAAATTCATCATCGTGAAACAGGAAAGGCTTGTGAACTCTTGGCATTATGAAGGTGTTTGACTTCACTCTACAAGTAATGGGCGTAGGCCAGTTAAGGATGTCTGCACAGGCTTAACTGTCTGCACAGGCTTAACTTTGCTTAATATTCCATTAGCACCACAAAAAATGAGTGAGAAACATTTTCAAAATTATTTCCAAGGTTAGACATTTCCAAAGTGGTGCAATATATTATCAGGTATGCGTGACTTAAGAATGGGTCAATCCCTGAGTGCTATTAGAAGCATAGCTATATAAGCTGAACTCTGCTTTTTGCACTTCCTTTTTATTTCTCTCTTTTAATCTCTTTTTTATTCTCCTTCTCTCTCTCTTTTTTCCTTTTTCCTTTTTCTTTTAATTTTTGTTGTTTTCCTTCTTTTTTTCTCTGATTAACTTGGTAACCAAAGACCACTGCTTGCCTATTTCCCTTCCCTTCTGGACAGTCATTGTGCCTCCTTACTGCCTATTTCAGAACACAGAAGAAATTTATACCTTATTTGGACCAAGAATTATAGGATATGCAGGTTATGTCCTTGGGAAGCACTGACTGCCAGAGAGGAGCAGCCTGCAGCAGTCAGGACAGTGCACAGCCCATTGAGCACGCAGGCACCATGCCCATTTCCCAAGCCTGGATTAGATTCTCCATCAAGTGATACCAATTGTTATTGATACAGGTTGACAGCAATTTGCCAGAAGTTTTGGCTCTGTATAATTTGAGTTGACTGTATATAACTCTAAAAACTATTAGAAACAGAAATCCATATGTATATTACATGTTTAAGCAACGCCAACAGTTTAGAAGGGAATGCTCTGCATTAAGGAGCTTTCAGAGATGTTGAAGAAAGGCTTTTATCTCAGATTTCTAGGAAGAAGCTAGGGATTTTTACATAAAATGAATTTTTTATAAATTTTATATGCTGCAGCCCTAAAAATCCAAAATTACTAGGAACATCTAAAGCTTTCAATCAAGACAGAGATGGAGAAAAAGGCAAAAAACCACATGCTCATAGCCACACACACACTTTGCAAAATGCATATATAGCATAAGCCATAGCACTAAAAAATCCATACCAGATCAGCTCATCTAGTGTCAATGAAATTAAAGCACATCAAGATTTATTACTAAAAGCACTCCAGGAGCAAATGCTTGTATCTGATATGACATTTCTCAATTGCTCTGATATATTTGATATTCATATCAATTAAATAATTCTACATACAGGGAAAATAGAAGTAAATATAGACAAATATGTCAGCTGTTGATTCTGATTGACAGCTGTGAAGTAAGACCACATATGGTTGTTAAAGTTTAAAAGGATTTTAAAATTAGAAGTAGTGTTTCTGAGCCTAGTGCTGAAAAACCCTGACATTTGCAGTACTGGGAGAAGGCTGTGAGAGGGATTTCTATCCTGGTTTCCCACCCAGAAGAATATATTTACTGTTCAAACATTTTGAGGCAGGCACCCATGGAAATCAATGGGAACTCTGCCATTGGTTTTAAGGGGAGCAGAATCTGTCCCTATGTGTAAATATACGGCAATATTTTTTTTCCTCTGACTGTTAAAAACCACCATCACAACTGGATGGAACTTGGTTTTAAACACTCTGACATGGGGCCTCTTTTACCACAGGAGTCTCCAGTGATGTCCATCCTTAACACCACACCAGCTGCCAGCTGAAGGCTCTGAAATGCTGATTTCAATCAAAATCTTTCCTTTCAAATCTAGCTTACAGTTTACTCACAGCGCAAAAGTGCTTCTCAGCACTGGAATTTTCAGGATGCGATGCTGAGCCAAATACTGCAGGCACAGCTTGCTCATAAGACAGCAATCTTGTGGCCCACCTTGGAGGCTGTAATAGGGCTACTGTACTCAGCCTCCCACCCTTGGTGAAGCCCACTAATAACATCTGTTTTATAGCATTCACTCCTGCAACCTGCTAGTTCCTTGGCTCTCCTGCTGTCACAGAGAGGATGTGCTTTACTATGCTGCAGGTCTGGTGGAAAGTTGTCAGACTTCAAGCCAAATGCAAAAGCAGCCAATGCTGAATAAATGACTTGAAACACTTTCTCCAGGGACCCCTTCCAGGTCCCAGATAGGCAGATTTGGCCAGTGTTTGTAGACAGTCTTGCTCAGAGGCAAATTAAAAATCAAAATACAGACACCGTTTGAAAAACATCGAAAGCTAGACTCAAACATCCACCATGTATTAAGACATTCTTATATAAAAATAACCACAAGGTTGCAAATTCATACTTTCCTACTTGGTGAGACCAACTGCAACCAGGAATAAACCTGGAAATGTGTGGGGCAGACTGCGGTACTGCCTTCAGAGAAAGCATAAAACTGCACTTGGAAAGCTGGAGAGAGAAAAACAGGGCATTGTGAACTGGGCAATTGAATCAAGCAGTGTGTGGCACATGGAGGAGGACCCACACCTGTACCAGTGCTGCCCAGGGGACCTGCCCCACTCAAGTCAGTGGGAGAAAAGCAGGACACTCACTGAGCTTTAACAGGGTAAGTCCATGGTGTCCTCAATACCTGACTCACAACTCAAAGTAAGCTCATTCCTCACACATTGCACTGGCTCTGCTGGGACTGAAGCTCTCACTGCATTTTAGGAACCTGGATACCAGCCCTCAGTACCATGAAGGCAGCAACCCTTCCTCTTCTGCTGTGTGTGGGAGAGAAATGGGAGGTAAAGGTTTGCCAGGAGACTGGCAGGATCCTGAGCCATGGGTCAGGAACAGATGCAAGGTAGGGCTTTTCCACCCAGCTTGAATCAGTAGGGCAAAGTTCTCCAATTGCCATGTGGTCATCATAGAATCAAAAAATGGCTTGGGTTGGAAGGCAAGATCCTCTAGCTCCAACACTCTGCCATGGGCAAGGACACCTTCCACTGGACCAGGTTGCTCCAATCCCCATCTAGCCTGGCCATGAACACTTCCATGGATGGGGCAGCCACAGCCTCTCTGGGCAACGTGTGTCAGGGACTCCCCACCCTCACAGGGAAGAATTTCTTCCCTATATCTAATCTAAATTTACTCTCAGTTTAAAGCCATTCTCCCCCAACCTCTCACTACA
The DNA here is from genome assembly GCA_026770055.1 of Myrmophylax atrothorax. Taxonomy (NCBI): domain Eukaryota; kingdom Metazoa; phylum Chordata; class Aves; order Passeriformes; family Thamnophilidae; genus Myrmophylax; species Myrmophylax atrothorax. Next base: position 62,950,654 of record JAOXXN010000265.1, on the reverse strand, counting down.
CGCCCTTACAAAAAGTCCCTCTCCAGCTTTCTTGTAGCCTCCCTTTAGTTACTGAATAAAGAGCCATTAGCAAATGCCAGCTCTCTTATTTCATTATTGAGGGGGTTTTGTACCTCCAGAGCATTAAGAAAGCACTCACTCCAGCTGGTATGCTTGGCTGCATGAATGACACACAACTGAGGGGACAGAGCAGGACAGAATGAGTATAAAAGTATATATATGATGGGAAAAGAGGCAAGGTGAAAATCTTCAAGCCAGTCTTGTTGCCGGACTTAATCTCAGAGACATAAAAACTCAGACAGAATTAACTAGTCATCTTTTCAACCAGCAGCTCCTTCACATGCCCCTTTATCTTGACAGTGTCTTTTTAAGATTCTCTGGGCATTTATTGTCACAATCGAGTGTGGCTCACACTGAGACACAAGCCAGGCTTGCCACCAAAGTCTTGACACTCTCAGACCTCAGGCTGTGGTCACACACATGTGATTTTGGCAGCAATTCTGGCTTCTGCAGAGCATACTCTTGAGCACCCAGTCATGGCCCAGCATGACACCCTTTCTTGTGCTGGCAGCCCATCGCTTTCCAAATCTGAAATGACTCAGGACCTGTGAGAACAGTGTCAGTCAGGGATGACTGAAGCAGCCCTGAAATCCTTATTGCACGAACATGTTTATAGGCACTGCTTCCCACAGCACAGAAAGAGTAAGTATATGCTGATATGCCTTCATGAAGCTCCTTTTACATCATTCTGCTCTCCTTCTCTATAGCAAGATCACATAACACAAGTCATATCTCTTCTCACAAACCCAGTTATCATTGCAAAACTTCAGAGAACCAGGAATTGATAATTCTGCCTCTTCAGGTCACTGCTCATGCTGTACAGGACAATCAGGCTCATTGTGAAAGCTACAGGGCTCCCGTAAGTGCCCCTTTCAACAGTATCACTGTCTTGCAGCTGACTGTGGTTTGGGCATGGCTTGGACATCAGCTAATCTTTGCAAGTCCGTGACACAGTTGAAACAGAACATCCTGCTGGTTGACTGGGGGTATCTTTCAGTTTGCATTCACTGTTTTTCATTGTTTTCATTTGCTTCTCCACCTTTTTTTTGTGTGTGCTACTGTCTCAGTGATATGGAAGCAGGAAAACAGAGAGAAGCCTTTGTTTCTTCCATGAAAATGAAGTCTATTCTTACATCCCTATCTTAACAGAATCTCTCCAAAACACTTTAGAAGACCTCAAGGTTAAAAACCCTAAATCAGTTATTGCAAGATGTACTGTTTGTACAGTTATTACAAATGCTCTTGCATTACCTGGATTTGAGAATGTTTTAAAATGTGTTAAAAATTATGGTAAAGGAAAAAAATACCCCAAGTAGTAAGGAGGAGACCAGAATTTGGTGCACATTTCCAAAATTGATATTTAACAAAATCTTCAGCCAACTCAACCCCCCCTTGTAAGACGATATTTACCTGCTTTAAAATGTTTGCTTACACACCAAAATTAAATTCTGCTAAAAAATAGCTTCATTACCGTGCTGTTGTGGCAGGAGATGTTCACAGTAACTTCTTTTAATTATTATCTTCATGAGGAAACTGTGAAAACATGAGTTAGGAGGCAAAAGGAAGAAATAATCTGTAATTAACCCATTCTCCAGCTGTTTAAGCATCACAGAGCTTTCTAGGATAGACAAGGGGAAGGAAAAGGAAAGAAATAATCATTTCCAAAACTGAAGTAAAATTGAAAGTGAAGATACTTTTCCTGTGCTGCCCCAGTTAGCCAGACATCAAATAATTAGTCAGTGGTGGTATTTTTATCTTTTTCGAAAGTTTTTCTAAATTTGAAAAAAAAGGAAAATTTCTCATTCCCTTTAATGCATAAAGGAACCTGAGAGCCTGGAAGATGCAAGGAGAATTTCTTAACATGCTCACTCACAGACAAATTACTTTAAAAGGTTACACAGAAAAGTCTGTCTTCAAGAAACTGATAGGACCTCGTGTGGGCTCTGGGATACCTTTAATATTGAAAAGAGCTGCCAATGTTTATTATTTCACATCCAATTTGTTGTCATAAACAGTTCAAAAGAAAGCGATTAGCTTCACATTAAAGAGGCTCTGCCAGCAAGGGAACAGAGAGCATCAGAGATGCCAGAGCCCGGGGCTTTGCTCTTGCCCGTTGGGAATGCTTTCAAATCATACAGCATCAGACAGAAGCAGTGCTGGAGGCCAAAGCAGAATAAACTGAAACATTAAACAGAGTGTGACCCTGTGTATGTGTGTTATTATTGTGTCTTACTGGAGTGCTGTTATTGAAAGCCTGTAATGACATAATGATAAAACTGCAGGCAAACCCATCATATTTTTCTAAGGAAACTCTAGTCTCTGGAATATTTTGACTAGAGGGGAAGGCAAAGCTGATCTCCCATCTTCCACCACGATCAAGAACTGACCTTCTCCGAATTTCCTTTGAAGGCTGCACAGTCCAGCAATAAACATGTTTCATGCAATACATGTATCCTGAGTTGAGGAAAATCAGATCCTGGCTTTACACATACAAGGCAAAATGGAAGCATAAGACAGGGAGAACAGACATACAGTCAAAGCCAGATATCTCACAACGTTGCTGAAACAAAAGCCCAAAATGCCAATAACATATTGCCCAGGAAACATGGGATTTGGGAGCTCAGATCATACACTGTTCAGCAAATCTGGGCCTTCCAATCCCACTGGTGTGTTTTAGTGCAGGCAGCTCTTTCCTTAAGCAGGGAATTATTACTGTTAGTGAAAAGCCTAAGAAAAGACATTTCCATCATGATCAAGAGCTACACAAAGGTACAATTATAATAAGTCTCCACTCTTAGGGGGTTTTTAGTTCATACAAATAATCTTTTTACAGAGTCAAACCCATGTATTTATTCTAGATAACAGATGTACTGCTATTGCAAAAGCAGGTTGTGCACTTGGTGTAGCACTTAGTATAGCAACACCTAGCAACATCTTCCTCCAGTCGTGGGGAAGTCTACATCTGTGTTGGAATAGGATAGATAGCTAATTAAATATTTACTAAAGGAAATATATTATATGATAAATGTTTATAGAATGCATGGTATGGTTCTCTAAAGCACTAAAACTGTGAAATAAGGAC
>JAOXXN010000265.1:62924013-62937648 GCA_026770055.1 Myrmophylax atrothorax | reverse complement strand
TCTATCTATTCCTGAATGCCCACAAAGGAGTATTCATAGTGACCAATTCACAGTGCTCTTTATAAAGAGCAACAACACTGGATGGCAGACTTGAGGTAACATCCACAAGCTCCTGGTGACACAGGTAAGAGCCAACATTCATGAGCACCTGCTTTGGGGGATGCTGTTAGGAAGTCACATACATGAACCTACGCCTCCATATGAAGTGATGGGTGTCCCAGATCATTGTCACCAAGCAGGGTATGCCTGGTGCAGAATCACTACTGCACGTGCTCGTGTATATTTTTGTAACATGCAGCTCGTTGCCAATTTGATCTTTAACACTCAGTATAACAGAATACAACTTGGTGACTAAAACTTAAAACCTTTAAGATGAGCAAACTTCACCATTTGAATTTTTGCCTCTGTCTTAATGTTAGCAATAAATGCTGCCAATGTCCATTAAAGGAGCATCCATATCCAACCAGCAAGCCTGAGCCTCTAGGCCATTCCTTCCAGTCCCTAGCAAAGCATTTCATTACAAAGAATTCAGAGGAAGGTCTTACTTCTTGTTGGGACCCCAGCTGCCAGTACCTCTGAGAATCTCACTTGTTACCATGGAAGATATAAAAATGTGACAATATAAACAATTTCAAACATTGTGCTCTTGACAGAACATAGTTTGATTAAAAATGCTATTTTAAAAGAAATAATTCCTGTTGATTTTGATTATACTTATTATTTACTTTATTGAATTATTTCCACTTACAAAACATATACTTCTTGCTCACATTCTGCATTGCCTGTTAAGATGGAGAATAAAACTATACTGATCAGCTTTGTAATTCCTGTATCTGTTACCAACCCAATAACTTTACATTTAAATTTCAAACAATACCTGGTAAAATTTTAATCCAAACCAGTAAAATTTTTAAATTGAAATCTTGAAACTGTTTCTGGAAGCATTTCTCTGATTTTGTAACCTTTCTGAAGAAGAGAATCAGTATTTTATGCCTACATCATGCAACGACATTGCCTTCTGAAAATGGAATTATTTAGGGGGAATAATGTTTCTTCAAAAAATGAACTGAAAAGTAAAGCCTGATGCTGTTACACTTCTTGCACATCAGGCAAATACATAGAACAGATCAGTATGTTTTGTCCAAAGGCTGGAAAGCGTCCTAGTGACTCCCAGCTGTCTGTAAATATATTATACTTCAGAAAAGCACGGTGCTCCAAGCCCGTAGAAAGAGTAATATTCCTATTCAATATATAGACTCCATCGTTGTGGAGAGTGCAAGTCAAGTTAAGACCCGATTTTGATGAGTTCTCATTGAGGTAGAGCCATTCTTTGGTAGCAATGTTGTAAGACTGCACAGTCAACACGTCCTCACTTTGGCTGGATCTTTGGTTTGGTCCAAGTTCAAGAATACAACCCCCTACCAGATATATAGTTTCTTCAACAGAGAGCATCTGCTGCTTGCGAACGTGGACATCACAAAGTTCAAAGTTGGTCCAGGAATCAGAAGTGGGGCAGTACTGCAAAATGTTCATATTCCTGTCTGAAACAGAGAGGAGACATTTACAAATAAACAATTGTATCAGAAGGTAGTCATAGAAGAGAGTCACTCCTCCCTACAAACTCTATCAGCCTTTATTACAGATAAAATATTACAGTGCAAAAGCATGGAAAACTAGGGAAGAAACATAGAACACTGAGAACCACAACTCTGTGCCCCCGACAAGAAAGTCTGCATGTTCTGTTCCTTTGCAGAGGGGCAAAATTATGCTACTTCTGGCATGTCATATGATGTAAATTGTCTGGGGATGCAGATTTTAGCAGAATAATCCCTACCATTTAACTTATGCTTTTAATTTTGTCTCTGCTTGATATGTAAGCATTTTTTTTTGAAAAGGGAAATGGAGCAATATTCTCCTCTACAGCAGTAGTCACAGATGAATTAAATTATCATGAAGACAGTATGCTTCATTAATGGCTGTCAAGTGATGATTTATCATCCAAGCTTAACTTTGGTACTCTGCATTTCATTCCATAAATTGAAGTTTTATGGAATAATATTTGTAAAGCTGGTTACATTTCAATAAGTGGCACAAATGACCTAAGGGTACCTCATAAACAGAGAAACACACATTACCAAAATCATCTAAGAACCAAGAACTCTGTGTTCCAGCATCAGATGGAGGCTCAGAAAGAAGCTGAAGTCACCTCCTTACTTACTTCAGTTACAACTCAGTGGGTGCTTGTGTTTGCAATAGGGTTATTCTACAAAACTGTTACAATACCACCCTGATTTATGGGGCAGTGAAGATCCTGGCTGTGTCCAAGGCTTTACTAAATTATCACAGAATGCACAGGACTCATTAGCTAATAAATTCAGTTTTGGTCTCTGGAGACCTGAGCTTAAATCCAAACTCAAGTGACAAGCAGCAACAGGTTTGCAGAGTCCAGACTGGTCTGTTTATAAAACCTGCTCCATGTTACAAGTCTATCCTGCATGACGGTTTCCAGAGCAGCTCCCAAGGGGAAGAGCAGACGGTGACATACTGACAAGTTATGTGAGGGCACAGGTATAAATAGCCAGAAATATAACTGGATTGTCATGAATGAAGTGCATTGAGGGTGTTAGAGAGGTGCTGCTCTAGCATTTGCTTGCTCTCTGAATATTTTCATGGCAACGCTCTATGAAATTGCTGACCAAAGCTCTACATATAGATGACCTTTGTTTACAAATGTATCAATCTATGACTCATTAAGGTGGGGGAGAAATCCCAATTAAGTTTCTATGACTATCTATGGCAGCAAGCTTCCTCTGTAAAAAGTGCTATCATTTGAGAACAGGTGTATGAAAGAGAAGTCCATTGCAATGTGGCCCCCTCATTTGCTCAACTCACAGCAGCCTGGGTCTTTCATATCCACTGAAACAAGCTAAAAAAAACCCCAAAACAAAATCCACAATATAAAACATGAACATTTTAGTGCCTGACATGGAGTTTCTATTAGGACCTAGGTTCAAGTGAGACCTGCAAACTGGAAGGAGGGACTTTATTTAACAAGTGTCATTATAATTTACAGTGGGATATACCAGATCTTGCCATGTTTTAGAAAGTGCACTCTCGAGAGAAAGCTCTACACAGACCAATAGCCAAAAAAATCTACCAAAACAGGTATATCCAGAAATACAAAAAAAAACCTTATTAATTGCTGCATATGTTTTATGTATTGAATATAGCAAACTAGCCAATAATCCTCAGTGTCTCTCAGCTCGCTAGGCCTTAAACACTCTCTGACATCTGCATAATTTGGAAGGCGAATCACCAGTTTAACTGTGGCAATTCTGGTTTCTCAGTCTGCTAGCTGTCCTAAGCCAAGGAGTCACAGAAGAACTGATTATCTAGACCTTTGTTCAGAAAATTATTTATAACAAGCACAGGCGTTTGTTGTCCTGAAAGGCTTGTGTTTGAATCCAAGACCAAAGTGTGCTACTGATCCACTACTCCCAATTGCATGTTGTTTTACCATTCTGTTTCCATTGGAAAAGGCTTTTAGGAAAAGACTCAGTAACAGACAAAGGCCTCAAGGGCAGTAGCAAACCCCTGAGGTGTGGGAGAAGCAAGAGGTAACTCACTGACTATCCTCCTTCAGCTGAAACTACAGGGCAGCAACCTGACTATACACACCTTGTTGATGAATTTTAAGGAATTTTAAGGGAAAGATTATTAAAAATAATCTGCATTAGCAATGTGATGATCTTCCTCTCCATGACACCAGCAGTAGGCAGCCTGATAAAAAGAACAGCACAAGCACCAGAAAAGGAAATTGCAAAGTGCAGGGGGTGTAGGTGAAAAGCTGGTCCTCCCATAACCGTGTAGGTCTATTAACTAACTCAGAGCTTTTTCTCTTTACTTCTTCTTTCTCTTTCTCTAGACAGAAGTGACAAAACCCTAACTGGTCTCTAGAGACAAGTCTTCCCATTACCCTGTTTCAACCCCTTCTCCTTGTTGTCTTGTCTCATAGGATGTTTCCCTTTGCAGCACCGCAAGTGTTTTGTGCCAGAAATCTCTGAGTTCTACTGCCAGGAGCACAGTGCCCACTAACACAGGTCCTTTATTGGGGATGGCAAGAGGATGGGCATTGCAGAACATACCATGGTGTGGCCCTCCATATGGACACAGGCACGTCCATAGATTTCATTTTCCTCAGTGAAGCCACGAGGTTCTGGGTCAGAATAGACTGGACAAAATGTGTCTGAAGGTTTTCATTACCACAAGGACCACAAGGAGTGGCAGCGTGTCTTTTATAAACTTTAAAATAATTCAGAGCTAAAATCTTCTCAGACACCAGAAGGGACAGCTTGTTCTAATGTCAGTTTAGCTTTGCTTGCAGTACTGTCTGTAAAAGTTGTTCTGTCTTCCAATTTTATTCTCCATTTGGAAAGAAAACCTTTAAAACTACTGTGGTCAAATGACGTGGGCAAAGGCCAAATTCAAACTTAGAAAATCCTGGTAAATACTGAATATTTGATATGTGAAAAATTGACTTCTAAAGCTCCGAGAAAATGGTACTCCTTCAAAGAATGGCACTATGTGCTGAAGGAAGGAGCAAATGGGATCTCATTTAAGTGGCTTGCTTTTTCACTGCATAAAGGAAAAGTGATTGTCAGGAGAGAATGAAACTTCATTTTTTTCCCCCTGTACAGCATCCTCAGGAAACACGGTATAGAAATAAATCAAGTTAAAAATGTTGGTTATTGCTTAATTATAATTATTGCTTATTGATTATCCTATTAAGTTATTAAGCTATAGCCTGAATTTGCCTGTGAAACGCTGAAATGTTGTAGTGAAAAGAACATGACATCTATTAATACATGAGGAATACTAATGCAGGCAGACATTTCCTATCTATTTTTCCTTCTGACAGTCTAAACCAAGTATTTAAGAAGTAAACAAAGTACATCTGTTGAGGCCTCTCTGTGTGCTATGTGATCAAAATCTAAAAAAAAGAGGACTAAGCTGGGTGCTGGGTACCCATCAGTTTGTTCTCTCACAATAATACAGCCCCATATTCATGCTCGAAAAAACCAGATAAATACCTGATTCCTCTATGGCAGAGTATTTTTTTTTTCATTTGTCAGTTATTTTCTACCAGTGATTTATTCCTACATGTTTTAATGACTGTTACACAGCTTTCTAGATCAGTTCAAAAGCGTTCCAAAAGACAGAAGAAAATTATCTGGGCCTTCGAAACAATCAGATTAAAAAAAAAAAAGAAGTAAAAGCAAACTTTCTACCTCGTGTAGTGTATCCTCCAATAACATAGATCTTGCCCTTGCATTCACAAGCTGAGAACTCTACAAGAGGGTTTGGCATGGACGCCACAAAATTCCACCAGTCGTTTTCTGGGTTGTAGCACTCCACATTGGAAAGGGATTGACCACCAATGGCATAGAGCTTTCCATTCACAGCCAAAAGCTTAAAATTGGACCTGAAAGAAAGGATTGCAGCATTGAAATAGGTTGCACAGATGTACAGAAATATACAGGAAAGAAAGTGCGTCCTATCCAGGCTTCAACACACTCATCATGACTTACAACTTGTACCATTGCTTCATATATTGCAGCATCTGAACTCTTCTGTGCAAGGCTAAAATTCTGTAATTACACTGCAATTACTTAGGACAGTAACCAGTAGCATTCTGGATGTTATTGATGTTGATGCTGACACAGAAGAATACTTATTTTGTATTTTAATCTATGCCAGCTTGAGCTCCAAATATTTACTTAACTAATGTATTCAGTAGATGTCTCGTTTTTATTAGGCTTTTAGTAAAGTACCCTTAGTAGAGAAAAAATGCATTAGATGTACACACAGTGAAGGATATTAATTTAGTCAAAATTACAGAAATTTCAAACAAGACTTGATGAATGTCTCAGAATGCACACTCATCTCTAGGCTGTATTATAGAACCTCTTTAATAACCCTAATAAAAACCAATTTTAAGTGGCACACTGAATGTTCTGCAAAAGGAAGAAACAGGGAATCTTCAGTACCTTATTCAGCATTAAACTACTAAAGACATCCTCCATCCCACTGAAGCAAGACCTATCTGTAAAATGATGTTCTAGACACAGCTGCACAAAATACATGGCATTTCATGAGCAATTTCTTATTTCTTATTCTGTTCCATTGTGCTCTCAAATTTCACACATGGCAAAGAGCAACTTTCTAATTCCTGAAGCACAAGAAGCCTTCTATCTTACACTCTGAAGGTGATATAGACAGAAACAAATGGCCCGTGGACACTAAAGATGCGAGTCTGTAGGAAGAAACTGGAGGGCTTGAAGACAGGATTGTATGCTCAGCAATCCCTTCCAGCTATGGAAGCTGGGCTAATAAAAGATGAGCTCCTCCTCTCCTCACAAACAGTCTCATTGCCTAGAAAGGTTGTTCCTTTTCTACTGCTCAGCCAACTGAGACTTCACCATGAGTATCCCAATTAACAGGATGTGTGAAAGTTGGAGTGCACCAGCTCAGCACAAAAGCCAAACCGGGAACTGTGTTATGTCTGTAAAACTGAAATGATGTTTCAGCCTTGCATGGGCCTGCTGAGCAGCAAAGGGAGTTTCACTCTGCATGAATCCGAGACTCAAAACTTACCGCTAAGTAGTTTTGCAGGGTTTTGTCTGGACAAAATGAGCCCTGCCTAGTAGCAGACTGCCCTGCAATTTCTTTTTATTAAATATATTTGGAAAAATAATTTGTTTCCAGACGGAATCATTTTGTTCTTGTCATCCTGATACAGCTTTGGAAACTAAAATGCTCCTTACAAGGAACTGATTGGTTTTTTTATTCTTTTTTCTTCCCCCCTGAAATTTATGATTAGGTCACTCTGGTCATCTTTCTATAGCAATTATGTTTTCCATTTTACAGAATCCAGAGTAACACAGTAATCAGTAGCAGACATGAAATGAGGATAATTACTTGAAAGGCATTTTGATTTTCAAAGCCATGTACCTGTTCTAGAACTTAGAATACAAAAAGAATATTCCCAAATTAACAGAGGGACAAAACCAGAAAACGTAAATGCATTTTCCAAGTAATCCTTTGAAATCTAAAGTATGTTAGAAATTCTGTTAACTCTGTGCCTATGGAGCAGATGTTGTAGAATTTTGCCTTATGAGTTCATGCACACACAGGTAGCATTTCTCCATTCTAGGATTTTTTAGCTACTCTTTAAATATGCTGTTTCTGCCACTGAGGACAAGAATTAACAAGTATGTAGTGTCCAAACACTAAGAGAATTCAGGTTTCCTAATTCACATGTGCTTCTCTGGTTACCATCTAACTCTTGCTATTTTGTTTGAATGGAGTTAATTTATCTGGTTTTCGTTGATGGCCTTCAAATCACTGAATTGCTTCTTGCAGCACAGGGAAAACTATCTGGTGAGATACATACAGCACAACTTTCAACTTTAAATATTCTAAAAGGAGACCCCACACCTTCGTGTTAGTCATTTAACCACTTCCAACACTCGTTAAAATGGCTGACATTCAATGGAAGTATCTCAGATTTATGGAACTAATTAAAGACAAGGTTCATTTTACTCAAAATGGCTCAATATGTTTAAAACTTCTGTCATTCACTTTTCCATGCCAGTAACAGCAGGTGTTTTTATGGAGAGTGAACATTAGGAAATATTTAGTGCATTTTTACACTCTTTTAATGTGTTGGAGCAGCTGGAAAGAAGGAAAGCAAACACTGAGCAACCAGCCAGCTCTCCACAACTCACAACTGTTCCATGGACTAAAGCTCGGAAACAACAGAGCTGAATAGTCCATCAGACTCAACTGCAATGTAACTCCACTCGCACCAGAGACTTACCCAAACCTGAGAGATCGAAAGGTACTTTCCAAACACCAGGCCTAGTGGATCCCTTCTTGCTGGGACAAGAAGAGGTATGAGCCATCTTCTGATGACCCCACATACTCTGAATGGAACCCCAGGCACACGAGCTGTGGCGTTTTACCACAGTTCAAAACACACTCTTCATTCAATTTGCAAAGCACTATACGCACAACGGAAGAAAAATACAATGCACAAACACAAGGGACCTAGGGGTGAGAGAGGCTTTCTGGATACAGGACAACACTCAACAACTTGCCAAAATCCCCACATCTTCGTGGATTGCGTTAATAGCTGTAGATGTATCTGCAAGAGACCCCTGTGACAGTGCCTATAAAGAGGACAGCACTGACCTTTTCATTGCACTGACAGATATTATTCACTTAGCATACAACAACAAAGAGTTAGCACAGACATGAGAGAAGACTTTCTGATCAGAGGGGTGACTAAACATGGGAACAAGGAGGAAGGAGGTTGGGATCTACATTGCTGGAGAGTTTCAGGAATATGTTAGTCATGTATTTGCAAGGTAACCTTGGTCCTGCTGCAGAATACTAGGTTTGGATTAACTAACATATTGTTTCTTCCTGCCAAGTGATCAACTTTACCCTAAAACTTCTCAGAAATTAGATTACTTCTTTTTTCTAGAGTTTAAGTACTTACAACAAAGGATCATGAAAGCACAGTTATGAAGGCAATTTCAAAGCATTTTATATTTCTAAATAAATTGCTTTCTCTTTTTTTCTTCTTTCCTATATGAGTCTGCAGAGCACACTGCATTTAATATTTAACTTTGGAAGTGTGTGATACATTCGTGGTAAATAAGGTAAGAATATTTCTAACTTAAAATTTTTCAAAAAGTTTATTTTCCTCTGACACAGAAGAATTTTGAGGACAAAAAAATAAAAATGCTGAAGGAGAAGGTCTCATAAACAGCTAAATCCCCAGAAGTGTCCTCTCCTATATGCCTGTAAGAGTCCTCTGAGTGGCAGCAATTCAGGCACAGATTGCTCACAAAACTCATGCTCCACATGCATGTGTGTAATTCCAGCCAGGGGCTTACATGGGTCTTCCAAGCCTGGAAGATTTACCTGCCATGAGTAGGAAGGTTCTGAAGGAAAATAAAAGTGGAATACACAGCTGTAGCTGGCACATGCAGTAGAAATCCTATGAGCATATTATTTTTACATAGCAAATTTCAACTGAGAGTGTCAATTAAAAAAAAAAAACAACTAACAAAGGTATAGAAAGATATTCAAGGACATCATTTCAACAGTCCTCTGTACTTTGTTACCTTCTTGATCCCAAAAACCACAAGTGGGCAACACATTAAATTTCTTCTATTAAAAAGTTCAGGTCATTCCCTGAAGACATTATTCCAAGTACAGAAATATCTCTAGAATGAGAAGATCTAGAAACTGTGATCTGTTAAGGACTATTTGTGACCAGCACTAGATTTAGCCCTCAGACGATGAAAAATTCCATGCTCAGTCACAGATTTACTTTATGAGCCTGAGCAAATTATTTTAGCTCCCTTGTGCATGCATAAATTGGGAATAACACTTTCTCAAGGTCCTGTGGGCATCAGAATAATAATAATATACTGGAATCACTTATAGTGAACAAGTTTGAAACTACAGTAGTAAGACCTCAGCACCTAGAAAGAAAGCTAACAGTGACAACCTAAACCAGAGTATTTAGGATAAATCTGATTGCTTTTGTCTTCTACTTAGAAGTAAGTTGGTACTGTTTCATCTAAGCACAAGTGGAGAATCTCAGCATCCTGGGATTCTGTATTACAACAAAGGAAATAATTAAAGTTAGAAATACCATAACATTTAAAAGGTTTGTTTAGGGCAGAGAATTCCTATATGAACAGTAAACCAGCACAACTATTTCCACAACCCCTCAGCCTTCTCTCAAGGCCAACACATGGAGCTAAATCAGGCTAAATCCAGATACTCTGTTCTCTGAAGTCAAACCAACTTCAATGGAAACTAGAACCCTCCCTGAAGGTATGTAAAAAATTCATCCATGGGATGTAATTGTATCTCCTGACATAAATTCATTTGCCAGACAGTCACCTGACTGCAATTCCTAAGAAGCAGGCTGGGCAACTGTCCTGCTTATTCTACTACAGCATAACAAACTAAAAATACAATGCCAAGCAAACTGCAGCACTAATTGCTGCACTGTGTGTGGCAGACAGACAGCAGGATGGTTGGTGTTGGATGCAAAATCCCTCACATCAAAACTTCCCCTGCTCTTGGCTCCTTCAGCACAGGCCACCCCTTTCTGTGCCACAAAACATCAAGTGGGTCCTCAGGGAGCTGAAATGTTACGTCAGATAAAAAAAAATAATAATTAATAACTGCAGAGTTCAGACTCCATGAAGATGGTAAAGTCAAAAACATGTTTTGTGAACGGTGTCATCTGAGTTTCCATGAAAAAAATTTACCCCATTTATTCAGGGAGCAACAAACTCACTTGCTGCTACTTCACAGTTTAGGGGCAGATGTAATTTTCGGTTCCTTTCGGCCTGCAATAACTACCGTGAAAACATAGGACTAGGATTATTCCAAAAATATCCACTGGCATGCTACTTTTGTGCAGTAAATGGCCAGTGTGAAAATCTGTGCTGAGGAACACCTTGCTGTCTACCTGTCATGGGTTTGAAGATTAAGTTGGTATGGCAGTGCTGTTGAACATAGTAACATTAGGAGGAAATATCCATGTGTTTATTTCAAGTATAATGATTATACATCCCAGGAAAAAAAAAAAAGGTATGGAGGTAAAGAAGGCTGATCTAGAGATTGAATACCCAGGTTGTAAGGTGGAAAAAGGGCCTCAAGAAAGTGTTTTTTAAAAACCTGCACTGCAGAATCATTGCACATAATTACATCTCTCTTGTTATACACAAACCAACACCATGTAACTTGATCAACATGGGAGTTTTATGATTAAGATAATTTCCACAGGAGACACTCTGGGCTGATCCCACCATCCTTTTCTACCAAGGCCAACGAGCTCTCAATGCTCCTGAAGTGAAACCACCTAAAACATCACAGTTCCCCCAGGGACCTCAGTGCAGGGGGATTAAAGGCTCAGTCTCTAAGAAACAGGTCTGTAAGAAAAGGTAGTGTTTGCAGTTTTTAAAAGCTAAATACAAATTTTACAGATAAAACTTTTCACAATACTGTTCCAAGAAGTCAGAAATACAGAAAAAGTGGGTTTGCTCAATTGCAGTGACTGATTACGGAGGTGATTATTATAGTGAAATTCCCTCAATACAGGAAGTGGGGGGGGAAAAAGGTCAAATGTGAAAGACCTAATTTTAGATCAAACCCCTGTTTTGATGGGCTTTAGGTAGCAAAAGCTGAATAGAGATTCAAGTTTTACTATCCAGATACAAAGCATTTATGCCAATGGTCTCTTCTTGCTCTTTCAGTTTACTGGATAGAGAATAATTTCCATTCTACAGTGAATTTTGGCTTCCTTACTTGTTCTTTTTCAGAGAGACAAGATAAAATTTCAAACACTTTTTCTCAAATGGAAACAAGGAGGAAGTTCACACTGGATAACAAAACCTCTTTGTTTCAGTGAAGCAAAAGACTTCCTTTTTAAAACTCTGAAGCGTGATTAAGCTACAACCTTGGCCAGAGAGAAGGCCTCTCTTCTTGGGTCCTCCTCAAGGCTAGCTCTCTGTTAGTCTTTCAAATACAAACTATACAAGTATTTCTGAATACTAACTTAAATATAAATTTCAAATAAACTGTTAAAAAAGATAAAGGAAAAAAGAAAAATAGTCAAAACAATGAATGATTCCCAGATCCAAATATTCCCATCAACTGAGAAATTTCTCACAATACTCCTGACATTTTTCTGGTGAATATGCCACCAATATACAGGCCTACAAAACATTCAGTTTCATGGAAGTACAAACCAATGAATAACTGCTCCAACTAAATTTTTTTCAGCCATCTCCAGCTCTGGTAGAAAGTATAATCCCACTAAGAGCAGGAAAACTTGTCACTTACTTAACTGGAATCAAAATATACCACAAAGAAAGTAGGAGTGTAATTTTATCTTTGGGTTGTTTTTTCGGGTTTTAGGGGTTTTTTTGTTATTTCTAAGAGAATTTTTACTACCAGCCAGCTGTTTGGAGATGCTGGATCCTTGTATAATGCAATTTAAAGCGGGAGCACACCACTGTTTCACACCAAGTGATCCCACATGGTGGAAGGCCCTAGCAGAGTTCTCTGCTGATGTCCAGCTCATGTTCTCCCACAGCATTTATGCAACCAAGCCCTGTCCCCTTCACCCTTCCCCTGCCACAGCAGCTCCCTGTGACATGCAGGGGGTTCACAAGGGGCAGAGAGGCGGCTCTGTGGTGCTGCTGTGGGATCAGTGATGCTGGGAAAGGGCTGTCCAGTGGCTCATTGCCAAGGCATCGCCAAGCGCTGTGGTCCTTCCCACCACGGGATGTGATGGACGCGGGTGGTTCACAGGGATGGGGTTGAATCACCTCTTGTAACACCGAGTCCAGCCAACACCAGGTGACTCAATAGCACCTGTTTCAGCAACGTACATGGGCACACGTGTATTTCAGGGAGCAAGGGTTACCTCTTCTGGTTCATGGAAGCCAGCTGAGTCCATTCGTTTAGGCAAGGGTTGTAACAATGGGCAGCCGAGATCTCCTGGCTGGTGATCCTGTAACCCCCGACGATGAACAGGTAATTGTCCAGCATCGCCGACCCGTAGCCTCGGACGCTCACCAGATCCGGGGGCAGGTTGTTGGCCAGGGGCAGCCACCTCTGCGCTTCCTCGTCATACCTCAGCATTGACCAGAGGGCTTCCACCTCGGGGTGGCCCGGGGAGGAGGCGCTCATGAAGTCCCCGATGACCACGAGGGTGGCGGTGCCCCTCATGCGTCTCTCCTTCAGCTGCTGCTGGAGATCGTGGGGCAGGAGGAGATGGGGCCGGGCATCGGGCCTCCGCAGCACCTGATGGTAATGGGCGGCCATGAAGTCTAGACAGGCATCGTGCAAGTCCTGCAGGCCGTACACCTGCGCCAGGCGGTGCAGCTCGAAGCAGTTGCCCAACCTCACCTGGGACAGGAGTAGGCGGAGCAGGGGCGTGACCTGCAGGTAGGAGGCGGCCTCGACCAGCTCCTCCAGCAAGGGGGGCTCGTCATCGCCGCCCTCCTGCTCCAGCCTGGCCAGGCAGGAGGTGTTGATGAAGTCCAGCACCAGCTCCAGCCCCAGGGCGCTCAGGCCCCCGCGCAGCAGCTGCTCCTCCTGCCCCTGCCCTGCCTCCCGCATTCCCGAGCGGTACAGCGCTCGGAAATAGTCACTCTGCTCGATCAGCTTCCTCTTGCACACCGGGTAGCGCTTGTCCCCCAGCCGGATCTGCACCACCTCCTCCCCCGCACCGGCCCCATCCCCTGCTTCCCCTTCCCCCTCCTCTTCCTCCTCCTCCTCCCGCCGTCGCCGCTCCGCCAGGGACATCGCTCACCCACCCCGCGCCCTGGCTGCGCTTCAGCCCGGATGGTGCCGGCAGCGCCCGGCTCCTCCTCCGTCGGGCCGGGATGGGATGGGAGGAGCGGAGCGGCGCCGGGATGGGATGGGGCGGGATGGGAGGAGCAGAGCGGAGCGGTGCCGGGATGGGATGGGGCGGGATAGGATGGGGCGGGATGGGAGGAGGGGAGCGGAGCGGCGCCGGGATGCCGCGGAGGC
>JAOXXN010000265.1:62891254-62903422 GCA_026770055.1 Myrmophylax atrothorax | reverse complement strand
CCGGGCCCTTGTAATAAAGCACCCATAAACCGGCTTTTTGTTGGTTTGTGTCCTTTGATATCGAAATCGGGCATCAGGAATACATCCACTCTTTGGCTGTATGTAAACACAAAACAGACAATGAGAAACCCTAGCAGCAAGGGAGTCAAGCCACAGAGAATGCTGCAGGAATCAATTCCCTTCAGTGTTCTATGTCCTTATTCTTACACTGTTTCCTCTCAACGAGCTGCTAGCAGGGTCACATGTTTGGTTCCTTCACAGGTATGCAGAATCCTTAACTCCCTATGGCTCTTCCAGAAAATGACTCTCTCTGAAGCTGAAAACTTAGTAAACCAGGAAGGTACAATAAAAGCAAGGAGAGTTACTTATGTCATTTCAAGTTGCTATTTTTAAGTGGTTTTGGTTTTTGTGAGAAGGCAATAAAAGTTGCTTGTGATTTCAATGTTTCAAATCAATTCCTTTCAAATACAAATTACCAAGTATAAGCTATACATGCTTATAATTTTATCCTCTGTGATGCATAGCAGGGAGCTGGATGCTAAAACTTTTTTTTCCTTTGAAAAGCCTGGGTAGATTCCAAAGAGAACTCAGAAGGCCTCAGAGCACCACAACTCAGTCCACCCCTGTTTTAGCTACACACTCACCAGCTCTCACAGCAACTCATAATTCTTCTTTCCCATATGCTTTGGGATCCTCCCAAAAATTGCTAGTTCAGCTTCCCACTACCATTCCATTTTCTACCTTATTTTATTCCATTGTTTTAAGGACAGGTATTTTTCCTTAAGGTATTTGTTAGCCCTCATGATGATAACTGAGAACACCACACTGTCCAGTGTGCTTCAACACCCCTCCAAAAGTTACAACTATTTAGACAACAAAATCTTTATTTTACAGATAAGGAGTACAATAGAGAAAAATCTGAGTGACATTTGAAAAGCATTTAGGAAGTTTAGAGCTCTTAACTTTCACACTTTCAATTCATGGAACTGGGAGCTTAACTAATTTCATTAATTTTAACATTGTTGCTTTACGTTATGTGCCTAAAGAAGTTGTGTGAGAAATCAGAACGTGATAAAGCAGAGGGCTGAACCAGGATCTCCCATGCTAAGAAAACAAAGAATAAAATGTCCAAGTTATCATTATGAATCCAAACATACTTTATTCAAAGAACAAGATTCATGGCCAGAACAACTATGTTTACAAAAAAAAATAATCAAGCAGTAAAGAGAAAACTGATTACTACTGTGATTATCATCATCAAGTTTCGTATTTTTGGTTAAGGTTCTGAATAATTCTACATCCATATCATTAAGAAATATTAACATAGTAGCTTAATATTTCTGTAATGACCAGCTGCAGCTGCAGACTCTGCTCTCATGCTGGTATATTCAAGAGCTTCTTCACAGATTCCTTATATTGAGACATGTTACCTTCTGTTTCACCTTCATTTTTAAGCGCAATTACAGAGTTCCTGTAATTCTTAACCACTTCAGATGCAAGCAGCTCTTCCTCAGTTACATCACTGACATTCTCTGAGGCTTTTATTTGAAGCAGTGTATCCAGGGCATTTTTCTGAGAGCGACTATTTTCCCAGATATACTCTTCCATGTCTTCCTCAGACTTCTCGCTCTCCCACTTCTCAGTTTTCTGAAAGAAAATATACAGTCTTAAAAACTACTAAAGGCTGAAACAAAGCCACAATAATTCAAAGAAATTTCTCTCTCATATCAATTCACACTTTAAAAATTATGTTTATTGTGGAAGGTATTTCCTCCTCTAAAGTAAAAGGCTTGTAAATTGAGCCTGTATGAGCAGGATGAGTTTCTTTCCTCCCACTTCTCAAGTTCTTTATGGATGTGGCAGATAAAACTGGGCAAGTCAGAATGGGAAGAAAAGCTTATGGACTATACATAATAACAAAAAACCTTGTAAAAATAATGATTTTAAATAACCTTAAATGCTCAAGCTTTGGAAGCAGTTATTATTAGCTATTATGTCCCTAGCATATGATTTTGTTATGTCTACACTGGCTATAAGACATGATGTGAGTCAGGGCATACCAAGTAACCTGTGATGAAAGAAGCAAATCCTTCACCATTTGGGAAAGGTTTCAATTGTGACTCTTAAGGAAAAGCACCACCAACTAACCCATTTCTTCTTCCTGCAAAACAAATTGCTCCTCAAAAGAATCTTTATCTACAACGTGCTAATTTTTACCTAATTAGCATTGCAAGATTAGGCAGGATCAACACTGACAGAAAACACCATCCCCAGTGCCTGCAAATATTTGGCTTGTAGTTGTTTATCAATTTTGTCTTTGAACATTTTTTTCAACAGGCCTTCACAGACTGTTTAAGGAATATTCCAAATGTTATAACCTGCTACTTTTGTATATTTATTTTTATTGTACTTTGGTAACTATATATATGCTCCAGAGATAGATCTGTATTTTTATATTTGCTTATTTGTATATTTATAATTATTTAGTACTTACGGATGTAAACTAAACATAGTATCCCTACATTATTTCAACTATCCAAGAATCACAATTTGAAGTATTTTATTTTTGGTGTTTTTATTAAAATTGTTATCATGTCTAAATAAAACTGTATTTCTCTAAAAATAAGTTCAAAATACCTTATAGTAAAGCATTTACAGCATATGTATTTTTTTTTTAAATCCCTTGCCAGAAAGGGCTTTTCAGTAAATTTTTAATTATGTTATGCAGAATCAAAAAACTCCTTGCAACCATGGAGGGGCTTTTGAGGGGGCTTGTTGATATTGATTTTTTGTTTATTTTAGAGTACTCTGTCCACCAATCCTCAAGGCTGCTCCAGTCAAACCACAATAATTAATAACCTTTCATTAAGACCCAATACTTTTTCCCCTCTACAACCCTGTGTGCCTGGATCTGTCTATTTAAAACACTTTACCAAATGCTGTATCCTGCACCTGGTAAATGTAATCTCTTATCTTTTGAATCTCTGAGTCCAAACGTTCAGTCAGAAGCAGCAAACAGCACCATTAAAAGGTTCATTTGACTGACATTAAAACCTGGACACAATACAACACAGAAGTGAAAGAACCTCATTCAATTTCCAGAAGCAAAACAGAACAAAAGGGCCTCCTGTAGCCTGTATTGCCAAAACATTAGTGGAACAAGTGGGCATAGTAAAGTATGCCTTGGATGTTTGACAAATACTGCAATCCAGTGTGGAGATTTACATAGTTTTCAATTAACAACATCATCCTGGTTTACATATCCCTTGTTTATCTGCATAATGACTATCCGAGATCTTTTTTCCCCCAAACTCCAAAAGAATTTTAAAGCAAAAGCCTCTCTCACAGGGATAGGGTTTCTCCAGAGTAAGGGAATATGGGTATCACCCCTGTCACTCCCTGGATCAAACCCACGTTTGAAATGCAAACAAAAGAACACTGTGAGGCTTTTAAACATCTCTAACTTATAGTAGAGACAACAAGAACTAATTACAGTAGTTATTAATTTTATCTCTTCAAGACAATCCTGCTCTGCACATATTAACTCAGAGGATTTTGGAAATGCTTGCTGATGAACTGATGAAGACCTCCCCCCTTCTTTTGAGCAATACAGAGCAAGATTTTAAGGTAGGTTTTAAAGAAACCCCTAAATACTTCTTTCTTGGAATCCTTCCCAGCGGAATGAATTTTCAAAATGGATTTTAAAATAAAATCTGACTACATGGTAGGGGTCTACAAGTAGGAAGGGATTGGACTGTAGGGGGAGATTTCCAAATCCATTCCTCAGCCCTGCTACAAGAAACCAGCATCCATCACTGCACTGTTGGTGGCCATGCCTCAAAATGAAACGTTATCCTACAGATATCCAGTCCAGACATACATCACCAACAGGAAACTGAGCAGAAATCAGGTTTTTGCAAACTAACTGTATTAAGTGAAACTTAAATACCTTTTCCACACAATTAATTGCAAGAGGAAAGTGGATCTAGAATTATATATGCAATTGAAAATGTACCCTGGGTAGACAAAGTATACTCCCTAAGTACCCTAGGTATCCATCAGCTCTGAATAGTGGGAATATTTTAAGTCCTATAGTCTTGGTTTAAAGTGTTATAAATGACACTAATGAGACAATAAAATAAACTTCAAAAATTAGGTCTTTATGACCCCAAATTTTGCTATTATTTTCATTCCCTGCATATTTAAAATGTTAGTGAACAATGCAGTAAAGAGTCTTAAACATCAGAAATAGAAGTGTGGCATTGTGGAACACTTTTCTAGAATCCCCACTCAGAGAACAAAGTTGAAGACCAAGAATGTGTATTTGTTCAATGAATTCACTAAAAATGATTGCCTTGTTCTGTCACACATAACACAGAACCTCAGTACTACCCAGTTTGGCTGAAGATGCATCCAGCTGATATTTCAACCTTTTTTTCTTACTAAAACTTACAATAAGAACAAAACCAGAAAAAATACTCACCAGAAAGCTACTTTTTAATATAAAGTCAAAGATCTAAATCTATGCCTAAAAGGCACAGTAATGCAATTTTTTTATGCTTCCTAATACAGAGAATTTTTTAAGGCCAGAATAAGGATTTGTTTCTAAGCAAACCTTTATACTACACTTTAAGCCAGTATTCTGGGAGGTTTACAAGCCTTTAGAGTGCTCAATCTAAATTGCTGAAACACTGAATTCTAAACCAGTACTTTGAACAGTGAAATTGCTTTTTACATGTAAGTCATTAGAAAAAGCTTCAATTTATATTGTAACTTTAAGTACAGAAAAAAAAGGAAGTATTTTGGATCATTAAGCAGGTATTTCACTATCAATATGCTTGGGGGGTTTGTTTGTCAGTTTAACTTTCACAATTTTGCTGTCACAATAGAGAGGCTTAAAATCGTCAGTTCTTTCGTGTTTCTTTTGGGAAAAACATTTTAACTAAAATTCCTCACTGGTGCACAGAAATCTTGGGGGCAATTAAAAACATGACTCATGTTAGTTAATTTTATTGCCAATAGTTTGAACAGTTAAAAATGTAAGACTCTTTGGCAAAGACTAAGTATTTTAGTGGCTTTTTTTTTTTTTGGAGGGGATGGCAAGTTGCTTGAATTCCAAGTGTAATTTCAAACTCTGTATAGCGTGGAATAAAACCAAAAATTTCTTAGTACTGCACTGAAATAAAAGATACTCAGTGTGGTACAATAATCTTAGATTTTCAGGTAGTAAATGACAGTCATGCTAACATCTTCCAAATGATCGGGTACCTCCAATCAAAGAGGAGCTGCCAAAACAATTATAAACTCTTTGCATATAAATACACCTTTGATCTGTACTACTTAGCAACTTAAAAAGAAATAACAGAAATTTATAGAGGCAAAACATATTTTTATCATATGAGATTGGATGCAAAAATCTTAATTGCTTGGTGATGTGGAGTAAATTAAAATATATTCTTCTGAATAAGCAGAGCATTATTTTCTAGGACACAGCAATGGCACAGGACAGGTAGGACCTCTAGAGGGTCAAGGAAAATCAGGAGAAACTGGGAGGACCAAACATTTCAGTAAGGTACAAATGTAGAACAGAAAAGGAGGACAAGCAGAGAAGACAAAACAGAACTTTGCCTCAAAAACCAGCACTGCATGCAAGAGATGGTCTCATATTTAATACTCTCAAACCTAATTTCTAGTTCTGTCAACAACTCAAGAGTCCTCAACAGTTGCCTAGATTGCCTCTTCCGCAAATGAGGACAACACCTCCATTTCTCTGGAGTGGCTGCAGCATTTTCTAAAAATCCAGGCTTCTGTAAGGGTAATTTTTAAGGTATTTATCCGTTTGTGTTCTGAATGGTGATCAGATAAGATTCTGATCTCACCAAGAAAGATCGGTGATATTAAGAGTTTGATGATTTTCTGTTCATTTTTTTTTGTCTACACCCCCTAAGACTTCATTTCACTCCAACAAACAGACTGAAATTAAACAGCTGCAAAAATTACATTTATGCATCAAAAAGGGGCATGATGTTTCTTCAGCAACTAAAAATATGGAGCTTAAACACAAGATATTGCAAAAAGCTTCCTACAGTCTGAAATAGTACAGACAATTTTTAATTCAACCTTTTGCTGGAATGCTCATCCTTTGTGGCAAAAGAGGTACAAAAAAAAGTGTAACCTTCTTCCACTGCAATACACATTTCCTGTCAGAAAACCTTTCCTTTTAATCCTAAATGTTTGAATTCAGATTGTCAGAGAAAATTTATTAAATATAACATCTATTATGCCACTTGAGCTTTATCTTTTCTGGTTCACATTAATGATGAAGACTCTCTCCAGTTGTCAGATTCTGAGCATTGATGAGCACACAGTGAAATGGAATACCTGGTTCAAAACAAAGTTAATATTACAACATTTAGAGCCCACCTTTACTTCAGCCTCAGTTTGCATTACTTAAACCATGTATTATAATGACACACTGAGAAAGAGGCCTGTTCTAGGCAGGAAGGGCACAATTGCATCACACTTCTAAGATCTCCTGCTACGAAACTGCAGAATTCTACTGTTACTAATTGTTACTGTTCTTCTTAAGTCTCGAATCTTTTATCAGATTTCCATAACCACACCACTGCTGATAGTCAGATTAGATGTTGTACTTTAAGAAGTATTGGAGAATAGAAAATCCAAGGCCAACTATTAACTACTCTTTTACGATCCCAGATCTGTAGTGCAGAACCAAAATCCTCCACCCTCCATCCTCTCGCATTTGTTTATGTTGAAACATCATGTGGAATTGGAGCAAAAAAATTGAATTATTCTGCATGTTTTTCCTGACTCGAAATTGACTTCCTGCTCCATTTCCTTCTCCTTCCTGCTTTCAACTCATAACAGAACTGGACTTTTGGGTGATAAAGTATTAATCCATGCTGAGTGTGAAGAAATCAGTCCATGATCCTTTTAACCACTCGAGGGCAGCAAACTCCTACTCTTTAAATGATTTAATACCATGAAAATACATCCAGGTTTCGAGCAATGTTACAACCCTCAAGAAGTACCATCATTTACAGGAAGCAGAATTACAACTGGTTAAGCTGCTGTTTAATCTCTACCTAAAATATCTCACCCTTTCACTGACTAATTCAATCCAGGCACAGTCCTGGGGGTGAATTTGAAAGGAAAGAAGTCCAAAGAAGATAAATTCAATTCTTACCACTTGGTGCAAGTCAGTTATCTAATTAAATTCTGAAAGCTACTGAAACACAAATATTTTATTAATAACCTGAAAAGTAATAAATAGGAAGCAAAATATCTCCAAGTATTTCAGTGTAAGAAAATAAATGAACATTCTTAAGTTTTAAAATATGTTTTAAAGATAACTGAGCTCATGGGTGTGATATCTACTGGCTTGTAACTATAATAAAAGAATTATGCACCACTGGTATAATTACACTTAAAGTTACATTTCCTGATGTATATCTGCATATAATTCTTCCTTTTATATGTGCTTACCAATCCACAAAACACAGTACTCCACTTATTAACATAAATTAGAGTTCTGCCACATTTAGAGAGATATTAGGCAATGTATTCAGGACTGAGGGTGAGTTACATGCATCCACTTAGCAAGAATGAAACACTGCCTTCATCTTTTTATTCAATTAGTTAACAGACATGCAGTAACACAGAGTGTGACACTACTCTGCTGTGAAAGTCATCAAACCTTACAACAAACAACAGGACTGATGTTGCTGTCTAACTGGCAGGCCAGGCCCCATCCATCTCCCTCCCATAACAAAGGTCATACAAATTAAAATAAACCACACATTGTTTGCTTATGGTTTACAAAACTACCTTTCAGCAAGTTATTAAAAGGCATTACCACTGATCATGGGGAAAAAAAAACAGGCCACAAAGCAAAACATGTCACACAAAACCAAAAACCATGTCTCAGGAAAGCATTAATTTTTCAAGGAAATCAAAGACAATTACAACTGATTGATGAACTCGTCAAATATTAATATGGAGGTTGGAAGGTAATAAAAGGGCAAGAGACTTGTGCATATTCAATACACATGGAACACTCTCATAACAGTATCGTGTAGCCCTGTCTGCCATCACTAATTAATGCCAGAGCACAGCACAGACGTGCTGTTTGTCTGAAATTACTAAAGTGAGCAGTGTCTAACTCTCTTGTCATTGCTTAATACTGATGTGCCACTAATTTAAGATTTGTAATCCAATGTACTGCTGTTGGGGAGAAGAACATCCATGTGTACAAGGCACCTGAAATCTAGAGTAAATGTTATCTTTCACAATAGATTTAATTTGATGCACTCTACAACTACAAAATGCATCCTTCAAGGAAACTCTCACTGAAAGGGAAATGGAGTTCATCCTCCTTACTATGTTTTTAACATCATCACTGCAATGATCAAAATCAAGAACACTTAGATTCATAAAAATATAACATAATGGAGATTTAAATACTATAGAACCAAGAACAGAAAGTACGAGTTTTAATAGTGAATTGTGTAAAAGTTATATAAAAGAGTACATCTATGGGGAAAGGGCGATGACGAAGGCTTCCACTGACTGTCTCAAACAACGTGACTAACACAGTAAACTCGATTTTAAGTTATTCAAAACATTACTATGGATTTTTCAACAATAATTTTATTTCAGACTACAAACTTGTTTTCCAGAAAAAATGCCTGCAAAATGGTTGAAAAAGGCAATACTTATAACCTACACAATTAACCATAACAATACAGGAGACAGGTCTGAAGAGTTCACTGTGAAAGGATGATCTGTAGTCTAAAGATATCTTATTATACTTAGAGGCCTACTTAAAAATTGTAGTAAATTAATAATAAATTGGAATACTATCTTTCATGCATTTGCATTGGACATTTGACATGTAAAACCACTTAACAAAACGAACTACTGGGAAAAATTCCAAACACACCATATCCTGAACAATTATAGAAAAGTTTACATGACACTTGCTTTATCTATAGAGTTATGAATTTTTTTTATATTTTTCAGGATACTAATTCTGATGCAATGAAATGCTAAAACTAACAGGAGGTGGGGAGGACATCCCTTTGCTGAGCAAGAGGGAGCTCAGAAAAGCAGTCAGCTTGAGGCAAGATATGTGAGAGCATTTAAGAAGCAGAACACTTCCAAATTACAGCCATTGTTTACTGCAGCCCAGGGAGGGCCCATGGAAAGATATTCTAAGCAACAGATACAAGTCTAGAACCAGGCAAAATGTAGATACTGTGTTCTTAGTTTTCACAGTTTTCAAGACAGTAACACAGCCCTCTGCTTCTCTGGAATAGACTTGGGTTTGTCTTTAAACGTGGTCGCTGTTAAAAGCGCATATATAACAGGAGATAATCACAGATCACACCATTACTCTGGCTGCACTAAATTCATATTTGAATATGATGCCAAATTAAAGGTACATTTAGGAATCCTGAAAATTAGTATGTTTTCTGGTAGGCTCAGTGTCAGTTTTAGGCTCCCGGTTGAGAGGAGCAAAGTACTGGGAAAGAATCTCTTACTAAGGTCAACACCAAGCGAACTTCTTAAAAGAGACAAACTGTTTACAAACAACAGACCAGCACCTGTGAAGCAGAGAAATGCACTCAAGTTGAGTGCCGAATGAACATCAAACATACACACCTTACCTTGGCTGAATTTGAAGTGAGGTGGAAGAGGGAAAGAATGATATGATAATTCAGTTTAAGTTATGACAGAGGGCACATGCACGTCAGACAGCATGAGCTACTCACAACTGCTTACCCAAGATTCGTGGTACAGAACTGTGAGCAGGTGCATGCCATAATCATAGTTCTGTCTTCTCAGGGGACACCTGGAAATTCAGAAACAGAGCTAGTCTTTTGGAACAAGATGTTAAAAATCTCCATCAAAATTTCTAAATTGTAGCTTAGGGAATCTTAGGGAAATGTGTGTTTGATTCACAGGCATTTCTGAATTACACCCAACCAAGAATAGTATCTTGGAGGTGTGACTATTAAGAACATGGGAGAAAGGGCAACTGTGAGTCAGTAGGAAAATCTACAAAATCCAAGAATTTACAAATCTTCAGGAAACATTAAGAACTTCTTTCCTCTCTGTGCCAAAGTGGAATCCAACATACGTCTGAACTCCTTTAAAACCTGATTTTAACAGTTAATAACAAGAGCGGTGTTAAATTTAAGTGCTATTTTAGCCTTAAAAATATAATAATTCAGCAAGACAATAAGTGATATTACTGGAAGACACCCAGCCCCTTCTATACAGTGACCACGGGTACAAGCATTTTTGTTTCCTTCTTGTAACTGTTACCTGTCTGTGACAATTGTGAGCACATCTGTCTCCTGACAGTATCGCTCTCCCACAAGCTTAACGAGCTTCTTCTTTGCATGGTCATCCAAATTCAGGTTAGAAAGTTTAACCTTCAAGTACAAGAGAAAACAACTTTAATTCCTTGGATAATCCAACCTCAGTATCTCTCTGGAAATATTTGAGACAATTTTGCACATCTGCCAAGAATTACAAGGACAGCTACAGGATGAATTTGCAGAATTTCTTCTGATTGTATCATGTCAGAAGTCTTAACACAAGGCAAGAACAATGTGAATATTCAGACAATATATACATACATAATAAGCATCCACATAATGCCTTACAAGTCCCAAGGCCAGTTAACATTAATGGATAGATTTGGACAGGATCCCACAGATGCGATTATCTGTGTGTCATTTTGAATTTTCCCCAACAGGTGGAGACTTACAGATGAAATGAGCTAAAACTGATTGAAGGTGCCATGATTAGATGTCATACAGATGTTATAAGCATGTGGTGTCATGTACTATTTTAACTTCTGTACTGGCACAGTAAGAGCACATCTATCACTGGCCTCACTGCTGCTGCTGCTCTGAAGATCGGCGCAAATCTCATCTCAAAAGGCACATTCAAAACCCACAGCACAATCCCAACTTTACTACCACACATACAGGCAAGGATTAGAACAGGTGGCTCAGCAATCTTGAGCCCTGAAGGGTTTCAAGACCCCGCTGGATTAAGTGCCAAGTAATCTGGTCTGATCTCACACTTACTTAGATTTAAGCAACAGGACAGGTTGGAGATCTGAGCTCCCTTCCAACCTCAAATATGCCATGATTCTATGCTCAGAATTCTGCTGTTCCTATTGCATACACACTGATGCCTGGAGGCCTGACAACTCAATACTTACAAACAGTGCCACATTCATGTGGCCCATCTTTCAATACCTGTGCACTTTCAGGGTCAAAAAATTGGCAATGAGAGGAGAACAAAGGCACTTAGAACCTTTTTTACAAGGATACTCTTCTTAGAAAAGTGCACTATTTTGCTTATATCAGAGCTTACTTAAATACATATCCATAACCTTATGACCTCAGTTCTAACATTCTGCAAAATACCTCAGGAAATCCACTGCTTTTTATTCATATGTTGAGGAAACCATTTCCCTCACTTCCTTATAGCAAATCATACTTGCATGTTTTGAAAAGAAAAATAAGCATTTAGGTCTTTTGAGACAAAGGCTGTTTACCAAAAATACTACTTACTCTTAAAGTCACCACTCTTGCTTTGGGATTGCGAATAGATGTCCCCGAAGAAACATAATCTACTGTTTCGATTTCAATAGGGAAATGCTTTTCACATTTCTCATCACTGTCCAAAGCACTGGGCCATTCAGTGCAGAAATCTGTACAATAAAGAGAAAACACTACAAGTAATACCTGTTTGGTGTATTTGATTGGTTGGCTGGGGTTTTTTCTCTAAATTTGTTGCAATCTATCATTTTCCTGGGTTTAATTCTCTTTGTACTGGGTTCCCCAAAACAGGGTTAACTCCAGTTGCCAAACAGAAACACAGAATGGTTTGGTTTGTACATGACCCTCAAAGACTACAGAGTTCAACTGCCAGGCATGGGCAGGGGCATCTGTCACCAGATTTGGCTGCTCAAAGACCTGTCCAACCTGACCCTGAACACTTTCAAGAATGGGGCATCCGCAGTTTCTCTGGGCAAGCTCTTTCAGTGTCTTGATGCCGAAGGGGTTTTTGATTTCTGATTTTTCACATTTTGTAGATTTTAGAAGTACTTGTAGCTGTAGCAAA
>JAOXXN010000265.1:62866392-62887200 GCA_026770055.1 Myrmophylax atrothorax | reverse complement strand
CTGCTGAGTTATAGCTCCATGTACAAATAATTCTCAAGTCTATAATGAAATTTGAATGTTTCTCTTTATATAGCCAGATATAAATTCTTATTCTAATACATAGTATTTAATTAACTAAGATCAGTGGGGATTTTTTTTCCTTTGAAAATGCAGATGTAAAAAAATGCACAAGATAAAATTTTTGTCTGTGTAAATATTTGAGTAAAACTGGTGTCTCCTTGTCTCTTCTTCCTATGTAGTTAGAGTTTTGACAGTTCCCAACTACAGAAATCTCTGTCAGGATGTGACCAATTGGTCTCCTTTGAGCATTTTCAGCCTTTTATACTATTTCTCTGTAGACTTGATGATCAATAGCACTAGCATTAGAGGAGGCCATCAAGAATCTTCTTAGCTTTTAGCCTTTTCTTGAAGGAATGCTCTTAGAAGGCAGAGCAACAGCACCCTTTTTGACTGGTCTAATTCTGGTTATCTCACCTCTCTTGTGTCAGTCAGGATTTTGTTCAGTTAAGGATTAAACCCAGACTTCTGACTGGTATCTGTAACCCAGGTAACAACCAATATCTACCTTGGTAAAAGCTGACTCCTCAGCAAGCTTGTGGACTTAAATTTGCTCCTGAATCAGTTTTACAGTTGTTCGCTAAAGGTAGAGGTGATGCACAGGTACACATGCTGTGCTAGTAAGAGGTGTTGTTCTCACCTCTATACCTGGAGGGCAAGGACTGTAGGTTCTGTAAAGGGTTATCACACTGAGAAGATCAGATTCAGATGTTTTAATGATGGCTTGTTATCTTCCTAAGACCTTAGCGTTGTGCTTATATTTTGAACTGGAGCTTGGAGCAGTCCTGGTTGATTCAGATATTCCATAGACTATTGGGTCAATGAGTGAAATCCATTTCACTCTGGCTCCACTAATGTACAACAGAGTGCTTGTACTGTCTCTCTTACATTGCCAAAAGACAGATAACCTTCTTTCACCCCCTCACAGTGGTTTTTTTTTTTTGAATGATGTAGCACAGAGAGACTTTGGTCCTGGCTAAAGCTCAGTGCCTGCTTGAATGAATGTCAGTCATAAATGAATTCTACATAAACTAAAGAGTTTAATTGGAATAGAATTTTATTTTCTATGAAAGATATTCTCAGAGTCATTTTTTAAGCTCTTGCTGGCCATTGTAGGCAGCTGGAGTGTGGATACCAATAAGCATTCTAAGGAAATTCTGGAAGGGGTTGTTTTGTTTTTTTTCCTAATACGTGACTTCAGGAATGATTTTGCCAGAACCTTTCAGACTAGTAGTAGAGCAATAGTGGGTACTAATGTAATACTAGGAATTGCTAACCAGCTGTGTTCTGCTTGGCTATTGTAAGATTTTTGGGACATAGTAAGGGAGGTATCCCACCCACTTGTGGGGCAGGAAACTGTTGAAGACTCAGCTTTGGAGCAGCCTTACACTTTTGGGAGTATTTGGTGCCCTGAATGCAGATTTGGGCATGGGATCTAAGCTGAATCTGTAAAGAGTATAGTGTAACAGCTGGCTTACATGCTTTTCTGTTGACTGACTTGGAGTGGAACTCAGCAATGCTGGACATTCCCCAGCTAGCTTTGCCAATTTTCTGGACTATATTTCCAGTGTGGGAGCTTGTTTGCATGGGCTAAGGTGCTGATGTCACTATTTGGACTCTCCTGTGTGAGAAGAGTCACTTTTGAGAACTTTAATGATGGTAGAATGGGGAGAGATCCATAAAAATAATAAACCCAAAGGGAAGGAAAATACAGAAACAGTCACCTGCTACCTAAGTGTATCTTAAGAAGTTGTGTGCAACTACTTTGTCTGGAGGGAAAAATGACATGCTTTTAACTGCATTGTTTCTAGATTCATTGATTATTTTTACCCCTTACTTTTCAGTTAAAGACATAGAGAGAAGAAAAGAAACAAATAAACCCAAGGTGAAGGATCCAGAAAAAACAAATGCGAGTAAACCGGCTCCAGAAGGTCAGATCATAACACATATGACTTATGTGATATTCTTAAAATAATCAGCTTCTTTATTTAACTTGGCCATTGTAGATATTTTCTGTAAGTCGGTACTTTCAATCTGGTTCCCAGAGTTAAATTAAACAAAAGGGAAAAATCAGTATTTTCAAGAATATTGGAGAGTTGCTACAACAGAGGTTTACTTGTAGTTCTGTGTTTTGCTTTACCACATTATTAAGTAAGTACTAAATACCACCATGAATAGACAAAAATTATTAAAAAATCCTGTTGCCTGCACTTCCCCCCATGGGTGCACGGAGCAGTGGAAGAATTGTGCATGTGTGTGTAATGACTTCATATCACTTTGGCTGTAAGACAGACTTGCAGTATTGATTCCTACCTAAAGTCAATTGATACTATTGTATAAGTAGGCACATAAAAACTTGATAACTCTTTCCTAATGCAGGTTATATATATGAAAACACTTGAAATGTTTTGAGGGAGGGAAAATAAAACAAGAAAAAGGAGTTCACTTTGTCTAGTTGCAAGGAGACAATCTTCTGGTGAAATGTGATATTGCTTGGCATGAGAAGTTTGTCTAGTATGGATGAAAATCTAGTTCAAGCTTATACAGCTCTATT
Organism: Myrmophylax atrothorax; assembly: GCA_026770055.1. Taxonomy (NCBI): domain Eukaryota; kingdom Metazoa; phylum Chordata; class Aves; order Passeriformes; family Thamnophilidae; genus Myrmophylax; species Myrmophylax atrothorax. The sequence goes on along the minus strand of JAOXXN010000265.1, from coordinate 62,884,589 downwards.
TCCTGTTATTCTAAAATTCAAATAGCATGTTCTTTATGAAGTAACCCCAACAGTAATTATTCCCTTCAGCGATTATTTATGATGTACAGAACAAGCACAGATGAGTAGAGTCTTGGTATGACCTTAAATAGTCTCTCTGTGAATAAACTGGATAGTTCCTTCTCTTTTGGCTCTGTCTCTGGCAATGCAAGTATCAAAGGCCTCACCCAAAGCTCCCTGAAGTCCATACAAATTCTTCTCACTTCAGTGGGTTTTTATTCTTACCACGCATACTTATGTCATATTTTGTTTATTAACACTATACAAGTTTGTTTCCATACAGCATTTGTCAAGCCAAAGCACCCTTGAATTCCATTTGGTACATTGGGAAAATATTAGCTAGCATTTGCAATTAGCTAGCATTAGCAAAGACACAAGTTGTACCTGCTAGTACATGATGGGCTAGTGAATAGGTGATCTTTCCTACATCATGTCTGGAGAAAAACTGAGTTGGAAGAAATGAAAGAGCTGAAGAAGGAAAATGTGATTTGCCTTCTTAATAAAGGACAAGTGATAAAAGTTGAAGGAGGGAAAATTGGGCCTGTAATAGGAAAATGTTGATTAAATACAGGCAGAGGAAGGTGTCTGCCAGACTGTGGCAGAGGATTTATGCTTTTTCATGGAGTAGGGGCAAAAATACAATTGGCAGAGGAGATTGGATCTGCAGTCTCTCCCTGTTTAGGATTCTTGTTTACTTGTGAAATCTTTAGTTCAGTCACTTTCCTTATTCCTGCACAACCTTTTACTCATCTGAAATTCTGTTGTATCAGGGCAATATGTATCAGAGCAAAATATATCTCCACCAGCACTTATGAAAAGCTATTGCCTTACACTTACTGTAGCATGTTTTACTAGAAGAGTGGGGTATAGATTTGAAACAAAGGCAAAACTTGCAAACTTCTTGATCAGCAAACCTGACCAAAAGAAAAAATATTATGCTGATTTTTATGCATTCTTGAGTTTGTTTAGCTCTATTCCCAACCCAGCCATATTTTATTGTACAGTAATAGACCCTTTTCCTACAGCTTAGCTATTGCATATTTCTTCCCTTTGCGCAGTCTAACGATTATTCAAAGTGATGGAGATTCCAAATGAATGACTTCAGTGGGAGTAGGGTGAGATTCCAAGCAAAAACATTGTGCAAAAATAACAGCATCAGCAAAAAATGTGTAGCTGGAGTAGAAGTGAATTCAGAACTGATACTCAGAGAGTAATGGTATCAAAGCTTTTCTAGCTTAATATGTAAAGACTGTTCCACCTCAAAATTGGATCAGAGAAATGTGGAAGAGTCTGTGAAAGAAATGGAATTAAAGATGTAGGTGCCAGATTTCATGGCAAACCCATTAATAATAACTTGATCCTCTGCAGATGTTTGACAGGAAATTATTTGAGTACGACCAAATGAATTCAGGCTAGCAGTTAATTGGTTTCATAACAATTTAGAGTATCGCTAAATTTGATGTATTTAATAGCAATCTTGATTCATTCTGTGGCTGTGTTTATATCCATAATCTAGTTGGTAAGTCCTTGGGTGCTAACAGCACACAAAAAATATTAGAATCATAGAATCATTAAGGTTGGAAAAGATTTGCAAGTTCATAAAGTCCAATCTTTGATCTAATGCCACCATACCCACTAAACCATCTCACAAAGTGCCACCTTCACTTATTTTTTGAACGCTTCCAGGGATGACTGTACCACTCCCTGGGGAGCCTATTCCAATGCTTAACCTCTCTTCCTGAAGAAATTTGTCATAATATCTAACCTGAACCTCCCCTAGTGCAACTTGAGGCTGCTTCCCATTGTCCTATACCTTGTTATGTGCTAGAACAGGCTGACCTCTCCCTCTCTGCAACCTTCTTTCAGGTGGTTGTGGACAGCAATAAGGTCCACTCTAAGCTTCCGGGCTAAACAACCTCAGCTCCCTCAGTCACTCCTCATAGGAACTGTGCTCCAGACCCTTCACCAACTTCATTGCCCTTCTCTGGACATGCTCCTGGACCTGAATGTCCTTTTTGTAGTGAGGGGCCCAGAACTGAACACATGATTTGAGGTGCAGCCTCACCAGTGCTGAGTACAGGGAGATAATCACTTCTCTGCTCCTGCTGACCACACTGTTTCTGATACAAGCCGGGATGCCATTGGTCTTCTTGGCCACCTGGGCGCGTGCTGGCTCATACTCAGCTGCTGTTGACCAGCAGCCTCAAGTCCTTTTCCAATGGGTAGCTTTCCAGCTACTGTTCTCCCAGCCTGTAGCACTGCATGGGGTTGTTGTGACCAGTGTGCAGGACCTGGCAGTTGACTTTGTTGAACCTCATACCACTGGCCTTTGTCCACTGATCCAGCCCATCCAGGTCCCTCTGCAGAGCCCTCCCACCCTCAAAAGACCAACACTCCCAATGAGCTTGGTGTTTTGAGTGAACTTACTGTTATTAAGTGTATTTGTATAACTTTTTTTCTCTTTTATGATGGTGCCTAATTTGAGTTGAGTAATATCTTACCTGTAAACAAGGGCAATCTTTGCCCTTAAAACAAATCGAAAACAACCATTGTCCAGATTGCCATTGTCAGTGATTGTGGCTTTTGCTCTTGACTGAAAGAGCAGCAAAAGCCTATTTCTTCATTCATTACTGTTTATTTTTGATGTAAGGATGTGTCTTCTGTGAATATCTGCTTGACTTGTTACAGAAGGATGCTTATATAAGAAGAAACTAGAGTGTCTTTGCAAGACTTAGGAGGCAAAAGTCATTCTCCTGCCTACGGAGAACTGTCTGACAAAGTTCTCCAGCATGAATATTAGGGCAGATTTGGCATTTAGTAGGCCAGAAATTCTGGAATATTTGTTCTGGGGCAAAACTAATGAAAGGATAGCAATATACTTGTCAGTGTTGTCACGTGAAAGGGAGGAGAGAGACAGAAATGCAAAGATTTTTAGTCTTAACTGCATTAATAAGAAATTATTAGCAATAAGCACTTCCAGACAATCAGATCTTTATGTTCCCAACACTGCTTATGGACTACGGACAGCACACAGGTTGGAAAGGGTTTTTGACCTCTGATATGAAGCCACACTTAAGCCAGGAAGAACTCATCAGCTAAATAAGCGCTTCCAGAAAATTAGAGCCTTATGAACCCAGCACTACCTGCCGAACTGCTGGGCAGAACACAGGCTGAAAGGATTTCTAACCTCTGCTTTGAAGCCACACTTAATAGCTAGAAATGAACTTTTCCCACAACAGCTCCTGAAATAACATTTATTAATACAAGTATGTGACAGTTATTGTGGGTTCCGCTTTGCCAGTGACAACGTTTAGCTGCAAGATTGTATTTAATTGATAATAAAAGACTCCATAAAGAAACCAGCACAAAACACATTTTACAGAGACAAACACACCGAACTCAAGTTACAATGCAGCAATGTATCCCATTTTCATGACAGACAAAAACTAGCAATAAAGAACTACTAACTAAAACCACAGACACCTAAAATGCTTATCTAGACACTCTTTCAATAACATAGGACAATAAAATAGCTTGCACACCACTCTCTCTCTGTAACACAAAGCAAAAGGAAAGAACAGAGCTGCTTCTTATCAACACACACGTTGAAAAAGAAACTGCACATTGCAAAAGAAAGCAATAACTAATATAAAGTAGCAAAGTGTAAAGCAAGTTACTGTTATTAGTATTAAGGTTGCAAAACACAAAAGTGAAGAATCAAAGTAACTGTTAGCATAAGATGTAAGATAGAATGTATAAAGGCATAAGCTTTGTAAGAAAGTAAAGTTAAGAAAGTAAAGTATAGAAAAACGGAAAGCACATGGTCTCCTTACCCTACATTGTTCCAGGAGGTAGGAGGAGGCAGGACAAGCTGCCAGCAGCTCCCTCAACAGAAACGATGGCATTTCTCCCTCTCTCCTGCAGTTAAAACTGCATTTCTTTTTATACTTTTTTTTTCCTTCAGGTGGTTTCGTGTGACTATAGTCAAAATGCCTGAGGGGAGTGGGCTCCTTGAGTCTGCTGGGAGCACCCCTCCAGGGGGCTGAGGTGTTTCCATCAACCCATCCAGGCTTATCAGGGCTATCACCCCACACTGTGGCAGAGACATTTTAACAGCAACAGATCTTTGGACAACTCCAATCTGATTTCTCCCTCAATTGTAACTGAACTGCACAGTAGGCGGAGAGAACCCTTATTTGCAACAGAGTGCTTGAGAACATCTTGAATAAATGGCAATGAAATCCATGCAGTTAACTCCATTAAACATAAATCAGGATCTGTGACAATACTAAACATTCATCATGCTTCTTTTTATTTTTTTTGTGTGTGTATTTTGGTGCTTTTTTAAAGTCTGATTCACCTCTGACTGACACAGTATTCAAGCTGAGTGAAATCAGAAGTTGTTGAAAAACACCTGGAAGACAACACATGCCATTGGTCACAGCCAGTATGACTTTGTGAGGCAAAACTCCTGCTTGTCAAATCTGATTTCCTTTTATGGCAAGGTAACCCACCTGGCTGATCAAGGGAAGCCAGTTGGTGTAATCTTTTTTGATTTCAGCAGAGCTTTCAAAAATGTCTGTCACAAGATCCTGCTGGACAAAATATCCAGCCCACAGCCAGATAAGTACATCATATGCTGGATGAGCAATTGGCTCACGGGTGGAGCACAGAGGGTGATAGTGACTGTGGTGACATCAGATTGGCCACCTGTCACTAGGGGGGTTCCACAGGGCTCCATCTTAGGCACTCTGCTCTTCAACATCTTCATAAATGACTTGGATGCAGGACTGGAAGGGACATGAAGTAAGTTTGCAGATGACCCAAAACTGGGAGGAGCTGCTCACTCCCTCAAAGGAAGGGAGGCCCTGCAGAGAGACCTGCACAGATCAGAGGGCTGGGCAATCACCAACCATTTAATGTTAAAGAAGGGGAAGTGCTGGATTCTGCTCCTGGGATGGGGAAACCCAGAATGTATGGACAGATTTGGGCCAGTAAAGGGAGGCGATTGTCCCACTCTGCTCTCCACTGGGGCAGCCTCACCTTGAATATTGGGTCAGTTTTGGGCACCACAATATAAAAAGGATATTAAGCCATTAGAGAGTGTCCAAAGGACGGCAACAAAGATGGTGAAGGGCCCTGAGAGGAAGCTGCATAAGGAGTGGCTGAGGGCACTTGGTCTGGAGAAGAGGAGACTGAGGATGCCTGATTACTCTCTCTGGAAAGAATTTTTTTCTGATATCCAACTTCAATTTCTCCTGGCAGAGCTTGAGCCCGTGCCCCCTTGTCCTATTGCTGAGTTCCTAACTGCACCCCAATGCCACCGTGTGCCTGAGGGCATTGTCCGAACGCTCCCTGATCCCTCTCAGCCTTGGTGCTGTGCCCACTGCTCTGAGGAGCCTGTTCAGTGCCCGACCACCCTCTGGGTGAAGAACCTTTTCCCCTAATCCAACCTAACCCTGCCCTGCCGCAGCTCCGGCTGTTCCCTCGGTCTGTCCCTGGTCCCCACAGAGCAGAGATCGGTGCCTGCCCCTCCTCTGCCCCTCCTGAGGAAGCTGGAGATGCTGTGAGGGCTCCCCTCAGTCTCCAATTTATTTTGTGGGGGATTTCTTTTCGTTTTCCCACCCAGACCTGAAGGGAAGGAGGCCTGGGGAAAACACCCGTGCAATACTGTTCAGAACAGGAGATCTACACAACATCTCGAGAAGAAAAGTTTAAGTCAGTGTAGCTGTAAATTAGAACAGGATCACCAGTAAAATTAGTCGGGATAAGACACAGTCCTGCAAAAACTGTATTTCTGAAAACTAATTATCAATCCCTTCTGCTGAGAGTTTGCTGATACTATTCTCCCTCATACTGTTCAACAAGAAGCTCCTGTCTCTCTCACATTCTCTTCTTCCCACAGGATACTTCACCTGCCTTTTTTGTTGCAGAGCAAATTGAATCATGCTGGACTACATCTGAAACGTGCTGAAAACCTCATTGAACGACTATGGACTATGACTGTGCAGCAAATAAGCTGTAAAAAGGACTCAAGTTTTGACTCGTATTTCTTTCACAGTGAGAGAGCCTCATTAAAAATAATCTAAATAGCAGCCTGGAAAGTCCTGTATTAAAGAAATGCATACTGCTCAGGGCCTGGTCCTCAGAACTCAATAAAAATGAAGTGAAATATCAACAGGCACATTAAGAGTTTGCTCTGGAACACAGCATGAGACCACTCACACATGCTCTAGAAGGAAAGCTCCTTTCAGCTATCCTAATGTTTTAGCAACAAAATAAGTCTTGATACGGAAACAACAACTGTTGGTAGCACAAATGGTCCCAATAATCTACCCAGATTTCCAAGACTAGTTGAAAAAGATGTGCACAGTTTTATCCAATTGGTATTTATTTTGTGTAAAATAAAACAGTTTATCTTCTAGAAGGACAGGAAATGTAAGAGGGGGGAAAGGAATCTAAGAAAAACATGTGAGCAGAAAAGACTACAATGATTTGTTTATATCTAGAAAATCAAAACATTGCCAGCCATTATGTGGAATTGGAGCAAGGAAAATTGAATGACTGAATGATTTTCCTTACTGGAAAAATTACTTCCTGCTCCATTTGCTTCTCCCCCCTGCTTTTGAACTGGACTTTTTAGTAATAAACTCTTAATTGAATTTTCTTCTCCATTGCAGCGGAGTCAACTCAGAGTCCAATATCTTGTCTTGATGGCCACGTTGCATAGGAGCCATTTATATCTAATAATATTTTACAGGGTTTAGAGAGCCAGAAATTCACACACACTCACCAGCTGCTGCTTTAAACTCACTTTATAAACTGTTCAAAGTTGCCATGATTAGATGTCATGCAGGTGTTATGAGCATGTGGTATCAGGCACTATTTTAACTTCTGTACTGACACAGTAAGAACACAACTATCACTGACCTCACTGCTGCTGCTGCTCTGAAGATTGGCCCAAATCTCATCTCAAAAAGCATGCTCAGTGCAGACAGCACAATCCTAACGTTACCACCAGGAGGGCAGGTAAGCACTAGAACAAGTTGTCCAGAGAGGCTGAGCAATCTTGAGCCCTGAAGGGTTTCAAGACCCAGCTGGATCAAGACCTAAGTAACCAAGTCTGATCTCACACCTGCCTTGCTTTAAGCAAGGCTGGAAATCTCCTGAGCTCCCTTCCAACCTCAAATATCCCATGATCCTATGCTGAGAAGGCAGCTGCTCCTATTGCATACACACAGATGCCTGGAGGCCTGACAACCTCAGTGATTTCAGGAATCAATTCCCACAGCTAGAAATTTCAAGACACCTTTACAGGAAAAGATAGTGCTGATCTGTAAAGAAATTTTTAAAGGAGAGCCTCCCCAATCTTAGCTACCTTGCCTTTCCCAATCTTCCATTTGCATTTGATTTCAGAAGTGCTTAGGAAGAACTTGCCATCTTCTTTCCTTGGGATAAATCAGCAAGGGAAGGAAGTGAAAACAAACCAGTATGGAATTACAAACTTTATTTCCTAGAGGACATGAGCATGTAGGTGGAGAGCAAGACAAGGAGTTTTAAAATTCTGTAATTCTGCAAGTAGGAACCAGTTTATAACTCCCATGTTACTAAGTATTGGATAGAAGTAGGGCTTGGTTGTTAATATCCTTATCCATGAAGATTTTTTTTATTGTGGGAAAGGTGACTCCCCAATGGTGATTGTCATTTCCCAGAGCTGGGCAAGGCTGGTCCTGTCTAATATGCTTATCAACGACCATGGCTGAGGGAACACACGTTGCAGAGATGACACCAATTTGTGCTGGCATTTTTGATCTGCTGAAGGGTAGGAAGGGCCTTCAGAGGGACCTGGACAGGCTGCATGGATGACCTGAGGCCAATGGGATGAGATTCAACAAGTGCCAGGTCCTGTGCTTGGGTCAGAAGGTTTCTGAGAGTGCAAAACTCTTTGTAACTTAACTGGGCAGAGGTTCCATGTTCTCTCTTGGTGTCAGTTGCTCCTGGCAATCCTTCAGTTGTCCTTTGGGTTACCCACATACCTGCAGAGGCAGGTTCTTCTGCTCAACAGGGTGACCTGTGAAGGGTCAGATTTGTTGCTGCTGGGGTGGAAGGTCTCTGAACATAGTAAGGACATTTCCCCCCCCAGCTTTTCTCCAGAGCACAGAGATCCCCAACAGCTGACTGCAGCCACATCTGTTGACAGTTATGACAAGACAAGCAGAGTGTCCACTGCTGGAACTCAAAAGGCTCCACCATCCCTTCTCCAGCCTCCAGTATCAAGTGCCTGACAACACTGACTTCCTCTCTCAGAGTTTTCATTCTGAATCAAAACACTGCTGTTGATCAAAAAGTCTTCTGCACTTTTTGGAACGAGGTTGTTGTGTGTTTTTGTGCCACAGCCTTCTCAGGGCCACAGAGAGATTTGCCACCCTTGACAGGGCAGGGACCTAACAAGGCAAGTACCTGTGAGGACAGTATTGTGGTTCAGTACAGACTTTAAGGGTCCTGTGCCCAGGTCCTGAGGAAAAGTTCCTTCCTGGGGAAGGGCTGCTGGGGATTCACACTGAGGAGCACCATGCCAGCTTGGTGTCAGTCCTTCCTTCTCCTTGGATGATCTTTCCTTTGCCTTCCAACCTTGCCTCCCTTCCAAAATTATGGCCAGAACCAGACAGGTTCAGAAACATTAAGGATATTAACACCCATGTTACTAATGTTTGGATGGGAGCAGATTTTGTTTGCTAGTGTCCTTATCAATAAAGATGTTGTTATCATGGCAAGGTGACTCCCCATTCCACTTCTTGATATAAGAAACACCTCCTTTGCCTATCTACTACTACCAGCTTAGGTCTAGTAAAGGATGCAGGAACCCTCTTGGTCTGCTTTTCTGACACTTCCACAGACACCGGGAAGTACAGCTCATTTCTGGGATCAGTGGGGCACTTTCCGCTCATTCCATTTGCAGCTCACCAGCACTGGTGAAACGGCACCTCAGTCTCCAGTTGTGAAAGAGACTTTCATCTTACTGAGGACAGAAATGCTGGTCTGAAAATACTCAGGCCATTCATGAAAACCTGCAGAAAACTTAATGCCCTCTGCTGTGCCAGGTAGTGTCATTGTGTATTTCTGAATGATCTCTGAAATCTACTACTCTAAGGAGATCATAGGCTACTGAGAGTTAGTTATCTTTTATTGGTTAACGTGGGATTTTCACATAGAGCTGTTCAAGAGAACTTGTTCTCTCCTCTTTCTACAGCCTGAGAAAAAGACATGACCGAGTTTGCCCAAAGCATGGATAACAGCAGCAATCCTTTTCTTCATCTGTTACTGATCCTGCTGCAGAACATGAGCAACCCCAAAACCTTGATCCCTCCTGCTGGCTATGAGATGACAGAATCTCCACCCACAGGACCTGGCTCAAGCAGGAACCACACTCTCTTAGACTATGGACTGAGGTCAAGGGAAATTGTAGCAGCCAGCATGGTTTGGGGAGTGTTGTGGCTGGTTTCCACCTTGGGAAACATCCTCGTTTGCTTAGTGATCCACAGAGCAGGAGAACATAATCCCTCCCCAACTATTTTGTGGTCTCCATGGCTTGTGCAGACCTGCTCACCACTGTTGTGAGTGCACCCTTCCTGCTTCTTCAGTTGACCTCTGGCAGGTGGATCCTGGGGAATGGGATGTGCAAGCTGGTAAGGTACATACAGTACCTCACCCCAGGAGTCCAGATTTATGTGCTCTTCTCCATAGGTGTGGATTGATTCTACACTATTGTCTACCCCCTGAGCTTCAAAGTGTCCAGGGAGAAAGTCAAGGAAGTGATTCTGACCTCTTGTCTCTGGGGTGCTCTGTTTGCATTGACATTGACAGCTTGTTTTCTCTACAACTCCAGCGGAGACCACCACTGCAACTTTTTTCTCCCTCATTCTTGGCAAGGGGTCACCTCCATTATCACCCACCTCCCAGTGCTGTTATTTTTGTTTCCATCCACCTATGTTATCCTCTACTACAAGGAACTCTTCACCTGCATTTAGAGAAAAGGCATTGAAGACACAGCTGGCAGGAGGAAAACAAATTTCATCTCAAGATAAAATCTTCACCTCAGTTTTCCTCCTGTTCTGGTTCCCTTTCTACATGGTACAGCTGTGGTACCTACAAGAAACAGACTACAGAAACAGTTCCTTGGTTTTCCTGGTCACCACCTGGATCTCTTTCAGTTCCTCAGCCTCCAAGCTTATCCTCTTCTACATCTATAATGCAAACTTACGAAGAGGGATGAAAGAAACCTTTTACATGTCTGCCAGGAAATACCACAGAAGCAGCATCTTCACCATTACCACCAGTTCTGAGACAACCAGAAAGTATCATGTTTGAATCACAGATATCCCAGCACCAGCCCAAACTGTCACCAAAGACTCCACCTCTGATGCTTTTAACAGAGAGGTTAAGAAGTATGACCTTTCCAGGACTGATGAGTCCAATAGCCCAAATACGTTTGCCTGAGGGGCTTCATTGCTTTGAAAAGCAATGTATGTGCTATGGTGGTGCTTATAGATGCCTAGAAGAGGGAGGATCTTTCACCCTTTGAAGCAATGTATAGTTACATATTTCAGCACACATTTTAGGGTACAAAAAATATTATCTATTATATTAAATGCCTTGGTTTTGATGCATTTGTTTTATTTCATTTCAGTTATCATGTTCTGCTTTGGGGAACTCCTCTCCTGGAATCATGAGCAATATTTTTCTACAAAACAAGAGTCCTTACACTCTCTGTCTGTAGGGAAGAAAGGGAAAGAAAAACACTTCTTGTTTTAATCCCTGTATGGGGTGGGCCACGGTGCATAAATATCTAAATCTACCCAAAGCCATTCCTTCTGTTTTATCCCTGTGAATACTGTTGCACTGGACTTGTCTCTCTTGTTCAGAGCCCACTGGTTCGGTGGAAAAGGTAATATTGGATTAGTAGTTTAACTGGATGATCTGGAGGGTCTTTCCAACCTAAATGATTCTAGAGTTGTATCTCCTCCCTGTCCTCTTGTGCCTCCATTTCTGTTTGGGAATTACCTCCTCCTGGAACAGTCCCAATGGATTGTTTCACCACGGTTTGACTGCATAAGGGGTTCCTAACACTGCCCACCTTGTGCTTCGCCGTCCTGAGGTCTGTCCCACTGTGTCTTGGGCTGGGAGAGTGCTTGGAGTCATGGAATACCCTGTGTTGAGAGGGACCCCTGGCTCTGCACCATATGGCTTCAAGAATCCCACCATGTGCTTGAGAACATTGTCCAAACACTCCTTGAGCTTTGTTAGATTTGGTGACGTGACCACTTCCTTGGGAAGCCTGTTTGAGTGCCCAACCACCCTCTGGGTGAAGAACCTTTCCCCAGTATCCAACCTAAATCTCCCCTGGTGGCTCCAGCCATTCCCTCAGATCCTGTCACTGGTTACATAGAACAGAGATAGGTGCTGCTCCTCTGCTTCCCCTCTGGAGAAACTGCAGACTGATAAGGGCTCCCCACAGTCTCCTCCAACTCAGCTTCTTCCTCTTACGAGGAAAAGTACAACTTCTCAGTCACTGCATGGTCTTTGTTTCCCCAAAACAGGGACAGGCTTTTTCAACAACCTCTGTAAGCAAAGCTCCGTGGATTTCTTCAGAAAAATGCAAATGATTCAGTCCTGTGACATGGAAACAAAATCGTGATGCTGTCATATGTAGATCTGGACTAGGGAGTGGTGCTTTTCCTAAACTTCAGCTTTTTTTCTGCATCTCAGGACGTGTTAGGTGCAGATGTTAATTGAGGTTTTTTGTAGCAAGGTACTTGTGTCACTGGACTTGCTCAAAGAGTTCTGGTTTTAATCTATTTGTTTCAAATTGCAACATAGCTGCAATGTGCTTTAGCCTTTCATTATTAATACAGCATCTCACAATGACTCCACCCACCTTAACACAATTATTGGTCATGAATGATGGACAGTGGTTGATTACTACTGCTAATTAAAATATAAACTTTTTGATTATAGATTTATATGAGATTTCTGTTAATTTTACAAATTTTGAATTATGGAATGTCCATCCATTGTAAACAGTAGGTGGGGAAAAGGAACAAAAAAAGACGTGATGAAATTTTAATAGCAGTGTTGGATAAGTGTTCAAAACTAAAATTAATTATTTATTTTTTAATTATTTAAATTATATAGACATTTGTATTCTCAAGGTTATTTCTGAATCTAAAATGTCCAGAGATCAAAGACAGCTAGGCATCCAAGTGAGGATCCGGCCTTGGGTGCTCAAAGAGGTTGAATCTACCATGTAACTGAAAGTTGAAAATTTTATGTCCTGAACTGAAAATTGAATTGTTAGCAGTAGTAAAGTGCATGGACACACCACTGGAGAGTACATATTCTTCATGCTGTGCCTATGGGATATAAAATTAACAATCAGTATATGATAATAACTATCATAAAATGCATTCACAAATATCCCTTATAAAAAGTAACTGCTTTTCCAATTAAAAAAGAATATATTATTGCAACTTCATTTCAGCATATTCGTCAGACATATCCTACTGCCTTCACAATGATGTGTCACTATTGAGGTCAAGAGAAACTCTCTGTATTTGCAAACATTTTTGCTCCTGTCAACATACTCATGCCAAAAGCCTTGCAAGTCAGTTATTGCACATTAATACAAAATAGAGAATTGTGTTAATATGTAAAATTGTTAAATCTTTGGTTTACATTAACACCATATAGTTAGTGAATTTTACAAATACCAGACAATGACTTAGCTGGTGTTACTGACCTTCTGAAGTCCTGCTCTGTATTCTCACAGAACATTCTTAGAAGACACTGCATTTCATCTTATTTTCCACATTAGGGTAACATAAGAAGAGATTCTTGTTGTTCAAAGCATGTAGTGCCTGTAACAGAACAAGGTCAACTGCAGGTGTTATGCATTAGCTCGGAGTTCTTGTTTCATGACTTCACTGTGGGTCACTTGCACATCTTGGGTTGCAGCATCAAACGTTATAATTAATTTTAAAACCCTCTTCAAATTTTCCTGGTTTTCCTAGTTAGTTAGTCACAATTATTGTTTAAACATCAGCTTTCAGTAGAATGATCCATATTCAGCGCTCTGCTGCTTGTATTAGACTTTACTCAAGAAGAACATCAAACTGTATGCTTCAAGAGGGTGTTTTTAAAGAAATATATATGGGACGTTCTAGTTGCCAGAATACACAGCTCTCAAGGTTTCTTGCTTCCTCCAGAATCCTTACTGTCAGAGCAGCTTCTTTTCTACAGCTTATTTTAAACAGATCTAATTGTGTCTTATCGCAGTTGTCTTTATTTAGATTTTTTTGATTCGGCCAAGCTAAACACAGATCTCCAAAAGTTGGACAAAACTGGACTGAAGTGCCTCAGATCCAGAATGTCTTTGTTAATCTCATCATTTTCAGCTGAGTGTATTAATTCTGTGACATGTACTAGAATGAGAAGGATTTGTGCAGCCATTGAGGTTTGCTTAAAATCTTCTATTCCATCTTGTCTGGCTTCTCCAACAGATGTGTACATGAAAACATCCAGTCCACACAGTCAGAGCTGATTTCTCACAAAATAAAAGCAGAGAAAAACATGACAGCACTATTATTAGTAAGTGCCAAGGAAACTGTTGAAAATACCATATTGCTTATTCTTTCCTGGAATTCAGTTATGTGGTATTTGCATGACAAGATACTTGAGTGCTTCCATATTTCCTCTGCTGTTTATAGTTATTTTTCTGTAAGGGCATAAGTCCATTTTGCCTGATCATTATTAGCTCCCTAACACTTGAGAAAGAGTTGATCTTTTTAAAACTGAGAGTGAAAGAAAAAAAAAAGGAGAAATTGCTGCCGATAATACAGTGCAAGTGACCATGGGACAAAACCAAGAGTGCAATTCAAATACAGTATTTTTCAGTTTTTCATGCACTATCACTTGTCATTCAAAATTGCTACACAGATAAAATATTTTGTTGCTATTTATTATAGCCGCTATATATAATTATCTTTGGCAAATGATACTGTTCAATTCATATGTCTGTGGTAATTTTTTTTAATTTAATCTTTTTTTTCATCTTAGGATGCCTTTCCAGAAATCTGAAAAATAAAAGAAAGTAGTGTTATCTGTGTTTTGAATGTATTTATACTTGAATGCTTCATTTGTCTGCTTTCTCATTAGTAATAGCTTAATTCCATCACAGAGGAACTAGTCAAGATTAAGCACTCTATGGTTATTGCAGTCCCCCTACAAGTACATTAACTTGAAATCAACAGACCTATCAACTGGAATTCACCTCAGGACACATTCTTTGTATACTTCTTCAGTATACAGGTGTTCTTCCTGTGTTTTGAGATGCACACACTTTTTAAAAAACCTTTTCAGTTATATTACAGTAGAACTGGAACCAATTTTTTTTCCTTTGAAACTACAATTTTGCATAAAATGGTGTACAGACATGCTATTTAGGAACTCAGGTAAGCTGAAAGGTACCGGAGGTGTTAGATGAGTGCTTGTTCACTGCATAGTTAAATCACAGATTATGTTAGCACTTTTTTCTTTTTCCATTTTTGTGAATTTTTCTCCCCCATCCCCTTAGTGAAAAATCTAGCATTTACAAGGGCTCTCTCATCTCTCTCAACAAGAGATTATGATTCCTCTTTAATTTTCCCAGTCAGATTCAATTTCCCATGGACCATTCCATAACCAAAATTTTACTGGTGAAAGAGGGAATCTGCTTCTCTGGTCAAAACCTCCTGGTTGACATTCTGAGTGCACCAAGCAGTGGCACAGCACTGACCAGGAAGCTCAATGCCCTTCTGTGCATGCAAAAGCTGAGTCTGCCTGGGTTAATTTGATTGCTTGGAACACTGTGGAAAGACACTTGCCCAGCCTCTGTGATTGTGCTTTTTAAATCTATGAAGACTAAGTTATGCCTGCCTTTCTGATGATGTTGCACATGTTCACTGCATGTGACATACTCTAGAAGCAGTGAAGAGTTTAGAACTGCCAAAAAAAGTAATGGACATTTGTCTTAAAAGAATTACAGGAGATGGAAGTAAGAAATAGGAGGTTACTTGCTGAGGATATTCTCTATTTTGGGCATGAGCTGTATAATTTCAGAAAAGCTACTGCCTGAGGCCCCAGCTTAGTACAGAAAGAGAAGGTAATGTGGACCTATTACAATAAGAATGTCAGGTGTAGTTTACTTCTCTTTAATGTCAACTTTGTTATCAATTGAAGATTGTATAAAAGAGCCCCCAACCTACAGAAAAGAAGCTCTGTGGAAATCTTTAACTAAAATTAACAAAATGTCTTAGTTGACTTTTTAATCTCATATATATAAATGTAAAAATGCACAGCAGCACTTATTCTTAAAGGATCCTTTTCATCTTCCCAAACTGTCTCTTCATTTAGAACACACAGTTCCTATGTGAAAAGTCTCTACTGAAGCCATAGTTCCATTTTGTTCAATCTGTTCAAATATACTTGAAATAAACATCCACTTTTCCTGGTATTGAGTTACAACCTCAGAACAAATAACGGTATCCTTTTCCTCCAGTGCATCACTAATGATTTAAACAAACCAAATCAAACAATGCTGGGACACTTAATATAATTGAAGATAGGCATCAAGTAACAGTTGAAGTTCTCTATACAAGAATTTATATTGCCTCATTATTTGAAGGCTCTCCATGCCTGCCATCTGATATCTCCTCAACACTGACAATAGGGACGGTATTTCAAGCAGTAATTTTGTCTTCCTTCTATGCAACATGAGCATAACAACAGATACTTTACTCTACATGGTAGCAGTTTGTTTTGGCTCATAAAATTCATTAATATACTGATATTAAAAATACTGTGGGTTTCTATAAAGTTATGCTATGATTAAAATTAGAGAATTCTGCTGACCTAGTGAAGAACTAAACTAAAAGACCAAGCACACCTTGAACTGCACACCAAGCTGTTGTCCAGGTAGAATAACATAAGAATGCTGGAATTTGACTGCATCATTCTTAAAAACAACTCTTATGGAATGCATTATAATTATTATTTGATTTACTGTAGTGCCCCAAATGGCAAACAGGATCAGGATCCTATCATGCTGGCTTTCAATAAACAAACTTTTCTTAATCAGTGATTAATTCCAAGTTAGATAATGCACTTTCATAATATAAATTTTTCCTTATTCTCAATATTTGAATTCAACAATTGTCTACTTTCCAAAAGCCTACTGAAATGACAGTACAAGGGCATTGGCACAGTGTCTGTCTAATGGAAAGTAGTGCACTTGAAACTTAGATGAACTACGGTGCAAAAGTCATGGAATTAATACTTTTCACAGTTCCTTCCTTCAAAGGAAAACATACTCCTTTGTCAACTCTTGGGTTCTCCAGCTTTCATCCCTCCCCACCTTGTAGGGGAAGACAAGGTGAAGTGGAGCAGAATAAGCAACAGGATACCAGCTAAGAGACTGAGGCACAGAATATATAAATTCTTCATGGAAAAGTGAAAACCATCCTGAAATATAGTGAAATGATAGTTAAGCCACAATTAATTTGCTTATCTGGAATTTTTCAAACACATACACACAAAAGCTGACTACATGACATTCATGCTGTAATTAAAGTTTAAAAAATGAAAATGTGTGCATTTTTTAAGAGATGAGTGTTGGATGGCTGTTGGTCCCACAGAACTCATAAAAATGAGAGAAAAACTCAGATTCCAAAAATGGTGATGTTTTGTATGAGAACAAATATACAGATAGATTCATTCCCACCACCATGCTCCTTCTTTCAAGTGTAAGGAATATTAAGCCTTGCCTAGAGAAATTTTGCTGGTCAAAGAGTAATCTAAGGTCTTTAAGGTAATTAATAACTAAGGTCTTTTGTGAAATAAGGATAGTATTGACTTCAAAATAGATATTTTACTTAATTGGTGGCATAAAACAGAAATTGCACAAAAGAAGAGTTACCAATGAAAAAAAATAACCCTTTCTGCTGCTCATCTTTCCTCATCCTGAACCATATACCAGTTAGAAATTTGATGAGAAAAGGAAGTGAAACGTATAACTTGAGGAGCCATTCACTTTTCTCATATCTTCATAATGCAGGGATTTACCCACTCTTTACAGCCAGTGACCTCTAAAGTTTTTAAGTCTTCTCTGAAAGTGTTGCCTCAAAAGCCAAGCTGTTAATAATACTAGTCCAAAGGGAGACAGGTGACATTTTGTTCCTGGGTTTCATCCTGGCAGGTGAAACTGTTCATACATGTTCTTCCTGGGCAGAGACCTTGTAAGGCATCATGCAGTGCTATCCCATGTGCCCTTGCTGGCCTTTGGATGGATTTACTGTTGCTAAATATGGTTGAAAGGCAAGTAGAAAAGGCAGCTGCCACTTGTGGCAGATGGTGAGTGGCAGGTGGCAAACTGACACAGCCTGAAGAAATGGGGGGTCTCACCTGATATGAATGGCTTATGTCCATTAACCTCTCCAACAAAGTGATGATTTCACATATAGCTGTGAAGGAGCATCATGTCACAATAATTTAAAGAAGTTTTCAGAATTTCCATTATAGTTTTAAATAGTCATAATACTCAGAAATAACAAATCCCACAAAAAATTTAAGAATTTTACAGGGCCAATGCTTGAGAGCAGTGTCCTTTCCTCATAGTGCTGCCACCTGTGCTTTTCCATGGTGTCTTTATGTACTCGTCCCCCACACATTTTTTTGTATCAGAGATGCTTCCCATGCAACATCCCACAGATGCACCCACCTTGTGCAAGGACTCACTAGCCCATAGCTCTTCAGTGATGTAAATTTATTTATTTGAGAATAAATGAAAATGAGGACAGGAGCTCACAAGTGTTATTCCAGTTGCTGGCCCAGTTTCACAGGCAACCTAATCTGAAGAACCCCTTTGAAAATGTGAATTCCCTTCTTTTACCAGGACTAACTGAAGAAAACTTTATACCTGCACCTTCTTGTTTGTGGGGGGCATAATCTGGAAGCTCTTCTTTGCATCAAATGCTTTGTGCATTTTTGGTGAGAGTTTAATAGGGTTTGGGTTCCCTCTTAGCTGCTTGTGGTGATACATAAGTTTTGGGGGGTGGAGAGTCTGTGTC
>JAOXXN010000265.1:62855281-62866292 GCA_026770055.1 Myrmophylax atrothorax | reverse complement strand
TATTGCTGTCTCCAGGGTGCTGAATCCCGTGGGCACCCTTGAACATTCTGTGGAATGGAATATGGTTTCAGTAGACCAGCTATTGAGCTTTCCCTCTCTTGCGATTCCTGTAGGGTGAAGACTGCCACAGGAGCTCTGATTGTGGGCAATACCCTTGGATGTGTACACTGCTGTTACTATTTTCAGACTGAAAACTGCATCCTTGAAATTAAGGGACCCAGTTGCCAGTGGATATTTAACACTGATATCCTTCTCACCCTCCCATTTGGGTTGCATCTTCATTGTGTCATTCAGGGTTTAGTATGGAACATTTAATAGCAACATTGTACTAACACTGCAAACAGCCCTTCTTCCCTTTTCATTGCACTAAATGGCAGAGTTTGCCTGAAAAGAGTGGATGATTGGTGAAATGGAATAAAAAAGAGAGACATAGAATAAGCAAAGGAGGACTACTATACATTTGGTTTCATTTTGGATTGTTATATATCTGTTATCAGTGGGGCTTATTTTAAGAATTGCCTATTTTGATCTGTCTGCATGGTCAAAGGTTGCTGAACGGCATTTTAACCAGCCAGTCAAAACCAGAACTAGATACTTCCAAAAGAAAATTTCAGCCTGTATGCTTACAATGTTGATGATATTTCAAAAAATGGAAGGACAGGTGTGGTGGGAACAGGCAGAGGAACTGATCTGAAAGTTGCTACTAGTTCCTCCTGTAATGATCATGTGAATTAATGGATTAATTCATATTTCCATCAGACAGATAGAATTAATTACAATTAGGGTAAAAACTGTAGTTTAGATCTTAGAATAAGATTTTATGTAAGATCTATACATTTATGATGTGTATCATACTAAGAGACTAACATTTTCTTCACATCACAGCTCTTTCTAGATTTCTTGAAGAACTTGCATTTTTTGTTTAATTTTTCCAGTAAAATACTGTAGTTTAATTTTGAACAGAGATGAAAACTCTGTATAACTCAAGGAGTTAATTTCTTACAGCAATTCCATCATGAAAATGTGATTTATGGAATTGCTAGATACTATTCTGGGTCAAGTGGTCAGCCTTATAGAATATCTATATTAATACAAAAATAATGAAGTAGTGCCAGCAGATGCATAAAAGGCAATTTACCACTTCAGATCTTTCCCTGTGCAGTAAAATGCTACAATATATTTAACTTGGAAAACTTTTGGAAAGAATGGAAGCCCAGAGTCACAATCTGCTGGTGTTTTATGTACCACCCTTCCAATATCATAATACATAAGTCATGATAATCTTAGCTTACCATCAGCATGTCCTTGAGAGGAAGAATAATGGAATTCGTGGTGCACATTGCATGGATTGCAGAGTGCTCTACAGACAACTACCTGACATATTTGCAAGACAAGTATTGCCCCACTTTTTAACCTACAATTCAAAAATGAATAGTACAGGGAGTATTGTTATGTAAACTTGAAGGTCAAGTCTATACCCCATTTCAAGATCCCTTATTATGCATAGTAAGCTTTGATTTACTTGTAAGACCCTTGGCCCACCTGGCTGGGAAGCTTAAGCAGAAAGCAAAGGTTGGCATTTTGCCCCTTAAAGGCAGCCTGGGCACAATTAGATCAAGCCACACAACATGCTGAATATGTGCCCTAACATGATCACTGCAAGGAAAAGAGTCTATAGCTAAACTAGAACTCAGCAGTGTCTAACTTCTAGGCATCCAGTCCTGGAAGTGGAGTTCACAAACCCAGTGTGGATGTTCCAGAGTGCTGTATGCGGAAGGCTTATGTCCTGAGAATGGAATTGGAAATGGGCAGAGGAGCGCAGGAATGTTTTGCAATTCTCATCTATTATTTACCCTTCAAAATATTTTCTAGCATTTGGGCTCCATATTACCCCTTTATGTTTCTTGCATGACTCATTCACACTTTTCTTCTAAAATCCAACTCCCAGAGGGGACAGTGATGGATGATATCAGTGGTGCTGTGTTTAGATTACTTTCCAGAGAAATGCCTCCTCATTAAGAATGGGTTCAAATATGCATCTCAAAACCAGACCTTTCCCTTTGCTTCCCCATCCTGGCCCTTTGGTTATAAATTACCGAGTTTGCTGTGCCTAGTGCTAAATGCAGTGCTGTCAGAGTGAGGGAGATGTGCTCTCTGAACACGTGGGTGGCACCAGACCCATCAAAATTAAACACGCAATAGGAGCCCAGCCATAAAAGCCACACGTTTGTATATATGCAGTTGCAGGGTGTTATATATAATATAATGTTACCAATGAAAACTTCAACATTTAGACATTCCTGAAATCATGCATTTCACATAAGCCATAAATTAGTTTGGTGACTAATTGCCTTTTGAGATTTTGACCCAAAGATGTGATATACTATGTTTGGTGGGTATGTGAAGGAATGAGTTCATGTCTTCCACAGTTTAGTCTAATAAAATCTTACCACTAAATCATCTTTTCCTCGATCAAGAGGTAGGAGTCAGGTGCTCTAGTTTCTATTTCTGACCTGCTGCTATTATGTTGAGTTTCTGCATTTGCAGTAAAGCTGGGTACTTTTTTTTCCCTCAAAGGAAACTTATTTTTAACTTTAAAATATCCAAGATAATTACTGTTTTGTGAGGTGTTTTTTGTTTGTTTATTTGTTTTGTGGTTGTTTTTTTTTTAATGCTACTTCTGTAGAGCTGGAATAATTTATATTCAGGAGACATCAGAGGTGAGGACAGACAGCAGTTTTTTCTTTAAGAAACTACTGTCTGGAAAAGTTTATATAAGTTAAATATAAAAGTATTAATTGATACAACAGAAAGAATTTAAAGGAATAAGCATAAGCAAAAAGAAGGATGATCTGTGTGGCTCCAGTCAGGTATCAGTTCTCAATGTCTGCTCACCTTCAGTACTGTGTGGAGTAATCAATTCTGTGCACAGTGTAAACTGAGTAACACAGCGTCCAAGAAAAATGTTCTGGAGAGGTGATTTTTAGAGAAGCAAACCAGACTACATATATTAAAAAAAAAGAAAAAAAACCCACCCAAACCCGAAAAACACTAAGATGGTTTGGGTTTGGGGGTTTTTTTGTGTGTGTGTTTTGTTTTGCTTCCAGTGGTATGCAAATACAACTAGGAAACTAAAAAAATATCTTTCTGGAATAATCCTTCCAAAGATAGGTCTTAGTCCCATGAACAATTATGATAAAAGTTAAAGAATGCAATGGCACATTCCGCACTGAAGATAACCAAAAGGTGAAATGGTTTTTTCCATTCTCAGCCATATGGCTCTGGAAAAGTGGGAAGCATCTCATGTTCAGAATGCTGGCGTTGCAGACAATAGTCTGCTCTCTGTTACAAAAGGGAGGAAAGAGAGAAATAGCAGTATTCACTTTCTCATTCCTGATTAGAAAGGTCAATGGTTATGTTTGGGATTCTCTTCCTTTTAAATTAATACAAAAAATGAGCTGTAGTTCAGAAAGGCAACAACATTAAAGAACTCTGATTTTCCATTACTTAATGGAACAACAAAGTGCTGCTTTTGGCTTTGCCAAAACTTTGATGGAAAAAAGCCCAAACAACTGAAGCTGCCTGTTTAGACTTAGTATGAAAACCCACTGCAGCTACAAGCAACACCTAATTCAGGGTTTAAATATGTACAATAAGGAAATGCTGCTTTTAACCCATTGCAATGAAGTGTATGCGGATAAGAAAAGGACTGGGAGAGAAAGGACCATGATCCTCAGCAAAATTAAGCTGTTGCTTGTGATTGCTAGTTTTGACAACCAGAAGAAGCAGAAGTAGCTTCTCTCTGAAATCACCCAAACTGTTCCCTGGTTCTCTGTCTGCCTTTTGCAAAGACAGCCATATAAGGCAGCCAAAAGGGAGGGACCCTGCCTTCCTTAGGGTGGGACTTGATAAGCTGGGGCTGAGCCGGGAAACAGCTCCTCTGCCTGCACCTATCCCGGCAATTTGTTGTATGGAGCTGAGGCAGCAGCCAAGGGAAGGAACAGGGCACGCAACAGGAGAAGGTAGGTGCTGTTTGCCAGCTGGTTTCTGTGCTATATGTTTGTGGGATCCCTTGTTTTGACTAAGCAGCCTAGCAAAGGTGTTTCAGGTAACTTGGCTTGCCACTGCCTTTGCTACAAGCATTTGTCTGGGTAGCCTCATCACTCTAAAAGTGAGGAACGTTCTTCTCCTAGTTGTTTCTTGTGTACCTGTTGTGGGCTGATAGGCTGACTTGGATGAAGGGCTTTGTGTTCTAATTTTAATCTTTGGCCCCTCCAGCTTTTGATTAGGAGAACTGATGAGGGAAGGGATGTATTTGTCTATCTGCTATAGGACTAATGTAGAAATGTGAACTGATGTTCAGCTTTCAATGACCAGTGTTAAGAAATGAGTACAGTGTTAAAATGTATACATGTAAATATTTTGTGGAATAACTTGGAGGGCTCTGTTCAGATGTGCTGGAATGGGAGTTCATCCACTACCCATGAGGATCTTTAAGCAACAGCAAAAAATAAGATTTATTTAAAAAGAGGGGGTGAAGGCTGAGATTCTGTCTCTCTAAAACACTCTCTTTTACTGAAAGTAAGTCACTCAAAATGTGTGTGTGTCTCTTCTGACAGAGGAGCAGTCAGCTGCAACTCCTTAGCATGTGGGATTTATATTGCAGATAACACAGTACATTACGCTATGACATTACAGACGTAATTTTGACATTAACATCAACAGTGCACTGAAGTTCAAGTCACCTCTCATGATACTTTTAATATTCTCGTAATATTTTCATTTTTCATTTCAGCTAGGCTTTTCAAATGAGGAAACTTTCCATGGTGGTGTGTAAGAAATAAGGCATTACAAAAGCTGTTCTCAGTCTCACAAAATTATTAATATTGCTGCTAAGAAATTGCTGCAATTTAAATTGAAATTTAAGTCTGCCATGTGAAATATATATTTATTTAGAAGAACCTTATTGTCTATTATATATTTTTCTAGGTAGTTGCTTGAGAGTAGCACAGTTAGCTGCAAACATTAAATGGCTTGAGGAAAATTGAGAATCAGGTCAGGAGTCTTTGACCTTTTTCTTTGTAGTAATATTAACCTCCCAATATCAGTTATCATTAATTGCATCCTCTTTTCTACACTTATGAAAAATTGTTCCAGAGTACCATGGACTGCAAGATCAGATGCAATGAGGTGACTGAAATAATTTATTCAAGTCTTAAAATCCTAAGATCTCTTGAGGTTTAGGTGTTGAGGTTCAAACCTCAGGTCGGGTGTGTTTTGGGCAACAGCAAGCTTATAAATTCCAGGAAATTTTCACAGTTCCATCTCTAATCAGGATGCTTCAAGAACTGCTCAGCTTAAAATAATCTTTTAGCATCAGCTCTCAAGACAGCCCTGCTGCTCTAAGGGCATTGCATTATTTAAATAGTTTTTAAGGATCTTTCTTAACAATGTAACTTTTTGTATTAATTTTTTTGCTTCCTGCTTCCAGAAGTCTTAACCTCTTTCCTCTCCCAGACTCCTGCTATGTCTGGTGTCTAGCACGTGTCATTGCGTAATACATGTTTCTGATTTCATTTCAGAGGCTGTGAGTGACAGCAGGTGACAGGCTGACAGCTCACACTTGTGTCACAGCAGAGCTCTGTGATAACAGCACAAAGTCACCAGCTGCTGGAGAACACGCTGGACAGGGAGGACATACAATACCTTCCTCATGACTTTAAATATTGATCAGAGTTAGTAATACCTGTGCATTGTTACAAGATGTCCTGTGATAGTGGAGAAAATGTTGGGTACCCCATGGGTAAGCGCTGTGGGGAGGAACAGGGCTCCACTTTTCAGCGGAGCAGTCTGAATGGGAACAGGAAAACTGCAGCATTGCTGGAAGTCAGGAGGAACTTAAGCAACATGCAGTATTCTTCTGTGGCTCTGGCTCCAGAAACCTCTGTGAATAACGGATCCAGGACTCCCCAGAGCCCCGAGGAAGGCACAAAGGCTGCGCCCTTGGCAGACAGTGAAGTTGGCAGGGCTCGTACAACAGAGTGTTTCCGTGGCCACTATTTAACTAAAACCAGCACACAGGGAGATGTCTACAATTTCCTGGAGAGGCCCAGTGGGTGGAAGTGTTTTATCTATCATTTTGCTGTGTAAGTACTTATGTTTTCACATGATCTTTGGTGTAAGAAAAATCTGAAACTGCCCATTTAATCAGTCAGAAATCAGAGTCCATGAGGTCCTGGGCTGAAAACCTGTTGCATGACTAATCCCTTTGAAAGCAATGGACAAGCCAGTTTCTCAAAGGGTCAGCTACTATATGCATTAACATTTCCAGTGGGGGGGCTGTTTATTCTTCAAGTGATACTTGTTTTCAAATATGTACACTGTATATTGGGTATTTCCGAGGGTAAGTCCTGTATGCTCATGGCAGTGCCTGTTGCTGATTTAGCTGCTTTACATTATTGGTGCTTCAAACACTGCAATTTTTATCATGAGATGTGGAAGGTTCAGCTGTGATCAGAGGCATCGTGCTTTCTTAAGTTTGATTTGCTCATGCTAAAGTGCCAAAACAAGTAATTTGTTAGAAAAATATGTAATCATAATATTACTAATTTGAATTGATTTATAGCAAAATGTTTTTCATTATACCATGTATGTAGTACATGCAAGGAGGACATTAAAGCTTCCATGTACCCTTGTAAAACAGTAGTTAATGTATTAATACAGCTCTTACTGTTTTCCTTGAGTTGCTTTATGGTATCTGTCAAGTTTAGCAAGACCTCAATTACTGTTTTGAATGCTACTTAACTGAATGATAATTTGTCTTCTTAGCTGTAGAAAGGGTTCAATTGTGCTCTCGCTGAGGCAAGAGGAAGTTTTTCTGACTGGACTAAATTCAAACTGAGCCAAAAGGCCTTGCTTTTATTAGAAAATTAGCATATGTCCTAAAGAAATGCAGAGTGTTGAGATTATTGTTTGTCTCAGATGAACTTTTCTGTGGCCTAACTTTATTTCAGAAAAAAAATTCATCAGTTACTGCAGTCAGGACCGCCCAGAGATATGTATGGTAATTTTAAGGATGAATCTTAATGCTTCTATTTGGCATTAAATAGATATCCTTATCAATAATTGCTTCCTTTAACCCCTCAATATCACAGAGGGATTTTTTTAAAAGGATTTTTTGGTTCATTAAATTTCCCCAAGTAAAAGGATAGCCCTTCTTTCAAGGACTACGCTTATAGTATAGAATAATTCTGAAGGATTAAACAGTAATTTGTGTAGATTTAAATATATGAATAGTTATGATTTAAGCCTTTTTGAGATTGGGATTTACTGATCTTGCTAAAATGCATTTGTTTTATCATCTTTGTTGCTTTTCTCTCTTGCTTCATGGTTGACCTATAAGATGTACTTTATATTCTGCAATGGACATTAAAATAAAAGAAAATATGATAATCTATACACCCTCTCCATATCAGAAAATTGGAGAAAATATTGCCAACAGAAAGCTTTTGGGTTTTTTTGGACAAGAATTCCTGACTTAAATGAAAGAGTATGTAGATTTACTGCTTTTGAAAGTTTTTTAGTTTGAGGTTGCTTGAAAGGAAACATTTGAGGCATAGTTTTTGGCAAGAATTTTGTCTTAAGGATATTTGTCCTAATAATTATCCCAATAACTACATGGTGTGCTCATCTATATAACAAGTTTCTGTTTTGGAAAGAACATTAAATGTTATTAAAGTGTAACACTGTTAAAGAAATAAAGTACTAGTGTAAAATACAATTAATTTTGTGATGAGAACAACCTGTCATTTAGTTTTAAAAGGCTTCTCATGTTATATGTGTGCATTTGGGGTAACTTATGTTATGAAATTATGTCTCATGATGATTATGACTGTTTTCATAATGAATCCAAACTTTCAAGATGGTATTTGTGTAGCCTGAGGGAGCTGGATGTGCACTGTCCCTGCACTGTCATTTTGGCCTTCGTATGCTGCAAAGACCACGTAACTCGTGTACAAACATTTGGGAACCTTCTGTCCAAGAAGGACAGGAGTCTGGTCTGATCTGGAGCCAGTTCTGCTAGAAAGACGATAACTTTCCAAAATCAGCTAAGGCAAGTGCTCCAGGAGGTGACTTTCTCTCATTCTGAAATGACCAAGATAATCTCATCTCTGGTAACATTTGCAATGTGTCTGATACTTGAAGTGTCTTTTAAGGTAATAAACTCATGGTTCTTAAGGAACTTCATTGTATGTTTTAGAAATATTATTGCCTAATTAAATATAGAATTTGTGTTATTTTAGTGGTGTTATTCTACGGTGAAATTACAGTTTCAAAACATTCGAAGGGATGGATGCATTTGCTTGAGAATTCCCCTTCTAGTCCTGAAAACCTTCTCACTTAGGTACTTTTCAGCTTCACTGGACTGCTTTAGTCCTAAAATCCTCAAGAACAGAGTAGAGGATCTTGGAAGTGAGGGCTTGAGAAGCAGCCGTTAGGTGTAATGGCAGTACATTGATTGTAACCAACCAATCCTCATGGCTGTGTAAGAGCCTTCAGGTAGTGGAGATCGCATATATGAGAGTCCAGCTATTTGCCGTGTGGTCCTCAGTTCAGAAAAAGAAGCATGTGCCTGGCTTGGATTTCATTTCTAAGCTCAGCTATGCACTTGCTTATATCACACCCAAATGTCAAGGTATTGGGGTATAACCCTCATAATTTATCTCATGAATGAAAAATATGTATGGGTAATGAGTAATATATGGTAATGAAGTTGGTTGGCAAATCTACACATTTAAATCATGTAATTGCAAATGGAGTCTTATTTATGTGATGAATTTGTTTCTGAAACATATATACATTTAGTTACTACTGGAATGACTCCATTATAGGCTAGAATATTGTGTTCATTTGGCTAAATACATGTGAACTGAGTGGTGAGGGGTGGAGTCAGACAGTTTTCTTGATAATAAGATCATTTCCACCTCTTTAGACACCAGGTAGCAATGATCATGAACATTAACCAGAATTCAGTGTATGTGCTCAAAGTGCCAGAATGGAATTGAGGTGAGGAGTGTTGCACTGCCAAGTCTTTGGGGGCCACCTTGGCCTAGGCAAATGCTGAAGAAGAGGATCCAGCTGTTCCATGTGGTGAAACATGGACAGAGGAGAACCTAGAACCAAGACAGAGAAGGCTAGATTGGTTTGTTATAGAAGCTGAGACTCGTGCCAGTGATGCTGAAACTGGAGGAAAAGCAATACAAGAGCAGTGTAGCTCAAAAACAAAGAGACTCTGACATAACCAGGAAAGACAAAGGAAAAAGGACTAGGAAGTTTTGGAGATCAGAAGGCTGTATGTAGGCCCAGAGAACTGGAACTGTGGGACAGCTGGAAATGGTCAAGGAGCTTAGAGAGCCACTGGGAGGAAGAAGGGACAAGAGATGACAGCTGGAAGCTAGGGAAAAGAGGGAGCGTGGAATCAGGATGGGACAAGGAACCTTTCACCCATAGGCAACTGGTTTGAATCTTGTCCAAGTCAATAGTGAAGAAGAAGTGGTAATGACTGTGGGGAGATACAAAAGGAGCTGTTGGTCTCAGTCCAGTTCTTAGCAAATGGATGTCAGCATCACTGCTGGAGTTAGCACAGCTGGAAGGCTTGCTGGCAGGCCCTAGAGAAACCACAGGCTAGTGGAATCGAAGGCAAAGAAAGAGGCTGATGAGAGGGACTCTTGCATTTTGTTCCCAGGGGTGCCATTTTCTGCAAAAGTTTAAGGGAGAACATGCATCTGTTTCAGGTTGCTTCTTGCTGTTTTGGCCACTTGCTAAATGAGTGCTAGACCTTGTATTCATTTAAAAGTTAGAAAAGCCTTCCTATCCCATAATTTCCTATGGGATGAGGTAGGCTGACCTAGTGGCTCTTTGCTAACAAGCCACCCTCATCCACTTTCACCATTCAGCTTGCTTCTGCCAGTTCTAGTTGTTCTTGGTTGTACTTGGAGAACCAGTTCAACTTACTATACCAGCAGAAACCTTGGCCAATGGGAAAAATGGGATGGTCTGTCAAGTTAGTAATACACATTCAGCACCTTGAAGTACTGTTCACTATTATTCTCTTAGTGCTCGTAGTGGATCATAATCACTTGTTAAATTTTGTATAAAATTGTGTGTAGCAATTGTAAAGTAACTCTGCAAATCAGCTGGCACGTAATGCAGACCACCTGGTTTGACTGGAAAACATTTCCTAAATGCTGAGTTTGCCTAGCAACAGTCTACTCTCCTGGCTGCCTCATGATTTATAAGGGAACAACTCCTCCAAATGGTGACTCAGAGAGAGTCTGGATCATTCCTAGGGAATGCTGCCTGTCTCTCTGTTGACGGTATGACAGACACAAGGAATGTGTCTTCCCCAAGGTATGGCTTCACTACAGCTGGCATAGTAGTTTACCCCTACCAAAAGGGCAAAGTTCCCTCTCTCATCTTCCCTTCTTCTCTTCTGGACACACATTTCTTCTGCAGAACGTGTGCTGCTCCTGGCACTCACTGCACCCTCCTAAGCTTAGTTAACTCAGTGTAATGGCAGCAAGAAACTGAGGAGCTTTTGATACCTTATGGAGTTTTGGCATGTCAGCAAGTGGTTTGATGATGCTGCAAGCAGCACTAACCAGCTGGCCAAGACTGGAAGGGAATGAGGGGCAGTTGTAACCAGTTGGCCAAGACTGCAAAAAGTTCTATTTGTTTTATTTTTTTTTCCCACCAGAGGACTGTGTTGTTGGCTCTGCTTTATATGAAAATATGCCCTAAGCTTGTTTTGTTACCCTTTTCCTCCTTCAGACTGACCCCCATGGCTTCTTCAAAGAGAAGCACACACAAGCGCGTGCACACACAAGCACACACACACAAACACACACAAGCACACGCACACACACACAAGCGCGTGCACACACACACACACACAAGCACACGCACACACACACAAGCGCGTGCACACACACACACACACACAAGCACACAC